>OZ024923.1:38231313-38913911 GCA_964017225.1 Netelia inedita
ATATATAGAACGGCGTACACGTGGTAGATTCGCTCTTTCGAAAATCGTCCGAATCTTCGCCCTTCGCTTTAAATCCTTCGCCTCGACGTAAATACCATCCCCGTACGAACACCCTCGTACTTTACCGTTTAAATTTTCAATTCGTAACTTTGCCACTCCTAAACCCTGTCTTCTCAACCCTCCATCCCCACCCCCACCCCGTAAATAAAGTAGGAATTTTTTTTAACGTTTTCGATTTTTTTTTCGATCATTTTTCAGGAATCCCTTAGATCGAGGGTGGCGATGGATTTCACAGGAAGCGTCGGGAGGATAGTCGACGATCCGAAGGAGGCCCGTGCGATCGCTGAACGCGAGGGTGCGCTGTGGCGAAGATCATGGCGTCCGATGACGAGGACACCCCCGAATTGCGCGATGGTCAGACTTCACGGTGGTGTGGACGGTGGTGTACACGTTGTTCAACCGTGGTTTCACAGCGGCCTCAACAGGGACGCTGCGGCTGCGGTCATACGAGAAAATGCTCACGACGACGGGTGAGTTGAATTTTTGTAAAAATAAAAAAAAAAAACGCGATAAGAAAAATTGTGAAAAACAAAAATCTTTGGTTTCTTTTTTCGGATTCTTTTGACTCGTTATTTGTTTTCTACCAACTTGGCGTTCCGAGATCGTCGTAAAATCGGACAAATTGACGACGCTATAATGTAGCTCGCCCTGTGTGTTTTATGCGCTCGTGTTTCAAACTCTCGCGACGAAGGAGATTCAGATCAGGCTTTATTCGTATGGAGAGAGAGAGAGAGAGAGAGAGAGAGAGCGAGAGAGAGAGAGGGTGAGAGAGGGAAAGAAAATAAAAGACGCGGGGAATATAATGACTCGTGAGTCAATGGCAATCGAGATAGAGAGAAAGAGAGAGGGAGGGAGAAGAGAGAATAAATGCACAAAACCGGTCCAGAGTTACGATCTCTCCATCGCCTATAAAAGAGCCACGTGCTTGGATACGAGAGCGAATATTTATCTCTATGTGTGTGTGTACGAGTCCATATACGTTGTATAAAATGTAAAGGAACTAAAGATATCAGATGAGACTAAAATATATAAAGCGAAATGGATTTGCTATTTTCGAGTACTTTTAAGAAAAATCAAAATTTACGAAAAAATGTACAATTCTCAAAATACTTTTAAAAAAACATAGTCAACCCTTCGATCGTTCGAATAAGAAAATTAATAATCGAATTTTATATTTGAGAAAATTGTTGATTGATTTTTTTGTTTTCGTTTTCAAAATCTCGAGCAATTTTAATTCGATCTCGAATCGATTTAAAATCGTCCAACCCGTCGATGGTCGTAAAGTATCGAGATCGTGATTTTTCATCAGCCACATTACGCGGATCTACGAAAGGGGCTAAGGGGACAGGAGGGAGGATTGGGGAGATTGGAGGGTTGAAAGCGAGACAAGGCATGAACCAATTTTATGCATTTCTAAGTGGATTTCGAAGGAATCGAGCTGTAATTTCGCATTGCCCGGTTTCGTTCCTCGTTCTGTCGCGAACCTCGAGCAGTCGTTAAATTATTACGTTCTGTTCTTTTTCATTTTTTATACCCACACACACTGCCAAATGGTATTGCTAAATTACAGTGGTTCTGCGTTACGACTTCTCTCTGTCTTTTTTCTTTCTCTCTTTCACTTTTGCACAGTCCAAACCGTAAGAACTACCGAGAAAGAAACTCGCATAAAGGATCGATAGAGAAAGCAACAGTAGGAGGGCTAATTCTCGTACTTCGAGCCCCGAGAGTCTCTCTCGAAGCAATTTTTACGAGCTCGATGTATAAAAAAGAAAATGAAAGAAAAAAAAAAGAAACGCATTATATCTCTTATCAACTTTATTTCGTCGATCGAGACTCGATAAAGTCGTGAAATCGTGATTTCCTCATTACTTCGTCGTAGTCCCAAAGCCAAACGAAACCCTCGGTCTATAAACTCTACGACTTTCTAAATTTTAACTTTCTCGTCGAGAAAGTCAAAATAATAAAAAATAATATTTCCAAAAAAAAAAATCATAAAATATAATTTCGAACATCGTCGGTAAAAAATTGTATCGTGTAAAAATATACGAGTAAAACGTAAAATTGACAAAAATGTGGTATTTCTGTGAAATTCAACGGGGACGAGAAATAATCGTTGGGCGAAACGAGCTATAATTTTCGCAAATGGACTGGGCAAAACCGACGATTTTCATTCCTAAGCCGTCGTGGACTTTTTAACTTTTTTCCCCCCTTGCGTACTTCCACGTTATAATTCTTTCGTCCACCTCGTTCTTTTGTCTAGGACGTGGCATTCGTTGAATGCCTCAAATTATCAGACAAAGATCGAGAGATCGGCTGAGAGAGAGAGAGAGACAGAGACAGAGAAAAAAAGGAATGAGAATTAAACGAGTCTCGAGGATTCTCGTCGGTTTACCGTTCGAAAGTTACGACCATACTGCAGGGCGTTCTCTCCCCGCGTACAGTGACAGTAGAAAAGAATGAAGAAGAGATCTCTCGGAACTCTGTTGGCCCCTTGCAATCAACTTTACGAGCCACGGGCCGCGCATCTTTCGCGGTCGGTAATCTTATTGCATTTACCGATCTTCCCCCAACGTCTTCCCTCTCGTCTTATCTCGTTTACGACGATTTTAATTTATACCAGACACCACGCCTCGGGCCCTCTCGTCACGCTCGTTTAAAAATAAATTTTAGGCTGTAAAAAGAATGAAGAAAAAAAGAAGAAGAAAAACAAAGATTGAAAAATTGTTAATAATTTTTTTTCAATCTATTTTCTATTTTTTTTACAGAGTTTTCCTTGTGAGGGACAGCAAAAGCAATCCAGGAGCGTACGTTATAACATACAAATTCACCGACAAGATTTACCACGCCCAAATACAACCCGTAAGTATATTCTTCTTTTTTTTCTGTTTTTTTTTCTTATAAAAATTCGAAATATCACATAATTCGCGAGAATATTAATGTTCACCCGTCCAAATGTTTGACGTTTGATAAATCATTATTTATTTCGTCCCACGAAAAATTCCCATCGGCTCGGCGCTTTGTGAGAGACCGCTTCTTTTTTCTTTACTTTTTTTTGGCCCAATGCCTCGACGCTTCTCTCGAGGAAAATCCGTGAGATTCTAGATCAAGGCCGAGTCGAAGCCGCGTGAGCGTTACACGTGTCTCACAAGTTCGTTCATTCCGGGACGAGAATTCCTCTAGCGTCGATTTAAAATTAGCCCCATCCCCCTCTCCATCTTCCATTATAATAAAGTCATCAAACGTCGTCTTTTGCGAGGTGAATTTACTTGATTTTTGACATCCCTACGAACGAAGAAATGCCGAGAAATTTATGGTACAATTTTATTGACCCTTCGTTCGTATTTTACTTACAGATGTGGGACAATGCAAAAGAGTGCTGGATCTTCTCGCTCGACAAAGGAAACACAAAATTTTACGATCTGCTGCAGCTGATCGAGTTCTATCAATTGAATTCGGGCACGTTGCAGGTAAATCTGTCGCATTATGTACAAAATAACATCAAAGCGACGCCACAGTCGCAGAACGACGGTGCGGCGTCACCTTCGCCACCAGCGTCCGACACTCGAAACAGTATGAGCCCGAGGAGTCCACCGAGCCGGGGGACACCGACGACACCAACGAGTCCGACGAATCCGACGAACCGAAGGAGCCCAACGAATCCGCCGAATTTGCCGAGTCGCAGAAGCCCGACGAATCAGACGACGACGTCGTTGACGAACTCGACGGGCTCGACGAGGGGCGACGGACAACCGAGAACCTCGGACGAACGTGGCTCATCGGCCATATGAGTATAGGGGTTCCAGCAGTCCGCTGGTGTCAACGATATCGCCAAAGCGACTTCCGTCAATGTCAACGGTATTTGCGTCGTCGAGAACAATAATTTGAGAATGCGCGACGA
The DNA here is from genome assembly GCA_964017225.1 of Netelia inedita. NCBI lineage: Eukaryota > Metazoa > Arthropoda > Insecta > Hymenoptera > Ichneumonidae > Netelia > Netelia inedita. The sequence goes on from OZ024923.1 coordinate 38,235,272, forward strand.
CATCGAGGACGGGGATGAAGACGAGGACGAGGACGTCGTGAACGAGAACGTTGGACGCAATGGCGTGCGATCGGCACCGCCGGGCTGCTGGACCCTCTTCAGAGGTCACTACGACGATTGGGATTTGTAGTATCTCGTTCATGGTTTTTATTCCACGGCGTTGTGCCGTGAATCTACGAGACGATAAGGGAAACGTTGAAATTTCACGATGTCGAGACGAGTTCCACCACCGACACTCGCACTTTGAACGAAAAATCCTGTGACGAGAGATCGTTAAGATGAGAATTGACAAAAGGAAGAAACAAAGGAGACACCATGGTAAACTACGAAAAATGACCAATTTTTGTTTATTATTTGTTCGACGTAAGGACGCGTACGAGAGACGTGGGAGAAAATTGTTGCGTCCGTTATGACGAATGAGATCGTAGCGTTGGGAAGAGAATAAAATGATGTCTTTGGAAAAGGAGAAATTTTGACGGAAGTAAAAGAAGAATAGCGATCGTATTGTCGAGAGCGAGGAGAAAAACCCTCTTTTTGCTCGAAACGTATCTCTGGGACGGATTCGCGAGAAAGCGAAACGACTGTAAAAATAAGAACGAAGAACGAATATATCTCGGGACGTTTCTCAATGTCGTGATAAAACAACCATCGCCCGTCGGGCATTGAAAATTCGCGATGGAAATCTCAAAGGAAAGAAGTCCTCGACGTAATAGGATTCAAGAAGAAGAAGAAGAAGAAGAAGAAGAAGAGGAAGAAGAGGAAGAAGAAGTAGTAGTAGTAAAAGAAAACAAGATGAGGAAGAAGCAGAAGAAGAAGAAGAAACAATACATTTATAATCTAGAAAAAAAATGTGTCTTTTCCATTTTCTACGTGTCGTCTGTGCAAGTACATATATTATTCTCAGCGTTTCTCCGACGCGCGAATTTCGGAAACGCTCGAGAGCTCCGTTTGACTGAGAAATTACGACTGCATGAAAGGTGTGCGATTGCGATAAAATATTTAAAAAGAGAAGAAAAAAAAGCGCGCCCGAAAGAGCGAGAGAGAGAGAGAGTGCTTATGAAATATTGCGTTTAAGTGTGAAAGTGAGAATGACCAATGACGCCAATAGTGTGGGCAGTACATATACATACATACATACATATATATATATATAACGAAAACAAAAGCAAAACAAAAAAAATATGGCGAAAATTCCGCCACGCGATTCTCTTTGTTCTCGCGTCTAGCGCGAGTTAACTAATACGTTCTATTTATAAAACAAAAACGATACAAAAATCATCATTTTTATTCTTTCAATTTTCCTCGACGGCAAAACTCGAGTATTGAAACAAAAAACAAAACAAAGTATCAACGTCATTTGTATTTTTCCTTTTTTTTTTTTTTTTTTTTCTTCGGGATGTGCCACAAAGTCCGAGACCAAACGCGGAAATAAGAAAAAGAAAAAAAAACAAATAAATAAAGAAAAATGTGAAATTACGTGGGACGAAGAAGGAGGAGGAGAGGGAAGTGGGGAGATATATGTAATGTATAAATCAGCCGAACCAAAACCGTAGAGCCTACTTTACCGACGGAGAAGAGGACGAGAGCGAACGTGAGAGAGAGAGAGAGAGAGAGAGAGAGAAAAGGAGGAAGTTTCGTTAATTCATATTGTATATATATATATATATATATATATATATATACAAACACACCGGAAGTGACGATCGTGTAAATCCTCTCGATGCTCGCGCGCCATCTGTGGGCGATCGTCTCTCGTCGGGTTATTCCTCGATCGAACGACGCAACGAGAGACGATTTTTTAATTCTACCACACGTAACGTGGATGAAACGCGCGAGCACACCAATTGTACATTATTAATCGAAGCAATCAGAGCAATGAACGACGAAAATTGGAAATTCACCAGGCCACAAACGACAAAAGTTAAATCGAGAACTAGAACGTTTCTAACGATTGTTCGTCGAGGTGACAAAAAAATGGGAAAAAATAAGCGAGAAAAAGAATTATACAATACGATTAGACGCTAAGAAACTCCGAGACGAAGAAAAACGGATATTTCGTTTTGATTTTGTTTTTAAAATCTTCGCTATAGGAAAGAAGGAAGAAATAAATGAAAAGAAAAGAAAGATTATAATTAAAAGATGAAGGAACGATTAGAAATTGGCAACGACGCGAGTGCGTGGCATTGTCGACAAGTCTCATGATCTCAGTATATGTTTACGTTTGTTTTTTCGGACTCGCGATCGATTTGTTGATAATTGATAGAGGGGGGGAGGAAAAAAAGAGGAGCGAGAGCTTTCAAGAGTAAAAGTTTCGACGATGAATGCGATTATTAATTCTAATACATTTTTGTCTTTTCTATTTTGTTGGTTGTTTTTTTTTTTTTTTTTTTTTTTTTTTTTTTTTTTATATTTGCGTGCGAATGATTGCGTTGCGATTTATAAATTTGGGACGAGAATGAAGAAATTCTGTATATTGCGATCTATTTAGATAGAATATTCGAAATTATAAATTTTGTAAGAGAATACGAAGAGTATGGAGAGGGGTAAAATTTGACGAGGTAACCCATCGATGTTTCATCACGATGCTGAACGACGAGAACAAAAGAGAGACAAAGAGGAATAGGTACAGAGACAAAGACAGAGAGGGAGAGAGAGAGAGAGAAAGAGAAAAAAAGAGAGGATTGGCTTTAATTTCTGGCAATGGCATCTGTGGAGTATAAGTAATATAACTTAAAGCAAAACAAACGAAAGAAGGAAAAAGAAACGAATTGCGCATATTCACATTCAAAAAAATGAAAATAAAAAGAAATTGCAAAACGCGAGATGTACACGAGAGCCAGGCAAGAAAAAAAAAACAAATATAATATGCGAGTGATTGTGTTATTGGTTATGCAAATGCGCGAAACGTAAAATACGAGAGAGTAGAAGAAGGCGAGGAAGATGAACAACAAAATAACAACAAAAACACTTTACGCAATGTATTATTGACTCTTCGAAGGGTTGAAACGTGGGAGGGATGGTAGAACCGCGAGAGAGCAAACAAAAAACCACTAATTATAACCGTACCTATACTTTTAATAATATATTTTTTCAAACGATTATTTATTTAATTTTTGTCGGCTAAACGCAGAACCGAGACCCCCGTACGTGTCTCGTGAATACAATGGAGCGTGAGAGTAAGAGAAAATCGAGGAGAAGACGAGAGAATGGGTGATGTGGATGAAAGTCGAGGGAACCCGAGAAAAAAAGTAAAATAAACCTTCAACGAGTGATAAAAAAGAAAAGAAAAAAGAAAAACATAAATAAACGACAGCAAAAGGACGCTGATTAATTCCATTGAGAACGGAAGGGAAAAAAATGAATAACACTTTGTATTAAGTATTAAGACGTAGCGCTTCTCCTAGAACTGAACGTTAGAAAATAATAATAATAATATTAATAATAATAAAAAATAAATAATATTAATAATAACAATAATATTAATAATTAATAATAATAATAACATTAATAATAACAATAACATTAATAATAATATTAATAACGATAAAACAACAAAAAATCGTGAATGAATATGAAAAAAAGAAAAAGAATTTTTTAGAAAAGGTTTCGAGTGAATTTCGCAGCTGGGCTCTCTCTTTTCCACGTAGCCAAATCCGTTGGCCTTTTTGATCTTTTCGCGGGGACAAGTCTGAGATACTTTGCAAAAAAAACAAAAAAAAAACAAAAAAGAAAATCCCTTTCGGCAGATAAAATTTTTTACAAAACCTTCGCGTGTTCCGAGCAAAAGAAAAATACGTTTTGGCCTTTCATGTAAATATGTCTATTTAGGCCATTGCACCCTGTGACCCCGTGCGAGGTTCTCCCCTCGTTTCCGCTGTCGAGCTAAACGCACCCGAGAATCTTGATTAATCATTTTTGAATGCGGTCGTTCAAATTTGATTTTTCAAAAATCGGAGCGTCTTATAAGCGTGATAAAACGGAAAAAACAACAGCAACAACAACAACAAATATCCGTGCAACGACTTGTCCCTAAAGGCGCGGGGGTGAAAGGTGGCGAGGCTGCGAGATAACTCGAATTGCCCGATTAACGATATAATTAAAAATATTAACGTCACGATCATTAATGAGATAAATAATAGAGTATATTTTGTATTAATCATAGTACCGAATTAAAAGCGACAAACGCAGAGGTCTGTGAGCGACTGAGAAAATAAAATACGAATTAGGGCGATTTTATTTTGTTTTATCCATTTTTTTCTATTTTTTTCTTTTTTTTTTCTTCTTTTTGTCTAAATCGCGACACGCCCGTGTCCGCGTGTCGCGATTTTTCCAACGTCTGTCAACAAAAAAGGAAAAGAGAAAAAAAAGGAAAAAAAATGGAAACGAGAACGAAAAAAAAAAAAATAACCAGAATAAAGGAAGAAGGAAAAATAAAGGAATGAGAGAAGTTAGAGAAACGTTAAAAATTTGTGTGTTTCATTTCAACCCCGGACATTGGCGATTTTCTATGTTATTCTTTATTTTTTTATTCCATTCCGTATTTCTATCGACAGCAAAATACAGAAATCGTGTCGATACACTCGCCGAAATATCGGATGAAATTTTTGTACGAGACACGACAGACGTTGGTGAAATACGATTGGCGGAATTACAAATTTTCGTGCGGATCTTCGTTTATCCCTTTTTGACAAAAATTGTAAATATTAAAAGTAATAATATTAATTTTTGTTGGATTAAAAAGAAAAAAAAGAGATAAAAAGAACATAAAACGAATTTATTTTTGGAACTCGATGCGAGAACGATTCCGTCGTAAAGTGTCGCACGACACTTTGGCCACCTTATCGCTGAAAGACTTTTCGAAATTGGGTTTACGAATGTTTTTCGATCTCAATGGCGCCGTGTCTCTGCGCTTGACGCTGTTAATACGATCGGTTATGAAAAAAAAAATCCGTGCGAAGCATGAGGAAATAAAGCAAAAGACGTGTGATAAAGTAGTAGTACGCGTTCGTTCCGAAGGCGATGAGCCCGGACGAACAAAAAAAACACAAAAAACAAAAATAACTTTCGCTTTTCGTTCAATAGCGCCGGCCAGTAAGTGAAGAGAAAAAGAGAAAAATGTTGATAAAATAAAACAAAAGCAAAGAACAAAACGAAGAGAAAATAAGGGTTCGCCGATCGGCGATCGATTAAAAAAAAAACAAAAAAAGATGTTAATGTTGTGTAAAAACTTTTTGCCAAATCACGCACCGTTACTTATACACAAGAGGGTCACGTGTACGAAACAATCGCAATAAAATCCTTAGGCCACCGAGAGAGCGAAGCTGGAACTTTCGTCGCGAAGTTCTTTTTGTCACGAGAATGAAAAAACAAAAGAAAATACACTATAAAAATAAAAAAATAAAAAACAATATTCACTCGTCGTATATTCATCGTTAATGTGCACGTGAGAAAAGAAATAACAAAATATATAGAAACGAACGAAAAAAAACTAACGAGACTGGAGCCAGGACCGACGACGCGACTCGATGGACGGCGCGTTTGAATTTCGCGACGGGGACGACAGCGCCACGAGTGGCGAGCGCTCGAAGCTCCGCTTGAAAAAGTCCGACCCGTCGATAACGTCCGATTTTTTGTTTGTTTTTCTTTTCTTCGAACTTCGACAAGAACGATACAACAATGTTTTTGTAACGGGTTTGTCATTCGCTCGTGAAATTGTTCGAACCGTTTCACTACAAGAATTTTAAAAAATAATTTTTTTAGTAAAAAAAAAAGAGTTAAAAAGATTTCGAGGGCGAAAGAGAAAATGTGATTCTTCGATCGTCCTGTACTGTTCGTGAAACAGACTGGTCCCTGTTCGTTCTCATCTCCATAACCAAAAAACAAACAAACAAACAAACAAAAACAAACAACATATATATAATTAAATTAAATTAATTAAATCGGTGGCAGAGCTTCGCGTGTGTCGAGGGACCGAAGCGTGAGGTACCACGAAAAGGTACTCGCGCTTGCGGTGCCTTTGTAGAAAAAGAAAAAAAAGGTTTAAACAAAAAAAACCCTTTAACTATAGAATTGCAATCAGTATTAAAAGAAAAGATGAGAGAACAGAAAGAAAACAAAAAAACACGTGATCAACGTCAACGTCGCGCCTATAATTGCGTCCTGATAGGCGTATGAAAAAAAAAATCAATGAAAAAATTGAAAAAAGAAAAAAACGAAAAAAGGCACGCGTTGGCGCGATCCCGCAAAACTAATCTCCCTCCGTGCGTGCTTCTTAGGCTATATACAAATACTTGTCGATTTAATAATATTACTTTTCGACGATGAATTAAAATGGAGAAAAAGAAGAAGAAGAAGAAGAAAAAATAATATGAACGGAACTTAATACAGGGTGTCTATGATAATTTAATAACGATAACAAATTTAAAAAAAAGAAGAGGAAAAAAAACATGAAAATGCGAGGTCGCCACCATACAAGGGGTGGCGACCGAATCCGAGCATTAGTCGATACCGACGACGATTGCAAATGAACGCACAAACTCGACGTTCCATATTAGCTATTAAAATAAAAAAATTAAACAAAAAAACATCGATTTATGATTCTTTTTGTTTTTCATTTTTTATCGTTTCATTCTTTTTTTTGTACTCTCAAAATGCGCATTTTTTTAACGAATTAAAAAGAAGACAAAAAAAGAAACAAAAAGAAACGAAAAATTCGCGACACTGTTCACGTTGGTGTCGCAAACAATCTCTGTACCGTAGTTATTAAGGGTTGAAACAACAACAACAACAACAAAAGTACATACATATATACATATAAGCGTCTACATATGTATATATGTACATGATTATGATGATAATAACGTAAACGATAATAGTAATGATAACGATAAGATATGTTGCAAAAAGGTTTTACCAAAAAAAAAGTTTAACGACGCGAACGTGAGAGATCGACTGAGGACGAATATTGTACGGTGAGGAAGGAGGAGGTGGGACGTGGGAGGGGAGTAAAGATTTACGATACGTATGTAGCGTGCAATTAGAGGATTAGACGATGAATTTTACCGTGCGTGAAATTTGTCACTCGTATTAATTTCTTTTTTTTTTATTTATTTTTAAAATTTTTGTTTGCGTTTAAGAGGGACAGCATTTTTTACATGTATATGTGTGTGTTTAATTTTACGCGTAGGATGTTAATTTACTTCTTCTCTTTTTTTTCTTTTTTTTTGTTGTCAAATATACAAATTTGATATTTGCGACGTTCGTCGAGATATTAATCTCGAACGTGTCCGATCGATGGCGCACTCGAAGACGAACACACTCGTACACACGTACACAGACACAGTTACGTTATACACGCACGTCGAAAAATGCAATTTTTTTTCGAGGTGGTGGAAGAAAGGGGTTCGGGGGTGAAGGAGGAGGAGGGTGTTTGGAGATGAAAACATCGGTTTAAAAAAACCGTGAATTCTCCGTTTGAGAGTCATTGACGAGAGCCAAGGGCTTTCGATAAATTCGACGATTTGTAATGAAAGAGAGAGATAGAGAGAGAGAGAGTCAGAGAGCGATCTCGATCGGTCGAAGAAGACACGAGGTCGTAAAGAAGAGAGAAAAGAAAAATGATAAGAAACAACCCAAAAAACGAGGAAAAATAAACCGCGATATTTGTATAAGGGACGACGTGGAGAAGGGTGGAAAAAAATGAGAAATCGGCATCGGGGAGCTAGCTCGACGAACGAGAAACAAAAAAGAATAGTGTAACGAGAGAACGAAGATGAGAAAAAAAAGCAGATGAAGAAGAAGAAGAAGAAGAGGAGGAAGAAAACAAGCAAACAAACAAAAAAGAGAAAAAAAACTTTGCGACATATCCCGACCACGAAGTAATAATTCGTTTTTAATCGATTTCACGAAACAATAATCCGCAATAAAAAATAAAGTAAACAAACAAAAAAAATAAATAAAAAAATAAAACTATTTAAAAATGAAAAGAAAAAAAAAGTATAAAAAGAAGAAAAAAAAATACAAATAAAAAGAAAAAAATAAACGTGAGCACCCGTAGCGCCGCAATATGTGAAGATCATTGTTATATCTTTGTATGAACCTTTAATACGCAATAAATAAAATATATATGTATATCGTCATTGGGGGAGGTGGGGGTGACTCGTGACGATCTATAACTCATCTCTTTTACTTCTCCTCACCTCGACGTTTCCTCTTCCCATCACGCAATAATAAAAAAAAAACAAATAAAAAAAAGAAAAACAAATAATACAAATTGTTTTATTTATCATTTTTCCTACAGCCCATCGAGCAGAAAAAAACTCACCCGAGCAGGGTGAAAAAAAAATTAAGTAAGGTAAAATTTTGTATCGATCGTTCCACTTCCGGTATCGAATTTTCCCTCGTAATTTAAACAGCGAGAGTCGCACGAAGGGTCAATTTCGTCTTAAAGAAGGTTTTTCAATATTACTATTATTATATCTCGCACGTCTCATCTTTTGAATCGAAAGTCTTGGGAACTCGGGAGACCGCAGACGCGTGGTTTTTTTTCCTCCTCTTCGACGTCTCGTCTCGATCATTGACGTCGAAGATTCGAACCTATATAGACATATAGACACGCTATACTTATCATATACATATATATATATATATACAAAGTTGGGACGCACGCAAAGCCAAGAAGATCGTGTAAGCTGCGCACGCAGGTTGGCAACAGGTAAAAAAAGGCTCTCGGCTATAGTCAAAGAGATGGAGTGAGGGAGACAGAGCAACTCGAAGAGCGAGCGAGAGAGAGAGAGAGAGAAAGAGTCGTCGGTCTCTGTCGCAGGTGTACCGCAGGGGAGAGGGAAAGCTTGACTCTCCGCGTCTGGCTTTAGGTGGGAGTCAAACCTGACCGGTAGAGGCTTTGCCTGCGAGAGTTTCACCACCGCGCACTCTTACGATCGACAGTCGTCCACAGGAAGTCCGTGAACTCAGGTGAATTTTTGTCGCGCGTACAACCACCACGCCAATATATTCAATATACAATATCGAGTTTTACAATATGTGATCGACGTCGCGCGCGCGCGCGTCTGTGTATGGGTGCGTGTGTGTGCGCGCGTGTGTGTAACTGTGCTCGTGCTCATTAACACTTTAGGCTCTTCATCTTTTTCACGGGTGCATACCTTTTCCCTCGAATGCTTCGATCGTCGTGTAAGTAAAATATTCAATAAGATCGCGGATTGAGAGTTCGAAGACGCGCGGACAAAGTTCGTACTTAAGGGCTGCCCATGCGCGATTCGCGAGGAAAATTGTCTCGACGCTCGGAGACGCGAGAATAATTTTTTGTCTCTTGGATAAGAAATAATTGGTCAATTTGATCGAAATTGTAAAAAAAATTATAATTGCACGGTTATTATTTGATCCGTATTGTTAAAGAGAGAGAGGGGGTGGGGGATTCTGAGACGTCTAGACTTTCGAGTCCATTGGAGACTCAATGGACAGCTATTAGTCTCGAATTATATCTCTCTCTCTCTCTATATATATATATATACTCGAGGTATTTACCGTTCGTTCGTTTTGAAACAATATCCCCTAAGTAGCTTCGCTTATCTGACTCCACTCTCGTTTCGAACACTAAAGCTCGTGGTGTCTGCCATGCAGGCATTGAAATCATTTCGTTTCCCGCTCTACGCACCATTCACCTACGAGCGTTCTCCTGTCTACGATCAATGAGGAAAACGACAAAAATATTTTATAAATAACAAAAAAAATAAGGGTTCAGGGTTAAAAAAATGTTATTTTGTTTATTTTTTGTAATCTTGGTCTCGAGCCAAGTTGCACTCGTCCTCCATTGTTGCTCGTCGCATCCGCCGATGCCCCGGGAGTCTCGAAAACCTCTCGCACGGAACAGTGACTTCACTGGTGTAACGCATTATATACATATATACATTTTTTATAACACACGCGAACCGGCGTGTAGCCAGCAAGAGAGAGAGAGAGAGAGCGAGAGTGCTCGACCAGTCGAGCAACATTCCTCGCGTTTCACCAGGGTACGAGGCTCGACCGTGTTGCAACGTATACGAGCCCATAGCTCAAACGCGCATGCGCGATAGATCGCCGCGACGCAGACGCGCTATTGGCCGTTCCACTCCGGATCCTGTTCGCTCTCCCCCCTCCATCACTCCTGCGCGACCGAGATCGCGCAAGAAGATGGCGAAACGCTGGAAAAAGAACGAGCGTGACCCGACCGAGACAGAAAGGGAGAGAGAGAGACAAACGATCGTTGCGCAATTTACAAATCGCCCGATGCTCGTTCGAAATAATCAATGACACAATGATATACGTTTTTTTTTCTTCTTTTTTCAACGACGTGAAAATCACGCGTCGATTCTCAATGGCGTAAATTTATACGCGCCGATATAACCGGTATCGTTTATTCTCGAGGCTTCCCTCGTTCGTTGCGATCGCGGAAGGCAATATGGCCGACGAATTGTTCTCCTCGCGTATTCTCGTAGCGTGTAGAATATTATACGGGAAAAAGGCGACGGTGTACGAGCCAGGTACATACATCACCGACTTCCGGTCATTAGGCAACGGGGCGTACACGACGATGAGTACGCTCGTGTATGTGCGAGGCACGCCGGTGCATTATTGTGCGCGAGTGTGCCTAGCCTTTAAACTAATGTCAACGCTGTCGACGATTTGTCGGTAATGATAATATTGTCGGTGGACGAAGTTACTTTAATTATAATTAGATATGCGTCCGCCATTGTTTACCAGGGTGAAACTTTCGCGACGCTCTGTTTCCCCATTGCGACTATAACGACGCGGACTGTTCAATGATTTTATTCGTCACGGGACGATATTTAATAAAAAATCGTGATTTAATTAAATCATTTTCTTATCTTTTAGATTATTGTAAATAGGTACATTTTTATAAATAATATTTATAAAATTGCTGTCAATAATATTTATAAAATTTGTATAAATAATATTTATAAAATTTTTATGAATAATGTTTATAAAATTTGTATAAAAAATTGTATAAATAAATTTTTTTATAAATGATATTTATAAAATTTTAATAAAAATTTGTATAAATGATATTTATAAAAATGTACCGATCGAGGAAAAATCGTTAACATATTTCCGTCTCGATATTGAGCGTGACGTTTGTTGACTCACTCGGACATAATCGCTCGTTTCTCTCTCTCTCTATAACGAAGTTATACGTTTTTCGTATCGTACAAGCGCGTATAACACGTCGCGGACGTTATCGCGGTGGCAGAATGCGAGAGCGATTAATATTGCGTTCGTCGAGTTCGCGCGAAAGACTCGCCTCGATGTATCGTGAAACACCGAGTTTTTCCTTACCACGTTGCATAACGATTTTTACGTACTCGAATATCGAGTCGCGACTTTGCGTGCGCGCGCTATCAAAATTCTCAAGAAGCTCGAACGAATGGAAAAAATCGCCATTTCATCGTTTCGTTTTCGCTAATGAAAAATCGTTTCCTAAGATCGAAATTCGTATTTTTCAATAATAAAATTACACTCCCGCGACTCCTTGAAACGAGAATTTTCAATTAAACAAGAATAATAATACGAGAAGATACGATTTGAATAAAATTAATTACATTTCGATTCGTATAAACGTCTCTTGTCCAATTTTTAATTAAACCTTTTTTTTCAAACTCAACCCCCGCGATTGACGACTTTTTTTCATACCTTAATTACCGGTTATTGCGCATAAAAATGGTTATTTCTTGCGTTCAATGGTTAACTCACGATGCGGTTTGAAAAGAAAAAAAGAAAGAACGTTTCCGGTTTCACGTTCGGATCGATTACTTTGCGGTGCACACAAACACACACACAGACACACACACACACATACATATATACATACCATGTCTCCTATCCTATCATCTCCCTGCACAATTCACATCAGAGATAAAAGAACAAAAAAACAAAGTTTTTCCACCAGATGAAATATCGTGACTGAAATTAAATTTCAACCTCCATCATCCTCCCTCTCTCCCTCTCTCTCTTTCTCTCATACGTAAGCATCGAAAAGCTGAGCTACGAGTTCTCTCGTACCTGTGCCTTCTCAGGTGGTACGGGACAGAGAGAGAGAGAAAAAAAGAAGAAAATTATCGATCCGTAGCTCGCATACCGCATCAAACTTTTATACACCTTCGTACAACTCGTACGAACTCTCTCGTTTTATATATACCACGTACGAATCGCCGTTGTCGCGGCACACGTGAGACCAATGTTCTTCGACTTGGTGGCGAAGTGAAAGGCTCGACCGTTTTTGTACGTAAGTACACGACGCGAGAGTATAACTCCAAGTCTTGTACAACGCGATGACTCATATTCGCCAAAGCAAATATTACGTTATATTTTCTTTTCCTTAATTCTTTTTTTTTTGTTCACGTCCTTGTCTCGTTATCGCGACCCTCGATTAGCCAATTTTATTTTCTTTCGTCGTATCTTCACCAACCGTATTACGCATTCGGAATAATTTAACGCGCGTGCTTTAACTTGGCTTCGAGATAAAAAAAAATCGATTCACACGAATTGAGAATTTTATTGATTTTTTATATCGATTTATTCGAATTATTCGACACGATTGATATTTATAAATTATTTTTTCATTTCGTTAAATTTGTTTTTGTTATCTTTAGCTTTATTACAAATTTCGTATTTGTTTGAAATTTCGTGGGATTTTCATTCTCGTACCTTTATATCTAGGATCTCGCGATCGACTCGTGCAATATCGAATGGGAAACGAGGGTTTGGGTCTCGTACTCGGAACGTAGCAGGTGTTGCGTGAGAAAAGCACATTTCGAGTTACTGGTCTCTGTGTGTGCGTGTGTGTGTGCGTGTGTATGTGTGTGAACTATGTAACAGTGACTATAGCTATCGTATCGGTGGTTCTCGCAGACCGAGGGTATTCGGTACACCACAGCTGATGCCAAATTCCGTTGGAATATTATTCCGCCTGGCTCGTGCATATACATATAGGACACTACGTACTCGAGCTCCTCATGAATAATTAAAAGTTGAATTCGAAATTGCGGCAAAGCGACGGCATCGATGATTAATTAATTAATCGATCGGCCATTCGAGCAATGTGGGAAAAGCGGATTTGAGATTTATTCACGTAGCAAAACGTGGGAGGCTCGATAAATTTATCGTACAAAAGAACATTAAAGAGCAATTATATCAAGGCGATTAAGCAAAAATAAAATTAATAAATTAGCATTAAAAATTGATCGAATTAATTGAATAGGAAAATTCTCGTAATTAAACGTGCCTCGATTTTTGTTTTCAGATGTGATCGTCATGGATCCTCCAAGGGACATTCCGTTTGGCTACAGCTAGGAAAGTGTCGATATTTTTTGAAAATTTTCAATTAAAAAATTATTTTTTTTAAGTAATTTAGTCGAAAAGACAAAAAATAAATAATTCTCGTCAAAATGACGAGGATATCGTGGCTTCCGCTTATCGGATTTGTTCTCGCGATATCGGTAGTGGCGGATCTCAATCCCGATGGGACAAAGTGCGGTCAAAAGTTTTGCAAAACTACCGAATACTGCAGTCCTTACGACACCCAGTGCAGACCGTGCTCGACAGTCTGCGATCCTAACAGTCACAATCATCAGGCCGAGCTGTGCGTCAAGGATTGCCAAGGTACGAATCTATAAAATATTCCTCAATCTCGACTTTTTTTTATAAACGTCGTCGAAGCAAAAATTTTCTAGCTGGTACCATTTTGTTTTTTATCAACGAGGGAAGGATCGATGCTTTTTCTTGACCTGCCTTGTCGTTGCATAAAAATAAATGCATCAACCTGCAGGTGCTGGTGACATACCAACAAGCTGACCATCGAGGTTCAGAAAAAAATACAAAAGAATAAGATGTGACGCATTTTTAGAGTCCCCTTTTTCTGGTCAGGTAGGGGATGAAACCCTCAACAAGACCCTTTAGAGACGTTTCGAAAAAAGAAGATCATTTCTAAATTCACGTCTCTATGAATTTTAACAATGGGATGAAATTTTTGTATATTTGAGAAAAAGAAATGTTTCTTTACTTTCAAATAAACAAAAAATTGACTTGAAACGCCCCGTGCATCGTCCAATCTACGCCAGAAACAGTGTTTACCTTAAACGAGTTTGCGCTAACGAGCTCGAACTTTTGCTTCGCCCAAACCCCGAACTTCCATCTCCCTGTCCCAATCTCTCGCTCTAGCCGCAACTTTCCAAATGCGACTTCGCCTTAATTAACGTCTCCAAAACGATTCCTCTATACCGCGTACGAATTGTTTGAGCAGTTGGCTCGGCATGACTCTTCCCTACATAAATACATGCAGACACACGTGCGAACGTCACGTACGATAGATAACGAATTTTAAAAAAATCGATGACGCCTTCGAAAAACTATTACCACGAAAAAAAAAAAAATGAAAATCGATAAAAAAAGAAATAAACAAAAATTCGTTCGACGAATGAGTCATTATTTAAAAAATTTGATTCGTGTCGTCCCACAATTTCAAAACGCGAACAAACAAAATAAAATTTACCTAAACATCTCGAGCATGAATTTTCGGAGAAAAAAGAGTTCAACGTACAGTTTCCTTTGCTTCCTTTCTTTTTTTCTTCTTTTTACTTGACCTGCCATGCGGTTAGACGTGACACTTGTGGCATATATATGTCCTCCTATATATCTATATAAGCATAGAAAAATAAATGCCGACGATGAAGAAAAGCCTAACGCCTCCGACATAAATCATCGCTGCTCGTTCCTAATTCCGTACCCTGGAAAATTCACTACGAGACCACGTCGAACTCTTCTCTCGTCCCACGATCGTCGGTCTGTCTGTCTGTGTGTCTGTATGTTCACCTGAGTATACTTTTGAGAACGGTGGCATCCTGTGTATAGCTATTGTCGAGGTATAGTCTGTCTATATGACTTACAGGTATATATATATATATATATATAGGGTATAATTTGCTTTGAGAATCCGTCGACTTTACACTTGACTGTCCTGGCTCGACCACTTTCCACCACAACCGTGACCGACCATATAAACCGTATGGAAGATAGAAAAAGACGACGAGAGGAAGGGTGGGTGGGAGGAAGGGAGGGGCGGGGGTGAAGAGAGAGCGAGCCTCGTAGCGGGTGAGTCATCGACTCTAGCTTCTTCGTTTCTTCCTACGCTTCTTTTCGCCTTTTACCTCGACGATCCGAGGAGCTCGATGGCCTCTTGGCACGCATCTTACCATCCCCTCATTTATATATTATATATCGAAGTAAGGTGTTGCTTTTATCGATTTTTTTCAAAATCGTTGTAAAAATGTCGTGAACTTATGAAAAAAAACATTGTTTTAGATACGTTTGTGATTTTTTTAAAAAACAAGGACATTTTTCGAAATGATTGAATAATTTTTAGAGAATTTTTGTTAACGTTATTTTCCTTTCATTTTTAATTTTCTTTTTTTTCAAATTCTATCTTTCCTCGGCCAAGTAGCGAGACAAGATTCTCCTAGGCTTTGGGACTCGTCGACTCAGGTATACGAGAGAAAGGGAGAGCAAGGGAAATATCCGTAGAATATCGAGAGGCAAACGAAAAACAGGACAAAGACGCGTTACGAGGTTATTAAGAGTCCGGGGGCTGGGGTGGGGGTGAAGGGGCTAAACAGGTCGCGTCGTCGAGGAACGTTAGTGCCTCGCTTTTATTTCATCGGATCGTAAATGGCGGTTGGCAAGTGCGCAACGTTGTCACCAACGTGATGAGAGAAAAGAGATCCAAACGTCTCGAGTTTCACGATTCTGTGGCTTTCGCCACGGGGTTGAACCGTCCGCCTTTCGCTATATATATATATAAAGTTACGCGTGGAGAACCTCGTCGCGTAACAAAGTTAACGTAGGGACCGTTGCGGAATGGCCCTTACGCTCGCCTCGTACTCAATTTTACGCGGAAATAATGAAATTACGAAAATTACGGAAAATATTATTCGACCATGAATATTTTATAGCAAGGAAAATGAACTGAAGTTCATTCTTATTGTTATTACGCCTGATTTTAGCCTAAATTATTGTTTATATTTATAATTATTATCTCTTGTTCTTTTTCTGTTTTTTTTTTATCGATCGACCGAAACTTTGTAAATTTCGTTCGGGGACTAGAAAAGTACATAATCGTCGTTAACCCCTTTCGCAAATTTGCCTAACCCCCGGTTATCTGCGTTCGACAAGCTTGGAAGCCTCTAAGCTCGGCTTTCGACAATCCTTGCATGCCAAGTGAGCGACTAAAGGCAGGAACGCCGCGGCTAGGGGTGCGGGAATAACGTAGCTGGGGAAACTCTGTTTTCAACAGCTATAACGCCACAATTTAGTTTCACCTAAGCTATAACGTCGTAGCGACGAATCGAGTTAACTCACGAACACGATTCTCTCACCGATATATATAAACGAACCAATGCGAACCGTAGCCCTTTAGGCAAGAAGGGTGAGTGGGAGGAAGGGGTGGGGGTAAGATTATAACAACAAACTCAGCGTCCGTAGATCGATTTTCTCGACCTCGTATACAAACGAGTCTCATACTCGATTCTAAATTCAAATTTCCTTATTCGTTAAATCGTTAAAAAAATTTATTCATAATATTAAAGAACATTTGCTCTTTTTAAAAATAATTTTATGATAAATACACGCGTCGTAAGACAAGTGTGTCGAACCGATTTTTTACCGATCTCGATTCGAACCGTTAACGACAGAACCGTTAGAGCACGAGTCTCGCGTGGAGACGAAAGGCGATCGATCGAGATCGATCGATCGATCATTGTCCGAGAGTCTCGAGCGATGGTAAATTGTGATAAAAATTTGACGAGAAAATAATCTAACGTTGTCCCGATTATAGAAAATATATTTCGAAAGTATGGTGAGTTCGGGTCGGTTTAGGGTTGTTTGCTACCGCGGTTGCTATCACAACGTCCCTCGACTATAGGGATATCCTTGCGAATCGAGCGACCGTACGCCGGCGCAAAATATACGGACGACTCTAGTCTCGGGTGACTCAGTCTACTATTATTTTCCATTCTTACGTGATATCTCGATTCCTTCCTACTTTTTATCACCGATTAGTGACAAGTTCAAGTCGTTATAGTGAAGGGAAGGGGAGGGGGGATGAAGGACACTTTCATTAACATGAAATCAGTCCCAAGATCTTGCACTAAAAATTTGGTTTAAAAATAATTATGAAAGGTGAATAAAAAATTGATTAATCAAAAATTAATTTTTCCAACTCGTTTCTAAATTATTATTATTATTTCTTTTTATACGATCGACAATTTTGCGACTTGAGATTATTTTAATCCTCGAACGTCTAGATTTTAATTATCGTTATACGAAATTATTTCGAACTCTTTGTTTACATTTGATCGATTAAAACTTGACGTGATAAATCATTTCGACGTACCATATAACGATCGTGTTCAAATGTGTTACAGAGTACCTGCACGATCAGAGATACGTTCTTCGCGCGGAATTGGGACGAGACGCGAACCTCAGAGGTGAGTTTTTACATATATATATAGACATCGTATGAATATTAATTAATACGAGTGAGTCACCGACTATAAAACGTGAACGATACGATCGGTATCTATACGACTATCTTAACGCGACGATAATAAACTTGCCACTTTTCTTACGTAGAGAAAAAATTAAAATGGTAACGAGGGGGGGGGGGGGGGTGAGAAAATGTCGGACGATTTTAAATTTAATTTAAATTCAACGAGCTAATTGACTTGAATTAAATTACTAAGTAATCGATTCTCTCGATTTAACATATTTTAATTAACCTCGTTCGAGTGACATTTCTTTATCGGATTTAAGATTAATGAGAGCGAGCTATTTTTTTTTAATTTGAATAATATCGTTAAATAAATTAAAATTCTTTCCGCGAAACGTTTCTCGTAAAGAATAGCCGAGGTATATAAAAAATCGGGGGATAAATCACGCGAGGAAAAGCGGTAGTTTGAAAATTTTATTTCTCGTTTAGCGGACTATCGGTAACGAAGTCTCGAATCCTCGAAGGACGCAGGAGTCCAGGCACGCGAGGCAATTCTTCGTTTTTATCTTAACCGTTTTATTTTACGTTCGCCTTTGGTGCGAGAATTTTCTCTCACGCGATTTTATTTATGCAAATTATTGCCTCGCGACTCGTTCAACCCTTCGGAGGACTTTCAACCCTCTCGGCGACGATCTCGCATTCCGGTTGTCCATATTCGTGTAAATTTTTACACTCGAACTTAACGTTCTTTCGTTTACTTATTCGTCGAAAATTATTTTATAATGTTAATTAATCGAAAATTTTTGTGTTTTTTTTATAGCCGAGGTCGACAGACTAGCGACTCTCGTAAAAATCTCGCTGACTCTCACCCTACTGTCGATCATCGTCCTGCTCGTAGTCCTCGCCAGAACTTTCCTCAAGATCAAAAGAATTCGGGGAGCGTTGGAGAAAATATTTGGAAAAAAATGGGCAAAGGTAAGGAAATTATGATTAAAAGATGAAAAAACAATCGAAAAATTTATCAAACCAACCATTAAACAAAAATTAAATAAATATAGCGCAATTTAGCGTTTTTTGCAATTAATTTATGAGAAAACAATCGGACAAATATTTTTAAAAAAAATTTTCTCTCTCCTCCCCAAAATTTCTGACCGTTTAATGTTTTTTTAGAAAACAGTGAACAACAAAATTCGCGACGATGTCGAGGTAGGTCCCCCCAAGCAGAACGGCCTGAAACTCGCAATGCCGACGATAAGCGCGAGCGTCGCACCGTCCCAGAGTACGAACGGAAATTCAACCCCTAATACAACGAGCACCCCTCTCTCCCGACGTCATCCGAGCGAGGACACGACCCTCGATTACGCCTACGACAATCCGGCGATGACACCGAGTCCGGAAACCGCTCAACCGCGTACCAAACGCGAAAGTTCGTTCTAAGTAAGAAACCAAAAACCACCCCATCAAGAATTTTCCCTCCTAAAAAAAAAAAAAAAAAAAAAACCGATAATAATCCTTCCAACAATCCTGCCACTCCTTCGCGAGATCCTGAATAAATCCTAAAAAATTGGAGCCTCCTCGCTCAATGAACGAGAAAATATTTTTACGGCGTTATAAACGCTCGTTGGTATTTAATATTTGTAAGAAAAAAAAAATTAAATAATTAAAAAATGATCCTGGTCAAATATTTTCGGATCGAGAAAATTGGATAAAGAAAATTTTTTCTCCATACGAAAATATACGAAGGAATCGCTCTTTACGAAATAATCTTATATTTAAGACGATCGAATTGTTTTTTTTAATCGTTCGATCGATTTTGCGTTTATTAACCGGGACCTTGATTAATCGAATATGCAGTTATCGTTTATGACCGTGTTTCGTACACGGGTCAACCGTGCGGCTGTGTGACTTAAAAAACAAAAAACAAAAAAAACACAAAAAACACAAAAAAGACCTGTTTACGTATAGTTGTGTAATTTAATTCGGCTCAAAAGCCCAAACAAGCAATATTATCGTCGTTATCATAATCATTATCGTTTTATCGTTATCGTTACGAAGGGAGGGGGGGGGGGGGTGAATGTTCGAGATTTATGAATCGTTAAAGAATGAACGCGATCGAGTGTCTGTCCTTATTACGTTCGTCTTCGGCGTAATAATAAATTTCTAGCGATTATTTTATACGTATATTTATAAAAAGAAAAAGAAAAACAAAACACAATCACACAGAAAACCTTATCAGCCATTCCGTCCATGAAAGGCCTTACGAGCAAAAGAGAGCGATTATTAATTCGCCCTTTTGCATAGATCGACCAAACGTTCCTCGATAGAATGAAAATATCAGTCGAGTTCGATATTTTCGAACTAATGTAAAAATTGTGTTGTCAATTTTTCACGAATTTTTCAAAAAGCGCGCTCAACTGTTGATTTTTCGTTTTTTTTTAAATTTTTAATTTGCGTTTGTTCTGATGAAATGAAAAAGAAGAGGAATAAAACAGAATGAAATTCGCAAATTTATTGTCGCTCAATAAAAAGCTCAGATTTTTATCGCGTTTTTATAACGCGAGGCTCAAGGGAAAAAATAAAAGAGAGAGAAAGATATTTATACGTTTAGATTCAGGCTGAATTTCGATAAAATCG
The DNA here is from genome assembly GCA_964017225.1 of Netelia inedita. Taxonomy (NCBI): domain Eukaryota; kingdom Metazoa; phylum Arthropoda; class Insecta; order Hymenoptera; family Ichneumonidae; genus Netelia; species Netelia inedita. The sequence goes on from OZ024923.1 coordinate 38,255,460, forward strand.
AGATAAAATAAAATTGTATTAAAATGCTGAAATTGGTAAATTTCGTGAGAAAAGATCGATGATCGAGGGAACGTTCTTGGTCGAATCTTAATTTAATTCGTAAGTTACGTTTGCTATGGATAAATTTTGTTAAAATAAGAAAAGATAGAAATATTGAAATTTTTATATAGATAAGTGATAATTAATTGTATATTATTATCTGAGACCACGTTGAATCTCGTGTAAAGTCTTCCAGAATCCGCAGGATATTAATTTTGCCCAAACGGCAGCTATTAATTTTTAATTACGATCGGCGATCGTTTAATCGCGTTTAATAATTTTTTTTTCATTATTTCACGTATTAGAGACGATCCAGTAATTTTATTTTAATTTTTATGTTTTTTTATTTGTTTGTTTGTTTTTGTTTCTAATAAGGAAAAAAAGTCCAGCTTAGAGCTCGATGTTAAAGTACGGTAACTCACAATACTAGAATTTAGGTAGCACGAAGCACGTCGGGTCGCGAACTCGACGCTTCAATCCTCCCGATAAATTAATTTAAGAATATCTCGTAAAGTCGTATTAATATTCGTTGGAGCAGTATAGTTCTAAGGACATGTCAGATTGAGCTAGAAAACAACTTATTTTTCACATATACACGTTTTAAGACGATAAGAGTATCGATTATTTTCGTCGATTCGCGAATGAACTAAAGTTTGGAGGTTATGTTGAGCTCGTACGTACATTTCGTCGTATACGAATTATATATATATATATATACATATTTGTGTGGCTTGTATATTGTTTTCTCACACAACGATAATTATTTTTGTAATTACATCACGAGTGCCGGTGGTAAAAAGTTTAGAAAGTAACTCACGTTAATTCTTGAGATGTTCGTTGACTGCTCGTTCTCACCCGTACACACACTGAAGCGTTCTTCACTTGTTGGTTACTGCACCCATGTTTCACCGAGAAATATGTTAAAAACGACGTAAAAACTTGCACGTTTCCGAGATTCGTATTACACCGTCGAAATGTTCCTGGAGTCAAATAAACGTGAATTATGATTTCTATTTACCTGTTATTTTGTCTATTGTCGATTTTTTATATGTCAGAAACGCGAAAACAGAATATTCTTTAATGTAAAACAATGATTTATCCAAGCGCGGTCGATTGCGCGCTGGGGGAACAGCGAACGGGAACGAGTGCGCAGCCGCGAGAATGGCAGGACGAGCGCCGTGCTGTCTACCCGCGCAAATGTGTTTAGTCTCGGCCGGTTAGTCGTGTATTGTCATTCTGTTGTCATTGTACGCGACTCGAAAGTATTTTGTGCTTGGATCGAACGATCGTTACAATTCACGTCGCGTAAAGTTATATTATCACGCAGTTTTTGTACATTTCTCAAGTGAAAACCTGGACACGCAAAAAGCAATGCGGCTAGTCGAGGGAAATACCGAAGAGAGTCGATGAGGCTGAATGTTTGAGTAAGCATCAACGCGAAACGTGAGTTTTTTAAGGTTATGTTTTTCCATCTCGTCGCACATAAAACCAATTGAATTTAAATGCAATGATATATAATCTGTAGATGACGAAATGTACGCACAAATTATGAATGAACGCTACACATACATATATATTATTCACGTCAGTATGGGCTATGTTAAAAAAATATCATCGAATTTCGTCATGACACCGATGATTACTACATCGAATATTTAACCATAATAAGAGAATTTTATAATATCTATACAGTCGATTTTAATACATGTGATTTTTCACGAGATCAAACATAATCCAAATCGCAAATGAAAGAAATTGCACTTTGAAGAATTGTTGGACAATCGTATACATTTCGATGTGTCGTTTTGATATTTTAAAAAAAAATGACGAAAAACATTGTCAACGCTCTCGCGTAAACGAGAACGTTTTTGTAATGAAATTTTGCTCGTCGCCTGAACAAAGATGGCGGAAATTGTGCCTTGATCGAAAGGCTTTGTTGAGAACAAAAATTGTCAAATTGTTTTTCGAAAGTAAAAAATTGTTTAAAAAATTTCGAAATATAAAAAAATAATTCAATCTTTTAACATTCAACGACTGCCGAGGTTTTTGATCGATGCCTGATTGTAAATACAAAAATCAATTCGTAATTAAATATTTTCTTACCCAACTTTGTTGTCTGAAAGTGCCTTTTTATCGATGCGAAGCATCTTTCTTAACCAATGGGCATGCCGCACGATTTTTGTGGTCAGAATATTATACAAAAAATATTTGTACCGAAACGATCACAAGGTGACACGTGTTTTAAAAATTTGCGAAAAAAATCCGTTTTTTTTCCCTCGACTCGAATGCAACACGCGAGTCCAAATAATTTTGCATTCGTAATTTTTCACTCGCTCGCCCGAGGCATTTTGTAAATATTTGATAAACAATTTCTTCGACGAATAAACATTTTCGAACCTCGAAAAGAAAGATCGAAGATTTTTTAAATTAATTAAAAGACAAATCCCCTAAAAAAATCTCGTAGTGCATCGATAATTATTTATTCATGCTCCTTTATGTACAAATATATACAAATCTCCACAGTCTGTGCGTTTACAGGTTTCTCCCGAGATAGCTAAATAAATAAAAGCTTCGTACAATAAACGAAAATAATTCCCGAATTATTTATCGACGATGAATAAAAAAAAAAGAAAAGAAAGAAAATATAAACAAAATTCGATCCTAAAATTACACAATCTTACAGTAATAAACATAAACAAAATATTTACATCGTATCGAACGATAATAAATCACTGAGTACATCACGGCGTTAAAATCTACGATGTGTTAATTCGGCAATATTTTAATTCGCTTCAATTCGAAACACAGCCCACTTGGAATTAATCAATTAATCATTAATTTATCGAGTTTTCGAGTTACATCGTTACAATTAATTTACCCGTTAGGATCTCCGACGAGTCAGTTGGCTGTATTTTTTTTGTTTTTCGATATGTTTTTTTTGGTTCATACGACGGTCTTAAGTACTAATTTTTTTTCTGTGCTTGAATTCTCTCTTTCTCCTGTGTTAAAATTTATCACGAATTTTCGTACCCGGTTAGCCTCGTTGTATAAACCGTATATATGTATATATATATTTTTTGTTTTCACACATATATATATATATATAGCTTATACGACGAGTCCGCATGCAAGATGGCCGTGCAACACGGAGCACGAGATAAATATATATATATATATATACGCTTCGCGCATATACCATATATTACGTATACCGTACGCTTGAGATACAAAGGTAAACACGACACTTAATAATAGCGATATGTTTTGATCGATGAGTGTGCGACTTGGAACATCGATATTCTTTCCTATAATACGTTATATTCTTTGGTCACACTTGGAAGTCTCGATAGTTAGAACCCGCATCAGTATTTTAAAAATTATTCTACGTTTTAGTGCTGTCGATTAATTAATCGATTAATTAATTCAATTGATAAATTGATTTAATTAGTTCAATTAATTTAATTAATCGATCGATTGATTAATCGATCGAAACAGCTCGTTGGCTCGATCGCCGATAAATTCAAAGTTTCTTATCTTCTCTCTTTAATTACATGATTACTTCTCGGTTTCAAATAAATTACCTCGAAAAGCTGTGTACAGTATTTCTCAAGCATCACTTTTTCGTACTTAATCATTTAATTTCCGTATCGCTCGTATTATCCATCGTTAGTTCGCTCGACCCGAGATCTGAATCGATCGCAAGCGGTTTTAATTGGCCTGCAAAAATGTAAATTCCGTAATTTAGAAAATCGAATTTCGTGCGAGATTAATTTTTCACTTTACCCCTCTCGCTCTTTCACGTTTTTTCATTTTTCTGTTTTTTTTTTTTTTTTTTTTTTTTTTTTTTTGACAATTCACATCGATTAAGAAGGATCAAATTAATATTTACAAAGATTCAATGTTGAGCCGTCTCTCACGGAGGACTTGAACGACGATTCGCTGCCCACGGTGTTGGAACGTATGACGAGTCCTACACAGGCAGTTCAACGAGTCGATTGCGTTCTTTTTTTTTTCTTTCTTTTTTTACCACGACGCGGCAAGAAGGCCTTCCATATTTTTATTCTCGTCTCATATTCGACAATTATTCCCACCCGAACAGAGTAATTTCTGTATTTCTATTTTTTATTTATCATATTATTAAAATTCGATCTTTAACAAATAATTATTCGATAATTTATCGAATAAAAAATTTCTCTCTTTATTTCTCTCTCTCTCTCTCTTCCTCTTGCGATTTTTGTGGAAATTTTTTTACAGCCTCCTTGCCGGAGCGTGAAACAAAAATGGATTACCGTTAAGAACGACGACCGGGGTCGCGGGTGTCGGTAGATAGGACGAGCTTCTGTGCTGAGCCATAACGAGCTCCTTCGTATTTTTTTCCGGCTTTATCAATACGATGTAGACTTTTGGAAAAAATAGACAGCCGAGTTGAACGAGTCCGCTCAACGATAGCGACAGAGCAAGGGTGACCACCCTTATCGAGTTGCTCGTCGAGGCGAGGTAGAGAGGGACGAATGCGAGCCATAGTATCATCGTCGTGTAATTCGTAAACGCTATGTGACGAGTCTCGTTGAAACCCTCGGGACACTTTCTCGTTTTTACCGCGTAAATCGTGCAAGCAACTGGAAACGAAAGGAAAAAATCGGTTGATGAAAATTCGACCGAAAGATCGTTTAATTAAATCGTCCATTAATTAGCTTTATTCGATCGATTTGGACATAATCAAATTTCATCGATTAATCTGAATAAAATAAATTTAATTGATAGAGAAATATGATTTTTTTTTGGTTTTCGCTCACCTATTAATATAAAAGGATAAATGAGGCCGACCATGTAAGATCTGTCGTCGAGTCCTTGGCAAATTCTCAGTCTCGTGTCTCTCGTTGGAAACGAGTGAGCTATCGACGGTGGTACTTTTATCAGCCAAGCACCGTTTATCAGAACCTCGAAGAGCGTCAATATGCCCGTAATGATTAATTGAGATTTCGGACTCGTGTATCTGAAAAGCATTTTTTTTTAAATAATTTTACCATTTTTTAAATAATTTTATCATTTTTTAAAATAATTTTATCATTTTTTAAAATAATTTTATCATTTTTTAAAATAATTTTATCATTTTTTTAAGTAATTTCATCATTTTTAAAAATAATTTTATCGTTTTTATCAAAATTCTCATTTTTTTTCAATTTTTTAAATCATAAATACCGAGGCTTGTGGGGACTGTGAGTCGCATTGTTGAATATCCTATGTATCCTGTTGGTTTTCGTAACCAGCGCGGCGTAACAGAGGGTGTAACAGATACCGATTCCAAAACGCGTTATCGCGCAAGTTTCCGTGCTCGGTTCGGCAACAACGGCGAAAGTCATTAAAAACGAGACGAGAGTACCGAGTAAAAGGAGAGAGGATAATTCTCGTCCCGACGCTTTAATCACCGGGGTCTCGCTGTAAATCCAAAATACCGATAGAACGAAGATCGTCAATAGAATTCCTGAAAATCAAATTTTCGATCAATATTTTTTTTTTCGTCTTAATTCGCTTTGATTTTTTTTTATTAAAAAAGAATTGTAACAATCAGTACCACAACTGGCAACGGCCATTGCCGCGACCGCCCAAGGACTCGAATAATCGATAAATTCCTCGGGTATCGGGGCGCAAGATTTTCTCTCGATCGTTGGCTCCGTACCGAGCTCGCAGTCCTCGCATCTGTGATCGTCGAGTTTGTACTGATGGAGACCGCAATTTCGACATCTCCAACAGCAAGGATCTTGCTTCTCGCGTACTTTCACCTGATTCGGTAAACAAGGCAACGCGCAAGTCGAATTTGGAAAAAATCTTCGACCCAATTTGGCGTTGCTTCGATACTTCATGATTCTCGAATCGATATGGAGCATGGCTTTACCGTGCTCGCTCTCTGAAAATAATGTTCGTTACTTTGGAAAATTAAAAAGAATTTTTTTCTTCTTTATAATTTTGTTTTATTAACGATTTTTTTGTTGTGAATCCTTACGGGTGTAATTTCCAACGACTTGCCAGTTGTACGTCCCGTGATCGTCTCTTTGATAATTTAATATCGAGTATCGTGGCGGACCGTCGACGTCGTTTACGAATCTAAACGGATTTCCAGCCTCGTCTGAAAATTTAAAAAAAAATTCTATTTTTTAAAAATATTTAATAAAGCTACTATATTTTTTTAATTCTCTAAACCATGAGACACCCACTCGGATAAAATGTCCTGAAAAAAGAGTCCTATCGACTAAAAACAAAAAAAAATTTTTTGGTAAATTAATTCGTTTTTTAATCCGAAAAATTCGTACCTTTAAAAGTGACGGTTTTCAAATATTTGCAAAGCGTGCTGCCGTCGATATGTTCGAGCTCGTCGCACATTCCGTGATGATTTTTGCCGCACTTGTCGGCTTGCAAATCGTGAAGGGCGTAAGCGACTGCGTAAACGGCGTCGCGAACAAAGTGCAAAAATTTTTGTTGCTTGTAGCCATTCCTCGGATTAATTTTCAAGCTCTTATCGTAACAATCCTTATCGCTATGACGTCCGGTAGAATTTTTCTCGCCGCAATGATGATAATCGCTCCAAAATTCGGAAAACCACGGATTCGTGCGTTCGTGTTTCAACGTGAGACTCGTAAAGTACTCGTCGAAACCGGACATGTGCCTCGAGAGGGGTTGAACAGCGAGGGCACCCTCGAGGGTCGTGCTCTCTTGATCCTTGTTCTGATTGCCTGGATTTATAAATTCTCGATGATTCGACGTCGACCAAGCGTCGCTGCCGATCCAAACGAAACGCGTTCCAACCCCCAAGCGTCTCGCCGCCTCCAATACGCGTATGGTCGTTGTCTTCTCCGCGAAAAGTACGACGACTTGAAACGAAACATAAGAAATTAATTATTTCTTTTAAAAAAATCAATTTTTTATTTCGTCGAATCGAAAAAAACGAGAGAAACTACGATTTTTCCTAATCCTTGTGAGATTTTTTTTCTTCCCTTAAGAAGCGTCGGGAGAAAAAGTTCTTCAAGAAGATTCGATAAATCCTTCGATAAGCCGATTAAGTTTATCTCGATGAATACTGATGGATTACTAGACGGGAGTGTTAATAAATATAAAGCTTCAATGGGGTTAATGGATTCGAGAGGGAGAAAAAAAGATCTTTCATCGCGTTTATAAATAGAAATGATAAGAGGAAGATATTTGACTCGAAAGCCGAAAGGATTTGAGAAGGTCATCTATTTTCGTTCAGTAAAATTATTCATATTATACGATGTAAACGGAAGTCTCCAAAAATCGATATATATATATATATATAGATTGACGTAACTGGAAAGGGGTGGGAACCCTCCCCATTTGTCTTTGCAATTTTCGTCCTCTTCGACTCATCCCCATGAATTTTCGCAATTCTAGGCGCATTCTATTCACAACTGTTCAAACTTTTAAACACGACCAGAATCCTGACACTGCGAATTTTTTATGAATTCTCACGAATTGATAAAACAGAAGAATGCAATTTTTCACAGTTTTTTCGATATTTAGATTATTAATTTCCAGCTATGATAAGAATGGCCATCGGAATGCTATCGGAATTTATGAATGAACCGAGATGGGTCGTGTGTAACAAGAATAGAGTAAGGGTAGGGGGATGAATGTGTCGGTACGTGTGATAAATCGATCTCGAAGGAATTTATATATAAATATATATATTTAGATGGGAACGTACCTCGAACTTCCGTCTTGTTGGCTATAGTTCGAATGACGTTGTCGTAGTCCTCGTCTTGGAAGCGTTCCTTATCTATTCGTTGGGGGGCGCTGAAGCATATGGAATAGTTGTTTGCCAGGGAGACGAGAGTCTCGTAGCCATGATTTCCGTACTCGGTATCGGAATAAACGACCGACACGTACGTCCATTCGAATCTTCTGCAAAAAAATCGTAAAGTCTAATCAAATCACGTTTAATTCGATTACCTAACGAACGATTAATTAATCATCGAACGATCGATATCAAAGTTTTATAAATTAAATTAAACGACTAATCGATTCGAGTGCGATCGATTAAATTTAATTAACGATTAACTCACTTGAGTATTTCGAGCATCGCATGAGCCTGATTAACGTCGCTCGGCACGGTTCTAAAAAAATGTGGAAATCTCTCTTTGCTGCTCAAGCTCGGTGACGTCGCCATGTAAGAGATCTGTGGCACGCCGAAAAGTCTCAGCATCGATGCTACCTGCGATTAAAATAAAACGACGAATTAAAAACCAACTATTTTATCTTTCAATTAATCTTACAATTAGAGAATTAATTACTCGGTCCTAAATTTTTGTTTCGTAAACATTTTCGTTCCAATTCTCCTCCTAAGGTCATAAAGGGCGAATAACGAGAGCAGAATGAAATATGAAAAAAAAGCGTTACGGTGCCGATTCCGGGAACGAGCGATACCAAAGGCCGTTCCCTTAATTGGGCGAAATTAAGCGAAAAGCCCGCTATGTCTCGTCCGCGCCGAGGGGTGGGTGTCGTTTCGACGGTTTTGTTTGTTCGGTCGTTCGACTCTTCGTTGGACCGATTATAGGGTTGGTAACGTTTGATGCAACCCCTTTGACGCGAGTCCGGCTTGTTTAAACATCGCGGACGATCGAAAGAGGTCGCGCGGGTGTGTGAGAAAGACCGAGAGAGAGAGGGGGAGGAAGAGAGAATGAAACAGCCCGCGAAGGGTGGAAAGGGGAGAAACGATCGACGTTCGCCGAAAACATTTCATTTGGGTCGGAACATCGTCGATAACAATTTGTCGGTAGGGAGGATAAACGTACGCGAGCGTACGGGGTAGTAATCGCGCGAATACCCCGTGCCAAGGGGTGGTTTTGCGTCGGAAGGGATCGAGAGAATGGTACAAGAGTGAACGCGATTGGAGTTTACCGTGAGTGAGAGAGAGAGGTCTGATGGGGAATGGAGGGATGAAAGGGGCTGAAGGGGTGGGAGAGACGACTTTGTCACCGATAAATTAACGTCCTCTGTACCGTTCAACTTTATACGCTCGGCCCGTAGGCCACGTGTGTACGCGCGCGGATACGCGGACAATTGTTTGTCGAGTTCGCTAATGGATTCGATCGTTTATCCAAGGCTCACCTGCAAAGTGACGGAGCTCGATTGAGCCGCTAGTACGGCAACGACCTTGTCGAAACCACCGCCCAAGAACTTTGGCACACTGCCATCGAGGCACTGAAACTCTTGCTGGTGAAACTCGTTCACGTGGGCTATGAAACCTGTCGATGACGTTTTATAACGAATTTATATTTAATTTGATTATAATTAATTTAAATAAATTACAAATCGATAAATATCGATCAATTAAATATTAAATAATCGAAAAATATAAATCAATTCAATTATATTTAATTTAAATGAAATTAATTAAATATAATTGAATTGATTTATGTTTTTCGATTTTTATAATCGATGTATAATCGGGGGGGTTGAAAGTGTGAGATGAAGGGGTGGATCTACTGTCGGACGAACCTTTGACGAAGTTCAACGCTTGCTCGAGGGCGTAATTCGGATGTTCGCACGAGTCGAAGGCGAGAACACCGAGACGTATGCCAGGCAAAATCGTAGGATCCTGATTGATTTGTTTTATCGTGTAGAGCATCGCCTCCAGGGGTTGAATGCCGTCGTCCAACTGTCGCATGAAACAAAAATCTCGCAAATTACGAATTATCTCAAACTAAAAAAAACGAATTTTTTCTTCTCTAAACATCGACCACTTTACAAGGGTAGTTTTTAAAATCAACCCCTATTCCTTTCCATCACTAAAACAATTTTCAATCACGAAATTTCTCTCGTTTCTAAAAAAGAAAATCTTTTATCACTCTTCTCGTTGGTTCGCTATTTCTCAGTTGGCTCGAAAAATCTTTCTGTTTACGTATCGAATCGATCGGTTCGTTGAACGAGACGCGATAAAGAGATATAGAGCGAGAGAGTGAGAGACGAACTCGTCGTCGCGTGTGCAGTTTTTTCGTGGTATAACCGAGCGCGAAACGATCGAGACACTCGAGATATCCGGTCCGCTGGCCGAGAGCCAGTTTCGTCTTCGTTCTTGGTCCTCCTCCGAGCTCGTTCTACCCTCTGCCAGGCTAAAGTATCTACCCCGTAGCCATCACCGAGAGTCTCGAGGGAGACTCTTCTCTCGCGTTTACGGCGCTATATATATTTCTCGTTCCCACCAAGCATTCAAAGACCTTATCACCCTCTAGCAGCAGTTACGTGCTCCGACAACCCTACCGGCTTTATCTTTCATCTTTCCCGACATACGAACTTTCTCTCCGATATCATCTTTTGTCTTTAATATATATATATATAGTATATGTAATACTGGATGTAACTCGGTGAACCGAGAATTTTCGATTGGATCGAATCTCGCACGCAATTCGGGTCAGTGATAAAAATAACGATAATTAATGGGGTATATTTAAAATATAATGATTTAAAATTCATTATCGTCGAATCGAAGAGAGAGTCTCACCTGAATCTTTCCGCAACTCATGCCGTTGCTGCCTTTTCGATGAATCGGAAATAAAGCTCCGAGTGTAATGTCACCACTGACGTTGAGATAAATCCCACCGTTTGCCAGACCACTAGCGACGATCATTAGAAAACTCAACGAGTACCACATTCTCTGCAAACATAAAAACCGAAAATTGTATTAACGTCGAAAATTTTATTGAATTTTTTAAAATTCGTTTAATTAAATTTACAAAAACTGCGATAATGGGGTAAATAGAGCGTGTATCGCGAGGGGAGGATCGATCGTAGATCGTAAGTGTTACGTTAATCAACGAAGCGAGCTTCGTGATCTCGAGCCAAAGGAAGAGCACCGACGACGATGATAAATAAACGAAAATTTACGCTCGACGGGGGTGCCACGAGTCGCGTAATGATAGAAATAGAGGCTGACGAGGCTTTCGTTACAAAAAGTATCGATTCTCGTGGCATCGCGAGATACTTTATAGACGCAGTTCCTTATATATATAGAGTCACAAAAATATGTTATTAAGCCGGCGGAGTCGATAAAATTATTCGTCGGACGGATTCGTCCTACGAAGGAAACTTTCTTTCTCCCTTCGTCTCGATCAATTCTTATCTGTTATTTTGCTCGCCCACCCGTAGGCAACACGACTCCTCAGCGTTTTCACGATCATGTCCAATCGCGTCTCGTATTCTTATTCCTCCTTATTGCACCCTTCTTCGTCTCTTTCATCGCGTCGCGACATCGAGCTTGTAATCAAGAAAGTTATCGCACCCGACGACTGCGGGGGCCTCTCGATCATATCGTTACCTCGAGCTATGCGACTCGTTCTTTCATTTTCATTATCCACCAAATTACGAATCGACTCGTATTGTCCCGAGTAATTTTCTTTCCTTCCGCGTCGCGTTCTTCGTTAAAAGGGACGTGACAAAATTCTTCTCGTCGTTATTTCAATTTATAATTAATTAGTTATTCGATTATTACCGAGGAAATTCTGTGACGAGGTTAAATTTGTATAATTATTTTCAAATTAGGGGATGAGATGTTTATAGAAAAAAAAATTTACTATTGACGCGAAAAGTTTTCTATGGGGTGGGTGGAAGGAATTAAAACGCCGGTCGAGCTTTTTGGACGATTGAAGGAGACCAACGGGACGATCCCCTCGACGTACTGAGTCTTCGGCAAGTACTCCGGCTTCCTCGTCGAGTGTACTCGATACAGAGTTTCAAACCCCTCGAGCGCGCGAACAGAAGAGCCGCGACCATTCACAGAATTTCTCGAATGCCTTGCGTAGTGTGTGGGTGTGTGCGAGAGAGAGAGAGAGAGAGAGTGACACACGAGTGAAGGCGCGAGAGGGATGGAGAGAGAACTGCATAGGACCGACGGGATCAATCAATGTCCTATAGGCGAACGTCAATCGATTCATTACTGACATCATACCCTGTATAGAATATATATATAGATAGATAGATAGATAGATAGGAATATAATCAATCAAGGGCCACGAATATCTGCATGAACACCCACAGCATATATAAATATAATTTTTTACTCACCAATTCTGCCAGCAGTAAAATGATTAATGAACTTTATTTAACAACAATTTTCCGAAATATTTTCCCAAGTCTTCTAGACATTTTGACAAATTATTTAAAAAAATATTTAATTAAAAATTTTCATAGAATTTCAAATATTAATATTTTATAACAACAATTTTAAAAAAACAGTCTTTTTTAAATGTCACCAACCCCAGAAATTATACAACGATGTTGAAATCATTTTTATTACAAAGCGAGATAAAACGGTTTTATATAAGAGCGAGTTGGCACGTTTATATGGATTTCTATGATTGGAAATATTTGATAGCTCTCGCAAAATCGCACGCAATTTCCCTCATCCTTCACTCTGGTTTCCTCGTCTCGTTACGTTTCTCCCTCGTTTCAGAATTTCGAGCTCCTCATATTTGCGCGTTCGAACTAATAGCCCTTTCGGCATCCACCCTCTCAAACTTCGCTATATGGAAAACATGATTTTCCTGCACGACATCCACTTTACGCGAGAATCTTGAAAATCGACGCGAGACGAACCCAACGAGAGTCGAAACGGACTTCTCGACATTTTTAACGGTCGGAATCTTCGTCTGTAATAAATATATATATATATTATACACAGAAGTACGTACTTAACGTCAGCAAGTGCGCGAGAAAAATATATATACAGTCCGAGAAAACTCGAGATCGTCGTGAAAACGAGGGAGATAGAATTTAAAACGAGCGAGGCGATTGGAGATTCGAGTCGTTATTATCCTTCGCGAACCTCCCTTCTGTCGACCGTAGGTATCCGAAATTTCGATCAATTTCTATTTTCACTTTTTACCTTCGATTTTATTTACACTTTATTTACAAACGTTGTACAACGTATATTTACGTGAAAAAGGTTGTCTCGGGCTGTCTTCGCGTTGAGAGGTAATTTAAGGGGGTGCGAGAGAAAGGGAGGATGATATAGAAAGCGGAGGAAATCTCTGACCCACTATATCACTCACGGTGACGTGATAAGGCTCCTCGTCACGGAACCGTGAATCTCCCTTGCTCTCTCTCTCTCTCTTCATCCCTCTCGTTTCTCCTTCGTAACATTCTTCGATACGGGGGCGAAGCTTCCATTACCAACCTTATAATTAACACTTTAATCAAGTTTTACCGTTGGGGAACGAGCTTCGTGTCACACGTTATACTCGTTCTTGATATAAAGAGAGGAAAAGCTCTATGTACTCTCTCTCTCTCTCTCTCTCTCTCTCTCTCTCTCTCTCTCTCTCTCTCTCTCTCACGCTCCCACGCAACGTTATACTCGAATGATACACGAGACGAAATTCATTTCTGTCAAGTTCCCGCTTCGAGTTCCCTCTTAGCGACGCATCCTTGTCCCCCCCCCAAACCACCCCTCGTGTGTGTCATGTGTCCCATCGTTTTCCGCGAGATGATGCACGAAGCGTCCATCCGCAATGCGTTACATTATACAGGTACGACGGTGGTATGCGTTCTCGTATACTAGAGAGCCAAGCTTTTTCAAAGGAACCCTATAAAATTCACGTACAACGCGTAATGGAAGAAAATATACGAAATACTTATATTTTCCTTCATTCAAAGAAATTCGATTTTTCAAAACAACGACGAACCAAAATTCTTATTTACATCGAAATAAGTATATAGGTATTTTATTTTCACCCTATGAAACCACCCTTTTAGTGAATCAAAATCGAGAAATCGATTAAACGAAAAATCAATTTTTAATTCCCACAAAGTTCCCAAAATTATTTTTTCTTGCTTTTCCTTCGTTTAATATCGATAATAATAATAAATTTTATACGAACGAAAGAAACGTTACATATTCTACTCTTGACGTTAATCCGCGCGGACACGCGTAGCCTCGAGGCTTCCCGTTTAACCCGATGCGTTGTTCGGCTCGATATACGCACGAAACTATATCGCTCAAATGCACCCTGAGTTTATGTACCCAGTGTGCATGTAGTCATATACATTATGAGCGTGTGGGCGTTTCGCTAATATGTAGCAATAATAGGAGAGGATTGCGCACATGGCACCACACGTACGCTTCGACCTCGCGTACTCGCGTATAAACATCGACTGCAGCCTATATATATACACATATGTGTACGTGTATTACGTTATAACGCGAGGGGTAAACACGAGCGAAAATTGCTCGATATACGGATGGGTTCGAATCCCATCCGATAACGACGCATAATCGATACGATCGTCCGATATTACGAAATAATTCAAGAATTTTTCATTTTCACTCGACGAGACAAATTTTTTTGATAAGGCTGTCCGAGTTTTTGAAATTGATTCAGAGTTTTTTATTTTCTTTTATCGAGACAAGATTTTTTGAGAAGGTCGTCCGATTTTTCGAAATTGATTTAAAACTTTTTATTTTCTTTCGACGAGGCAAGTTTCTCGTGGACATTTTTTGTTTTTGTTAACGAGGCGATCGAGAGTTTGTAAAATTTTGCTACAGGTAAGAATGTGCAACGAGACAGAGTCATCTTACTCCGTACGTGTATAGGAAACGCTTGTGAGCAAGCCGGACGAGGGTTTGGCGTTTGCGGTTCCCACTCGCGTCGGACAAAGGGCGGTGTAGGTCAAAGGCGTACGAAGGGCCTCCCTCGTTCCAATTTGCCAGAAAGCTCTGGCGCAGCGACCAAACCGTGTGAGACCAAGTTCTCTTTGTACGTATACCACGCGTTGCCCTCCCTTACTTTCTCCATCTTGACGAACTTTCAAAAGCTTTGGACGTCAGTCGAACAGTCGTTTCGCTCACTTTCCTAGACGAAACGCTCTCCTGTCTCTCGCACAATTTTTCACTCGCTTCCACTCCGATCGACCCTGATCCCAGATAAAATAACATCATGTAGTATACGAAACAAAGATTTTCAAAAGAATGCAAATTGTCCAAAAAAGAAACGAAAAGAATTTTCTTTTTTTTTCGTATATTTTCATTCTCACGAGAGAAAATTCTCTTATGATGAGAATTCTTTGTTCCCGAGGGTGGCTCGTAACGTCGAAACATTTTACGAGGTCTTTTCGCATTGTAAATCCAGCCGGGAAGTAAAGTCGATGGAAAGTAGTCGCGACGTCGAGATGAAAGAATTGGATTTTTCAACCCCCTATTTCCGATCACTCGGTACAAAGTCTCCACCACCACGAGTAGAATTACGATCGGAATGCTCTTATCGCTCGGCAGTTTCGAAGATACGTACCTACGTTTTTTCTGCCGATCGGAGTAATCGTATAAAAGCCTGCCCGCGTGGACGAGAAGCAATGCCAATCGCAGAGAGGCCAACCCCCGTTCTTTCTGCAAGGCGTTTTCCCTCGATTCACATCCGTTCCGATTCAACTTCCTCCTCGTCCTGATCTCTGCTCTTTTCCTCTACCCCTCTTGCCACCCTCTCGATTTCCTTCGTACATTTTTTCCCAACCCCGGTTATTCCAGAGGGTGAATTCGAGGTCGGAAATTTGCGGCGTCCGCTCGGCCGGAAAATCACACGACCCCGCCAGTACCACGAGATTTTTCTTTCGTACACGGGCGCATCGTATATACATCTATGTTAGCTATATAAAACCAGACCGGAGATATAAACGTTCGGAGATAGATAGATAGAGAGAGAGAGAGAGAGATTGTTCCCGTTTCGCCGCAATTCGTCCATTTTTTCTATACAGCGAGTAATCTCGTGCCGGAATATTTCGATATTATTCGGTGAACCGCGAATTTTTCATTCTCGATGCGTGTTTGCGTTCGCAACGTTCGGAATATAACGGGAGCTTCCTCGTTTTCTTTTTTTTTCTTACCACGGGAGAACGAACGATGAATTTTAAATAGGAAAAAATATATCGCAATTTCTCATATTTCCAAAGTAAATATTTCTCAAGGTTTTTATATCGTGAAATAAGGCGCGGGAGTATCGTATTCATGGAATATATTATCGGGGTTGAGACGAAAAAGGTACGGCGGTTACGGTACGGAGTAGAAAAAAAGGGAAAAAAGTAACGAGAGAAAAGTTTCATTTTCATTTCTTTTTTTAGGATCTTCGTATTTTCAAGAAATATTTCACGAAGTTTTCGCGACAAGGTTCACGTCGTGAGAACGAGATATTTTTGTGGACAAATATGCGCGACGGGACATTTTTTAAGCGCCTGTTACAAATACGCCAAGGGATGAAAAACAGGGAGAGAAAGAAAGGGTGATAGAGCGATGTTTGTCCAATTGCAAATTCATATAAAATCGTTCGTTCGATAAAATCAACGAGATTCGATCGACCGAAAAATCACGCCCGAACGAGCGTCTTTTACTTTTTTTTCGATGTCGGGTCGTGGCTAGAAAACGAAATTTCCGATATTTCCGTTTTTTCATCCGGCTACGCGAGACATTTCTCCCTCGTTCGCTCTGCCTATCGTTTCGTGCAGTCGCGCGCTTTTTTTTGTGTTGTTTTTGATTCTTCATTTTTTAACAATCTCCCCCTCTGGCACCGATGATTTTCTCGAGTCGCATGCCCGGAGTATTCGACGTTCGGGGGGTTGGAGGGTGAATTGGTAGGGGGTGGGAAATATCGGATGACGATGTCATACACGAGGCACCCCGCCATAACATCAAAGCGAAATGAAGTCACGGCTGTGCGAGAAATAGAGGGTGAACGATTATACGCGTTTCTTTCCTTTTTTTTCATCCCCGTTTTTTTCATCCCCTAAGGCTGGAAGAGTTATCAACGTTAAGCGTGAAGCATGCGAGCATGGAACCGCGATACATCGAATACGTGTAATCCCTTCGGGCCGGTATATCCACGAGAAACTTTAATTTATTCCGAATAGGGTGACACAAGAAATTTTCCAACCGTCGTCGCGACGTCCGATTTTTCAGTATTTTTATTAAAACACGTATGAAATCATATTTTACAGTATACTTTCGTCGTCGCTCGTTTTATTCGATTCAACGAATTAATCGAAAATTGGTTTTAATAGAATGTTGTTTTTCGGTTTTAAAAGCAATGTAATTGTGACGAAAAAAATAATAATTTACTGCGTACTTGATAGTCGATGAGATAACCGAGACTGAAAATCGATAGAAAAAATATCGTTTAATTAATCAATCAAGAGTCTTCTCTCTCTCTCTCTCTCTCTCTCTGTCTCTCTTCGTGGCTCAAGAGAGAAAGAGAGATAGAGAGGTATGATGGGGACGTATAATCGAATAGATAAGGCGAGTGAGGTGAGCTTCGTATAATCGATTTATTCGCTGCAGGATACGCGATACAGCCATTATACGTTCTATAATGAAGCACATTCTGTGGATAGAGCGAATCTCCGAGAGCAACTCCTTATAGAGATAGTCCGTTGTCCAGCGATTTTGTAGTCACCGCCGGGGGTGTTACAGGGTTGAAACGCGATAGGGTATCGGATTGACATAGCGAACGAGATTGAAAATTATAGTGAAATTTATTAAATATAACATATATAATAATAGTGAATTATTATAAAAAATTATTCATATATACGTGTATTCGAAATAATTAACTATAGAGGGTGTCACGGTGGTTGTAATTCACGTTGTTTCGCCAAAGATGCAAGGACCTCATAGAGAACCACCAAGGAAGTGGAGACTGATAAAATAATGAGAGGCCTGAGAGAGATAGAGAAATCAAGAAGAGGATGCAGAGAAACTCAGACAACCCCTTTGGTCGCGGAAGACACAGGGGTAGTCCAAAGTAATCCTGTTATAATGAATGAGAAGCTGAATCCAGTTAACCACCTGTCTATCCGGCTGTCGAGGAACGAAATTCCTCGCAGAGTCCAACCCTCCTCTAGTAAACCCCCTCGCTCTCTCTCTCTCTCTCTCGCTCTCTCTCTTGCTGGTGAGTACGACGATACGACGTGTCTGTAACGGCTCCTCATAAAAGATCATATACTGCTGCTTTCTGCCTACGGGCGTCTCTTGTTTTAGATTCAAAGCACGCACAAAAGGCTTTTCGTCGAATTGTGATTTTGGTTTCTCGTTATCGTCAGTGAAATCCTGGTAAATGACGAGAGATTCGACGAATTCGCCTTGACAGTTTTCCTAACCTATTCTTGGAAATTGCTGGCTTCGGGGCGACGGCTACAGCTTTCTCTCTCGCTCTGCTGCTATCTTCATACCTATGGTTATCGGAGCCAGCGACTACTATACATCGCTGCCTGCTGTATCGGTGTAACCTTTGGAGGTCAGACTTTCTTCGTTCGGCAAGTGAGTTGATCAACAGTACCGGCGACGCGGTCTTCGACACCTCTCGGCACCTTTCGTCGTGATTTGGAGGCAATCGTCTATTCTACTATATATATTATTACATCTAACCGATTAGCTTATTTATTTTATGCGGGGTAGTCGATAACTGCGGTAACTGCGTGATCATTGAGTGCGGCGTGAATGTCGGTTTTGTGCTACAGATGTGGCAAAGGCATTGCTAAGTTCTCGACTGTTTGCACTATTTGTGCGAGAGCCTTCCATCCGGGCTGCATAAAATATTATTTATCGCAGAAATTAGCAAAAGATTGTTGCAAGAGCGATTTTGCGAGTATGAATGCTGATCGTACGAATCCGTTGACCTTGGCAGGAAGTATGGAGATGCATGACGAGTCACAAGTAACGCTTGAAGGATTAATGCAGTATTTAAAAGAATCAAGGGCTGAGTCAGCCAAGGTGGCAGTTGACCTTAGGGGAGCGATCAATAAGATCAATGATAGACTAATTGATTTCCCCAAATTACTACAAGCCATAGAAGTGCATACTGACAAAATAGCAGCTCTTGAAGCTAATAATGCAAAACTCACTAGGGAGATGGAAGCAATGAAAGAAAATGTGAATGCTTCCATGGCAAAAAGCAATGTGGATAGCGAAACGGAAATAGTGATGGCTGGAATTCCTGACTCGATATCTGATGCTCCGCGCATTTTGGCTGAGAAAGTTCTTAGTGCGCTAGGAGTAGGGAATTTGACGAGTCATATTTTAGGAGCACGTGTAATGTTTCGTAAGAATCATCCCCAAGTTGCTCCTCAAGCTTCTACTACTACTTCGAGTCGTGGAGGGGGCTCTGAGCGGCGATCATTTTCTATTGTTGTTATGCTCACGTCAGCTGCGGTGCGTGATGCAATAATTAAAGCAAGGATATCACATAGAGTCCTTAAAGCCTGTGATGTTTTTAAGATAGATGTTAGTGGGAATATCTTTGTTAATGAATTGTTATCTGCTAACTGTTACAAATTACTACGGCAAGTGAAGGAGCAGGCTGCCAAAGTGTCCTATAAGTATGTTTGGGTGAGGAATTCGAGAATTCATACTAGGAGAGATGATGGGCAACCGGCAATAATTATTAATCACGCGGACGATCTAAAAAAAATGATTTGACTGCCCCTGCCATCATCGTCAGTTCGAGGGGTCAAGTCATCACGCAAAAAGACTCCCGGTGATTCAGCAGAAAAGTTAGATATTATTCAGATTATTCAGATTAACGCTAATTCCTTGCTTGGTCATATTGACAATATTAAAGCGTTTCTGGCTGGTCATTTTTGCCACATCGTATCAATTTCTGAAACGTGGCTCCGTCCGGAAATCTCGGACGATCTCGTAAAGATACCGGGTTACTTTCTACTTCGGAATGATAGAGATGGTAAAAGAGGCGGTGGTGTGGCGTGTTATGTTCATGAAACATTGAGAGTCAAGGTATTGGCAGCCTCGCTTAGCCATTATACTAAGTCGCCGGAATATCTCTTACTAGACATACATTATCCGAATAAGGACTCCCTACTATTTGCGTCAGTGTATAGGCCTCCTAAGGGTCGTTTGTTTAATGAATTTCTTGGTGTTTTCAATACTTTTATCTCTACATATAAGAATATTATTATCGCAGGCGATTTAAACTGCAATCTATTGTCTAGCTCATTTGAATCAAAGTATCTTCGTGATATGATTGCTTCTCTCTCGTTACATACGGTTGATTCTCAATCCACCCACCATACAGCGACCTCGGATACGCTAATTGATGTAATAATTGTTGATACGTGTGAGAAGGTGATTAGCTTTAAGAAATCAGTTGCTCCGTTTATTGCGGGTCATGATTTACTTGAACTCTCGTATACTTTTAATAGACTCGGTGACATGGGAAGCTCTATATCCCGTCGAGATTTTCGCAATTTTGATAGTGAAGCTTTTAAATCGGCAGTGCAGGTGCGTCTACGTAGTATGGATTGCATTTTGACCAGTGATCAAATGACTGTGGAGGAGACGGATAATTCTCTTGCTGCATTGGAGTGTGCTCTTCTCAATGAGCTTGATGTGCATGCGCCTTTAAAGCGGTTTACTGTGCGTAGACCGATAGCTGTGTGGCTGACTCCAGAACTAAGATCACGCATTAGGCGACGGGACACATTGTATAAACAGGCAAAGAGAACAGGAAGTCTGCTGGGTTATGAGATTTATAGGAATTTTCGAAATGAATTAAGTACTATTCTACGGCAAGCAAGGAGTACGTTTAACTTTCATAGGTTAGCAGGAATTCGGGATCCTAATAGATTGTGGAAGGAGCTGGCAGTACTTGGGCTAGTAAAAAGCACAAAGTCCTCGCCGTTACATTTCTTTTCGCGTGACCAGCTAAACAAGTACTATGTATCAATCGCAACGCACTCACCACCTTGCTCGATTGATGAGCTGCGTACTATTGGAACATCTGTGTTGCAGTCATGCCCAGGGTTTCAGTTTGAACCCGTTAGGGAAAGTGAAGTATTGAGCTTATTAGCAACTGCTGCATCAAATATGCATGCTGCGGGGCCTGATCGAGTCTCTCCTTTTGTCTTGAGAACCACAGCCACATCTCTAGCTCCCTTGGTGACTCGAATATTCAATTCTTATTTTTCTAATGCGTTTTTTCCGTTGAGCTGGAAGCGGATCTTCGTGCGACCACTATCGAAAATTAACTTGCCGATTTCTCCGTCGGACACTCGTCCGATTGCTAACCTAAGTGAGCTCTCTAAGCTCTATGAAAGGATTGCTCACAAGCAAATCTCTATGTACCTTGACCGTAATAATATTTTGGACGGGCGTCAAGCTGGTTATCGGAAGGGTCATAGCACCCAGACAGCACTGCTGCGTCTTTCTCATGATGTTAGAAAGGCGGCAGACGAAGGCCGGGTTACAGTCTCTGTACTATTTGATTTCAGTAAAGCGTTCGACACCGTATCGCATGTGATCCTTTTGCAAAAGCTCCGGGGAATAGGCTTTGCTGAATCAGCGCTAAATTGGATGCACGCCTATCTCTCGGGAAGGGTTCAGGCTGTTAAAGATAACGAACATTTATCGGAGTGGCTTCCTACCACTACAGGTGTACCTCAAGGCTCAGTTTTGGGGCCATTATTATTTTCAATTTTTATCAATGATATTGCAACTACGCTTCAGTATTCTTCTCATATAATATTTGCAGATGATACTCAAATATATTCCAGCTGTTATCCGGCTGAATTGACGGACCATCTAGCGAAGATATTATATGACGTTAATCAGATTTCCGACTACGCGATGAGAAACGGTCTGACACTAAATCTTACTAAGTCTTCGGTCATGGTCTCGGGAAGTGGCACCCATGTGCGAAATATTGACCTCAGTGCGTTACCGGCGATCACGGTTAATCAGATTACGCTGCCATATGTTAGTGAGGCTAGAAACTTAGGAGTTATCTTCCAATCAAATCTTTCTTGGTCCAGCCACGTAGTGTCGATTTCGAGGAAAGTAAACTTTACCTTGCACAAGTTAAAGCATCAAAAGAACTCTCTGTCGACCGAACTAAGAGTGAAGCTAGTCTCGGCCCTTGTATTACCGCACATTGATTATTGTTGCCTTGTATACAATGATTTATCGGGACTGTTAGATTTAAGGCTCCAGAGGCTGGTAAATGGAGCAATCAGATTTATATTCAATCTGCGTAGAGACGAACATATTACGCCATATCGTAAGCGGTTAAGGTGGTTGAACGTTGTAAATAGAAGGAAGTATTTTCTAGGTATTGTCACTTACAATATCCTCACTAATAATGCTCCATCGTACCTTGTGGAGCTGTTTCCCTTGCGTGACAATGAAGCTAGACATTCATCTCGTCTGGGACCTGCCGGCATTTTTCTCATTCCTAATCATAGAACGGCTATTTATCGCAATTCATTTTATCTCTCAGCAGTTTATTTTTGGCACTCGCTGCCGATGCATGTGACCACGTCGTCCTCCCTCCCTATTTTCAAAGCCCGGCTATTTAACTTTCTTTTATCGTTAGAGGTGGCATCCCAGGGGGGAGCAAGTGATGAGAATGATGAATTGTGAGGTTATATGCGAATTGCGAGCTTAGTGGCTCTTTACTAAATTAAGGTTTAATTGTTAGGTTTAGAACTATTATGATTTAATATTGTACTTCACTTCTATTTTGTATTTTGTATTATTTTATTTTGATTGTGTTACAACTAATTCAAATGTAACTGAATTTTTGCCCCAAAGTACTACTAGGGCATAATAAATTTATCTATCTATCTATCTATCTCTCTCTCTCTCTCTCTCGTACCAGCCTTCCCGCCGTCGTCTGATGAAAATTGCTCTCGGTGCTTTCGAAGAGTCGAGAGATCGATAGGGACGGGGAAAGGGGAAGCGAGAGAATAAACGGGGAGACCGAAGCTTCGATAGCGAAGCGTGTACGTTTCTCGAGCTCCCTCGGTCTGATCACACGCTGATGTCACTACTTGCACTGTCGACGCTTCCCCAAATTGGAACTCTCACGGTGTGCCGTCCGATCGCTCGCGTATCTCGTACTACATTCCGAATGCTTAAACGCGAAACGAAGTGCCACGAATCTCATCCTAGTCAAGGATACTCGACAAATTCTACGTAATTCGAATACATTTAATAAAAATAGTGTCAAATTTTAAATAAATCAGTGAAATAAAATCGAATCCATAAATTGATCGATAATTAACGAATCGTTGTTTTATTCGATACTTTGATCGATTTACCGGATTCATGATAAGTAGATAATTATTTATAACGAGAGTAATATTGTAACTGTCGCACAAGACAGCGCGAACAGTCGAGTTTAATCGATTGGTCGCGTAGGCGGCAAATTGCAATCCTGCGACTGAGACATCGAAACCCGCAAAATAGATCTCGCTGGCACTTCCCACGAGGAATTTATACACATATCCATATATATATATAGTTTACAGTCCGATTGAATTTCTAGCGCGGCAGGCTCAGGATCTCCGCGGCTCTGGCTCTGGCAATCCCGATAGGCTCGTACTTCCGTTTCCCTATTATCTGTCGCATCGTGAAGGGCGAGGGGATTATCCATTTCCAGGTTTCATCGATCCCTCGCCATTTCTCCCCTCCCCCCCTCCTCTCTTTCTCTTTTTCTTTCCCTCTCTCTTTCTCTGGGAATCGACTAGATTTCGCGACCCTCGTATTATTTTATATTCCCCAGTGTTATCGACTTCCGCATGATACAATTTCACACGATACAATTTCCGACGCGAGCTAACCGAGTGACGAGAATTACGTTAAGTCAGACCGTCGACCTACATTACAGCACCTTCGAATAAAAAACAAATTCTGAAGAAAGCACAGGATAGCCCGTAGTGGGGTTCAGCCTTTGTCGATGGATGTCGTACTGATCCTTAAGGGAGTAAGTTAAAAAAAAATCTTTCTCCCTTTCCGCGAACAATACCGAAGGGCTTGTCCGCGCAACAAAGGATTTTTACCCGGGCGCGTGAGACGTCGAGAAAAGAAGGATAAGAGCCCAGTGTGGCGGGAGGACATTCGCGAGAACAACTCGTCGCCCACGCCCTCGGTAAATATTTTCGGAAAACGAGAGAGCCGATCGCTACGAGGGGTAATGGGAAATATAGGGCGAGCTATTTTAGAATTATTTATCGGCCCTTTATTATTTATAGGTGGAGAAAGAGGTCGGTCGACTTTGCGACAAAATTAAATATCACCGGTGAAATATACCGTTTTTTATCGTATGTTTTTTGCTCTCTTTACAATCGTCCCGTCGGGAAAAGTGTACTAATTTAACATTCGGTGAAAACACGAATGCTCGACGTGAACGTCGCACGAGCAAATTTATATTCACGAGTTTACACGTCATATTTTGGTGGCGGCTGGCGTGTATTCTATTATTCGAAACAATCGAGACCCACCACGTTTGTTGTAGCATTTCCAGAGGTAACTCCGTTGTACAATTTAATGGGCCAACACCGAGGGAATATACAGAGGGAAAAAGTAAGTGGCGGGGGTGAGTCGACATTCGGGGGGATTGCTCCACTCAGCATTACGTCGAGCTCCCAAAGGTGAGCCTGGGTCAACGATTCTGACGAATAACAATTTTTCCAATCCATTTGCTCCGAGCTAATAGTAACAGGCAATTTACCACCCCAATAATTTTACGCGCTATTAATCCTCTACACACCCATACATTATTTTTCTCTGAAAAAAAATAATATTTCTCATACATTTTGCATTAGTTTGAAATAAATAAAAATAAAAATTTCTACGATAGGAAAACGAAATAGAGAGAGAGAGAATTTTCCTCTGAGACAGAGAAAAGTTGATAGACGTAAATAAATTCTACGCAGAAGGATCATAAAGCTTTGATCAAAATCGGGAAGTCGATTTGAAAAAGAAAGAAAATTTCGAATCCCGATGTCAAACGATTATATTCATTCGTGATCTGAATTAACATCGGTAGGATTGTCCGATACGAGAACTCGGTGAAAACGCGGCGTCTGCAACTGCCAGTCCCGTTTTGAATCGCAAAGTACTGCGAACAATGGGAAAGCTCAAGCGTACAGTGGAGAGAAGTTGGAGGGAGGACGAGGGGTTGAAATAGGTAATAGTTCCTGGTGGATTGTCGATGACGGGTGCTCGAAAGGTCTCGCTTATAACCAACAATGCGATCGTTTATCCACGCACCTGCGATTTTTATTAGCTTTTATCGACGACGAAAACAAACAAAAATGACATTTGTCTGTGTCTGACCACACGCTGATCTCATCTACTTATTTCATCAATTTCTCTCAGTATCGTCCCATTATCATTTTCTACGACTCGTACTAATACGACTACTCTATCTCAGCTTGTTAATGCAATCGTGCGCGACCCATTTTTCGTGTCTCTGTGCGTGTACGAGGGAGAGAAGCGTAAAGTCTTCGTGAAAACACGAGTAGACTTCTTAAGCTCGTTCTGTCTGCTAACGGTAGCGTCCTTTGTGAAAATGCGTCAAGTCACACCAGCCGTGAATAACAGCAGCGACAGACGAGAGCAACTCGAACGTAGCTTCTGGTTTTGACGACGAAAGAGGAGGGTTGGAAGCTAGAAGGGAGGCTGGTGGCTCTTGCGAACACCGACGAGGGTTTAACGGTTAACGGGGGTGTGCGCGATGGGCTCATTGTTATTCGATCGTCGCTACCGCAGGATTTCAATATGTATGCGTCCGTCCGACGCTAGGATTGACAAAGGGGAACTCGAGAAACTCTCGCGTTCATCTCCTAAGAGATTGATCAACCCCCGATCGAGAGGCGAAGGGGTGAATACCCTTTAAAAAAAAAATCATTTTCCCGTCGGTTTTCATCGAATCACATCGACTTGAATTATATCGGATATAAAATTCTGACTTTTGCGATCGACGATGAATCATTTCGTTGTTTAAACACTGTAAATATTTATTTACCAAGTTTTTACAAAATGTCGAAATGAATAAATGCACGACGGTTTATTTCACACCGGGAGACTCATTATTCTCTTAACTTTACGAATGCATCGAGGAATGCGTTTGGTAAATGCTAAAGTTCGTGTCGAGAAAGTAGATCACGGGTTGAGTAGGTGGAAGCAAGACGATTGCAAATTGTGATTGCTCCGTGTGAAAATTTCACGAGCGCTTCTTGCAGGCTTATACTCGCGAGTAGTTTCTTGACGAGCGGAATAAGGCGAGATAGACGACCAACGACAAAGAGATTTTCTGCCGGGGGAAGCGGGGGTGCGCCCGATGGGGACGCATCAACCCCTATATATACGTGCAAGTACACGGCTCGTTTCGTCCTTAATCACCCGAACGATAAAAATATAATTACTTCTTCGATATTTCACGAATTAAATTATTTTATGACGATCGAACTTTTTGATAAAAAAAACAAATGACGAATAATATCGATCTATTTAATTTTTATAATTATTTATTTACAGCGAGCGTCGATGAATAAATGCTTCACGAATGAGATACAAGCTTTCTCGGTACGTAGAGCGTCGCGACACCGAGGGAACCTCGAGCTCTTTGAAACTTTAGTTACTTTACAGTTTAAAATACGTTCGTGGACGAACTTTTACTCTCGGGACTTTCAATGAAGAATCTTGCCTCTTTCCCCCACGGAGTTTTCGTGCTCCCTTTTCTCTTCCTTCCTGCCTTCGACGTCCTCTTTATTTCACCCTATGAATGGTATTTCCATAAACTCTCGTCGCTTTTCAGAAGCCGGCAACCGGGCGCTCTATAAGTTTGCAGCTTTCTCGCGGAATATATCTCTTATTCGCTCGACCAATTTCTCCTAGTTTATGTATATAAACCCCCCTGGGTCTCTCTCTCCCTCTAGCTTTGTCACTCGTCGTAATTAATTTTTGCATCCAAAGGACAAAATTATTTTTCACCCTACACCGAGAATTTATTTGTTTTTTTCTTTTCATAACCAAAAATAATTTAACATTCGACTTACCGAAGTTAATTGATCCTGGCGATCCTTTCCAAGGATAATTCTTGTCGAGGCTTCTCGCACTCCTAACGTAACATCTTCTTAACGCATTGGCGCGAACGATACATATTCTCGTCACTGGACTTACGTCGTACACAAAAAATGTATTCCAAATCAAAAACAAACCCGATCGATAATAAATATTATTCGAAAAATACAAAAATCAATTGAAATAATGCGATTCTTAATTTTACACTCGCGTCTTGATAATTTCGACGAAAATCTGATTGAATTGAAAAGTCGAGGTTTCGCTTCACGTCGTTCAAAAAAAAAAATTGATAAAGAAAAATGTAAAAAATCGTCACATCACTGCACAGTTCTTGCGAACGCAATTCACGATTTCGTTTCGAGAGAAAAATAAAGAGGACGGAACGAAAGAACGCGATAAAATATTACGTACGAATCGTTTTATCCGGTGATCGAAGCTTGTCGTCGTTCGCGCACGACGTCGCGACGGAGACTGATAGCCGGATCGGCGCTTTCGCGTTTTCGTTGAAAGAGGAAGTTGTGTGCGCGCGCGCGCGCGACTCTCTCCGTGTTCTTCCGTGGATATACAACGGTGAGAAGAAACCGTGTACAGTGCCGAGGGAAGAGCGAAGCACGACACATCGGTATACACTATCGACACAAGAGGCTCTTTCGTTTGATGAGAGAGTAAGAAGGAGAGATCGAGCGAGTGAGAGGGAGAAAAAAAACACGTCTCGCACCACCTGCTCTACGACTTTTTTTTCCTCCCGTGTCGACCCGTTTTCCCTTTTTTTTCAATGCGACCGTCGCTCGCATCTGCGAGCTTTCCTCCCTTCAATTTCCAATCAAGGGATGAAACAGAAAAAAAAATCGTCTTGTTATAATCGCGACAAATCTCGGAGGGGTTCGTCGTTTCTATTTTTCGATTGGACATTTTCCTCCTCGTTTATCAACATTTTTCATCAATTTTCATCGTTTTTTTTTAATATTGCGTTTGTATTAAAAAAAATATTAATTGTTTTTTTTTCATTATTTTTTTTTATTTACTTTCAATATTTCTTTCGACTCAAAATTCTTGTTACTTTTTCGTATATTTCGGGGGCGTATGTTTTTTTCTCTCTCGATCGGTAAAATAACAACGGGAAAAAGCTCTCGGTGTTTGCTCAACGCCTTGACACCCTCGATGGTGGAAATTAACGAGCCAATTATCGAATTTTGATTAAATCTACCCTCGATCTCACTTTTCGCGTTTCGGGGCTGTCGCAACTTATATCGGCCTTAATTGACACAGCAACGACACAATTATCCCACGACCACGAAGATTAGCAAAAAAAACAACGAATATTTACACGACTAATTTTTTATCACGTACAAAAAATTTATTGTACTCGTTATCATCGATCTAGTATTATTTACCCTCCTCGCCTCCCATTGAACTCTCACGATAAACTCGACAAGGGAATATTCGAAAGAAAGAAAAGAAAACCGAGAAAACTCGAATGATTTCAATAGAAACAATCGCCTAATGAGAAAAGAGAGAGAGAGAGTAAAATCTGGTCGCGTAATTCGACTGTATATTTCTCTCTCGTTACACAATCGTTCGCTCGAACTCGTCGGGCTCGTTACACGTCTAGACTCTTGAGGATCATTGAATTCAAACAATGGAGATAGACAAAGGCTCGCCGAAAAAAAAACGAGAGAAAGAAAAATCAATAACGAGAATGAAAATGAGATCCTTGAAAACTTTGGAAAATATAGTCGAGGGTGGTTGGGGTGGGAGTCGGTCATACATATCCGCGACACGATGTAAATGAACAGAACATTTTCATCTATGAAAGTCGGATGAATAATTTATCAGTCCCGCGCAACCAATGTCGTATTGTCGATACGTTTGCATCGAATTCGTCATTCGTTATCGTTTGGTTGCTTCGTTCGCGCGATCGTTGTTCCGATAAAAAAAAGGAAGATACGTTCTGTAATTTATCTTGTCCCATATGGTGTTTCTCGTTAAGCTCCTCATTGCGCGATACGATAAATCCGATGAGCTCGTGTACGAGATTCAGGTCGTACCCTCCACTTCTACCTGTTTGTTATGTATCCACCCCTATATATACACGGGTGTATTTCTATAGAAAAATAGATATATGTTGTATATACAAAGCGTCTGCGATTGGTTCTCTACACAGTCTCGCCGTCTGTGCCCGATAAACTTTTCAATTAGCCAATGCAATCCGTACCGTCCTCTTTAAACTCGTCGAGAAATAAATTTATTAACTATACAATCAACGATTACAAAAATTTATCACCGTTGGAATTAAAATACCAACATTTGATTTTTATTAGTCAACGATTTTACAATTTGTTTGTCTAATTGTTTCGTTTATTTAATATTTCATAAATTTGATAAATTATTTGTTATTATTGTGTAACAATTGTACTAGCGTCGTTATAACGACGAGTATGTACTCGCGTTATCAATTATCCCCGTAGCCTCGGATTATGCAAAATGTACGCGAACGCATTGTCCGACCATGCGTGGTCACCTTTACGTATCGTATTATATCGCACGACGACCTCTCTCTCACTCACCCTCAGGGTTTACTCTTTCATGCGTAATGGCCATGATTTAAGCGACGTTGCGATTAGGATATTGATTTTCATCGAGTAGGTACATGGGGCGAATGTGCGCACGTCTGTATTACACTCATTTCCGCAATTCGTTGACGTTCGTTCGCGCCCCCTCGTTACATTAGAGCACTTTGATCAATTTCGAGCTCTGCATTTCGTTCTATCTCCCTCTCGCTCTCTCCTCGACTCTGTTGCATTTCGCTACGAGTATCGAGATATTTATGTGTCCTGTATAATTCGCATTAACCCCTCTCCACCCCGCAATAATAACCGCATCCCCCGTACAAACCCTCGTGAAACGAATAAATCATTATCGCATTTTGGCACTCGATAAAGTATTTACAACCCTTGCAAGATTCACGAGTGTATGTTTCGCGCATTTAAACAACATTAATATTCGTACGAGGATTTTCATGTAACCGCGTTATTATTGAAAAATGTGAAAATTTTCCAAATCTTAAAAAGAAAAAGACAACCGCTTAATCCTCCTTCGAGATCATTCAATGATTCAATATTATTAAAATTTCATCCCTAGAAATTTGTAAATCAAATCAAGGGATGAAAAACTTCCATCCCTCTTTATACCATCGACAATATCGCTCTTATCCTATTTATAAGTTTTCTCCCAACTGATGAAAATTTTCAATTCGAACAAATCCTATCGTATAAACCCGACTAGAAATTTTCATAGGGTCAACCCTATATGGCATGCTGGCAGTATCAGGTTAACCCCACATAGGGAATACCCTGCAAGGTCCGGATAAAGACAGTATAGGGTTATCCTATCTAGGGTTTAAATAGGGAAGTACCGATAACGTCCATATAATGGTTTAACAGGGTTATCCCATCTAGGGTTTAAATAGGGAAGTACCGATACTGTCCTTATAATGGTTTAACAGGGTTATCCCATCTAGGGTTTAAATAGGGTAGTACCGATACTGTCCTTATAATGGTTTAACAGGGTTATCCCATCTAGGGTGGGAATAGGGACGTACCGATGACGTTCTTATAACGTTTCAACAGGGTTATCCCATCTAGGGTTTAAATAGGGAAGTACCGATACTGTCCTTATAATGGTTTAACAGGGTTATCCCATCTAGGGAGGAAATAGGGACGTACCGATAACGTTCTTATAACGTTTCAACAGGGTCATCCCATCTAGGGTTTGGTTAAGGTATGTTTTCTTGTGTTTGGAAAGATTTTGTTTCAAGTTATATTTAAAAGTTTACCTTTTGTTTATTTGTTTTAAACATACCTATATTTAAAAAATTAAGGTTTATTTTTCTTTGACGCATATAGAAGTAAATTTCAATTTATAGTTATTATCTATATATTTAGTCGGCTTATTGCAAAAGATCACTCACTGACATAAACCAAACCTTGAGAAAAGCCGTTCATTACTTTTACTAGAATATTCCAACTGTAATAATCGACTTTAAGTAAGTCATACACATGACTTATTGATAAAGCCAAATATTCTGGTAAAAGTAATGAATGGCCTTTCTCAAAGTTTGGTTTATGTCAGTGAGTGAATTTTTCAAAAAGCCGACTATATATCGATAATAACTGTAAACTAAAATTTATATGTTTTATATGAAACGCGCAGTGGCTCAGTGGATAGGGCTCTGACTTCGCACGCAGAGGGTCCCGTGTTCGATCCCCACACTCGGCATCGATGGAAGAATTTTCTACAACGTGTTTTTCTGTAATCCTGACGGTTCGGATTCTTCCAAAAAAAGATATGACCAACAAAAAACCTCGCTGTGATGACTTGGGGGGTTGTGAAAAATAAAAATGAGGTAGAATTGTAAATACCCGGAAAAAAGATCCTCCCCACATTAAAAAAAATATTTTATAAATTATATATTTATAATTTATATTATTACATTAAATAATTATATTATAATTATAGGTATGTTACTCTTTTCACATGGTCATCTCAGTAATTAAAATAAAATTATATCTTGGTCGGACCCCCGCATAGACCCTCGCCACTCCGCTCAATTCGACTTATTCTCGAGGCGCCCGAAAATTTCGACTCGGGCAGCCCCGATAAGAGCCCAAATAGGGTTTACCCTAGGCAAACTCTGCCAGAACCCAACGAAAAATAGGGCTTACCCTAGGCAAACCCTGCCCAGAACCCAACGAAAACCCTAGAAGAACGTTACATGCCCTATATGAACCTGATGGGGTAACCCGATGCTGACCCAATAAGAAATTGGGTTTACCCAATACTGCCAGCATAAGAACCCAACGTAAATTTCTAGTCGGGAAGCAACGAAGTTTACCCAAGCATTTACCACCAATCGCATACCGAATATCGTATGGCGGAGATGGTCGAGTACCAAAAAATCGAAACAAACAAACAAAATGAAAACACATGAAAAAGTCAAATCCGCAGGATATGTAAAAAGCGCCCTAACGGCGGTCACTGGAACTAAACACCTTTTCGTTTCACTCTTCTCTCGCTCTCTCGCGTTCAACCCCCTGCGTACACACATATACCTATACATATATACATAGTATAATCTTTTTTTACTCTCACGTACATAGCTCCATCTCGTTTCCAGAAATATAACGTATAGGAGAGTCGTGTCCCGAATACAAGTCTCGTTTTCGGTGTACACACGTAGGTATAATCCCTATCACGCGCCATCCCAACGCGTATATAACTCTCCAAAGTTCCACGGTTTTCGTATACGCCACTACGCCCCCCCCGCCCTCGCCACCGACTCCCACCCCCCATCTCGTATACCTCTCTGTACCGAAAATGTGGAACTTTGTCGGTTACGTACATAACGCGCGTATATACGTATACGCGCGCGAGTCGAGGGTGAGATACAGATAAAGAGAGATAGAGAGAGACAGAGAGACAGAGAGAGCGAGAGAGAGAGAGAGAGAAATGGAGATGTACGCAAAGTTTACGAGCTCACGGATGTTCGCAGGAAGAGGCACTTTGGATCGATATGCGGTTTCCAGGATGCAGCGGAATGTCAAGATAATTTGCGACTGATAGACGCGAAGTAGCTCCTCTCGCGCGGGCACACGATTTTCATCTTTGCACGTAGGTACGATATGTGAGAGCGCGCGAGCGTTATAGAGCTAGCTCGATGCATCGGGGATAATGCGTTCTTGACATCGAGACGATTAATTCGCAAGGATCTACGCAAAGATCGAAGTTTTTCGTGGATTTTTTAAGTTGGAAATGTTTGTTTTCATTTTGTTTTTTTTTGTTTTTTTTTGTTTTCATGAAAAGTTGTCAGGCTGCAATAAAACTAAGCGGTGTTTACGTTTATTATTCACGGGACCTGTGCTGTCGCATGAGCTAACCGCAGTGTCCCGGAACGCCCCGGCGATCTCGAGCTTTTCACAATTTTGCACTTCCGCCGGGCGGAACGTCCGCGTGTTTCCACCCCCCCACCCCCCCGGTGTGCCGCGCGCGTACGTTGAAAATTCCGTCTAGAAAGAAGGAACGACGAAGTTTCGTAATGCGATTATGGGAGGAAGTTACCGGGAGTATAAAAGAGAGCTCGGGTTTACTACGTGCGACAGGGTGAAGAAGAAAAAAAAGAGACGAGAGTCGAAGATATTTTTACGAATGAGAAACTTTGAAAGAAGAATTTTTGCGAAAATTCGTCTATTCGCCCGACGTACGGTTGGCAAATCTTGTTGAAAAATCTGATCGCACCTCGACGAACGAGGAAATATTCGTTTTGATAATTTTTTCTTTTTTTTTGTTTTTCTTCCTTTTCTCTTTTATAACAAAAATTTAAATTTCACTCGAGCCCTGAATATATTATCTCGTGCTTAAAACGTGATCTCTTTCTTGATCGATCTGAAACAATTGCCTACGACCTTGACGCAAAAATCCGTTTTCAATATTTTCTCGATGCAAGAATATGGGGAAAAAAGAAGATCTATATATAAATCACCAACGAGTAAGATTCCAATGGAAAGCTCGTTTTCGGTTTATATCGGTCGTGGTGGGTCGAGGTGGGCGAGGCTCGGAATATTATACTATATCATCCCTCTCCCGGTCTATTAGAGCTCGCAGACGTAACGGAGAAATTGAGAGGGATGGAAGGAGGGGTGGGGGGTAGATAGGAGAGAGAAAACGCGAAAAGGTATCGAGGAAGGAAGTGATTGCCTGACGTCAAACATACCCACGACACATTCTCATCGATCACTCAAACCCAAGCGTCTCTCATCCTTGGACTCTCATCGTAATTCTAATATAAATAACAAATATATAGAACAACATGGTTTTTTCCATAAAAAATCATTACTCGATACCGTGAAATTCTTCTTGACGTTCGTGAACTTTCGAGAACTTTTCGAGCGTAACGCACATTTTTTACCCCTATGAGAAAGGGGTGTTTGAAGAGCAAAAAATTTCATCGTGTAATGTTTCGACCGAAATTTCACCCCTTTTCCTCCTCTTCGAGGGAACGAGGAGGAGGAGGTGTTTTTCGCACCCTCGAACACCCTCGTACGATCGTAAATTTCAATTCTCCATGGGATTGGTAGTAATAGACCACAGGATTTATCTTGTTTTCATGGAAAAATTTTCCTGTGGAATAATATTTGGACAGATTTTCGAGATTTGTGTGAATAAAAACAAAAGGAAAAGTTTCTCTCTCCCTCGATATGGAATATCCACAGCGACCAACGTGAATATGAAAAGAAGAACGAACGGATATCGAGCTATCGAGAAAGTAGGCTGTATCGATTACACGGACGAGTGGATAATCGATGGTTTGTCAGTATATCGTATCGTACTGGGAAAAGCCCCCGTGGGGGGAGAATCGTCAAAAAATATTGGCATAAGCGAGCGATCCTCGTGCTCGTTCGTGTTATCATCCCCCTACCCTCGTAGCACGAACATTAACAATTTGGCTCTCATTGAAAACGATGAGTTTCCTTTTTTTCAACTCGACTCCAGCCGGATCATCCCCTCGGGAAAAAATTCTGAGAGTTTAAAGAAAAATTACTCTAAAACATCCCTTAAAAATTCACCCGGCAATTCTCACCCTGTCGCGTTGAGAATCTGATTTAATATCGTTGAAAAGAAAAACAAAACGAATATCCAACATTTCGGGCTGGATGATTTGCTTATAAAATCCCGTGCAAAAAATGTCACCTCTCGGAGGATTTACCGAAGTATTTTCACCCTGAATTCCTCTGGTAATGTCACTACGAACGAAGTTTACTCCCGAATTTTATGATACACACGGGGTTGTACCTCGCGGCACTCTTATTACGTGCACAGCGTGTTTACCTTTGCCCCGAAGGTTATGTGAGAAATTCTCACCCATCTTCCCCTCGTCCCACTCCCTCACTCTCGCGCGCGCTTGGTAAATTTCATTTTCCGAACGTTCTGAAATTGCTCTCTCGAGAGAGAACTACCCCCGGCAGGTATGTTTCTCGTCGAGATAGCTTTTAGAACGCCGATTCGCACGATCCTCGAACAGTGAGAATATTTTCTTCACGAACACGAAAAAACTTTCATTAACGTAAGAATCGTTTGTAATCATCCCTTATTTTTTTTCATTTTTGTCTCTACGAGGTCGCTGCTTTCTTTAATTTCTGTCGTTCGGCCGCGACGCGTATTTCTCCTTAAGAAAACTTTATTGCTCGCCACCGTGGTCTCGTTTGGGACGAAGTGACTTACTTCGTACTTATAAGGGAGAATATTCGAGGGAAAAGAGGACAGAACAAAGTTTGAACGAAGGAATATTTTCCAGTGGAACGACCAACGTTTTTCGCTGGAAACTTTTATACGTTTATATTTGTATTTAAAATTGTAGTAACTCCGACGAATTTACAAAGCTGTGTCCAATTGGGACAATCGTCGCGATGAAAATTTGTCTCAGGTACAACGAGTCGTTTTTTAAGGTCGAGAATTTCAACCCTCGCACGTCTCGCAATTCGTTGTTCAATTTTTCTCGTAAATTCTTTCGTCCTCGAGCGTATCGCGAAATACAAATGGTAAGATGAACAACATCGATGTACGAAGACTCGATTGATATTTTCATCTGGTGCCGATATAAAATGAGAATTCGCGGTACTGTATACATTCGTGATTCAGGAGAGAACAAAGGAGGCAAAATTAATTTCCGCTCGAACGAATCGGGAGCTCTCCGTTTCTCTTTCCCTCTGGGATTCTCCTCGAACCCCGTAGGCCACGTTTTGAGTGGCTTCATTGTCTGTAACGCCCAGACACGTGTAAAACCGATATGCGGGCTAACCTTACGACCTGGAACAATTATTACCCAAGCTGGAGTGAGAATTGGCCTATTGAAGATTTATTTTTCATAATTTCTCGCAACATTTTTTTTATCCTTCCTTATCGATGAATAAACCAAAAACGCATCTCTTCGTTCTGTTTTTATACTCGAAAACAAAATTTGATTAATACGAGTAAATTAATTCAATTATAACGTTTCATTCGTTTAATTTTCATCTCGTCGACATAAATCTGAATCTCTCGTTCCAGAAGTGGCCAACAATGAATCTTGGAGGAGGAGGGTGTCAACGTACGAGCCATTAACTCGATTATATCAATGTAGATCAACTTCTCGACTCGGTCCGACGTGCGATGGATTGGGTGAGTCATGAAAATAGAAGTGCAGTCTTGTCGTATTTTTGTCTCTCTGTCTCTTTCTCTCTCCCTCCTTCATAATATATATATATATATAATAACGTCTACTAATTCACGTACTTCCGTTTCATCATTGGGTCAGTCGGAACCGAGACACGAGATCGAATCTCACGTACCTACAACGTCAATCAACATGTGCGATACGACATTAAACGCTATCTCTAAATCAAGAGCAATCACGTGTCCAGTCTCTCGTCCAGCCACCCTCTTTTTCCTCTCAAATTTCCCAACGAAAAATAAATTCTTAAAATCGAAACGACACTCTCTCGCTTTACACCCTAAAATAAACTATCGAGTCCGACAATTTCGTCGTACGATCTAAAAAAAATTCCAAATTTTTTTTACCACGCGTGTATAAAAAAATAAAAGATAAAAAAAGAAACTTTACCGAGAATAATGAAATTAGCGTCGATCCCACGAATTTGAAAATAAACTTTTGTTTTTTCCAACGCAAAACAAAGGGCCGGAAAGATAATGAAGAGCGAGAACGGAAGAATAATTGAATTTTCGAATTTTTTGAATTCACAATTTCCCGGTCGAGGGTTTTCGCGGTTTTCGGGAAATCAAATTTTTGGGGATATTTGCCGCATCGGCACAGAGAACATCGCAGCGAAAGCGTTTCCGGTCTAGGACGAAGGGAAACTGGGCAAGGGTGAGGGGGTGAGGGGTGCAAATGCATTTACTATACGTTTATGCTATATCGAAATCTGGCCACGATGCCGCTGTTCCCGAGCGTTATATATAGGACGATAATCGGATTTGGTCGCGTTTCCATACTGAAACACGCTGCGAGAGCCATTCCGAAACGGATATATATATATACACGGTCGGAAGAACGATGCGAAGCGTCAGGAAAACGCGAGGGTGTGCTCTCACCGCCCCCTTGAATTTCGTATAAACAATAACAACTACGAGAATTTCCGATAACGAACGCGACTATGGCTTTTATCATAGATACGTCGATATCGTCGTATTATGATACACACCGAAATTCTGATTGAAACGTTCGAGCTTTGAAAGAATTCGTGATTTTTTGGCATTTTTTTTTTAATCGAAAGACGAATATTCATATTTTTTTTCATCGAGACGACGTAACGAATTTTTTTCGATCCGACGATGATTAGAAAATTAGAATTATTTTGATAAAGGATTTATATAGGGGGATGAAAAATGTTGGGGGAGAAAGTCGTCGGTCGAGGTTTTCTACCGTTCGCCGGAATTATACGGGAAAACTTGGAATGTGAGTGACGTTTGTTCCGGTCCGCGACGCGTGTCTGACGCAACACGCGTTATTTCCACTTGCAATGCTCGCTCGCTGATTTAACGCCCCGTTCTCTCTGGAACTACGCTACCCGCGTCGCGTTCGGGTGAGATGAGGACGTAGCTACAAAACGAGACGGCGTTTCGTATTTCACGAGTGGATAAAGCTCGCTTTGTGCGGACTACGAAGTTTCTCGTTCTTCTTTTTTTTTATTCATTTCGTTTCTTTTTTTAGTAAATTGTATTTTGTGAAAATCGAGTCGTAGGACATTCGACCTAGGAAAGAAAAATTTCATTACGTTCTCTTTTTGTACGTAAAATTCGTTTAAATATCTTTTTCGTATTTATTAAATTTATTTTTATTCGTTTGCATCGATCGTCGTGCGTTTTATTTTATTTTCTCGTCCCTCTTGCCCGCGTTCTTCGAAAAACTTTCTCGAGAAAAAGTTTCGTGTTGCGATGCACAGCGACGATGTAAGAGACGAGTTCTCGTCGTAGCTCGTTGATGCACGCGCGTTTAATGGAGCAGAAAAGTTTCTACTAGAGTCGTATACTCGACGAGAGTGACGGATCCTTCGAAGAGCACATTTTACTTCGTAGCCCCTCCTCTTCATCCCCTAAGGTGCTTTAATAAAAAGAACACGATGTACAATATTGTCCCCACGAATAACCATCCCCTAAATAATTGAATAAAAACCCCACTACAAAACGTATCGTTATTTCATTAATAACAAGAGATTAATGTTTATTCCACGAATTAATTAAATTTGATGATTTACAATATTAATTTTTCATCGATTAATGTTCGAAGTCCTTTTTTATGCAATCGTAAATTTGGATAATTAAATAAATAATAAATATAATTGTCCGATTGATCGAGCGAGGATTAAAAATATTGTTGAATCAACGATGAAAAACGAGGGGATTCGACTCGTTAAATGCAAACTTTTCACTCGAGAGCACTGAATATGCAAGCAATTCTCGGTTCATTTTTTTTTCTCGTCGTCCACTTCGCGGCCCGATTTAAATCGGAATCTCGCTGAGTAGCCGCTGCAGCTGTAGCCGACGAAGGAGGAGGTGGAGGAGAGCTGTTTTCACAAGAAATAATCCCTAATGAAAACGGAAGGGACACGTAAGTACACAATGCGAGAATAAAGACGACGGGTTCGAGCGAAGTTTCTTGCCTCTCTCTCTTTCTTCTTCGTCCCTCCTCGTCCGCTTCCATACAGCCTTTTCCACTGGCGCGCTCCTTTCGGGCGTATATAGAACGCCCGCCTCGACGACTACATTCACGACTCGATCCGTACGACTGCGAGACTCGTTCGAGACGGGGTTTAGTCCTTACTAAAAAAATATATATATATCAAAGATGAAAAAAAAGAAAAAACGACATAAAAGAAAACCCCGGATTGCCGAAACTTGAAAATTCCTTTGAGGGAAAAGACTCGAGGAAAAGGTTGATCTCGAATATCAGATCGTCGTAGTTCGCGCACGAAAATTATTCCTGAAAAGAAACAAAGTCAACCAAAAAAAGATAAACATTTTTTTTTAATCATTTCCTTCAGTCCTCCATTTCGTAATTAACGTAAAACTGGCTTCTCGTACTTTTTTTTCAAGCAATTTCTTAAGTACTCGGGTTTTTTGGATTTACCCCTCACCAAGATCCACTTCCGGTCGTCTACCCGATTCATGGACCACCGTACTAAATATATACATCGTTAATACCTTGAAAACTCATACGTGTTCGTATATACACACGGTATAATTTCAAACAATTGTAGTTACGTGGATTACATTGAGCCGAGATGTCGTGGTACGTGGGGAGAGAGAGAGAGAGAGAGAGAGAGAGTGGGAAAGAGATAAAATTAGGAGAGGGGGGAGGAGGGAAGACAGGAGAATTTGCAATTATTCAATCGTCCACTCGGTTCCGTTTGTAGCGTCTCTCTCCCGTACACTCGGCTCGTTTCTGAGAGGCTCGTAACAGTTTCGAACCGACTTTAGCCCTAATCGCGTCTCTCGCGTCTTACTTTTACGTTCGTTAAATATTTCAGAATGTTATTGATTTAAAAAATCATACGATTTAGAATTTTCGCGTCTCTCGAAGACCGGAAGTGACTCGACGACGAGGTCGCGTTTTGGTCGAAGAAAAAAAAAAGAGCGTTCGACTATCTCGTGCGTAAAGTAATTTTCTTTTAAATCGCAAAGGCAGGCACGAGGAGTGTAAAAAAGTGGCGGTATTTTTGAAAATTTTGTTAGAGTGAATTATTTTTTGTATATACTTAAATAAATTTAAAAAAAAATGGACGAAGAATTGAAGAAACGATCTTTCGATCTGATCGATTGCGTCGTGTTTGTCGGTATGCTCGGGGTGTCCGCGATCGTAGGTGTTTATCACGCGTGGAAAGCGAGAAAGAATCCCGAAGCGGTGCGCGAGTATCTCGTCGGAGGACAAAATATGTCGATATTTCCTATAAGTATGTCGCTGATAGCGAGGTGAGAATATTTTTTTCTTCTTTTTTGAATAATACAATTTTTCAAACCAACGATAAGCCTCGTTATCCCTCGTATCTTGAATTTTTAGTTACATTTCCGGTATTGCGATTCTCGGACTACCAGCCGAAATGTACGTTTACGGGACTCAATTATGGTGCGTCGTTATCGCCGATCTTTTCGTCTCGTTCACAATGTCGATCGTCTACTTGCCGGTTTTCTATGGATTGCAAATAACTTCGTCCTACGAGGTACGCGTATTTTTATTTTTATAATCGAATAATATTAATTAATCGTATGGAAAAAGAAAACTTTTATTCTTTTAATTCAATTTAATAATTAAATTGATTAATTGTTATTTTTCATCCCTTGAAATTTCCCTCTTTTTCTTGTCTTTCAGTATCTCGAATTACGATTCAATAAAATCGTCAGACGCCTCGGTTCTGTAATATTCGTGATAAAAATGGTGAGTATTTTATACGAGCGTCCTTGAGGAAGGGAAATAAATGATAAAAAAAAGCGGATGCGTTTAATGCTGTCGCGAGTCTCGCGAGAGGTTGACGTCCCTGCGTGTCTCGCTCATTATTTATCACGATAATGAGCCGAGTCTCACCGAGCGTCTGCTGGTTTTTTCGTCGCTCGTGTCAAGCTAACTGACGATCGCGTTTATCGTCACGTCTACAAAGCCGAAATTGTCGAGGGTTAATTTTTGTTTTATATAAATTGTAAACTTTTAATTTTTGTTTTTTCCTTCTATTGTTCACAGCTACTTTACATACCCCTTGTGATATACGTACCGGCGCTAGCGTTCAATCAAGTGACCGGTATAAATCTTCACATCGTCGCTCCACTCGTTTGTGCCGTATGCATATTCTACACGACCTTGGTAATTCAAGCTTGATTGACGTTAAAGCGACGGGACTAGACTACCGCTTCGACGCTTTTTACACCCCGCGGTCATTTTCTACTGAATTATTATTTTCCTTTGTTTCTTTTCTTACTTAGGGTGGACTGAAAGCCGTCGTGTGGACCGACACGATACAGACGGTCGTTATGTTCGGGGGTGTGATAGTCGTTGCGATTCTAGGCACTTCCGACGTCGGTGGAGTCCAGGAAGTTTGGAGGAGAAACGTGGCTACTGGAAGAATCGAATTTTTCAAGTATTTACACCCTCTTAAAAAAAGAAAGGAACGTGAATATTTTTCTATATTTCATGATTAATAATTTTGTGTTTATTTCGACTGTGTGTTCAGTATGAATCCCGATCCAACGGTCAGACACACGTTCTGGGGTGTCGTAGTGGGTAATTACTTAAATTGGCTTGCTACGTGTTCGGTCAATCAGTCCATGGTACAGAGATGCCTCGCTATGCCAAATCTTCGAAAATCCAATATGTGAGTATTTCTCTCAACCGCTGCCAACTCCTCTACCACTAGAGCATTTTCCTTAATCTTCGAGTTATTAGTCAATGTCCTTGTGCACCAGCTGGTAAAGTCTTTCAACGATCAATCTCCATTTCGCTGCTAGAGGCGAATTGCAATATCGAAATTGATGTCTGATCTTAACGGGGCTTTACTACTTATTCCTATCGCCTTTCCTAGAAGAGCTTCTACCATTTTTCTCACGGACTGAAAGATCATTTACAATTATATCGTGGTCTCGGATATATTATGTCGCCTAGAGAACACTTTTAATTAGAATTTTCGTCGATAAATCTTAATTATTATTTCAGCACTATAATGATCATGGCCGTTGGAATAATTTCGATAGTGTCGCTCAGTTGTTACACGGGAATTGTCATATTTGCAGCATTTTACAATTGCGATCCTGTCAGCACGAGGGTAAGTTAAGAGAAAAACAAATTAAATTAATTCTCTAATTGCCT
Organism: Netelia inedita; assembly: GCA_964017225.1. Taxonomy (NCBI): domain Eukaryota; kingdom Metazoa; phylum Arthropoda; class Insecta; order Hymenoptera; family Ichneumonidae; genus Netelia; species Netelia inedita. The sequence goes on from OZ024923.1 coordinate 38,297,267, forward strand.
ACGATGAAATTTCAGTTAAAATTTCATTAATTAAAATTCCGTTTATTAATTGATCGTAGCAAATTCGTAAGCCCGATCAGCTTTTGCCATTCTACGTGATGGAGATGGTACAGTCTATACCGGGATTGCCGGGTCTCTTCGTTTCAGGAGTTTTTAGCGCAGCTCTCAGGTAATGAAACGGAAAAGAAAAAGAAATCACGAAAAATATTACATTTCTTTCTCGACGAGAATGAATAAAGGGATTCGATTAAAATCTCGGTCGTCCTTCGAGATATTTTTACGCATGGCTTATTTTCATCGGCGATTCGGTCGTCAACATGTTTTTTTCTTAAATATTATTTTCTGCCTGCTTGTAAAGCTCGAGAACTCGGTGGCTCTCAAGAAAATGACGGAAAATCATAATATTTGCGGTGCAAACGTTACGCTTGCGGTAATGACGTGCGAAACGGCTCTTGGGCGATTCGTTGAGAAAAACGAACCTTCGACGTACGTCCCACGTTCATAGGCATGTGCCTGAGGAAAATAAGCTTGTTGACCCGGTCTTTCAAGAAAGAAGCTTTCCCACGCATTTATCTATTTTCATGCACATTACGTGCATTTTCATTAAAACTTTTTCTCATCGTCCGAAAATATTATACATATAAATTATTTTCTTCTTCACAAATATTTTAACAAGCCCTCAATTTTTTTAGCACCATGTCGACAGGATTGAATTCAATGTCTGGTGTTATTTACGAGGACATGATCAAGCCATTGTTGAAGAGACCAATGTCCCAGGTCGGAGCAAGCAGAATCATGAAACTCACGGTCGTCGTTATCGGCATAATATGCGTCGGTCTCGTTTTTCTCGTGGAAAAACTCAGTGGCCTCATTCAGGTAATCGTTGAGACAAAAAAAAACAAAAAAATTAACAGACTTGGACGAAAAAAGTTTCGTTGAATTTTTTATCAATATTTTTGATATTCTTTGTGGTTAAAACTCGGCGTATAACTTTTGTTATTATGCAAACGAGTATTTTCAATACTTATCGTTATTTTCTTATTTTGCTCTCTTTATCGTTTGCAACCGTTTTACTTGGGAACGATCCACAGGCAGGAAAGAGTCTCTCGGGCATAACGGCCGGTCCGCTGCTCGGGATTTTCACCCTCGGAATGTTCTTTCCGCACGCAAACTCCACGGTAAGAACAACAGAGCCAATAAAGCCAAGAGTAAAATATATACAAGCTCGAACCGTCTCACGCTTCTCTTGTTGACCTGTTTCCTTGTGTTTTTCTTTCTTTCTTCTTTCATTCTTTTAATAGTCGCGACAGACCCTCGCTCGAGCTAATGAAAAGTCCTCGTCGCGAAATAAGGGAGAAAATTATTATTATTCCGTTTTTTCTTCTTCTTTTTTCAATTCCGAGACAAAGCGAGATAGGCTTGTTGACATTTTCAAGTAGAAAGAGCTTGCCGGTGCAATAATTAGAGAGCGATCAATTATTACGGAGATAATTGTTTTTTTTTCGCTTTTGTTCGAAATCATTCATAACGATGTTATTATTATTATTATTTTAATAATTCCTTTGTCAGTGGCACGATCGATTAGCGACCCTTGATCTATATCTCCCTCTTCTCGTTTATGAAACCAGGGTGCTCTCTTCGGTGCGTTGGTGAGTCTGAATCTCGTGGCTTGGATATCTCTCGGTACCCAGGCGGCGATATCCACCGGAGCGATAAATTTTCCCGTCAAGCCCGTATCGATAGAGGGATGCTCGGAAACGCTCCAGAGAACAGCCACTAATTTGACCCTCGTCATCCAAGAAACGTTCAGGTGAGTTCGATAAGCTTTCCTCTTTTTTTCCCCGTCTTTTTCTTTCCCGAGTGCACGCGAGACTCTTGGGGAAGTGATCATTCGTCTTTACGGTGCTTTTTTCATCTCTTACTTTTTTGTTCGTGCCTCAAACTTTCAGGGAGCAGCCTTTTTTTCTGTACCGAATGTCTTATCTGTGGTACACGTGGGTCGGATTTCTCACCGCTATTCTGGTTGGCCTCGTAGTCTCCTGGATCACAGGACCGAACAGATACAAACCGAGCGATAAGAAACTCTACACTCCGGTGATTCACGGCTTTTTATTTCCAAAATCTGCAAGAAAATCGGTAATTCATTTTATCCTAATGGAAATTTACTGTCTTTAACGTTGTTCTTCTCGGTATTATCGTTCGTTTGCATTTTTACTAAAATAAATATCTCGCTGTTCCTCACGTTGCAGAGCCGAACGGAACTCGATAAAATCGAGCCGGAAATTACGTCGAATCAAGGTTAGTCACGAAAATAGGAAAAGAAAAATGATAGAAAAATATAATTTAAAAATTGAACGGTTTTTTTTTTAATATTTCCTCACCCGACCTCGGCGACACTACTCACTTAGGAATAATTCATTTTTAACATTAGATACCTCGTTATATTTTCAACTGCATTTCTCATTTTATTCAAAAAAAATTCACTCCAATATCTCGGTTTTCGTACGATCAACCGGCGTGTGTGTGTGTGTGTTGCATAGGACACAATACAATTCGGCTAAAATTATACCGTAGAGAGATTTGCTATCTTATGAAATAAGGAAAAACATTCAATGGCAGGCACCCTTTAAAAAAAAGCAAAAAAAAGCAAAAAAAAAGGAACAATTCCTTTCCGTTGTTCTGTTTTTTTCGCGAACGCCGTTAAATAATACAGGCAGTGATCGATTATACGTACGAACTGTGAAGATTTCGGCAATGAAACATTTTTTTGCGTAGATTTCGTCATAATGATCGCGGGACTAGTAACTATCTTAAATTTCTTGAATGAGCTTGAACTCGTTAAAACTACACTGTAAAAGTTCGAGCGATTTTTTTTTTTTTTGGAACTTTTTGATTTTGAATGAAAGAGCGAAACTTCGTTGATATACTGAAAGAATACAAATTACACGGTTATTCTAAATTAACGAACGATACAAATTTCAAACATATTCCCTAAATTCGAACCGATACATTCCGTTTCAAGGCCCGCACACACTGTCTTCCGTTTCATAATTTCTCTCGTATCAGCAAAACTGGATAAAACTTAGTAATATTGACTTACTCGTACGATTCTAGCGAGAACCCACGGGTTTCTTAGGCGGCATCGACGCGTGCCTCGCAGAAAACTTGTCAGATTTGATTCATAGTTACAACGAAATCCCTAACGATAATCTATGTACAAATTTCGAATCGTATCGATACAATTAATATTTTTTTTTTTTATTGTTTTCTTTTCTTTTTTCTATAAATCAAGCAATCACCTCTCTTTCCCTCTCTCTCTCTCGTATTATACACTATTCGAGTCTTTTATATATACAAAATAGCTCCGGGCTTGCGTGGCTCAACGAGAGCCTTGGTGAAATAATTACGATGCAGAAATCGCAGATATTGGCTCTTTTTCTCGGTAAGGAAACATCGCGCAAGCACAATCGACAATCTCGAGCACCGCAAGCGCTGTGAATTAGCTTATTTTTATACAAATGCTACGGTCATAAACATCTGTATATGTATATATGTATATATATATATGTGTATATATATATGCATTTGTTAGAACCATATAAAAACATATGGGAGCCGGCGGCTCCCTTTACAATCTCGAGAATACCAACAGGATACGATGTACTTCCGTACAAAATACCTAAGTACCGTAAGCAACGACGATATGCAAGTAAAATCATCGTCAACCCAGACTATCCTCGCTCATCTTTTTTCTCCTTTCTCGTAGCACGAATATGACGGATGCTTTTCAATTCGAAAATTCGCGATGCGAGAATCCGCGTTCTACGAAGTTAACGGCGACATACCGATCGCTCTGGGATCCGGTTGTCCCGATTGAGTCGGCGGAACCGGCTGTGGTCCGGCCTCGAGATTCTTCAGCAATTGATTGAGCCAGTGTTTTGTCGATTTATCCTCCTGAAGACACGTCGCGAATGTATTATCGCGCAACTGATCCGGTAGACACTGTCTCAACGCCAATAGCGCTCTGCGAGAGAAAAAAAAGGAGAAAAATTGTTAATCGACGCTCGGTAAGTATGATTTTGAGGGATTTTGTTTTTTCTCGGTTCGTCTTACTCACCGAGGATTGTCGGACAGCCTCAGATAACATCGTACTACGTGCTTGAGTAAACGCGCCGAAGGATCTTTCGCTAGCGATAAAACCATTTTTCCAAGAATCATAGCGACGTGACTGAATCTATCGTAAGTCTGACAAATATACGACAGTCCACTGTCGTCCAATAGAATCTTCTGCAGTATAAAAGTCGCGACGGTTTTGCTGAGCTCCGAGCCGCTCTCCATTATTCTCAAGCACAGAGGAATTATTTCGGTCGTGAGCAAAAATGTTATAACTTCCTGTTCGTCGGTTTTTACCAATGCTCCTATAACCCCGAGACTCGTGAGACGGAGATATTCGAACGGTCGCGTTTTACTCACCGTGTGTAGAAAGGGATATAGAAACAACGGTACATGAGCCTGAAAATAGAATAAAAATAATTCGTTTGGAAAAAAAAAAAAAAAAAGACGAAATTTAGAGGAAATTTCGTGACGCGGATATAACTCCTAACAAAATATCGACGCTGCTTACGAACACTAGCGTGTTTCAGATTTCTTACGAAGAGAAGCACGTTTGATATCAGCGCGAAAACTAGCATGTTTCGACTTTTGACACGAAAACTAGCACGTTTCGATATTTGCCGCGAAAACTAGCATGTTTCGGCTTTTGCCACGAAAACTAGCATATTTCGGGCATGCCAGTTATCGCGGCAGAAGCCGAATCGTGCTAGTTTTCGTGGTGAGAGCCGAAACATGCTAGTTTTCGCGTCGAATATCGAAACGCGTTGGTTTTCGCGGTGAAATTAGAAACGTGTCAGTTTTCGTAAGAAATTTGAATCGCGCTACTTTTCGTAAGCAGAGTCGATATCATTAATTATATGGGTTCGGTCTGTATGATGACGGAGTTTTTAGTTACCTGCAAAAATGCCGACCGAGTTTCGGGATGACTCGCCACACACTGCAGAAGGGCTAGGGCGTTGCACACTCGATTACTCTGGTGGGCCGTTAAAGTGGCGGGATTTATCGCCGGATAGATATTTATGATTTCTTGTAACAACGAAGCTGCGGTACCGAACGAGTGCCAGAGCATCGGCGCAAGATCCGGCACAACTTCGCGTTTTTTACTGAGTTCGAGCAATGCATTCTCCCTCGTTTCTGGGTTCGATAATTCTATTATCCACGTATAAACTTTTTCACGATCTACGGTAGCTTGCAATGCTGCCGGGCTTTGCTGAGAACTCATGTTCGTTTTGTTTCTTATTATTTTTTGTCTAATATTATGCTTCAGGTTTCACAACTTTTAGGTTAGGAAAGTTTTAGATTGCATGTGTTAAGTTGGATGAAAATTGCTCGTTTACTTCGTCGAATTACACTTTGATGATTGGCGATGTGAAGATTATAGGATGACACATTCGACGTAAATGTTCGAATTGCACAACGTAGCTTTCTTTTAATTAAATCTCTTTACTCGTAGATTGTTATTTTACGGCTTGTGCTGCAAAACTATACCAACGTAAAGCAGTCTGAAGTTGGGGCTAAATTTAATGTCAACCTAAAGTACCTAAATCAATCCGGATCAGGAGATCAGCGACACTCGACAAAAGTTGAAACCACGAGTTCGGTAGGGCGACATCTGAGCGGCCAAAGTGTGAACTGTAGGTACTTCTGTACCCACAGGAAGTTGGCTGCGCTACCCTAGTCATATATATATGGGGAAAAGAACATATCTATATAATCTGGCGGTTTGAACTATCGGATGAATAACCATTATTTTCGCCGTGTGCGAGAAATTTCCGATCGAATAGGACTATTTTGGAATCATTTTTGAAAAGAACAAATCCCCACCCCTGGCTCTTTTTTTGCGCGTCCCGCTTTTCTTGCGAATACCCCTTTGACAAAAATCGACATTTCGAAATTTGTTTATTCTATACATTTTTAGAGCTCATACCGAACAGAAATTACTCGCTGATCACGAATCCTTAGGTAATTGTTCGCTAGCATGAAAAGTGATAGGTGAAAAATCTTAAAAACGTGAAATTTCATAATTTTTTTCGCCTCACCAACCACCTCCTACCACAAAACGCAGGGTGCTACCTTCTGGCGACATTCATCAACCAGCACGATATGTGACGCAGCGACATGTGTAGTAATAGCGGTTGGCGATCTATGTATTAAACAAACATCGTTCGCCAGTTTTTGTAAGGTCAACAAGAGCACCGAGTAGGTAACCGGTACAGTCGGTAAAGTTGACACAGTCCCAATTTTTTATTTATTCTATTCCTTTCATACCTGATAAGAATAATCATTACAAACTCGCGAAGAAACCATGTACTAAATATCGAAAAATCAGTTTTAAATGAACTTTTTGAAATATTGTACGACCCTTATTCGATAGATCTTATGGGTACCATCGTTCGACCGGATTTTATTGATAATACTTTATAGCCTAGATTCATCGTGCACTTACGGAAAAATGAAGCAAATGTTGTGTGGAGAATTTGGGTAAGCGAGCAGTAATAATTATAGCATAATTTTATTTAAATATTTGTTCGCGCGATTTTTAAAGCCTCTCCTTTATTTCATTCGGTATTCATTCCCTACACTGACAGACATTCCATCAGAATGCCTCGTTAATAAATACGTCCGGAGCCGATTGTTATAGGTTAAATAGATCGCGTACATTTACAAATAAAATTCGTTTCACTCTATATTTATGTAACAAATCGTACAACTATTTTCTCATAACCGTGTCCTTTCGATAATTTGTAATGCTACTCGTTCTCTACTCCATGATCGAATGTACATCGCATTTCCATACAGGCGCAACATTTTGCTGCTATCGAAAACGTCCCGTTACCCGGTGACGCTCATAAACTCCCGAAACTTTATGTCGGGAAGATTCGGCAGATATCGCAGGCCTATTCTGGCCTGCCCTCGTTCTAGACATTTTATCAATCCGAATCGTGGCTATGGCATGCTGGTCGCTAGAGTTCTTAGAGGCGCGTTGAAATTACGATACATTGTTCTCGGCGGTGCGGTTGGCGGAGGTGTAACGGCGCAAAAAGTAAGTCCCATTTTGGATATTCGTTCAACGACATTGTTTAAGGAGGTTGAAGCGTTGTCCGTGCATTAGACGAATTCCAAGTTTAATCGTTTAAAATTCGTACGAACCTTCTTAACGATAATAATCAACCGTGGGTAAAATTTGAGAAAGTTTTACCGTCTAGAAATCGAGTTATTCATTGTTAAAAATCGTATTTTTTCGTAACTTCCCATAAGACCTCGTGTTAAAGTTGCGATTTTAAACACTGAATATCTCGATTACTAGACGGTGAAACCTTCTCAAATTTGTTATCCATTATCATACGATGCTCAAGAAGATTGACGCAAAATTTCAAAAAAAATATCTTGGAAAAAATTGTATCTCATGATTTTGCCATTACTTTGTATATACTATTATGATTATGGCGCGTGAACCTCCTTAAGATCTTCAATGTCGTATCGACGTGAAAAAAAGGCGTCGTTGCGATAAAGAACGAGCGATTCTTTATTTACGCAGAAGTACGAAGAATGGAAGGATGGACTTCCGGATATGAGTTGGATGGGTGATATGATGCCTACCGAAGACCAATTACAAGCGTTCAGATCATCGGTCGTTACTTTCACGAACAATATTGCTGATAAAGTAGATATCGGTAAGAAGAAATATACGTGTAAAGATGGAGAGGAGGAGTTCGACTCTAAGAACTTTGTATATTTTTATATTCCTTCGAAATTGGACTCAACTATACAGATCCTCGTATCAAAGAGCTAGGCCAGGCTAAATATCAACAGTACAGGACGTGGTTTCAGCAACGCTTAGACGACGCTATCGAGGCCGCCGAGAGTCGGAGAAACGACGATCACAATAACAATTCGTCCGAGAGTGAGTGAGCGTTTGATGGAAATCGCGTTTCAACGTTTGATAGAAACTTTTACCAATTCCTTCCAAATCCAGCGTTCTATTAGATTTCTAGAGAAACATAAAGAAACATAAAGACTCGCGAGAATCCGCGATACCATTATCTCTTCGATAGGAATCGCTTTCTCTACCGTTAATCGCTCCGTTTTTGCCAAAACTTGTAACTCCTTCTCCCAATGTTTGCTTCAACTCGCTGAATTCTTTTTACAAATTTATCTATTTTACATCGATAACCGCCGATAACAAATTGATATTAGTACGGAAATTGCACATCCCATAATGATTTTATTTGGTCTGTTCTATTCAGGTATTTTTGAAGCGCTCACAGCCCTAGCAAACCAAGTTTATTCAGGTGTGTAATTAAAGAAAATGATACAAAAGGAAATGAGAAAACGATTTTAAATAAAGCTACCAGTCTGTCCATTCAGCGTTATATTTAAAATTTCATATCGTAGCGTTGTATCTAGAGTCGCGAGATATTTTTGAGAATGACTGTGGCGATTCGTGCAACCCTTATTGTCTATATCGCAATTTTTCACGAGTTTTGAAATACTGAATGGGACAGACCCTTTATTTTTCATTGCTTTTCATTTTATCCTTTTTTTTTCATTATTCTCCACGCAAAATTCGTGAAAATATTTTGTTCGCACGAATTAACGATAGAAAAGTCAAAGTAATGGATAAAAATTGGAATCCGTTCAGATGCCAAAGGAGAACTCTCGAAGAATTCTGTGGCTTTTGCTCGTCCTTTGGCCAGCGACGAGACCAATGACGATCATCGAAAAGCACGTACGTTAAGCGTCGACGCACTTTCAAATACGATTCAATTTGCCGAGTAAACAACGATTTGGGAGAATTTAAATAATCGAATTAAATATCAACAGAATCTGCTCAGCAACGATTAGACGCGATGCAGGACGAAGTGATGCAAATACAATTGAAGTATCAACGCGAGCTCGAGCGTTTGGAACGAGAGAACAAAGAATTGCGAAAACAGATGCTCTTGCGAGGAAATCAGAAGATCAACAATCGTAAAATAAAAGTAATTTGCGATCCAACGATCGCGCGTTTACATTGACCTAATATTTTTATTATAACAAGAATACAGCTAAAAGGCGTATCGTGGCTTTCAGAAATCTTTGATCGACATGTATAGCGACGTTTTGGACGAGTTGAACGACTACGACAGTGCGTATTCGACCGCCGATCATTTGCCACGGGTCGTCGTCGTGGGTGACCAGAGTTCCGGAAAAACATCCGTTCTGGAAATGATCGCTCAAGCTAGAATATTTCCCAGGTATCGTTAAAATCCATTAAATTACCCATAAACGTCGTTTAAACGAAAAATACAATTATGCAGATTTTTGACAAAGAGAATTTACGTGTAACAGAGGCGGTGGCGAGATGATGACGAGAGCTCCCGTAAAGGTAACGCTCAGCGAGGGTCCTTATCACATCGCACAATTCAAGGATAGTTCGCGAGAATTTGATTTAACGAAAGAATCCGAATTGGCCGAGTTGCGAAGAGAGGTCGAGTTTCGTATGAAAAACAGCGTGAAAAATGGGAAAACCGTGAGTCAAGACGTAATATCGATGACTGTGAAAGGACCGGGACTTCAGCGTATGGTGCTCGTCGATCTACCGGGTATAATCAGTACCGTGACCGTCGATATGGCCGAAGACACTCGCGACGCGATTAGAAGCATGACACAGCAGTACATGAGCAATCCAAACGCGATTATTCTCTGCATTCAAGACGGCTCGGTCGACGCGGAGCGCAGTAACGTAACCGATCTGGTATCTCAAATGGATCCTTCGGGAAAGCGCACGATCTTCGTACTGACTAAAGTCGACGTTGCCGAGGAGAATTTAACGAATCCCGATCGCGTAAGAAAAATCCTCTCGGGTAAATTATTCCCCATGAAAGCTCTCGGATACTTCGCGGTGGTGACCGGACGCGGTAGACAGGACGACAGTATTCAAACGATCAAAGATTACGAGGAGAAATTTTTCCGTAATTCAAAATTATTCAAAGACGGATTGGTAATGTCCGGACAAGTTACAACGAGAAATTTGAGTCTCGCCGTTGCCGAGTGTTTCTGGAAAATGGTACGAGAAACCGTCGAACAGCAGGCCGATGCTTTTAAAGCGACTAGATTCAATCTGGAGACCGAGTGGAAAAATAATTTTCCACGCTTGCGCGAACTCGACAGGGACGAACTCTTCGAGAAAGCGCGCGTCGAGATACTCGACGAGATTGTAAATTTATCGCAATTGTCTCCTCGTCATTGGGAGGAAGTTTTAATGTCGAGAATATGGGATAAAGTTAGTATGCACGTTTTCGAAAATATATATCTACCTGCGGCGCAAACCGGAAATCCGAGTACTTTCAACACTACCGTCGACATTAAATTGAAACAATGGGCCGAGCAACAATTACCAGCGCGAAGCGTTGAAAGTGGCTGGGAATGTTTGAAGCAGGAGTTCGAAAATTTTATGAATCGTGCCAAGCAAAGTACGGATCACGACGATATATTCGATAGTCTAAAAAACGCGGTGGTTACCGAGGCTATGCAACGACACTCCTGGGAGGAAAAAGCTTCGCAGATGTTGCGAGTTATACAGCTAAATACGCTCGAGGATCGTAACGTAAATGACAAACGGGATTGGGACGAGGCAGTGAAATTTCTCGAAACATCGGTGAGGGATAAGCTTCAAAATACCGAGCAAATATTGCGCGAAATGCTCGGTCCCGGTCGGAGAGAACGTTGGTTTTACTGGCAAAGCCAATCGACCGAACAAAAACTACGTTCCGCCGTTAAGAACGAGCTGGACAAGATTCTTTACACCGATAAGAAACACCCACCGACCCTGTCTCAGGATGAACTGACGACGGTTAGGAAAAATCTTCAAAGATGTGGTTTCGAGGTCGAGAATGAATTTATCCGAACCACGTGGCATCCGGTCTATCGGAGATTCTTCCTGCAACAGAGTTTGTCGAGAGCCTACGACTGTAGAAAAGCATTTTTCATGTATCACAATGGACACGAGAACGAGACTGAGTGCAACGATCTCGTACTTTTTTGGCGAATACAACAAATGCTCAAAGTCACGTCCAAGGCTCTTCGTCAGCAAATAATGAACAGAGAGGCTCGAAGACTCGATAAGGAAATCAAGGAGGTTCTCGAAGATTACAGTCAGGACGGTGAGATAAAGGAGAAACTGTTGACCGGGAGACGCGTCACATTGGCGGAAGAACTTAAGAGAGTTAGACAGATACAAGAAAAATTGGAAGAATTTATACAGGCATTGAACAAGGAAAAGTGATTTTAACGTTGGGTCGTTTCGTACACGAGATTTCGTCGAAATGAAACATTCGAGTTTTTTTTTTTTGATACGATTCGAAGGAAAAAGATGGCGCGCGCATGCGCGAATGCGAAAGTGCTTTTGTACGGACTTGTTCGGATTATCGTACAATTTGCGCTAAAGTGATACGTTGCGCTGGAAAAATCTCGTTACTCGACGGGAGAATATAAAATATAGACCTCGCGTACGAATTACAGAGCCTCGCGAATTATTTTAAGAATAAGAAAATCAGTCACTGGAAATCGAATCTATATTCCTTTTCGTTATTTGTAGAATCGCGAATGAATCTGTATTTATTTATCACGTTGAAGAATATACCACGGGGCGAGGAATCGCGGAGTATGTTCGACGTGCATTGTTGCGAATCGTTTTTGCAACGATAGTAAATCCAAATAAAGGGGAGCGTGATGAGTTAAAGGGATAACGAAAATAACGAAGCGACCGAGTCTCGTATATGTATGTTCTGAGAAAAATAAAGAATCAATGTGAAACGAGTGCATTGTTAATTTTTTTATCGACGAATAAATAGAAATCCTTTTTCAATTGTTCGATATTGAAAAATGCGCGGGAATCGTCGCGATCGCTATTGCGCATCATGCGCGCGCATCGCCACTCTCGTCCGTCCACAGTTCCGCACGTTCCCTCGTTCCGTGAAAAAAAAAGAAAAAGAAAGAAAAAAAAATGCCTGTTCCAAAATTAGTAAATAAAGATGGTGGCAAAGTATGAGCCGTGTGCCGTATCGTCGCTCGCACGATGTCTCATAAAATGAGACGAAAGCCGCGTACAAGTTTGCGAATAGCGAGCTAGAAAATTCGACAATTACGCGAATTAGTGACACGAAAGGGTGAAGCAACATTATCGTCCCAGGAATGTGTAAATAGTGAATTAATGTCACGAAACGTGCATAAGAAAGATTGAATATATATAACGTTGCGATCGGGCGATTTGCTACGAACGAAAAAGAGAGGATAATTTAGCTCCAGAGTTCACGGTAAGATGTATATAAATTCGTCATTCTAATTATAGACGGGCTCGGAGGAGAAGATATCGAATCCCATTGAGTCTTCGAGACCGATTTATCGTGCTTGTCATTTATTTTGTTTCGACGTTTTTTCCACGGAAGCATGCGTCTGTAGCCCTTTAATACAATTTTTCAAACGTCGAAAGTTTTTGAAAATTTGAAAAAAGAATTGACAAAAGTTGTGAAACAGGAACGACACGCCTCGAGTTAAATGTTCCCCGGTGTCGCGAAGTAAGCGGTCAAACGCTCTCGCATTGCCCAATATTAAATCCGTGACTGAAGAAAGTATGTATATAAATACAAGTGCGTGTACGTGTTCGGGTGCGTGAGCGTTTCGCCCACGCGCAAAATTCTCGTACGAGAGACAGAATATGCCTGATGATCGTTAATAATATAATATATCATTTTTTTCCGAGAAAATCGCCAAATTCACAATTCAAAGTATCGAATTTTCCGCTTATCGCGAAAAACTTTTTTCTGCAATACATCTAAATATCAGTGTTTCTATTTTCGTCCGTTGAAACCTACATACCAATTCGTCGCGGCTTTCGTATTGTGTCGTATGTGCGTGTATGCGTACTTGTGTGTGCGCGCGCACGCGTGTGCGTCGATCGTAGCTTTTATCCTACACACGCACACACTGACACGTTTTACTTAGCCCAATTGACAGTCGGATTCTTATTCTGAAAAAAGTTCGCCGGCGACCCACTCTTTCTCTCTAGTAGTATTTCAGCCGGTGCCATCTTATCCATAATAACTACGCTTAAAAAACTTTGCACGGTCCATCGACACTGTCCAAGTCCGTGGGACTACTTTTTGTATCGTCGCGACAAACAAAACAGTGCAATATTCCATCGAATAGAGATCATTCCATTCGCTAATCGAACAAGTACATATGTCTTTTTTTTTGGGCCGTCAAGATCGACTTCCGGTTGTCTCGAACACTCAACGTCTATCGAATAAATCCAATTGGATTTTCGATCGAAAAATAATGCGATCGAGACGACGTTACGAGTTTTATCCTATAGACACAATATTTCGGACATTCGTATTCGGTAAGACGATTATTCGTCGTACGACCAGCCAATTACAATTTCTATTAACATTACTCTATACGTACATGCAGCTATTCAAAGAATTAGTAGCCAAGTCCGTCATCTACGAAGTCGTATTATCGTTAGACCTAATCGCGAATTATCCAAACCTATCGAGTCCAATCGAGTGCGTTCTCGAGGAAATGGCGAGGATCGCGATAAACGGGCATTTAGAAATATACAAGTATAATCGACTCGTGCATGGCCGTGTCGCTTTAGCTTGGGCGGCGAGATGGCTCTCGCTTAGTTTTTTTTTGTAGCGTAGGCTGGCTTTTCGTAGAATCGATCCGAGTTTCCGGTGTGGGAGAGATTCGTGCAGACGCCAACAAGAAATCTATTGTAATCTCGATCTTCTCGAAACTTAACTAATTATAGATTAATTAAAGCCGTATAAACCTAAGAGATTTTTTTTAACTCGTAGAGACAACGAATAAAAGAGAAAAAAAATGTAAAAATCTGATAATCAAAAAAGTATTTGAAATAAATATGAAAATTTTAGTAGAGGTAGTGCGAGGAAGGTATTATAGGAGATGTGAAAGTGTAAGTAGTAACGGGCGATCGCGTCACGCCGGCCCCCGCGTGTGTAGATCCGTGACGTGGGCGGTCGGACTAGAATACTCCCTCGACAACAACAACAATAATAATAATAAAATAACAATAATAATAATAAGAAGAATAAGGATAATAATAATTCAATCGTAATGGCAACAATTTCGAGAGGTTATGAGACGCAATACCAGTTCGTCGAACCCTCTCGTCGGCCATTTTTAAAATTCCAAAAGATCGCCTCGAATTTTACATTATACAATTTCTAAAATCGACTAAAAGACAAAGTATATCGTATCTTATCGGGAATTATCTTATTTCATAAAAAATCATATTATCTTAACGCTTCGTCGAACAAAAGACTATCTCGTGGTCGATAATTATCGTTCGTTACGGTTTGTTCTTTTAATTAGCCACGAGATCAAACGGATTCGTTAAGATAATAAATCATTTAGGATTTCGATGCTACGAGCATTATATCCGCAAGGGAATCGCTTCGAGACACTCTCTCCCTCTCTTTCTTTCTCTCTCTCTCTCTCTCTCTCGTTTCCTCGCTAAAAATACCAAACGCACCGATCAAGTATCGAGAACGGCGTTGCTGCCTCGGTTGCCGGCAGCATCTTTTCGTAAGTCGTCTTTTTCGTCGGCATCGTTGTACGCGTATATATTTATATATATATACGTACAACGATGAAGATATATATATAGGTTTAGCACGTAGGCTGCATTTTCGTCCATAGCCCGAACATCTTTGAGAGCATCGCCTCGAGGCAAACTAATGCATCTACGTTGTCCCTGGAAAACAAAAAATACACAACTGTAAAACGAGTAACAACACAACGAAAAAACTCAGATTTAACGTACGAAAATATTTCGCTGAAAGAGAAAGACATTTTTTTTTCGCTAGGTATCGATTAATTATTAAACATCAGGATAATATTATTAAATATCGTAAATTCGTCCAAACAGATTTAATAAAATATTATAATAATTGTCGAAAATAAAAATTAGCAATTTCCTATTTTCTAGAAATATTTCCAATGATTAAAGTATAAGAAATTTTCGTTAGGACGAATTATTTTTCGTGGGATAGGAAACTCGAGTCTCGTCAACGTCGTGACGACCGGCGTATAATAAAACTGAGACGAAAGAGTAAATGTTGGCAGGCGTTTGATGTGTAAGCTTATTGTAATCTCTCGGAGATGCATAGAAAATCTTGAATGGATCCTCGGAATGAGAGAGAAAGAGGAGAGATTTGTGTAAGAGGGCACTGCCTCGAAGAAACTTCCTCGTCGTCGTCGTCGTCGGGGTTGAATCATCGAGCTTTTAATACGAGATCATCGATCAATTTTTTTCTTTCCTGTATCAAAAAATAGCTAATACAATTGACGTTAAAAATAGTGAGGAAAATTCGACAAAGAACAACAAGGAGACTCGCTAAATTATTCGATAAGAACAAAAAAAGAAATAAAAATTAATCGAGTGTTCTTAATTAATTTAATTATCTTCTAATCAACGAATTGAATAATATTCTTGTTGATTTTTATATTTAATCTGATAATAATGATGGAGAATTAATCGAGACTTGGTCGAAATCGCGAGGGTTAAAAATAATCCGAAATACTCGTATTTGTTTTCAACCCCGGAAACTAGGGTCGATAACCCGGCCGTGGTTCGACACACAAGTCGTGAGAGAAAATCCTACGTACAAGAAAAAATCTTTCTTTCGACGCGGGGTGCCAAAATTAACCCCTTATCGCGCACAAAGTCACATTTTGCTGCTAAAGTTTCTTCTTTTTTTTCATTGCATTAAAAGAATTTTTTTTACTGTTGAACCAAAAGATTTTACCGCACTGAACAAAAATCTAGAAACTTTAGCAAACATGCGAATGGCTGTTAAAATTCGCATACGTTAAGGGAGAAAAATAAAATAAGTTTTCATACAACAATTTTTTTTATTTCATTTTCTTCATAATTCATGAAATAAAAGAATTAAAATAAGATTATTAATTTTGTAGCTTTCGTATAAGACTCCTCAAACCCGATTTTTCATAAATCGATCGGATTAATCGTTCGTTTGCGTTGGTTGACGAGGAGAAAAATAGTCGTATGTCGTATATATAAAACAGCAAGAGGGGTGAGATTCAGGGCAAGAGCCCAAAGAAATATCGAGGGGGAGTAGTAGACATAGAGTGCACGAGAAAATCAAGTGGGTCCCTACCACCACTCTCTAAAGTAACCGCTCATCCTCGTCTTCTTCGTCGATTCAATGGACTCTGAAATATGCAGACGGCATTGCGCTATGTCTACGACCGAGATCTCCGTACACTCGGACTTTCTCTGGAGCTTAACAAACTGCTGGTTTCATTAACGCCTCCAAGTAAGAGAACGTACGCGAAGCTCATTAGAATTAAGCTTAAACTCTCAAGCCATTACGAGATGAAACTCGACGATTTTACTCACATAATGAATTTTAATTAATTCGTATTTCATTATTCCAAGAATAGCAACTTTTTCAAAGATTATCATGAAAAGGGGGATAATATATAGGTAACAGACTTTTATTTGCAAAACTTTACAGTTCTTTTTACAAAGTTTTCTACTTTTTACATTTTTATTCTCTTTCCTGGCATTACTCTCTTTCTGTTCCCAAATCATTCTTACACACCAGAAAGGTGATAATACTAAAAAATAAAAAAATAGTTTTAGTTATTTGAAAATTGGCGATTAATGAAGAAAGATTTGGAGGAAAAAAGTCTGCATGAGCGAGACGAGTAAAGAATTGAGGAAGGGGTGAATTGTGAACAATGCTCGGCTACGACGCGAGATTTCACTCTAGAGGGAACCAAGGTTGGCCATTTGCCTTGAAAAACTGGCGCCACTATTTCCGTTATTATTATCAGTCGTATATCAAGTCGGACACGACGAAGACGTCGGGCATACGTCCGTCGCTGTACCTACCTACCTACTCGAAAAGCACAGCGCCACTGTGTAACGTAAGATTCTACGAAAGATTGGTAAATTCTTCGAGATGCGCTGAAAATTATTCCTTGCGAGAATCCACCGTTTCCGTCTTTCTGCGAATATTTTTATATCTCTCGATTATCGTCGTCCAACGCGAGATTAAAAATTATTCTATCCTTATTTCTCCCCTTTGCACATTATGTGAAATATAACTCCAAAACTCCTTAATTCGATCTTCACGATTCAGATTTTTAAATAAGTAATCAAACTATCGATATAGCGATTTTTAATTGGAATAATCGATAGATTAGATTGTCGATTATCGAGGAATCGTGAACAATTGAATAGGAAAAGGATGTTGGAATCGAGACCGGAAGTTGGCCGGAAGTTTGCCGTACGATATTTGAATAGATGGAGCCTTTTTGTTTCTCGAGGCAAAAAGTAATGTCGAGACAAAGAAAGAGAAAGATTGAATAATATTGCATATATATTTTTAATCGAGCTCCGACGACCACCTAGAACAATACGACATTTAATTATTAAAATGGTTCGTCTCTCGTCTCGAGAGGAGTCGCACCCCAGCGAGGTGCACGCGCGAGCAGTCGCGCAAGAAATTTTGGGGCCTCTGGTGTAGAAAAGCTGAGCGAGACACAGGGCGACACTCGATGCCGAAAATAAACCTCCGAAGCATTTCTATCTCTCTTTCTCTCTCTTTCTCTCTCTCTCCCTCTCCGGTCCCTTCGTATTCGCGTCCGATTCGTGATCGGCCGTATGCGCCTTGGCCTAGCCCCGGGCGTCGTACTCCTTCGCCCCCGAACGAAAAAAATTTTCCCCAGACAGAATAAAAACGATAAAACGACGATGCGAGAATTCCAATCCGCAAAAGTACACGACCGATCCATTATTATTAATCATATCGTCAAAATGAATTTCCTATTTTAAATAAATTAATTGAAATCAATGATTTTTTTTGTTAGTTTTAATCGATTTTTTTGATTTTCTTAATTACAGATAGTAAACTAGAAAAATGGTTGTCGGCGAGGCGAGCATACACAATATTATGGGCGGTATGGAGAGCACCGGGGGTGTGCGTCTTCATAATCACAAGAGAAAACTCAAGCAGAGGTAATGGATGTTGCTTTGGATATCTTTCGATCGATTCGTCTCGCCCGATTTGCTCGATTTGTCTTCCTCTTACCCCTCGAACCAAAACCAATCCCCACATTGACATTTCGTCAGGAGGTTCGAATCCGTTGCCAAGATCGTTAGTTAAGAGTCCCTATCGTTGGCCGGCGTGCCAGCTGTTTTGTACGAGGGAACTATAACGCGGCATTGTCTACGATCATTCTCGTTTCGATGCTCCAGAAAGTCATCGATAACAAAAGCGCGCTCCATTTCTAATCGAATTTTCTTTTCGTTTTTTTTCTTTTCATTCTTTTGTTTATCTTTCTAGATTCGACATTATAAAGAAATTGGGACAAGGCACATACGGGAAAGTTCAATTGGGTATTAATAAAGAGACCGGTCAGGAAGTTGCAATAAAAACGATCAAAAAATGCAAAATCGAGACGGAAGCAGATCTGATAAGAATAAGGCGAGAGATACAAATAATGTCGAGTGTGCAACATCCAAATATCATACATATATACGAAGGTAAGAGGAAAGAATATATATATTTTTGTTAATTATAAAAAAAAACGCGACAAATTTCCAATATCTTGCCTTCGTTTTGCACACGTTTGACAAAACATAGCAATTTAATTAATAATAGCCTTTAAATATCCGCGAATAGGAAAAAATAAGAAAATATCGAGCATGCGTCGAATTAATTATATTTTAACGTCCCGTCCTCTTCGCAGTTTTCGAGAACAAGGAAAAAATGGTCCTAGTGATGGAATACGCGGCTGGCGGTGAGCTCTACGATTATTTGAGCGAAAGAAAAGTTCTCTCGGAGCAAGAAGCTCGTAGAATATTTCGTCAGATATCGATAGCGGTATTTTACTGTCACAAGCATAAGATCTGCCATCGAGATCTCAAACTCGAGAACATACTGTTGGATCAGATCGGTAATGCAAAAATCGCTGATTTCGGTCTATCGAACGTGTTCGACGAGCAACGCTTGCTCAACACATTCTGCGGTAGTCCTCTCTATGCCAGTCCCGAAATCGTCAAGGGTACGCCTTATCACGGCCCCGAGGTCGATTGCTGGAGTCTGGGAGTTTTGCTCTATACTCTCGTTTACGGTGCAATGCCGTTCGATGGCTCGAACTTTAAGAGACTAACCCGACAGATTTCACAGTCGGATTATTTCGAGCCAAAAACTCCGTCGCGTAAGTTTCAAGCTCGTCCGTTTGTTTTTTCCTGTCATTGTGAATTATTTCACGAAAATGTTTCGTCTTTAATATTGTATTCGTTAATAAACACAAAATTCCAGCTGCTTCTCCGCTCATCAAGGATATGCTTACCAAGTGTCCGTCGAGACGATCCGATATCGAGAAGATTTGTTCTCATTGGTGGGTGAACGAGGGATACGAGCAAAATTGTCTCGATATAGCGGAAGATTTGGCAGCTCAGACACCCGTTCGTCTCGATCTGTTATTATCATTGGTGCCACAATCAGCGAGCGCGGATAAATTGGTCGTTGGCGATCAGCGACCAGCCGGTGAAGTTGTTAATAATGTCACATCCGAGACCGTCGCGCCGACGAGATGTCACTCGGTTGGCAGTCTCATGGAACTCGATCGTAACAATTCCGAGAGGAGAGTGCGAGAGATGGTGGAGGAAGACGCGCGAGGCTCGAGCCTCGGTGATTCCAAGAGAAAACTGGAAAATACACCGTCGATGGACGAAGCGGCTGGTCTTGGCGAGGCTGGCGCCAAGAGGAAAGAACGATTGAGGAAAAAGGACAAAAATGTTGACCCGAGACCTCATCGTTTCACTTCCAATAGGTACAATTCCTACTTCCTTATTAATACTGTGGATTTAATCGTCTTTCTCTATTTCACTGTCTCCCTCGTATTATTCGAAAAATTATCTTATTTATCGATCAACGTTCAATTTTCAGACATCACTCGGCGCCAATAGCTCATCCGATAACCGAGGAGGCAATGGAGATCGATCTTTCCGAGGCGGCTGCGTCAAAACCTTTACTGGACCTTCGTAATGACGAGACTGCGAGCGCCTGTCTCGAGTTGATAAAGGAATCATTGTCAAAGTCACCGAGTAAAGAGAGAAGCAAGACTCCCGTGTCTATGCCGGATCAAGGTACGACGATATCGATGGAAAACACGCGCGACGTCAATGAAAACGTAAACGAGGCGAAACCCATGAGCAACAAACTCGCTGTACTCGAGGATAAAGCGGTTATGCCGCAATTATCGAGATCCGAACTTTCGGAAAAAATCTCGAAGGAAGTTCGGAACGAGAATGAAATTTTGGCCAAGAGAGAAATCGAGATTAACGACAAAATCATCGATGTCGCGTCGAAAGTGACGAGTAACGAGGAAGAAATTGAGGATGCTCCGAAAGTATCGAAAGACGATAATGACAAAGTTCCTAATTCTCGAGAAATCGAGCAGATCGAATCTCCGAGTCGGACGGATGTTAAAAAATTGAAAGAAAAAGCTCCTAGTCTTGATTCTGATATTGCTAACGAAGTTGCTGTTCCACCGGGCAAACCGACCGAGCGAAGACGTTCGAAGATCTTCGAGACGGCGGAGAAATTTAATCAACTGGCAGCCGGAGTCGAGAACGAAAAGCCGAAAAAGATATTTATCCCTGGAGTGAACGTCGGCGGTGCTAAAAGAGTTTTCGAGAGAAAAGCGAGTCTATCTTCGATCGTTGTACCTCAGACCGTTAAGCAAAGCGCTTCGAAAGTTCTAATCGACGTGCCGAGGGAGAAAAGGAGCGAGAGAGTCGAGGAGAAAATCGACTCGGTCGAATCGTGTCCGGAAGTTAAGGACGAAAATGTGAGGAGAGAGGAGGAGAAGAAACGTGCCATCGACATTATTACCGGAGCGATAGGTAAACCACCGGTTCAAAAGAAAATCAATGGCTCACCGCCACCGTTAACTCCCCAAAGTCCGGAATCGAAGAAATTGGGGCTAAAGATTCAAGTTGGCCCGAATGACGTCAGGACGGCTACGGTCTCGGTGACAACGCCTATCGACACGAAGTTTCCTTTCGAAACGAAGCTCGCACCTTACGAAACATCGGTAATTCTCGCACGTTTCCTTCCTACGCTCTATTTTTCATCAATGTCGTTTTTTTTTCTTTTCTTCTCGTATACACGTAACAAATTTTATCTAATTTCCTCTTTTTTTCTTTCTTAAGGTGCCTAATTCCCCGGAATCTCAGAGTCTAGATAGTTCGTACACGGACGAGCCAACAATGTCGAGTAAAATGGAGATCACACTGAAGAGCGCGACACTTCCAAGACAGAGAAAGACTAGTAAAGCCGAAATTACACTGTCGGAAATCAAGTCGGCGGAAACCGGTGCATTTAAAGCCGAGGTCGAGGCCAAGATCGATGCTTTCCATCCGCAAAAGTTACGAACTCAGAGGTCCGAAGTTGCTTTCCCGGTCGTTGCTCGTTCGATTTCTCATACCAACAGGAGTTCGAGCCTCGAGCCCGAGAGCGCCGCGAACTTTGCGCCCAAAGAGAGAATTATACCCATTCAGGTAACGGAAAGAATTCCAGAAGAAGTCCGAATAAATGATAAATATTTAGCCTTCCAACAAAATAATCTCAATGAAAAGTTTTCCAACGGGGGAGAGAGAGAAAATATACACAATATGTTTATTCTTATAAAATCTTTTGTTCGCCAAAGGTCGAGACGGGTTACGAACAGCAGCGTCAAACAGCGACGCCCCCGCCAAAGCCTCCGGTCCCGCAACGTTCGATGTCTCAACGATCGGGTTCTCTGTCGCGTCAATCAACGGCCGATTCCGACACCGATAGTGCGCTTGGCTCGACGATTGGCCCAGAACCGATCAGGAAAAGTCCACGAGAGTACATCATACCCATCGCTGTGGAAGGTGGCGGTTACGTTACGCCAAGAGCGGGTAGTGTCGAGCCGGACAGCAAGAATAGCACGCCCACGAGTACAAATCCATCAAGATCGAGATTCGGAAGACCCAGGAGAATGAGCTCGCTGCTTTCCGACGCTAGCGAGGACGAATCGCCATTCTCGACACTTCACAGGTACGAATTATTCATACTTTCGATATTTTTTTATTCGATCCGAAATATCTTATCGTGATTTATTATAATCTCTTGATATTTTATTTTTATTTTATCTCACGGTCGATTAGTCGTTTATTTATTTCATGTCGAATCGAAATATTCCTTAGGGATAGCGACGATCTGCTTCAGAGGCATATGCATAGATTGCGAAGTTCGAGACCAACGAGACAGCCGCCCGAGCATGCCGACAGTCTGTCGTCGGGCGAGGACGATGACGACGACGGTTTCGAGCTCCTGACGGCCGAGAATTTGTTCTCGACTCTGTTGTCACGAGTCAGAAGTCTGACCCAGCGATTGAACGTTGACGATAACAGGAGTAGCGGCTTTCCTAGCAGTAGATTGCTCGGTAGACTCGGTTCTAACGCGTCCCAAGGATTTTGGGGACTGCACGAGCCCCTTTCCAGGTAATTTCATTCGACTTTTTGTTTTTTTTATCTTTTCTCAATCGTACAAAGGATGTGTCGATTTGTTGCAAAAGTTTTCAAAGTCGTTCGCTCGTTTGTGCAAGCTACGAGAGCTACTACGAAACGCAGACGATCACACGTGAGTTTCTTAATAAATCATGAACACATTTCCCATTTTATTATTTTTATTTTTCATAAGTTAGGAGGGCCAAGATTTTCTTTTCCACTCTTTTTTTTTCTCCTCGCATTACTCAAACTCGGGATGGTTACTCTGAATAAATTGTAGTCCTTGAACGATAATCCATACAGTTTGCACACTTTTGCACATCGTTTATACATCACTCGCTCGCACGCGCTCGTATTGTAGAAATAGAGCTACAGAGTTCTTTTTTTCTTCGTTATCATTCGATGATTTGGTTCGAACGCAAAATGCTTTAAAGATAATTTTATTTAGTCAAAAATATTAATTATTATTATTATTACGACTATTGTCGTTATTTCGTTCAGGCGACTCTCCGAATCCCAATTCAGACGTTCGATGAGTCGCGACACGGAACGCTTCGGAAAGAGAGATACCGCGACGAGCTCCGGAACACCAAACAGTCCTGGCGCGAGAAGCACACCGTCTCGCGAGAGCATCTTTGAAATGGGAAGCAGCAACACGTTGCCGCGAGGTAAGAGCGTGCGACATGAATTTGATACAATTTACCGTGGAACCAACAATTGGTAAAGCAATAAGAGATATATTATTTCCTTTAAATTCAAAGTTTTGGAACAACCGTAAAAATTTAAGAATTATCTGTCGGAAAAAATCAATGAAAAAAAGAAAAAAAATATCAAGGATCCACTGTGAAATGTGAAAAAAGAACACACCACGGACTTGATGTTGTTATTGTGTTGAGACAGGCATTCGCAGAAGCTTAGATTATGTATTAGGCTCGTAGTAGTTCGCAGAAATGGGCGTCAATTCGATAGAAAAAACAATCCTCAAACATGGTTTTCTAATAAAATAAGTATGTATGAGGAAACGATTAGTTTCGAGTCTTTAATATCGTTTTACAATGAGAATATATACATATATTTTTATTCTACATTGTCAACAATAATCCTTCGTTATTATTTTCTTATCGATGCATTTTTATTCATGGGAGAAGAAATTTAAAAAATTTTCGTCAATAACTATTGATTTAAGAAAATGATGTTTCAATGATTTCGTTTTTCAATTGGAATTGTGCTGATCTCTGGTAGTTCGATGCTTTCGCACATTTATTTAATGGTAATATGTAAACTACTACTGTGCTGGTATTTATTTTTTTCAAAAAACTATCAAAAATATGATATCGAGGAGAGAGTGAGTGATAGCGGGGTGAGGGGGGAGGGTCGGGGGTCTAGAGGGATGGAGAGAACGAGAGGGAGGGTAGAGAGTGCGAGAGAGGGAGAGAAAAAGGAATAGAGGAAGCTTCTGCCTTGTCGTGAGATATCTCACGGTGTTTTATCACCCGAGACCCCCTTTCCGCACAAAATCCGCGCAATAGAAGGGGCGGATCGCTGGTGATAAAGTGCCGAATTAAAATTCGGTATGCATTTCCTAATACCTATAGCTATTGTCGAGTCGTTGATAGACAAAACACACATTATCTGTTACTTTTAGTGGTTTATCTCTTATTTCATTAGTAACTTTTTTTTTATTCTATTATTTACTACCCGGACGAATAATACTTCCTTCCCTCGTACGAATTTATTACCCGACGATGTTTTGCCAACATCATTTTTTATCATCATTGTACTAACGCATCATTAATTTTTGATAATTTCCGGTTCGTGTCTGGCACAGGTGGGTTCGAAGATTCAAATAATTTTCTTGCAAAATCTGTTTTTCTTTTCCTATCCCCTTGAATCGTGAAAACATATTCACGCAAGCCCCGCATAGTAAATTGTTTTTTTTTATGCATGAATGCACGTTCGCCTTATATGCATTGGACTAAAAAATATGAGAAAAATAAACGGCGAGCCTTGCTAGATACAGAGTTGAAAATAAAAATACATGTCACATACACCAAAGTGTACATAATAATGAATAAAGCAGCATCCTTCGTTACGAACAGCCTGGGCAAAGCGATAATTAAGAGTAATGCAAGTATCGCGTGACACGAAATGCAAGCTTACCTTGCCTAACTCAGAACCTTGGTAGATATAGAATACGTGCTGCAATGTCGTTGATTTTTATTTTATCATCCTTTATTATAACAGCGCAATTCGCGACTTTCCTCTCTCATCAACCTAATAATCGAACCAAATTTTTCGAGCATGAACCGAACACGTCTATATACAAAAATGCAGCTACTCATCTCCGCTATCTATATGTACATACGTATTATGGAATATATGTACATATAAATATGCTAAAACGAATGATAAAAAAAAACCACCTTGAAAGAATAAACGAGATTGTCTAAAGTCTATCGTCGACTCGTCAATCAGCGAAATTAAATAAATAAACATGGTTTATCGCTGACTTTTATTCGACGGTGACTATATTTTCGGTAAATTCGTTTTAAATTGCTTCTTCTTTTACATTGGGGATATTAGACACGATAAGGAAAACAACGAAAAATCAACTCATCGTCTAATTAAAAAATCACATAAGTGAACCGAATCGGGTGGATTTGGCTTGTGTAACGATCGTTTGCCATTTGAGATCGAATATCGTCGTACGCGTTGGTCAAAGAACTTTCGATAATGACTTTATAACGAAAGGATAAATAATAAATTCCAAGATAAAAGTAACTGTATAACTTCGTTTATTTCTCGAGGGACAAAGTATAAAGCAACACACAAGAGATGCGATACCGAAAATATATATACCCGAAGAAAAATGGTTAAATAAATAAAATTGTCGGTGGCCTCAATGTGGCTTTTGATTGACGGTCTTTTTTATGACGGTTGTTGCAGCGACCGTGCGAGTGACTCTCCGTAGGCGGGCCGACGGTAATCCCCAGTAGAGAAACAAAAAAACGAAAAAAAAACCAAGTTACGTACTATACTATACCTAATTTAGTGCAAAAATATACAAAAACAACAACTGATCGCATAACAGTAACTTTTTTTTTTACACGAGAGGCCATAATAATGTCATATTGTCATCACACGCGTCTATACAGCTCATCATTTTTTTCTGGATTTCTCGAAAAAAGAAAAGAAAAGAAGTTGCTCATATAACTCTATTGTATTATAGAAAATTGTATATATACTATCGCCCATATACGACGACGCTACTGTTGATTTAACAAATTTTTCATTGGTCTAAAATTCTATCGCGTAAGAATCAAAAATTGACTATCCAATTCGATGACACTCGACAAATCTCTGTGTATGTACGGGTTTTTAAGATGAAAACAAATTTATCGAAAGGTCGAAAAAAACGAAAGAGCAAAATTCAATCGCTAACCACCGCTATTACAAAGTGTGAGCTATACGTATTTTTAGTAGAGTAACGTCAATTCGACGAATTCGTTTTTGAGCCACGAGTCAGCAAAAAGTATGATTTATTCGTCCGAAAAGATTTTTCGTACAACTTTTTTTCGAGGATTAAAAATGAAAAACGTTAGAAGGTGAGGCCAAGAGACGGAAAATACGTTGCACCGAAGTATGATATAAACACATGTACACACAAACGAAACACGGCACTCGTATAATACCAATATACATATTATTATATTTACTTACATATATTTATATTTTATAAAATGACTACTATATACCTTTTAATTTTAAGATAATAACGAAAAGAAGAAAAACGAAACAAGAAAAGATATAAGAGACGAGTAATAATGCATATGGGAATAAATCATACTGTGCCTGCTCAAAAAGCTGTTTTGTATATAAGCTAATCGTTGCGATGTGTCATAAAAAAAAAAAAAAGAAACATAACTCTGTTATATGACAATTTTTGTATATGACGATGTTAGTGAGATTTTAAGAGCGCGCGAGAGCGAGTGTGAGGGGTTGGTCGAGTGGGGATGAAGTAGGGACGGGAGGGTGAAGAAACATGTATTTCGAGTTTTATAAAAGCGAGGCGAGTTAACACTAACCCAAATATAAATGGCTGAGATTTGTTGTATTTTGAGAGTTTAAATAACCGTTTTATTCTTTTGTTTGATTGTTTTTATTCATTGTATTCGGAATGCTTTGTTATTGTTTATGCTACCACCGTACCGTACTACTTATCTAACATTTGCTCTATAAATATATGTGTGTTTGTTCGTGTGCGCGGGCGCGTGTGTGTGTGTGTGCGTATACATACATACACGTATATAAGAGGCCATATATGATATAATGAAGGGTTTACTCATTTACTATCTCATTACGCAGACGTCTGTTAATCGATTGACATTTTGTTCCTTCTTCTTTTTTCGAAGGTTATTAAAACAAGAATTGACTAGTCTCATTTTTACTGGAGCATGCGCCGCTATTGTACTATATACATATACACACACATATATATATATATATATAAATAAATTAAAAATGAAAAGAAAATAATAAATACATTGTAACGTAATTGTGAAACGTGTGTATCTCTATAATGAGCCATTATTCGGATCGTCATCCAATATTATCCATATACTATTTATGTCAAATATACGTTATATGGCAATTGCGGCATTCGCGGGGGAATTTCTCTTATTCTCGTTCGTGAAAGAAAGAATTAGAAGCCATTAGAATCTTCCATTAGTATTCAAAGTCATTGAGCGTCATCCTCGAACGAGTAATGAAAAATAAAGAAAAAATTTGATCGGTCCAAGTGTCTCGAGGGACAGAACGATTAGTATCGCATTGTTTCACGACTTGATAGAAAATAATGGAAAAAAAAGAACCGAAATAAGATCTCGCGTAAATAAATAATAAAGGAGTGGAAATAGAAAAAATTCAAAGGAGAAAAAGAACGAAAGAACGAAAGAAAAAAAAGGGAGAAAGAAAGAAAGCAGTAAAAAAAAAGAAAGAAAGAAAGAAAGGAAGAAAGAAAGAAAGAGAGAGAAAAAAAGAGAGCGAGAGAAAGAAAAAAAAAGTGCAGTAAGAGGCTGAAACGTTGGATCGTGGCCGCGATCTGCAAAAGACTTTTTTTCTCCATTATTTTGCAGATAGAAAAACGCGCGAAGAGGAAACGTCCGATGCTCCGAAGCTTCGTAAGCAGAATTCGCAGGACTCGTTGGAGCAAAATTTCACCCCGAGCCTGGCGCGTCGTCTGAGTAGACAATTTATCGAACAGACGAGACAATCGTTGCCGAGATCGCCTTCGATACCTCGTGAAAAGTTGTACGGATCTTCGAGCATCGAGAGAAACGAGGATAGCGAAAATCGTCAATACAGCTCGACGATATCCGATCGAAGCGAGTATCGACGTAGTCGTTCTTGCGATCGTGGAGGTGGAGGAGTACGACGGGACAGTGCACTCCTGGAAAACAACGATAGAATTGAAAAAATGGAACATCGTTCGCCAAGAAGAAGCGTCAGTCTTTTCGACGACGAGGACGATTCTTCGATCTCGTCGATTTCGTCGATGCCGAGACAAGTAATGACATTGGGAAGAAAATATCGCGAGCCGATTAAATCTGGTGGATTGCCAAGTTTTCACAATTATCGAACGGAAAAGATTCAGGAAGAACCACAGGACGAATTTACCTACCCGACGAAAAATATCAACGGCAGTCTTCATGGAAATGCACGGAGAAAGGAATCGAGTCCCCCGACAAACGAATCGAACACGAATCTTGGTGACACGGCTTCGAGTTTGTCGGCGAGATCCTGCGAGACTTCACCCACGGAATCGTCCTCGACCCTCGGCGATTGTACTCCATCTTCGTACAAACAAGATTGCTCCCGAGATTTTGAGAATCGTTTATTGGCTACCGAGAATATGATTAAAGAGTCGAAATTGCGAAATCTCGGATCCGGCAAGTACGATCCGAATTTGTCATCGAGTTACAAAGAGACCGACAAGTGCGACAAAGAATTGTTGAGTTCGATCGCGGAGTTGAACGGTAGTAGCGGTGGTGGGTCCATCTCGAAAAGACGAACTTGTATTCCAAGTTTGAGACTGCGTTCGGGCTCACTTACGAGGGAAGCCTCGACGACTTTCGCCGATCGAAGAAGCACTCTTTCCTTTACGAAGGAAGAGCCGAACGGTGGTGACGAGAATCGCGGTATTACACCGGAAAGATCGATATTGAGTAAGTTCTTCAGAGCCGGAAGTAGTAGCGGAAGTAGCCGAAGCGAACTGGAAACAAAGGAGAAATCGCCAAAGGCCAAAGGCCCGCGGAGAATATCAAGATTCCTCAGGCCAGATTTTTTCGATACACCCAGAGAAGAGAGCCGTTACGTGAAAGAGAAAGAAGCCCGGAAAGCTGCTGATAACGAGCGCAGAAAGTCCCGTTTTATGAAGAAGAAGAACGAGCAAAGTAACGTTACTTTGGGATTAACTTCCGGCGAGGAGCAGGAGAATATCGAGAACAGCAACGAGAAACCGGAAAAAGAACTGAAGAACGAGGCTAACGCTATAACTCGCGACAAGACCGAGTTTGTACCAAGGGACAATAAAATAGAAGAGTCTGCTATTTTCGAGCCGAGCGAGAATCCACCCAAGATCGAGAGGCAATCTTCGAAAAACAGCTTTTTGCAATCTCTGGAGAAGAAGTTAGAAAAATTTCGATCAAGCGACGACGGTTCAAAACTTTTGTCCAACGGTAATCGGTCGACGAACGGTTGTCGGAAGGAACGTTCTTTGCGAGAAAATTCTGCACCACCGATCGAGACCTCGGATGGCGCATCCGGTTTAAAGAAGCGAGCCACGAGTGTCGAGGATTTAACACCTACCGAGGATTCTTCTGCAGGTACGCCATCGCGGCGTAGAGTTTCCTCGGTACTAGGACTCTTTAAAAATGACTCCGCCAAGCTCTCTACCAATCGAAATGGTCAACGTACGCAGAGTACGATTTTAAGCAAATTTAAGAGAAACGCTTACAAAGGTTCGAGATCCGATGGTATTTTGTCCACCGATCAAATTCCTTCGACGAGTGGTGGTGGCGGTAGTGGTGGTGGTAGCAGCAGTAGCAACAACAGCAGTAGCAGTAAAATACCAACGAAATTCTCCAAAACCGAATCGAAAACGAAAAAAATGATGGACGGTAAAAAATCAACCGACGAAAAAACGCCAGAGACTAAAAACAACTCAGCCTCGAAGGAGAAAAGCCCGATCGAGAGAATACTGCAATCGAGAAAATCGTTGGAGAAGCAAACGAGAGTTACACCTAATAAATCAAGCCCGGAAAGATCGAACGAGGGAAAATTGGACAAACCGGAAAAAACGACGAGCTCCAAAGAGGACGTGAGAAAAAATACTTCACCGGACAAAATTGACGACGGTACGAGCGTCGTCTCGAGATTGGTATCGAAGAAATCCTCACCTGAGAAAATTACGGACAATAAACAAACTGAAGGAACTAAAACGAGCGACACCGACAAGGACAAAAAGATCATAGTCAAAGCTAAAAAGAACTTAAACACTTCGACAGATTTGGTGAAAAATCGTTCGGTTACCAAAGTGGAGAAAACCGAAGGGGGAGAGAAGAGAGTCAAGAAGGTTGTCAAATCGAAGGAAAATTCTGAAAAGGATGGAGTTGACGGCACGAAGAAGAAGAAAATAGTGAGAGTCGTGAAAAAAGTAGCAAAAAGCTCGGACAGCTCGGAAAGTAAATCCGAGGATAAAGAGGTGGTAGCGAAGAAGAAGACTCTGATTAAAAAAATTACATCCGGGACGGCCAAGAAGGACTCGAGTCCCGAGAACGTAGCAAAGAAATTTAATTCCGAAAAGAGTCCAGAGGATATACAGCAGAGGAAGGATAAAGACAAAAGTCCCGATGATACGAGGAGGAGTAGTAGTGGCAGCGGTAGCAGCAGTAGCACTAGCGGTTCCCCTCCCGGTGATACCAAAGGAACTTCCCAAACGACGACGAAATTCGATCCAAGTCCAAAACCAACAATTTCAATCGCGGACGAGCCTTCAGCCACGGCAGAACTCTCTACACAATCGACGGACGTAAAAATTCCAAAAGAATCGGAATCAAGAACCAATCGTCCGATATCAAACAACGTACGAACGTCGTGCGATTCGGTTTCGAAAAATTTGCCACCAGGATTAGGAACATCAAAATCGAACAAAGTAAATCTGAAGTTGGATCTGTCGAAGATACCTCAGCATGCTTTTAAAACTGGTCCGAGTTTGAAGAAAGATTCAACGAAGGAAACCTCGAGCGCGAAGCCAAATATTCGGAAAGTCATATCGAGCAACGAATTACGAAAATCGGACGAGCTGGGATCAAAGTCGATGGTAGATCGAGACAGTGCTATGCTTCAGAGAGAGATTTATAATCCTGAAATGCTAAAAAGTCCCGAGGTCGATTCGAGGCCTGGACAAATTGACAATTTTCGGGAGACGAGTGAAATTATAAAACAAGTACGTAGAAAATCAATAGGGAACGAGGCGTTAGGGACGACAGACGCGTTTATCGATGCACCACCGACCAAGAATCGAGATATTTCAGAGGATCATCGCGTCGAGGATATATTTTCTTCTCTCAACGATGAGGACGAGGAGGACGACGGTGGCGCCACCGCTTCCGGCGACGCAAACGCTAACGCTAATGCCGAGAGTTTCGACTCGTGGTCCATATGCTCGACCGATACGAATCATCGACGAGATCTGAATTCTCCAACCTCACCGACGTATTCGCTGTCCTCGCGCGGTGATCATCCCGAGTCGATCGTCGACAGGATACGAAGAAAGAGTTTCTATTCCAGATTCAATGAGAGAAAACGGAAGAGTTCGTTGAACGTAACGTCACCAGTAGGTACGAGCTTGCCCAGTTGCTCGACACTCGCGCGAAAGTTCAGCTTTAATTCCTCCCGAGATAAGGATTATAGAAAGCCAAGCGATACGTACAGTACGTCGTCCTCATCGAGAAGACAACCCGAGCGCAGTTATAGCCTCTACAACGAGGGCGCTGTTGTAACGGCCCTCCCGACTTACAGAAAATCACCCCACGAGAGAGATCGACACTATTCGGATTCGGATCGGTACAGTGGCAGCGCCGGTGGCGTTGGTTTGAACTCTTGCTACGACTCGCTACGACGATATCGTATCTCCCCTTCGACTTCGGACTCGTTGACGTCACGCAGAAAATATCGTAGCACCGATTACGGCCTCGACGACGAAATCGGCTCGTACAAAAGTCCGATTTCACCGTCCTCCTTCCTCGACGAATCCTCTCTCGAGTCTTATGGCTCTCGCAACACGATGCCAAGAAAATATCGATCGGTCAGTTCGTGTCCCGAAACAAAATCGGTCGATTACTACGAGGAACTACTGGCGCCTTCTAGATCCGACTATCTAACATCGAGAAAAACGCCGATTCCATCCAATGATTATCATCCGAGGCACGAGAATGGCTATCATAATGAAAATTTGGATCTTCGTTATGTCGAGAACGACAAGTGGAAGACTTATTCTGATAAAATTGCGGGTCTCGATCTCACGGACGGTAGCGACGGACGGCTCGACAACCAAACAAGGTAATTTCATACCTTAATCACGTCTTTATTTAATAATTTTTCAAATATATCTCATTTTCCTAATTATTCGGTGAAAATACTTTTTTCCTCGTGAAATTCAACGAAGCGCGAGATATAACTTTTTGACTGGTATCCACAGGAGCAATGCTGAGAGGGATCATGAATCCCGAGACCTACCAACCTCGAGCATGGAACCAGATGGAAAAACATCAAAAGTCGATTAACAAACCGAGTCTAGAATTATTATTATAACTGGATAAGAAAACGCCAAAATAATCGATCACCACGACCAGTAGTGACCGACCAATTCCAAGTGACAAAGAATCGCGCGATCGGCTAGTCAACTTTCACTACGTACATATTTCTTCCTGAATTACATCGTATTTTAACGAGACGATGACGACGAGCGAAGCATAACGTAACGCGACGAGAACGTCGCGAAAAAAAACCGCTTCGAGAGCCTTTTTTCACACGAATATCTAAAAACTATGATTATTAAAATGTTCGCGTCATTGTATCTCCGAGAAGAAGAAAACGTCGATAGTTTATTTCAATGGAGCCGATATATCGGAGACGCTAAAAAACGAATCTTCTCCCACTTTCTCTTATGCGTAATTTCGCCCGGTATTTATTGCGAAATTTTTACCACAGTCCTGTCGTTACGTTTTTAGTGTCAATTTTGTTTCTTCTTAATTTTTCTATCTCGGGTTTATAAATAAGGGCGCGAACGAATTCGTTTATTTATTTTAATTATTAGCGCTGTGTTTCCGATGTGTTTCCTAACGAGTAGCGAGTGTTTTGTTGCTTTTATTATTTTCAGGAATCTCATCAACATTTATCCACATTCGCGAACTCGATAAGTCCATTATTTCATTTCTTACGAATTTCTCGTAAGCAAAACGAACATACGACTCGATTAACGCGGCTCCAATCTTTATAGAAATATAAATGAATCAATTCGGCAGCCACGCGACCTCTACAGAACTTTTTCGAGATATATGTCGTATGAAAAAGCATCATCGTATATCGTCTTGTTTTTGTAGAGAATTTTTTTTTATTCGATTCTGTACGACTCCTCGAGAGTCTTGTTGCAATATAAGTTACGAGTAGAATAGTCAGCGAAAGGTGCCAGAAATCGACAAAATTTTAATTATAAATAATCATTGGAGATGATTTTTCAAAAATTCTTAAACATAATCGTTAGCGTTATAAAACTGATCAATATCCACGGCGCATTTCTCTTAATTATTATTTTACGGCAATGAGTGTTTGGACGAGCGCGCCCCAAAGATCACTGCGAACGAATTTCTAGTCAATGGCGAGCAAACACGGTACCAATAATTTCTTATTCATCGACACGCGAGAAGTCATTAATAACTATGTAATAAGCGTAAGGATGAGCTAGTCTAGGCGCACTGGATCGAGACTCGATCGAATGGAGAAAACACACTTTTTTTGTTCAATAATCGTCCGAGCTTTTTCTTCCTTATAACGATACCATCTAGTCTTATTAATTAGTCAGTTATCACGTAAAAATAACATTAAATTATCCCATCGTTACGTCGATCATCTTGCGCATGTTATGTATGTGTTTTTTTATTCATGCAAATATTAAATAATAAAGTGCAGAGTTGTAAAGACTATTGTTTTGCTATTTTTTTCGTCCCTTACCCTATAACCGCATAAATCTTTATAACCGTCGATTGTCTTTTTTTTGTCTTTTCAAAAGCTACACGAAATGACATTTAATTTGTAACGACGTTTATTAAATAGAAAGAAAAACATAATTAATACTGGATCCCATAAAGCGTAATTTTTATACCGAACAGTATGAGAAGGATAATCGAAGGATCAAGCTCGTGGAAGAGTTTGTGCCTTCGTTACGATTATCACCGATAACACCGAAATTTTATGCCAGACACGAAGCAGCGGTAACGACCGTGGAAACGATTCCCGACGAATTTATCAAATCGATCGAAAAACGAACGGAAATGGGACCTCGCGATATTTATTCGTTCAGACCACCGGCGGTTAATATGGAGTGAGTGTTGTTCGGACGTATTAAAAGAAAATTGAGAAAAAAATCGTTATCCTCCCTGAACTTTAGACAAAAATACAAACTCTTTTCCTAGCAAACGTTTTTTTTTATTTTTCAGCTACGGTTGGTTCTCGGAACCTCTGGTAGCAAGATCCAGAGACTCCAGACTCTACTTCCCAGCGAAACATTGCGACTTTGTCGAAATCGCAATGAAAATCGCACGGATGGACCAGGGACAGAAGAAAGATAAATTCGTTGGAGTTCCCTTCAAGACATAAAACTTTTCAAATATATTCTTACAAAAAAAGAATAACAAGTTAACCTTCCATCAACTGGATTCTTGTTTCTAAAAATAATGCGTCAAGTACAACAGCGTGTATAAATGTAAAATAGAAATTACTCATCTCTCTCTCCCTCTCTTCGAACTTTTATTTATTAGCAGCCACCCCCGCGTGTTAGCCAGAGATAATTTGTTGTGGCGATGTAACCAAGCAACGAATGCTTTCCAAGTGCTTGACATTGGTGTAACGAAACGTTAGATATTGGCTGAAAAACTTTTTCTTTATTTGTCCTTGTGTATAAAATTGATGAATTATTTGTTGTTTTTATTCGCGTTGGTAGACGCATGGATGAGGGACGTGGGTCGTTTAATAAATTTCGAATCGATGGAAAATACGTGCTCGTTCCGAATGACAATCGAGATTAAGAAAAGAGGAAGTGTTGTTTAGAATTATAATTCTTGCAAGAGAGAAGATAATGGGAGGTCGTGGTTTTTGCGTCAAGATCGAACTCGATCTGCAGGCCGTGGGTACCAGAAATCCATCGAAATTTCTTTGACCAATTTAATCAGAATTTTTAAGACAGAAAAATAATTATTTTTGTTGGTGAATTTTTCTTTTAAGATAACCTGTCCCGGAGTTTGGCTCTGTCCAAACGGGATGGTCGCTCTTCGCGCAAACGTGTTCAACTCGAGGATCGAATCACGTCGCTTATCGCCAGCTTTCCCGTTGCTCTATCACGATAAATTCAGGTTCAAGAAATTATTCACCGGCGTTGGGACTTTGGCGGAATTGCAAAATAGTTTACAAGAGGAGTGTCTTTATACCGAACTAATTCAGTGGTCATCGCCGAGGGGAACGCCAGTCGTACTCGCTACGTTTCAGACTAATCTAGCTGATTTACTGTATCCCGCGGCATGTTTCAAGGGACGACTATTAGCTGGGAGCGAAGTCGATTTACTCATGGAACCTTCCAAATATTTTCCAGTTAAGAACTAATTTCGTTTTATTTTACAAAATACGAGCCAACCGTTCTATTGAATTTTCTCTTTCATTAAATTGGTTTAAAATTCAATGGAGATTAATATTTTCCTACAGACTTTTCAATGAAAATTCGAACGAATACATTTGCTAACGTAATATCGCGATAAACATTTTTTTAGGGTATTCTAGCACCAAAAATCGAAATTTCGACTCGCACGATTATCGAAGAGGTAATCGGAATTTTGGAACGTGCGAGTTCGGGAGGACACGTTATTAATCCGAAAATTATAAATTCGAAGGTGCTTAAAGATTTTATTAAAACGTCTATTCAAATTCTAACTCTAATTAAACGAATTTACATATATAAATGTATACGTAGACTGGAACTAGCTGCGTGCACAGAAAAAGACCACCGAATGGTATAATACGGCAGAGAAAAGTTTGTCATACTCGGGGGATGTCGGAATCTCAGCCAAATCGACCGTGAGAAGTTTTCGTACATCATCAAACAAAAATCTTAAATTATTAACTTAAATTCCTTACTTTTCCTGTTTTTCTTTTGTTTCTAGTCTACGACGACACTCGAGCACAGGCGGGGCAGTATCGTCGTCATCGTCTTCGTCATCATCATCGTCGTCTCCTTCGAGTGTCTCGAATCACTGTTCGCGATCGCATCACCTCGAGTATCACTATCGCAAATCCCGAGAAAATTCGGATCTTATTCGTCCCTCGACGATCTCGAGATCTCGTCAAATTTCTCCATTTCCAACAAGTTCTCACGCGTTTGAAAATTGTCCAGTCTGTTCGAAATACAAGTGTTACTTCGCGCAAGAACGCGAGGAACAAACCAAGTCGTCACCGTCGTCGTATCGAAACGATAATAATAATTGCAAGATATTTCATAAAACTTATGATCCTTTAAAATGTTCTCGTCGCTCTTGCATCGAGCCTGAAAACGAGAATGAAAAATCCAAGCCCAAAAGTTCATCGCGCGAAGCTTCCTCGCGGCACGATGCTTCTTCGTCGTCCGTGTGAGTAACAGCCCGATGACGGAAAAAGCACGACGCTTTATTTTCATTATTGAATCTTTTCACCGACTTTTTCGTTCATTTTTAGTCCAAGAGAGAAGCTCGAAGAATTGCCACGACAGAACGATATTGTGAATTATGTTACTGAAAGGTAAGAATGTTCACGTTTTCTCAACGATCGGCGATCGATTAATTCAATTAATTTATATTCGTTTATATTTACATTTATTAATATTATGTACACTTTTTTTGCTTTAATCCTACGCATCCTTACTGAAACGCGATATATATTTTTCAGTATTTCCGCGATGGATTACTCCGACCGCAAGAAGGCTCCAGGAAGACGAGGATTTTACAAAAATTTGGAAAAATTTTACAAAAGAATGTATAAACAGGCGAAAGTTCGTGCTCGGCAAGTTGATTGTACGTAAAGAAAAGAATAGAAATTAACGTGTTTCAATCTTAAAATGTTTTCTTAAGTGTCTCGCGTGTCTCGTCGGATTCCTTTCATCTCCAATAAATGAAAAAACGAATTTTTATGTGTCAAAGAGTACGAAATTTTGTTTTTACCTCCTTTATCTCTTTCCTTTCTCTTTCTCTCACTTCGAATAAATTTGCTTCCCTCGTTTGTAAGCTGGTGAATCTAGAATTTTCGATCCCTTCAAACGCACCGATCTGCTCAATAGAGCCGGATTGCGTAGATAAATGCCTTTGCCCTCTGGTGTCCAGGCTCGAACTTCGATCTCCCGTTCTACATTCGCTTTTACGGCGATCCAACCTAATGAAAAAAAAAAATTGCCGACCAGACAAATATCCAAAGGTTAAATATTAATTTCCTTTTTCATTTTTAGCGACGACAAATCGACAATTTACCTGCGTTCGATAATACAACGTCAGCCACCGATGTCTTTAAAGAGGTGCAACTAATTTTTAAGCTTTTCGACTGCAAAGCTGGAAAGACTTTCAAGCGATCAGGTTCGTTTATCGGTACAACCAAAGCTTCGGTCACCAATAATTTTTGATAAACTGTATCGGCGTGTTTTGTTCGGCATATCGTCACTGGCAAACTTTTGCTCGCAAATACCGTACATCTGAAAAATCAAACGATCATAAACAATATTGTTTCTTTCTAACGCTCCGTTTAACTAACTTACTCGATGTACGAGCAACCGTCGCAAAAATCTAATCTCCCAAGTCCCGCGACGAAGATACTCTGCCCGTTGTAAAGAAGAAAAGTTCTTGGAGCGATAATTTCCCTGGGAAGCGTGAGCATCAATTCTTCGATGGTGAGAAAATGCAAAATCTGATCGGGATGTATCGCGCCTGGTGTATCGAATAAAAACCGACTGTCCTTGTAAACATCTTTGTCCGCGTTGAAACCCAAGTAACCGGATGGATTGACGCTCTGGTCGGTTCCAAAGTAACCGCTGCCCTCGGATTTTAACGATGTAGAAAAAGTTTGTCCGATTTGTCCTTGAAGCGTACCAAAACGAATTTGTTTCGTTTCCTTGAGTTTTTCGTTTCTGTACTCTATATCATCGTGATTCGTCTCCCTCTCGGCCAAGAGTCTCTGCATTCTCATATAAAGTCGCCATCGAACGGGATTCATAATAGGAAATTTCAACAGATTCAAGGTCGTTCCTGGCCACGGTGAGATCGTTGCTCTCTGTATTAAATTCGCGGCTTTTACCTTGCAATAATCCGAACCAAGCAGAGCATTGAACAACGACGACTTTCCTACGTTCGTGCAACCGGCGAGATAAACGTCACCCTTGTATTGCCAAATCTTGTGCAATTTATTTATCAGCTGTTCTATACCATAGCCAGTCTTGGCCGATATGAGATCGACGCTCTTGATGTTCGCCGTTCCGATACCCATTTCATTTAGAGAAACTCGAAGAGAATTTTCAATATTTTTAGTAAAATTTGGTCCATCGTTTGGCAACAGGTCGATTTTGTTGCCAACGACAAATACGGGCGTTGTTTTGCCAAGTACGTTCATTATACCGGGCCAGATGCTGCAAGGAAAATCTGTGAGATCGACCATGAGTATAACCGCGACTTTTTTCGATTTTATATGACCTAGTAGAGACGGATAATCATCCGACGAGACTCGAACGTTCAATGCGGTATTGTAGTTCTTTATAAAGTGACATCGTTGGCAAGTACTGTTACGAAGAATTTGATTACTCTGATTTTTGAATAATTCGGAGGGGAGATAGCCGGGAAGGGCCTCGTCTCGACAATGCAAAAGGGCTCCGCAGCCGCCGCAGGGTATAGAACTAATAGGAATATCCGCATTCGGAGTTCCATAGTTCGATCGCCACGAATTATCGTGGAGATTATCGTCGTACTGCTCGTAGTCGGTCATCCAATCGGGTGGAACGTTTTCCGCGTCCCATTGTAATCTTTCTTTTGCAATTTTGTCAGACAAACCTTTATCGTCGATAACGTCCGAGAGATTCTCTTCAAAGGCGGTATTCTTCGCCGCCAGATATTTTTCATAGAGATCTTTGTATTTTTCGTTCACATCGGTTACGGGAACTCGAGGCTCGTTCTCCATGGATCGTTCGACCGTATTGTAATCGTCGATAGAGGCGTAGGGCATGTGAACGGGTTTTGTTCCCGCGCGTGCCTCAAATTCTTCCGCTATCTTAGATTCTTCTCGTTTTTCGGCTTGAGTTTTTTTGTCTATGTCATTTCTCAAATATTTCAATGCCACGCACGTCGCAGGCTCTTCCATGAGTTCTGCGAATTTTTTCTGTTTAACTTTCCTCGACAGTTGATGAAGCATTATCACATTTCTCTTATGCCCGTATCTTAGACTTTTATTCTCGATGTAATCACAGTACAGCAACTTTTTTGAGATTGATTTTACTCGAGGATCGATCTTGTACTTTTTCACATCCTCCTCGTCTATTAACAATTTATTCGGCACAATGTGGGCATAGGAGCGAGTGAACAGTCGAGTCCACGCTCGACGTACGGTGCAACACGTTATTGTTGTATTATTGCATGTGCAGCAGCCTAATGCACCCGGCGTTGTTGTTTTAAGGAGTCTTTGTACGGATAACATTTTTACAATGGATTTCGATGAACGGGGAAATGAATTCATAAGATCTTAGGAAGCATCGCGGTTGTCACATTCGTGTTGCGGCAAATTCGTTAGGTTATGTCACACTGTTGCGATTATAATTGGGTGTACATTAATTTTTTACCGTGTGAAATGTGAGAATATTCGCGAATTTATAGCTTTCTCAATCCTATGGAGTGTTACAGAATTAATGATAGGATAATTCAATTCTCACGAATCTTCTAGAATATTTTCTCGAACATCTTATGGTTTTCATGTCGCACGTGATCTTAAGCTATTACATTGACTGTATACAACCGGCTTTATTTTTATCGACGCTTTAAATGTGTTTTAGGCTGGGACCACGCGAATGCTTTTTGCCGACGGCCCTTTCTATATACAGCAATTGACACAACTGAGCACGCATGCGAGAGAAAAAAGAACACCTCTGTTATGTTAGCTGACCCTCATTACCCCGCGGTACGGGCGGGCAGCCTATAGCTAGTAGTATCGTACCCAAATCTTTTCAGGTGAAAATCGATTCAATGTATCGATATTTTCAGAGAAGACAATCGATACCTGAAAAGATCGATTGAAAAACGACAACGCCATATGCAACAAACCCAACAAACAATATAAAATGAATACTTCGCATCCGTTAAACCACCGTCTTTTGTTGTTAAATATGATCTATCGTAAGAAAAATCATATTTATACGGTAGTGAAATTATACTGACGATCGATGTTCAAAGAAACGTGACTCTTATACACAATTTTCGTGTACATAACGTAGTAACACATCATATTCGCACGTACCGGCTTTCAACTGCACTACTTTGCAGTTGCACCTTGTTTCATCTTTTTTTTCGTTAATTGTGTATACGTCGAGCGTCCACGATGGAAATCGAGGCTAATCAAACGTCGAAGTGCACGGGGGAAAAGGATAATTCACAAGAAGTAGAGGACATGGTAGTTGATAAATCTGAGCTAACGAACACCGAGTCGAGTGTAGTGACGTCTGATCGCGATGACGATCGTGTAAACAATGAGGTTAAAAAGTGTGACGGTGCTAGTGAAACTATTAATCAAGACTGGTTTAAAAAGCCAAGTCCGTTGATCGGACCGCGACGAGGCAAGCCTGGACAATATAGAGTCGTAAGCGATCGAAACGACAAAGAAATTTCCGAACACTCTCACCCTACGCCGGAGACAAATTTAGACGACGATCCCGCTAAGAGTTCCCACCAAGTCGCAACTCCGATCACTGAAAAACAGCAGATACCTCTGCAGTATAAAGAACCTTCCTGGTCAGGACGACCTGACGCGCAATACAAAATCGAAGTTTTGAAATCCGGCGTCATTTTGGAAATAATCGATATACACGAAAAAAGTTATCACGTCGTAGGAAGACTTCCCACATGCGACATATCTCTCGCCCATCCTACGATATCACGATATCATGCGATATTGCAGTACAGAGATTGCGAAGACGAAAAAAACGGCAAAGGATTTTATCTGTACGACCTTGGCAGTACGCACGGAACTTTTTGGAACGGTTGCAGAGTCAGACCAAATACTTACGTCAGACTCCAGGGTGGTCATATGATGAGATTCGGCTGTAGTCAAAGAAAATTAATTCTCCAAACTCCGCCCGAGGATTTCGAAGAAGAATCGGAATTATCCGTCACGGAATTGAAGGTATTTAAAAATCTAAGCACTTTATAAATATCATAAGACTAATTTTTCTTTTTCAATTATTTCATCCTCAAATTCGAATTAAAACGTTACTTAACTCGTAAGAAACACGGAAACGTACTTGAGATTATAAAATTCTCATTACAAGATGAACGAGCGATGTTGCAATGGAAAAAAAAGAACGATTTCATTTTATTTCAGGAAAAACGTCGATTGGAACTACTCGAGAGAGAGACGATGGCGAGCGAGGAGCGAGAACGGGAAGAAGAGACCGAGAGATCGAGGATCGAAAGAGAGGAACGAGAAGGAATCAGTTGGGGAATGGGCGAAGATGCCGATGAGGACACCGATCTCACGGAAAATCCTTACGCGCTGACGAATAACGAAGAATTATTTTTGGACGACCCTAAGAAAACTTTGAGGGGATGGTTCGAGAGGGAGGGTCACGAATTGCAGTATGAAACCGAGGAGAAAGGAATCGGCCAATTTTTGTGCTGGGTCGAGTAAGAAAGATCGTATTTACTATTTATAATATCAGATGACGAAAAGCCCTCTCGATTGATTTGTTTCTCAAGCCTTCCGATAGATGGCGCTGGTGGTCGCACGGTACGAGCGGAGGCGATCGTCAAGGGGAAAAAGAAAGAATCGGTAATTCAATGCGCTCTCGAGGCTTGTCGAATTTTGGACAGACATGGCGTACTCAGGCAAGCCACGCATGGTAAGTTTTGCAGAAATATCACGATTATCTCAATCTATACGTAATGTGAAATAGGTTTTAAAAAAAGATACATTGCAGAGGCGCGGAAACGTAAAACTAGAAATTGGGAGGAAGAAGATTTTTACGATTCTGACGAGGATAATTTTCTGGATAGAACTGGAACGGTGGAAAAAAAACGAGAGCAAAGAATGCGACAAGCTGGAAAATTGGAGGAAAAGGTCGAAACTTATGCTTCGTTGGTTAGTACAAGTTTTTCTTCACTCTGTATTAATTTACTTAGATTCGGAGATTTAAAAAAATCGATCGATGTTTATAGCTTGCTAAGCACACGGCGATCACCAAACAAATCCTCGATATCGAAAATCAATTGAAAAAATCACAAAAGTTGAAAGAACGCGGTATGGAACATTCGAACGAAGATGCCCTGGATGCTTTTATGTCGAGTTTAAATTCGACTATTCTTAACAAAGCGGACGTGACGAAATTGAAATTGGAGCTACAAAATTTGCGAAAGGAGGAGGAGAAACTGTTGAAACTGGTTAACATCACGAAACCGGCCAATTTGCCATTGTTAACTGCCGTAAAAGGCACCGATGATGTGAGTAAATTAAAAATCTCAATCATAACAACAGCCGATTGAAATGATTAATAGCGAATATTCTCATTACAGCGACAAATATCTAAAGATACGAGACACAACGCGAGTACATCGAAAAAGCGTTCGCTCGACGATACTCGAGATAATACGGACGTTGAAAAATCCTCAATTACGAAAGACAATGTCATTAAGAAAAATGTCGAAGAGGATTCGACGACGAAAGAAAAAACAACAAACGACGAACGTACGACGTTCGACGATTCTTCAAAGTCGAAACGTTCGATGAAAACCGAATATTCAACGGAGAATACTTCGGAAGGGGAAACTCAAATTCGCAATGTCGATGCGTCGATTATGAGTACAGGCGGGACGGAAAAGAGCGATAATAATATTGCGAAGAAAAAAAAGAAAAATCAGAAGAGAATGCAGCACAGAGCCGAAAAAGCTGCAAAGGGAATGGAAAAAAATTACTCGGAGGAAACTTACAGCGACGATTATTCAATGTGGTTGCCACCGCAAAATCAGACCGGGGATGGTAAGACGAACCTCAACGACAAATATGGTTATTGAAGTCGGAAAATTGGAGCAACGAAATATTGTTGTTTGTAAAATATTGTAAATAGGAATAGAGAGGTTGCGATTGCAAGAATCCACGCGACGATGTTCTTTCACGGTTAATAAAATATTTAACTAAAAGAGAATTATAACTTTTATTACAAAAAACTAAACGATTATTCGAAAACGTCCATTTTTTTTGTTTTACTTTTATTTGCGATTAGAGAATTTGGAATCGAGCAGAGATTCATTCAGTTGCGTATCGATTTAATCCTAATGCATATATTACCCGCTATTAACAATTTTAAAAAATGATTATTCGAAGAAAATGTGTGTAGTTGAAATATTGTTTAACACATTTATGATTTTTATGTCGATGGATCATTAACCGCACCCACCTTTACCGCAGGCGCTTCGTTTGGGTGGTCGGTATCCTCGATTGGAATCCCCCATAAGTGGATTATAATCTAGAAACGAATTCATGCTTTTAAATATGCTAATAAACGAATAAAAAATTCATGCTTTTATTTACCGTTTTGCAATTTTGATGAACTTTTGGAGCTCGAGGCACCTTCCTCGGCAGTTCCCAGTCTACGACCACTACCCTCATTTGCCATAAGATTTGCAATTTCTTGACGCTTTGCCTCTTTTCTCTGAAATAATCCATTTGAATTTTTTTCTCTACCGTTCAATGTTTTGAGAGATAAAAAAAGAAAGATTAAATTTAGAGAACCTCTTCCTCGGCTTTAAGGGCAGTTTTAGCAGCTGCGTTATAGTTCGCCTGCATCCTCTGTATAGCTTCTTCCTGGCTTCTTTGTCTTTGTTCCCAAAGATCGGGATCTATCGTTAAAAGGAATAAAAAATAGATACGCTCAATTTTCGTTCGAATAATAATATACGTCTTTTTTTTTTTAAATACTTTTGTGATATTTCGCGGCATAATCGGCTTCATCTTTTTTGCGTTTCCATGCCATGTATTTGTCCTGGTAGTGATAGGCCGCGAAAAATAGTACAACACCCGCGCCGAGTATATACCAGCCGATGGAAATGATTCCTGCCCAAACTACAAACGACAAGAATAACGTTTTGCACTTCACCACCGCAGCATTCGTGATATTTTCACAAACTTAATAAAATTTTCATCGAATTATATATTTGCATTATTTGTACGAGCGTCAAGAATACGAATAACCTC
The DNA here is from genome assembly GCA_964017225.1 of Netelia inedita. Taxonomy (NCBI): domain Eukaryota; kingdom Metazoa; phylum Arthropoda; class Insecta; order Hymenoptera; family Ichneumonidae; genus Netelia; species Netelia inedita. Next base: position 38,341,749 of record OZ024923.1, read on the forward strand.
AAAATTTGACGATTATTTAACGTCGCGACATTCGTTACTTAAACAGTTTTCATTCGAGGATATTACATTTTTTAAACAAACTTACCCATTGTCGCGTAAGAATACAAGTCTTGAATCGCGTCGTTTTGCTCCATGATCGAGAATTACGAGACGAAAATCCTGATGAACGAATCGACTGTCATACGTGTCAAACACAACGCGTTTTAACCACCAATGGGCCGAACCGCGAGAGTGGGTCGATACGCAGGCGTAAGAAAAAAAGAAATATGCCGGAAATGTTGGATCGAAAATCGATTAAAACATTGTCGCGAATAATCCAAGAAAAAGCAAGAAAAGCTTAAGATTTAAGGGAAAAAAAGATTTCCTTTACGGAAACATCGTATCTTCGAGTGGTAAGGTAGTATTCAGGAACATAGGAAAATTATGAACAAACATAACCTCATTTTCTCCGAACAGCTTTAATTCGTTTTTTCTATTTTACAGTACAATAACATGATTCGAGGAGCACTAAATGAGCCGTAAATGCTGCGGAATCGTCGCTCGACCCACCATCTCGCAGTGATGGTAGAAATAATCCAATTGGTATTCTCCGATTTGCTTCGAAATTTCTTAACACGATTATTTTTTGTTTTTTTCCCAACGGAATACTTTAGTTTACGATCTATGAAGTTGCATAGACTGGCAGTAGAGTCTTGGTTCACTTCTTATTTACAAAATCCTCTCCCTTCTGAATATTCTTCTTAAGCTCGGGAATCGCGGCCTGCAGCAATTTTTCCTCGAAAGCGCTGAGTTTTCCAAGTCCCAGATTCTTTTCGATTCCATTTTTCTGATAAAATTCATGAATATATAAAATCGTTAGAACGTTGCTTATTTACCGGATGAAACAAATTTTCGATTATCTTACCCCTAAAAGAACCGGAGTAGAGAAATATTTGGCGTCGGTGATGTTAGACCGAACGTACGAGCATTCGACGATATTCTGTTCGCCGTTTAGAGCTTTAATGAGAGAAAAGCCAAAACGCGCACCGGCGTAAGCCATGGAAAGAGTGGCCGAGCCAGTTCCGGCTTTGGCTTTCACGACTTCCGTTCCAGCTTCCTGAATTCTTTCCGTGAGAGCCTTTAATTTGTCGTCGGGGAACGTTACGCTCGGTTTTGCCTGAGAAATGAGTGGAATAATCGTGATACCGCTATGTCCGCCGATAACCGGTACGGAAACCTTCCGAGGATCGAGATTCTGAAAAAATAAATAATATTTTATTATTTTCCCGTTCGTTATTGAAATTTTACGAAATTCTTACCTTAGCTTCGGCGATAAAGGCGTTCGATCTGACGATGTCGAGGGTCGTAACGCCGAAAATTCTATTAGGATCGTAAACTCCGGCTTTTTGCAATACTTCGCTGGCGATCGGGACCGTACTGTTTACGGGATTCGAGATAATCGCGATGAAAGCTTTCGGGGCGACTTCTGCGATCGCAGCGGCAAGGTCACGAACGATCGAGGCATTCGTGTTGAAAAGATCGTCCCTGGTCATGCCAGGCTTGCGAGGAACTCCAGCCGGTATGATAACGACCTCGATGATTGAAATTCAAGATTTAATACGAGAAGATAAAGTTCGAGAATTTATCGGACGTAAAATACAATCGATATATATCGCGTTGGGTAAGCGTTTTGGAACTTGAGGTACCTGAGCGCCGCGCAGAGAATCTTTCAGTTGATCGGCTCCGTTGAAAGCTTTGACCTTGGCTGGTGTGTCGATATGGGATAAATCAGCCGCCACTCCGGGCGTGTTAACGATATCGTAGAGCGACAATTCGGTGACTAGGGGCGAATTTTTGAGCAGCAAGGACAGAGGCTGTCCAATACCGCCGCTCGCGCCCATAACAGCGACCTTGGCATTTCGCTTTTAAAAAAATTAAATATATAAGTTTAACCTCTATCGATTGGATTATCTTTTGTTTTTTTTTGTTTTTTTGAGGAAAAACAGAGCGGTCGAAGGTGAAAGAGAGAGGTAAACGCTCGGAATTTCGTCTCGTTGCTTTTCAGGATGCAAATTTTTGGTGTCGGAATCGAACCGATTCGCATCTAGTTATATTTTATTTTTACATAAGCTAATGGGGAGTAGGTAAGAGGGGATACGTAATGACACGGATCACTCGGTTTTGCAAATACATCAGTAGCGAAAAAGAGTCATTTTTATCGTTAGTCGTACTTGAAGGTTTTTTCAAAGAAATCCTGTCGTTGCTTGGGCCTCAATCTGGATTAATTCTTTTCTCAGGAAAAGATGGATCGAACAAGTAGTTGCATAATGCACGATGAGGGACATATGAACGGAATCTAGATCTCCTTGGAATTGGGACATCTGATAGGACGTAGGTGCATGGAACGATGACGAAAGGTGGAGGGAGAGGGGAAACATCGTGCAAAATCAATTGTCTCGAAGTGGATCTGGCGAGGGTACGAAACACGAGGCGAAATCTTTCGAGATGAAATGAGTAACGCGGAAAAATCGGGATTCATGGCAGAAGTACTCACCTGAGCACTCGTCGACAAGTGTTTGGCGCCTTGAACGACGGCGATCGTAGGTTTTACGAAGCGTGGCAGCATAATTTAGCGATTTAATTCAAGCTGTCGGATCTTTTGGTGCACTCGGTTACTCGTTCGTACGTGTAACTGACGAGTCTCCCGAGAAAAACGTACGCGACGTGTTTCTGGCTAAAGTAACGATAAACTTCGATAACCCCTCAATGACAACGTACGACCTTCCGAAAGTGCGCCAACAACGTGCGCAGTGGGCGCAAACGATCACGATGTAGTAGCCGAGGAAGCTCGTACGATTCCGAATACTTACGAAGCGCGAGACTCGTAAGAGCGTCGAGAGTAGGATCGTAACGAAATTTGAAATAACGCGCCATTTTCTTCTCATTTCGAACATAACCCCGAAATGATGGAAAAAGACGCGGGCAATTTGTTTGCGGATTGGGTTTGGGTGCAAAAGTTTCGTTGCGTTCTTTTTCTCCATAAAAATCAACGAACTTTGCAATAAACGAATGATCGCGCTTATATTCGACGCGCACCTAGCTCATGCAAGATAAAATCCACGTGCAATGTATAGATGTAATATAATATGGAAAGAGCAAATGGCGTGAGTAAAGTTCATCAATTACATCGATAATCATAATACACCGGGTGCATGTTCGTTCCGTTCCTCTCTAATAATAACAATTGCGATTAGCCATAATCCGAATAAATAAATTGCCGGGGCCTGTGGTAAAAAAAGGGGACATTGCTCCCGGATAAAATGACAAATTGTCATAATTGAGTAACGAGACATTAAACGTAGGGAAAATTACGCTCTTGCGCGTATTTATACATCCTGCACGAACGAGTTGAGGTTAGGTTATCCGGAACTCCTCGAGTTTCCGGTGTTTATAGTTTCGTTGTAAAGCTTCCACCTCGCGCGGTCAATTTTATGTCCCCGAGTAAAATTTCGAGCGCGCTTCAATTTCAACGACTAGATAATCGGACGTTCTCACGCCGGTGAATATTAGATTACTATTCTCGCCCGGATCATTCTCGCTCTGCATACACGCCCATTCTACTTATAACCTATACGTCCGTATAAATACGTGTGCGCGCGCACCTCCACCCCCCCCATACACACACATATGCCACCAATGCCGTAAAGGCATGGGAAATCGTGCGAAATACGATTCGTGAATCACGCGATGGCGAAAATCTGCATACGTTGCGGCGGAGACTTTTGATATGAGAATATATACGTACATATCGGAGTACAATTCATTTCCGAGTGGTACCAAGGATAATTATAATTTATATATCGCTGATAAGACAATTTAACCAGGGATAAAAAAAATCAAATAAAATCATGGCTCACGAGGATCGCCGCCTCGTCTAGTATCTCTGACAATATTTCATCGTAAATGTTGACACGTGCTACGTATTACCATTTAATTTATTGGCTCTAGTCTCGCACGTTTGCCAACCTACATGTATATAATACATCTGACTAATATACATATACGCATATTAATGTCGAACGATGCATTATAGTACCTATATATTGTAGCTGTTATATACCGGAAGGTCTGATCGACTTAACGTTACTATATAGCTGTACTGCTTACAACTACCCTCTACTCCAATTTGCGATTAAATACTAATTAATTGTCCAACGTCCTATCACTTCGCCTGTACGAAGAAGAAATCGTAATATTTATATTAATGATTAATTAAAAACAATACTTATCGACGTTCGATATCTTTAATTTTTATTGCGAAATGGTATCGGTACAAGACGTATTTATGTACTTTTGGCAAAATTAGAATTTTTTTTATTTTTCGTGACGATCTTTGTTTCAATTATTAAGAATGGTTGGGGTTGGTTATGATTCATGCTCGCTGATCAACGAGTTTCATTGGGATGGGACTGATAAATATGAATTGGGACCATTTCTACCGGTGTAATAAATTGAAATGGGTATAAGTAGGGGGTAGGCAGATGGAAGTGAGGTGGTTTAGATTTGAATCGGGAGGAAGATTATTGTTTCCCGATATATATATTCTAGGATATATATTGGTACAGAAAGAGAGAGAGAGAGAGGGACAAAGAGCGATCAAGCGGAAGAGGGTGACAGAAGAAGCGGGCGAGGCTGCCGCCCTATAGATAGGGCGTAAATATGATTACTTCGCCGTTAATTAGAATGTTTTGCCGGTAATTCTGGCGGGCTATGAACGGATAATTTAATTTGCTTCTAGGGGAGTCTATTGGAGAGTGAGAGGGAGAAAAGTGGAGAAACAGAGGGTGTTTGTGAGAGAGAGAGAGAGCGAGTAACAGAGTAAGAGATTGAGAGAGGGGGCAACGAATCAAGGACGAAGGAGATGGAGAGATGCAGATCGTGAAGGTAGCTCTTGAAGGGAATCAAGTTCCAGGGGAGAACACCCTCGCGCGTCTCTCGATCTCTCGCTCTGCCGACTAATCATTTTCTCACGTAGAATATGTACCCCGCGAGGCATTCATGCGCGACGCATTCGTGCCGAGCATGCACGACCTAAAATTATTCGCGAAAGCTCAACGCGTGTATTAACTATTGTTTACATACAAACATAATTTATATAAATTTTTCAATAATTACCTTCCTTTCTTCAATTTTAATGAAACGGAAGTCCGGAAAAAATCAATTTACCGTAATGTCCTTCCTCTTATTTCGAGCAGAATTATCGTCGTTTTCTTAAAATTACAAGCTTGATTAATTTAACGGACGAGACGAAACATATACAATTGTCTTGAAAAAATATAAATCTATAAAAAATGAAGATTTTGCCAATTGATCGAACTAATTATTAATAATAATAATTATAATGATAATAATAATAATGACGACGATAATGTCTATCGAAGGTTGGCGCATGCTCGTTTGGTCATGCACGAGGAACGCGCGCTTCTCGCGGATGAAACTTGTCGTGCGATGGGTTCATGAGTCGGAGGGTGGGAGAGAGAGAGAGGGTGAGAGAACGAAGGGTAAAGCTTCGGTAGAAGAACACTCAGCACAGCATCCCAGTAACCGTCTGCTCGTCGCACGTCGCACAATCTGGTGCATAGCCCGATATATAAGCATTTTGTATACGTGCAACGATTATGCACCGATACATATATGTATATGCCGACAATAAACGTACGAGTCGATGAGATCGATCTAGAAAAAAATCGTCCTTACACACGTTTCAAACGATCCGAGCCCGTCGACTTACGGAATTTTTACCATCGTATATACATATTTATATCGTATATTTTATAAAATAACAAAATAACAAAATATAATATATAATATACGAATTAAATGATAAAAAATGAGAAAATTTATATAGCGTAGGCTCGAACAATTTAATCAAATATTTCAACGACGAATTAAAAAATCAAATTTCACACGGGACAAATCGAAATATCGATCGGGTTAGAGTGAAATATATCATCGATAAGAAACGTTTATGGAGAGTATCGAAAACGATTGAAAAAACAATTATAATCGAAGGAATATTTGAATTTAGACATTGAAGACGGGCTTCTGTGAGATTTAATAAACAGTAGTGATTACTGTCGAGTCGAGAAAAAGTGGATGCTGATTTAAGCCGATGGATAGACGACGGTAACGGGAGGAGAGTAGAAGGGAGAAGGGAATTAAGAGGAGTAAGATCGAAAGGGCGAGAGAGGGGGGCAGGAGGGCGAAGAGGGACGGGGAGGGGAGGGGAGGGTACAGTCTGCGGTGGTCCACGGTTCTCTGCGGTGGACGGTGGTGCAGGGTGCAACGTTCGAGTGGAGGTAGTGGGGGGCAGCACTCTTTCTCTCTCTCTCTCTCTCTCACTCTCTCGCTCTCTCACCCTCTCACTCTCTCACTCTCTCACCCTCTCACCCTCTCACTCTTTCTCTCTGCCTCTCTCTCGCGCGCGCCTCACAATGAGAAAGCTTTGAGTCTCTTAAAACACCGCAACGACGGTCGACACGTCGCAGTTGTATCGCGGTGGGCCTTCGAGCCTCGAGGGCCTTCGAGTGAGTGTGCGAGATCGTTACAATATTACTCGAACTTTGAACAATAACGGGAAATTAAAAATATAAATTTCGTTTATTTTCAAACAGTAAAAGATAGTGTGGATTTGGAAAATCCACGATTCGAGAATAAAATTATCGATCGTTATTATACGTTCACTCGCTCGATCGATCGATCGATAGATACAACTCTTTCGATTTCGACACACCTATCGAAATTCGTATAAATAATAATTAAAAAAGAAAACAAAAAATAAACGTAACGATCGTTCACCGAGGGAAGGAAATAACGAAAGCAAAAATGGCAACGAAGATTAATTCGATCGTTTTACTTGGTCTGGTGATTTGTTGCTTTTTTGAAAGCTGTCGAGCCGGTAGCTGCGCAGAATCCAAGCTCTGCTGTACCGGGAAAGACTCCGCGTGTGTCGTGCAAAAAACATCGTTGAATTCGATCGTCGAGGGCCACAATGATAAACCGTGCTACTGCGATCACGCCTGTCTCAAACTCGGCGACTGTTGCAACGATTTTAAAGAAACCTGTGGCGGTAAGTCGAGGCGTTCCGTTTGAATTTAAAACGAACAATAATAAATAACGTAGCGTATTCGTCGAACGATTTTGAAACATAAGTATAGCGTCGACCATGATCGAACAAATCATTTTAATTCGTCGTTAATCACTCGTCGTTAATTACTCGTCGTTGGAGAGGCTCGCGCTCGATCTAGAGAGCATCATTAGGCCGTTGAATTCGATCGGTAGAGGAGGTTCAACAATGAAGGGCATGCTCGAATTATTAATTTCAAATAATCCATCGACGTTGAACGATCATCAATTTTCCTCGAACGCTTATAATAATATTTTGATATTTTGATATCCAACGATAGCGAGTATTATCGATAGGTTCCAGGCTATTTTAATATTTATACCAAAGTTTTTAAAAAAAGTTCGGGAAAGATTGGATAGGAGAAAGGGAGAGCGCTTGATCGAGGTGTCCATCGATGATCGAGGCGTGATCGATCACTCGCGCTTTAGGCTTGAAGAGGATGCCGTCGAGTTCGTTGGTCAACATACAACTAAATATATACCTCAAAAATTAGCATCATAATGGTTGTTGTGTGTATAAATATCTCTATATCCATGTATTTATTCATAAAGCGGGAGAGCGCTCGACGAGCCTCGAAAGCGTAACGGCAAGCCTCGCGACTATTCATCCAAGCTAAATAATTCATAAAGTAGATCGAGGGACCGCTGGCTATGAATAGGTAACGGTGATCGAAACATTGCTTGCATCCCTGTGACGCACCCTCGCATCCAATCTTACTTTCGACAAAAATAGATACTTCGATTACTATTTTTATCCCAAGTATACCAATTAACAAATACTTCCTTCGTTTTAACGATTAATTTCTAATCGTAAGATTTGTCATAAGAAAAATTTTATGATTTTTTATGTAAGAGGGAGGTTGCGGATTTCGTAGGGAGAAAATCCATTACGTTGTGCCGTAGGTCGTTACCTCTACTCGAGGCTCTCGTCGTCATTGCGGTAAATACGTTTTGTCGGATCGATGGAAACGTATTACACACGTGTATAACTAGTCTTCGTCCGCACCCCCACGAGTAAGTACACGAGGGCTACATGTATGCAGAGCGAAACTCAAACTCGTGGTTTATCAACGTACGAAGCTTCTGTTCACGTGTGTCTATGTGGACATAAGCACTGACGATGTGTACATAGTCATACGCAAGATTGTCGGAAGTGTCGATCTCGATCGAGGCTACCATCACATTAATTCTCGATCAAACACCGAATCGTGAATCACTTTCAATCGATTAATCAACATTAACAAAGAAAAACAATAATATTCCCAAAAATATCGATCTCAAATATTGATTTTCCTTGAAAGGAATTAATATTGATGAAACAATGGTCCTTTATGGAGCAATCGAACCTGGAACGATCTGAAATAACTATAAGAAAGGAGACTGTTTTCTCGATGATTAAAGCAGAGGACAAAAGGCGAGAAAACGGGGGTGCGAAAGTGATTTTCCACAAGGGTGAAAGAGAGTAAAAGATAGATTTTTCTTTAGTACCCAGAGTCGCCGCTAGGTGGCCAATCGTACGTATTTTCTCCAAGTACCTACGACGTTTCATTTCGGACGCATTTGCATCGATATTTTGGAGATATAGGTGGCCTAAATATATATTTAAATATATATGTATACCTATGTGGTTGGGAATATTTACGGAAATGTCGAGGAGAGCATTTTGGGTAGCGTCTATAAAAGAAAAATCGACAAGCTCGTATATACGTAATACTAGGATTTCATACACTAGGCTACATACACGTATAGGTACGTTTATTTATTCGAGTGTGCCAGACGGGGCTTCAGACGAGATTCTGGAATCGGGGGTTAACGAGATCGGCCGCTCTTATACCGTCGAGAGTGCAAACAATAGGTCTCTTCGGTGAGAGAGAGAGAGAGAGAGAGACAGAAAGAGGGAGTACAGAACGGTGGACCGTTTGCCGGCGTTTGTACGGGTCGAGTATACAGGGCCAAAAACCTTCCGCTCGTTCGGTACAAAAGATACGAAACGAAACGAGCGAAAGATACGAAAGGCCGAGTAGGGGGTAAAGAGGGTGAACGAAGCCACGGACGTGAAAAAAAAAGTAAAGAAACAGAAAAGGAAAACAAGAGGAATGAAAAGGCAAGCAAATAAAGGTATATAAAGCCACTACGCACGTCCGAAATGACGATATGCCGTGGTTACCTTTTCTTTTCTTTTATTTCCGCCCTCTCTTTCTCTCTCTCTCTCTGTCGAAAATCGGTCGGTCGGGAAAGTATTCCGGTATGGAGAACTCGGAAGGCATCGGGATTCTATTGGAGTGAGAGAGAGAGAGAGAGAGAGAGAGAGATAGGGAAATACCCTGAATGAAAATTCACGAAACGCGTCGGCCTGACCGGGTCCTCCTTTTCCTCCATTTTCTCTTTCGACGATATCGACCTTTGCGAAGGCAAACTCTGGCTCTTTGGTGGAAAAACTCTCGATGAAAAAGCATGGACTCGCTTAGGTTTGCATTACTTTTTAATCATAGTAACGATATCGAAATAATGTCACGATCGCAAGTGCGAACAATAAACGGTTGGGGTTGAAGTAAGCTTGGTTTTAAAGTAAGGAGGTCCAAACTGGAATCATTGGAAACTCGCCCTTGCTCCTTGCTATCTTTGTTTTAATCATAATTATTATTTTTTGATATTTTTAAACACGGCGTGTTGCGCGCTGCGCACACGTCCCCTCACGTTCTCATCCTTACCTTTCGCGTTTTTCTCGTCTCTCATTGTCAGCGCGTACGAATAAACGACGGCATGTGGCGTGGGCGTCCTCCGCATGGCCTCGGGCTAACGACGCGGGGCTTCGTCCTCCGGAATGCAAATTTCTTCGTCTTCTTGTTTCGCTTCGATCGTGTTGCTGGTTTTTCTTTTCTTTCTTTTTTGCTTCTCTCCTGCCTCCCTTGCATTTTATCCCCTCCTCGTTTTCAGCGAAGCTCGTTTCGGCCATCAGGCTCTGGAGTCTCGCAACGTCCTCCATTCGGCACGTGAACTGAGGACGAGAATTTTTAAGCGCGGCACTCGACGCATCCGGGCCAAGCTCGGTTGGCTCGGCGTCTATACGAATACGCCTTCCAAATATATAATAATAGTTGAAGAGGAGTCGTTGGGGGAGGGGGAGAGAGAGAGAGAGAGAGAGAGAGGGGTAAACTCTCTAAAATTTTTCGAATCGAGTCGTTTAAAAAAGAACACTACGACTTCCGGCTGAGATTTAAAACAGAGAGGGAGAGAGATAAGTAATCTTTCGATCCTCTGGACCGCTTTCTCCAACTCCCTTCCGATGGCTCTCGAGCCTATTTTTAAATCACCTCGTTCAAACGGCATCCTCTTCTCCCTCGTTCAATTCGAATCTTACGAGCACGCATTTTCCTTGGCGAAAAGGATGAGACCCGTCGTTGAATAATTCGATAATCAAGAATTTCTATGTAAATTTTAAAAAATCGTTTGATCTCGCTCGGATAATTAAACCCCTTCTATTCGATATAAATTAATTCTTAAATTAGAAGAAAATTCTGCGAATTTCATGTCGAAAAAAAAAACTATTCTTTTCAAAGCTTTCGCGAGTATTAAATATCAGGGACATTATGACCACTCGGGATATCGAAGGTTCAACTGGAAAGAAAGAGAGAGAGAGATCGAGAGACACTATTTATTAATATATATATATATATATATAGACAGACAGAAATAGATGAATATATATAAACAATCTTGTCCAAAAAGGCCGCGAGCCGGTATGGCCGGTTATGCTAATCGCCGTAGGTACCCGAACCGCAACTACCACCCGCCGTAACACGACGGGGAGCATAGTCCCCGTTGGATTCTCCCGAAACGTTAACCTCACCGTATGGTTTTATGTATATATAAATATATAGATATAGGGGTATACGCATCTCGATCTCTCATTGCCTCGATCAAAATGACCATCGCATCGCCCATCTCGTATCTTCCACGTGGCTCGTGGCTCGTCCTTTTTTTCATTTTGATCGGACACATCCCCTCGCACCTTAACCCCTCTCCCATCTTGTCGAATCCCGCAGCTTCTCTCCTTTTATCGTCCTCTCTCGGTCTCTGGCTCGGTCGCTTCGTTTCACCGCGAACTGGTTAACCTCCCTGGATGCCGTCGATCCTGAGTCTAATAATATCCCGAGTAGGTATATCTCCCTTCCCACCGCTTTCTTCCGTACAACCATATATATCTCAGACTTTATATCTCACCCTGATCTTACTCTCCTCTCCTTCGGAGCTCCGAACGCTATTCTCACCTCGTATGAGCGATCAAAAAAAAAATGGTAATCCGATATAACACGCGTACCCCACCGATGTCCTTATCATTATTCCACGCATCCACGTCCTGAATTATTGCACCACGAGGAGAACCACGAATCGACGTTTTTGTGGCGACTGAGAGAAATGCGTAATCGTTATTTTGATTTTTCGTATCCTCTTTTTTCGCTTTTATGTCTCCTCGATGCATAATTAATTTAATAATAATACGTAAATTCTAATGCATAAATAAGTCTCACTTTTTTAAAATCCGGAATTTCCTATTTGATTCCTAATGGACACCTCGATTACCCTTAGTGTCGCATAATTCGTGGGAATTTCAATTATCACAACGTTCGTTTCGTATTCAAAAGTTTTGTGTCAATCGAATCGATTTTTATAGTTTTATGATCGAATGAAAAATAATCTTTGTTTTTTCGATGTCCGAGGGTTCCAGAAAATTCTCATCGTGTATCCCGTTAAATATTTAATTAGTTATTTATCTTTTGTTTTTTTAACTCGCCGAGACTCGTGATTTTTCACAGGACGAAAGAATTTCAAAGGCGAGATCACCTCTCGTTTCCTCGATCTCTTTTGACTCTCTCTCTCTCGCGTACGCGTGCGCCTGCGACCAATATTACTACAGGCAGCGGCGTCAAGCGCACGTAGACAGGAAACACTCGAGTATCTTTCGTTTGAACTGTCTTTCTCTCGAGGGATGAAAGCTTTGTAAAGAGAGGATTCGAGGAAGCGATCGAGCGTACATGGGGTCTCGGAATCGATTGCGAAGCCGATTGCCACTTTTCTTCCGATCGGGAGCCGTGTCTGTCGTCTTTTGCTTCACCCCATTTTATACACGTTGCATTTCCTTCTTCGTTCGCTATTCCTTTTTCCTCGGGTTCTCCTTCTCCACTTATTATAGGTCGATTCCAACTTACCTTCGCCATCTGGCGAAGCCAATTCGTCCGAGAATAACGCGTATTTATCAATTTGAAAAATGTATCGATGTAGGGTCAAAAGTGCGAATGAAAAGTTTCAAGACTCGAAAAAAAAACGATCGTAAACATATAAGTTTGATTGTTACGAGGAAAAAATTAATGAATGATAGATGAAATTAATGTCGAGAATCGCGGTCCGGCTGTCTCGTTACGGAATAATTATTGCCACGTCTCGAAACGAAGAAAAGTCATTGTTCATTGTAGAAGAGAAAAATTAATCGTGATAATTACTGGACGCGCGCGCTTCCAGCGATAGAAGTGGAACAATGCGAGATGGAAAGAGAGATTATTCATCGGATGGAGCCGTCGGTGCTATTTGGACGGAAAACCGCACGGTTCCAATTCAATTACGAAAAATTTCTCTTCCCACTCAATCTCGTCGTGGACGCTCGTCTTTCTTTATTTTAATCAGCGAATTCGTGCGCGAGACTGTCGGAGAGTATATTATCTGCTTCCGTGTGTACTCGCGAAATGAGCTCTTTTCGAGCAGCTGACATTTGGACCAAACCAGTTGGAAGGGACACGAAGCGAGTTCATTAATATTTCACAGTTTCATTTTTCGCTCCGACCTTTCTCATGATAATTAATTTAAGCAGATATTAACGAGATCCTAATAAATTCAATTACCTTTATCGTTCGGTTCGATCTGTCGCGAAAATAAAATATTTTTCTCTACTTGTTTTACTAGCTTTAATCGAGGAATAAATCGGTGAATTAATCACTGCCGGATTGTCGAAAACATGTCCTTTCGTTGATATCTGAACAATAAATACGGGGCGGCTACCTCGTTCATTTAACCGCAAAATTATATGGATGCTGTACAAATCCGGCTCGATCGAACCCCGAGAGCGTATCAAGTCCGCTCGCTCGACCGCCCGCGCCTCACCGTAATCCCGTGTATTTATCGCGTCGAAACGAGAGACGAGTACAATCCCGATCGACGGGACGAATTATCGCAATCCGTTATCGCAGCTATTCGTCCGTTGTCTCGACAAAACTCCGCAATTAACGAAGGACTATATGTGTGAACCCATGTTCGAGATCATATATCAGTCTGTTTTTTTCTCCCACCGAATTTGCGCAAATTATAATACATTTTATTTTATCGATTTAATTAAACCCCTTACCGCATATGGTAGGTATATATAGTCCGAAGCAATTTAAAAAGAGGTTTTCACTATACAAAAATTTGTTTCTCCATCTCCTTCATAATTGGTGCAATAAGAGGTTAAATGAATTTTTGATCTAAAAAAAGAAACAATTGTCGCAATTAAATTGAATATCATCAAGATTGGTATCTCTCGGTGAGTCGAGGAGTCAAGGGTCAGGATTCTTAGTCGTATACGCGGGTATACCGTGGTATTAATTTGACAGAAATTATGGATTCTGTCCCAAGGGATAGTTTTCCCAAGAGAAGACATATGTGCAGAACGGACGTTGCGTCCGACTCGATGTAATTCGTGGACACAACTGAACTAGCAACGCTATTTGGTAGTTAAGTGCGGTCTTGCAAGGGGTTGAATTCCTCGTCGCTGGTACGCACGTACGTACCTACGTACGCACGCACACCCAAAACCCACCGACGCGTATAACAACGACGTGGCGTGCCTAGGATTCCACGGGTGTTGCGAGACTTTGAGCGTGAAATATCGGACGACCATTCGCAGGAGCCGATGAAACGCGAGAATCCGGTTAATGTTGTTTCTCACTTCGTCCCTAACCCCTCTTTCCCTCCACCAAATCGTCCACTTGCATATACATCCTTGAGTGCATAATTCGTCTGGATTGAATTGCTGGATTCCTGCGCTACCTATACACACACATAAATATATATATATATATATAAACTAAATATATATATATATACACAACAAGAGGAAACTCAGAGTATAGAGCACAGGGTGGGTAGGTAATACCTACTCGAAAGTTCTCAGGTAATTCGATGATATAATAGGTATATAGATAGATATACGTGGGAGGGTGTCTCGGTACGTATTAGTCGGTACTCTCGACAGTTACAGCTACCGTATACCGTACCGTACTCGACGGTGTCGTCGCCACGTATATATAGGTACCTACGGAGTAAAGGTCGTGTTAACTCAATAATGGTAATAGCGATCGTTCCGTTTCGTGTGTCGCGAACAATAATAATACATAAATCACCCATATATCCTCGGTGTGCATGCAAGTTTGAACTTTATGACGTATGATTCGCAATTACCGGTGGATCGTTATATAATCGTTGATGGTCCGTGCTATACGTTGCGAATTGAGATTCACGACACGGTGATGATATGTATGTTTACAAATAAATTTATTCGTCAATCGAAGAATATTACTTTTATAGAAATATCATAATTTCGTCTATACTAAATCTTATCTTATTGAAAGAAAAAAATTAATTATATTTAATAAATTTCGATTGCTTGTGTTGTCCTCTACACGAGACCAAACGCATATCGAGTCGAGGACTTACATGGATTAGAAAATATGAAATCAAGTTTTGAAAAGTATTAAAATAAATCGCAGAGTGAGAGAGAGAGGGGGTTAATAATTAGTAATCTCGATGGGTGTTTTCGTACTCGATTCGCGGGGCATCGAGTCAAAGTTTCTCACTCGACGCTATCTCGACGGCATTCTCAAGAGTCTACTTTATAACTATAGGACATAATTGGAGCGTCTCGGCATCGGTTCTCTCCGAGAGGCTCATTCCGTTCACCACCGGACACGACGACAATTAATCCGAAAGATCATTAAGTCCACCACGAGGCGCTAGGATCGTTTCTACTTCTTCGTCTCGTCGCCATCCTCGTCTCTTTCCCTCTTTCTCTCTCTCTCTCTCTCTCGTTGCGCTCTCTCATTCGCATCGTTCCACACTTCAATTAACGAGTCTCTCGCCCCTTTTCCCACGCCATTTCCCACGCTTCTCCCTGTCTCTCTCTTTTTATGGTGTCTCGTCTCAATGGTCGTCGCCTTGTTTAAGTTTTTCCTACTTTTCTTTCCTCTCTGAATAATAACAAGAAACGAAATGAACCCACAGACACTAGGGCGTATTACTCGTCTCTGACGGAGGATGAGCCTCGCGAGAGGTTCGTTACGAGTATGTTTCGTGCGAGAACCAGGAAATCACCCCTTGGGTCAATCGACATCGAGCAAATTGAAGCGCTCGTTTAGAAATTGGATCAAATGTGACAAATCTTCAGACCCAACGGTCGCGTCATCGTTGCAATGATAATAACGGTAATCACGCTTAGTAATAATCATAAAAATTAATTAAAAAAATAAACAAAAAATGTGAATATCGTCTCAGAAACAAATTCATTATGAAATATGAGCTGTTGATGAAAGTGAGTGGACCGAGTACAAAAGTTATAGACAAGTTGGAGCTTCTCTTGTTATCGATACGCGCGAGACGTCGTCGAATCTTCGCCCTTATCTCAGATTGGGTGGTGCACGTTATGAAAGAGAAGTAAGCCGGACGAAGAATTAATTATTATTCTCGTTGTACGTCTTCTTGCCAAAGTGAAAGAGAGACAGCGTTATATTAGTTATATGTATAATTACCATTCGCGTCGAACGTGCCCCATCTCCTCTTCGTATACGATGACAGGATGAAGCGCTCGAGGAATATTAATCAACCCGATCCGCCTCAATCCGCCCCGTCTCGCCCCGCTTTTTATTACTACCATAATCATCGACGCGGACGTTCATTTTTACTCGAATTTCATTAAATATCATCTTCCTCGATATTTACTATTTTATAGGTCGCTCTTATCGTGTCGCACAAATGTCTACACATTTATCCAATCGCTGGATAAACTTTATTTAAAAAAAAAAGATTCTTTTTCGGATATAAAATTGAACGACAGTGTTTTACGATTCGTGTAACATCGTATCAATAATACATAATACATATCGATGAGATAATAAATTGTAAAATTGTTGCAAGGGCGCAAATATCGAGCGTTTGGGCTAATCTCTAGTAAATAAATGTTGACATATGTATGTATATATATCGAGGCGAGGTTAAACGTGGCAAACATGCGTTCGATTATCAGCTAATGTCCGTATGCAAATTTATTGAAATTCGTATAGAGAACGGAACGCGTATATTCGCGTGTATACGGTTGTATAATAAAAAGTAGGGGCGAGGGGGTGGTATAAGGTCGGTAATATAATAGGAGAGCGGCGCGGATTATCGAATGGCCGAGGAGTTTTCGCGGGTAAACGAAGAAGACGCCCGAAAAGTGCTGCCCTCTACCGAACGTTCCATACACTTTCCCTGTCAGACGGGAGTATTATACTTGATAATCTCACCGTAGTCTACGGTTTAATTCCACTGTTGGCATATTTGAAAAGCCGTGTGTTGATAATCCTACCGGTTGATAATCCACTCGCCCCTCGGCGCTTATATATCGCCCCTTTTCGCTTATTCTTATATGAAATATTGTACGGGCGACACGTGCCTACCGTCGCGGGTTCAACGACACTTAAAGTTACCACGAAACGCCGGAAATTCCTTCCCCTGACATTTCGCAATTTGAGAATTCCTGGAATTTAATCGATCTTTCTTATTTCCGTTCCCAACTAGTAGTGGGTAAGTACCTCATGCTCGTGCCACGGGACTATTTCAATTCAAAAATTTTTACCCCGGCAAATAACGCAAAAACGGAGACCATTTTGATGCACCTTTTTTTTTGGTATGCGTTTATTCCTCTTTTTACCTCTCTTTACCCGCGCAGGCGGGTACGCTGTTGAGAAAGTTTGGGAGAGAATGTCGTAGAGGAAGTGCGCTTTTATCCGATTGGGAAACGTCACGCGAGAGTATTTTGGCTCGACGTAGACGAGCGCGCGTACGTGGAAAATGGCGATGTGCTTTTCGAGCCCCGCCGTTATATCGAGAGAGCCTCGTTATCAAGATTTGTGATTTCCGAATTTTCGAGGCTACCTCGTTCTCCGCGAAAAGTGTCGGAGAACGAGAAAGCTATTCGTTGTAGCACCATGTGTAGGATTTTTTGAATTTCTAGAACTGGAGGAATACACGCGATAGCCATTTGTTCGAGGCACGTAACGAGCCGGAAAAGATCGGACGCGGGCGTTTATCGTCTCCCATAAGTATAATACGACGATTAATGATTTTTATCTATCTTCCTGCTACCGGCAAATGTATAAATACGTATAGAGCGTAGGGATGGTTGGTTTTAATAGATGGTGGAAGAGCACCTCTCTCTTTCCAGCTCCCGGAAAATACCCACATTACACTTCCTATATGTACGTACGTATGTGCATACTTGTACATGTATATATGTATATAATAGAGGGTATGCTCCCGCCACCCGTCACTCTGCTCGAAACAAAGGCGAGCACCTCTCTCTCTCTTTCTCTTCCAGCTCGAGTTGCTGTCCCTGCGATGAATCACCAGCTCTCCTTTACTTTCCACTGTAATTTACTCGTCCCCGATGGTGTGGGCGCGGTAAAGCCCGTTTCTCCTTCTTGCGCGCCACCTATACACATTTAGGTAGCCTTTAGTCTACATCACCGTCAACGGACAAAGAAGACAGATACGTTAGACACCACTACGAAACAAGGGTTATACCGAGTAGAGCGCCGGCCTGTTAAAGCCAAACGGTAAACGATTCCTCATATAGGAATGTTTTTTGTTTCACCGGGAGATCTCTCGGATCTCCGAGGGAAATGACTTTGGTAATTTTCGCGATAGGCACTTTTTTTCATTCGAAAAGCGAGGGAAAAAGGTTGAAATGTCATCAGGATGAATTTGTCGCAGATTGAAAAAACACGATTGGAGTATCCCGTGGATTCCAGACTAGCGTTTGTTCGAAAATTCAAATGGAAGATCTCTCCGAGCGGAAAATCCCCGAGCTTTCCTGCGCGTTTCGTAAAATAATTTCCGGTTGTTTGAAATTCGATATGTTCTTGTGGAGAAGTGAGGTCGTATGCGGTGCGATTAAATTTTCACAACCCGAAACAAATTGTTGTTCCAAAATTATATGGCAGGATCGATCCGACCAAAGCCCTTTTAAATGTGCTCTTTTCTCGCCGTTGGTCCTACTTCTTTCAATTCCCCGGAGGGCACGACCGCCAAGAGACCGGAGGATTTTTCTCCGAAGGTTGTATCGCCCATGGGCCGGATATCTTATATACGCGTATACATTTACGAAAGCGAATGGGAAGGTAATTAATTAGGGATGTTCCTCGAGCGACTTTTCAAAATAGTAGCCAAGGATGGAAGGCAGGGGACCCTACCTTACGGTACATAAATACTTTTCAGTGTTGGTCGTATCGTCGACGACGATTTTTCTTCACGTCCGGACGAACCTCGAGCGTATATTTTTTTCTGTCTTTCGTTCTCTCGTCGAGACTCGGGATGGATAACGGGGAAGAGGGATAGCCGAGAAACTGTCCGATGTAATGCTTTCGCGCTGTGGTATTTTCCGAGTAGGAACGCCTCGGGTGGTGGCTCGCTGCTTATGGCCATCGCGTTGGGTCTAGACCCAACTCACTTAACACACACCCACCCAACTTCGCACGTACCTCTATCAATAATAGGAAGCGCGACGAGTAGTGACTAAACACTTTTCCAACTCACGCCCCTAAACGGACCATCGGAGCTAACTTCCTCGCGCGGACACCAAGGACTCGGAACATTCTTCATACCAGGTGAAAATACGAGATGTTCTAGTTTTGCTGACGTTTTGAAAGAATTCGATCGATCGGGGAAATAGAAAAATACACTTTTCAATCCGCGCGAGACTAAGACCGGACGTCGCGTCGTTGGATCTCTTTGGTCTCGCACCCTTTTATCACGGAAGTAAACTCGGATATTTACGGCCAAAGTGGCATGGTAGCTCGTGCGGGGATCAAGAGGGAGCACCTGCGGTTTTTTGTTGTCGCAAGAGGTGCGCCCACCTTCTTTCGACCCTTTTGTTCTCTTCTTCTTTTTTGTCAATGTGTCATCGAGCTCGTGTCTACCTGGGGAAGCTAAAGAATCTTGCTTTTTACTCGGGCGAAGCAGCTCTGGCATGCGCGCGCAAAAAAAGAGATGGAAAATAAAGGAAGAGAAGCGCAAGCAGGGGCTATCCTTTGGAATTCAGAGGCAGTCGCTAAGAGACTAAAAGCTATAAAGCAGCAACGTTGAAATATCCACCACGAGACTTTGTACCTTGATGTTTCGTTATACCCTTGCGTCGTAATATGCTTTTTGTTTACTCTATATCTCTCGTCACTCTCTTTCTCCATTATATCTCATATTTAGTACAAAACTTAGCGACGATGTTGAGAAAGCTTTACGCGTGACCTGCAAAGATTATATCAATAATATACAAATATACATTCTTAACCGTGATATTTCAACGAGTTTCGTCAAACTTTGACCTTACCTTTGCATAATTTTCTAAAGGAAGATGCTATATCTCGATATCCTTTATCAACTCTGGAGTGAAGTAATTTGCGCATCGACGATCAAAGTTTCTAACGGAATGAAAATTGTACCGAGTCGGTAGGAAAATGTGGGTGATATCGGAATATTTTCTTATCCGTGAGACCTAGATTCTTCCTCTGGTTTATCAATGCGAATACGAATTACAAGGAGCATCGTTATCAAGATGTACGTTAATTGAGATTTGGCGTTTTTCCATTAAATGATTTTCCAAGGAAATAGATTAGAAACGATCGAAGAATTTGGAATCGAGTTCTCTTGGCGAGTTTACCGAAAGTTGGTAGCGATGAATAAGACTTTTTCGAGTCTTATTCGAGTACAGTGCAGTCGCATATATATTTCTCGAAAGGAATAAAATTGAGAAACTCTCGATACGAGAATATACGAGCGGTAGGAGTAACAGCAGTACCGCGATCCTTTCGAGCACTCTCCAAATACTGTTTTCTGATTTATGCTCTTTTTGTTCTCCGTCTCTCACCTCCGGAGGCTTTTTTTGTTTGTTTATTTCTACAAGAGGCAGGATGTAAGTTATCGAGATTTACCGAAGTGGTGAACGTGGGTGGAATTTCTTACGGAAGAGAATGCGAGACCGGTGATCGTGTACAACCGCACGCACGCGCGCGCACGCCGAGTTATCGAGCGGATCTTTCGAGCGATAACCTCGTCGAACAATTCTCGCGTTTGCGTTAGATCAAAAAACATATGTCGAGAGAACGATATTGCGATAACGATGATTTTAATATCATTTTTCAATAACTACGTTTTATTTTTACATGAAAATGGAACAAATCTATACGAAAGAACGTTTTAATCTCGAATAAAAAAGCCTAGAATTCCAGTTGACGAGGTTTCGTATTGGTCGAAAGTGAACAAGAGGTCCAAGGCTGCGAGAATATGATAGATAAGGGATGGGGGCGGCAGGTCGGGTTTATTTTCGAGCGAATCTATCGCGACGTCTTTCCATGATTTCGCTGGCAGCTTTGGTCGCTCTCGGATGAAAACGTTCGCATAGCTTTTTCAGGGCTTCCTCGACCTCCTCGAGCGAGACTCGACCCTTGCCCGCACTCTCGGCCATTTTTCTCGCGTCCTCGAGGGTCTTCTCGATAACGTCCTCTAGAACCGTCGACAATACTGCCTGTGCCCTCGCGGACAGGGTGTGACTCGGCACTAGTACGGAACAAGAAGAACCGAAGAATGGAGAATATAATATATATATATAAATATCAATGTTGGAATCTTGTTCATTGTATTCGTTCAAGAGTAGAATCTTCTTCATTGTGCTCGTTCAAGAGTGCACCGAAGGGTTCCTTTTGTTTAATGTTTTCAGGGCAAGAAATCGCTGTTGACCTCGTGTTCCATTCGTTCACCAAGATCATTGGATTTATCATAAAAACAATGACTCTATTTGCGTTAAAAAGAAATGTATAATTTCTCTAATACCAAAAATAAATAGAAGCAAATGTAGTGACAAACTGTGGTTATAATCGTTAACATCGGTTTGACATTCGTGTCATGGCTGAACGACCCTTGATCAACGATATTTACTCGAATTCGATTTACCTCTGGCCTGCTTCTTCTTGGGAACACGTGGTTTATGTGTACCGCGTTGATTACTCGAGTGCGTTTTTCGCGACATCGCGAATTCGTCGAATGCAACTAATAATTTTAATACTGTCAAATGAAAATCTTGTTCATACCTCCGAAGTGATGCTATATTCGAGGAGTAGACGAAAAAATGGAACGACGCAATTATCTACTATATAATAATCACAGATTAGGGGAGAAATTAGCAACGCTCGACAAGAGGTCTTCGAGTCTTAGCGAGCAGCGAGTAAAATATCGAAAAAATGTGAATATGTACGGTTTTTTAAAGATTTCGGCCATTAATTTCGAACTATCAAAAGAATAATCATCATTTTCGCAATGTGCGAGGAGTTTCCGATTCATTAGGTCTATTTTGGAATAATTTTTTAAGAAAAAATATGTTTAACCCCGCCACGGCTCTTTTTTGTGGGCATACCCCTTTGACAAAATTGGACATTTTGGAATTCTTTTATTCGATACATTTTGAAAGCTTATACCAATCGGAAATTGCTCGCTGATCACGAATCCGTAGGTAGTTTTTCGCCAGCACGAAAAACGATAGGTGAAAAAACGAAAAAACGTGAAATTTCACAGTTTTTTCGGTTTTTCGGCGATTAATTTCGAGCTATCATAATAATAACAATCATTTTCGCAATGTGCGAGAAATTTCCGATCCAGTAGGACCATTGTGGACAAATTTTTCAGAAAAACAATTTTTCTCCCCTACGGGGCTCACTTTTTGCGAGTATACGAAAAATCTTTTTCCGCTGAGATCGATCTTCGATGTTGATCGAATTGAATAGATGCCGAGCGTCGAAGCTCTTGTCCGAGATTCGATTCAAAATTGGACTAAAATGGTGTAGGTGCTTCGTCGGTATAGGGTTTGGTTTGTGTACCGACTATATACCAAAGTCTCTCATCCGGTCTCGTGTTTTCTCATTTTTCTTTTGCTTTCCTTTTTTTTCTTTCTCACTATCCTCGATCCTCTTTTCTTTAAGACCATAACGTAGTCTCTCTCTCTCTCTCTCTCTCTCTCTTGTCTCTTTTTTTTACAATCTTTCGCTTTTCCTTTTTCTCGAGAGGTAAAACTTTCCCAGGAGGAGGAACAACGACGAGGGGTAAAGACGAGATGGATTTTCGCGCGCAGCACGCGATTACCCAGTTACTTGGCGAAGCTCCCTTTGTATACATCACCTAGACCTTAATATATCCGTGTATACATACCTATATTCTTAGGTACGGAAGAAGACGCGCTGTTTCGCCCCGCATTCGTTCCGCATCCCCTTGACAATACTATCGTTCGCTTCTCTTCGCGACTATATATGTATATTCTTCCGCTTCCTCTTCCTCTTCCTTCCTCCCTCTCTCTCTCGATTTCCTCCTTTATTATCCCGACGCGTTCCCGTCACCGGACGACACGCTGGAATTTCGATCCGAGCGATCCCGGTGATGTAACGACGGGATAACTATATGTCGCTAACAATGAGCTATAATCGTTCGATATTCAAAAAGGATGAATATTCCGTATAATTGAAAGAACGATCGGGCGTTTCTTAATTGCTGCCTACAAGACTTTCAATAATAAAAATATGTTTCAACGAATCGTTTTTCAGTTTTGGACTGTCTGGTATCGGGTTGGGGTCCTTGGTCCAGTTGCAACAGCGATTGCGGTCCCGGTGCACAGTCGAGATCGCGACTGGTAGAGAGAGCAGCGGAGAACGGTGGAAAGCATTGTCCGCAGTTGGTGCAATATCGGGGCTGTCAGGGCACCAAGTGTCACAAGAGAAATCCTCAATTGGCATTGAAAGGTAAATTTTCGCTGAAACATTATATAAATATATATACTCCAGCTATGTACCATAAACAGGTAGGTATATAGGTGTGCATGTATCATATCCGGTTGCCCTTTTTAATCCGACCTCGTAATATTCTATCTTTCCGAGGCAAATTGGCCTCTCTTAAAAGCACGACTATAAAAAAACGTGATAAGGCGAGGTGGAAAACGAGATGGAAAACGAGCCGAATGCTGCAATGCGAAGTTAAATTATTGTCGCGTATTTATAACGCTAGTCTACCGAGTTTGGGTTTCGCGTCGCGGTGCAAAAACCTCGACCGGGATAATGTTTCCCATCACATTTAGAGTAGTAGCCGCGAACGCGCGAGCTCTATTCAACAAGCTTTTAATTAATTGCCGCTATTCGGGAGAAGGGGTTAATTGCACTGAAATCCAAACGCGTTTCGCGTAGCACCTTCCTCGAGACGGGTATAAAAGAGCGCTCGCCGAACTATAGGTACGAGACGTCATTAATAAGACATAGCCGAGAAATACGTTTCGACCGAGTGAATGATTATTTTTTCATTCCTCATACTCTCTCATCGTTCGTGGGTACGTTTATAATTTATTACCGTACAATAATAGTTGAAATAACAATGTATTCATCGAAATGAAAGAAGGATGAGGTTTTTCCAAGCGGGAAAGTATTTATAATGAAACAAGTTGATGCGCTATTATATTAATCGGGAAATCGGAGGCTGGTTTCGGCGACAGAAAGTACGAAAAATAGATAACGATGTTGTATAATACCGAGCGTAGGATCAATGGGTCATAGAGCGTTAAAGTCGGCTATCGGCGACTATATTGCCTGCCTGCTTGCCTCTCGTCTCCTCGAGAATCCTTAGAGGACGAGGGCAAGGGCCGAGGTACGCCGATGTGTTTTCCTACGGTACAGAGAATCCGTGAGTAGTTCGAAGCTCGCATCGTGAACGGAGATCGAGTCTCGGCTAATTGGTGGATTCCATTTCAATGGAATCCACCTCGGCAAGCCGCGCGCGAGGTCTTTGATCGAAGGCGCGTGCCAGGGGATCATTTAGTACTCGGTGCGATCGCGACCGATCGTTGGATACCATTCGACGATATTATCCTAAACTGCTGTTGTATCGTCGGAAGTAACTACGTGCGCCACGCCTCATTCCCAAAACCGATGACCGCGCGCGCCATCTCGTAGCCATCCCTGAATACTATATAGTATAACGCGTATAAACGTTGTACACGTTAGGGATTAGCCAAATTCCAACCTCGATCCGTTTCCGAAGGATATCGGAAGTCGATTGTATCGATAGAAGCTGCGATCTTCCGTAAGCACTTCTCTTCCTCGCTACACTCTACACACCTCTCCTGGAACCTTCGATTATCATTGTTGAGAATCCTTCGACGAGGAAAATACCGATCGAGAACAAGATTAGTCTTTTATCAAGAATTATTCCTGCTTGAGAGATCGAACATAACAAACATTTTGTTTTTTGAATTATTTGCAGAAGTTGCTCTCCTCTTGCCGGCCGAATTAAGTGGAATGCGACACATGAACGACAGCAACGACATAAGAATGAACCTTCGCCTCCGTTATCGCGACACTTCAGCCAACGATCCGTCCAAAGAGTGAGTATTATTTCCTACTACAATTTGTACCGAAATTATCAAATTGGATAAACCGCCTCGGATCTCAGAACGAACGGCTGAAGAGACTAGTACGTCGATAGAATTTTCTTTGAAAGAGGTTGGAGCTTTTTTTTAATGACGATTGAAATAAAAGCGTAGCTATAACTAACAGCGCGTATGCCGGGAGTCTCGAAGAAAGAGCCGGATGCGAAGAAAAGGAATAAAATAAGGGACGCGGCGTGGGTTTAAAAACGAGTCAAACGAGGCATACCGCGGAGATGAAGGGAAAAAAAAGAAGAAGAAAATAGGGGAAGAAAAGAGGAGAGATAGCGAGGGCGTAAGATATATGCGAGCGTGTGCTCGTTATACATCCGACCGCCCCGTTATTCAGGCGTTCGTAATAAAGCCTAACGAGCCTTGTACTTCACGTTCATATATATATATACGATAAATAACGACTTGAATGCACCTATAGCGAATTTATGTGTATCATACGTTCTCTGTATACGTGTGCATTCAGTTGCATGTGTGCATATGTCAACTGCAAGAGAGTCTCGCCTCCTCCCCACCCTCTCCTCGCCGAAATTCCGAGTGGACGCGGACGGCTTTTGGTGAATAATGGAGACTACTCCAGAGACTGTGGCAAGGCCAGGGAGAGATACGCATCGTTGAATTTCCCAAAATTTATGCGCGTCTGGATGCGCGTACAAGGTTTCGTACCGTATCACAAAATTCCGAAAGTTCAATACAAATTGTAGTCACTATCGTAATGACGTTTTACTCATTTACGAATGATTTGATGCCCCACGAAAAAAATGTAAATAGTGAGCAAACTCGATATTATTGTACAACGACTACTACGAATAGTATGCCAGCCGTCGAGTTCGCTGTATCGATACCTGTTTCTGTTATTTGCAAGTGGTACAAGTGCCACTACACTATATAAATACGACTCGATACTATACAGAAGTTTCCTGCAACGGACTCTCCCATGCAACCAGAGATTTGGTGAAAGGTTTCGAGTGTTCGTGGCACTCTGCGCCATGTGGTCCTCTATTCAGCAACGTTTTTCGACCACCGAGTCTATGTACCTAATATTATCCATATTACATATAAAATGCAATAAGATATATCTAAGCTACACCAGCACCAGCACCAACCCCTACCCAGTCTCCGTTGGTCCAGTCGATACGAGTCGTTAATCGTTGATGGTCGATACAATCGTAATAATAGATTGGAAAATAGTCAAAATGATTCCGAGTCTGGGCATATCGTAGGACCCATTCGGTGGGTATGCATCTTATCATCGTAGGTATCTATATATGCATTAGGAGGTTGAGTGCATGGTGTGGCGACAGGCTCGCACGTATTTTCGCTATCAAAACTTGGAGTAGGTATCCCGGGCCAAGTATCCACGTGAGACCGTTCACGCCTCGTGGTTTACTTAGCGACTTTGCCATCCTCTCGTATCCTCGACGTATTTGCATATACGCGCATATGCAACGCGCTCTCAACGACTACACGTGCTACATAACGTACGACAGGATAGAGTCCATACACACACATACAAACACTCTCTATCTCTCTCTTTCTCTTCGCGGGCTTCCACCAACTATTGGAATCCTCCTTTCTTTGCTCAACATCTTCGCACGTACGTTGTACGGACTATAAGACTATATGGCGGATTGTACGGAATACAGATCGTCCTGTCTCGCAACGACACACACGTCCTCTTCTTCCTTCTCCTCGTTGCTCCTCGAGAACTCACTCGCAGTGTTCCTCTTACACGGATCGCCTCGCGACGATAAGGTACTATAGGTATATAAGCTTATGTACGCGTGTACGTGTCTACAGCTCCTACTTGCATCGCAAAGCATTTTGGCGCAACGTCGCGTAGACGATTACTTCCGGCATCGAGAGTCCTCTTTCTCTGTATATATACATATTATCTATACGTAGGTATAGTGGGTATATAAATGGAGCAAGAGGAAGAGCGAGAGAGAGAGGAAGAGATGTACGTATATCGGAAACGACACCCTCGGCGCCCTATAAACTCCGCCAGACTATATAGGGGGTACGTACGTACCCTCTTCCATGCTCTCGACTATAACGGAAGTGTATTTCCTGCTTTACACTTATTTCGAGAAACTTGTATTCTCGCCTATTTACGAAATCTAATCGATCATCCTCCTTGGTAAAAGTTTTTTTGAACCTGAGTTTATTACGCCTACTCGTAACTTTCTCCCTTTTCTCCTCGAGCATTTTACTCTCGAGAGATATATCGCGATACTTATTGTTTATTTTTGTTCCAAGCTTTTTAAGCTCGTACAAAATTTCATCGTTCGTGTTCGTCGAAGCATCACGATGCGTTTGCTCTTCTTTTTCTTCAAACTTAATCGACATGAGCTCTTGGTGATAAATTGTAGCTGACGTCGTGAAACTCGAAAAGCCACGAGCCCTCTCGCTTCTCGTTCTTTTTCTATTTTTATTCAATCTCGTTAAGTGCTCGAAACCCCGAATAGTGTATCGGGCCCAACGCCCTTTTCCTCTGTCTGTCTATCTGTCTGTCTCTCTCTCTCTCTCTCTCAGCTTGCTCTTTCCTTCGCAAAGATCGTGATTGAACGACCGAAGGATTTTCAGAATTGTCCTGCGTTACAGATCGAAGTTATTGTAAATTCCTTGTATATTGTACTTCCGGGTACACGTTGCTGCTCTTCTACCCGGGCGAAGATTTACGGTCAACGTAAGATTTATATTTCATTTGATTTATTATTTGTCATTTTGTCGAAAGTCGAAGAATCGGGGAGCTCCGATCAGAGGACGTAAGACGTGTCTGAATAGAGTCGAAAAGTGAGATGTCCAAGAAGGAAGAGGTCCAATCTACAAGTAAACTAAGCGGGTTTTGCGAGTCAACGAGTCTGATCGGAGGTAGACCAAGCTCGTTGGGTTTGGTTTCCTACTAGTCACTCAAGCACGAAGCTACCTACCGCTCGTGTTCGTATTTCCCCAAACCTAAAACCTCCCATGCTCGATAAACGCCAACAATGCGATCCACGTAGTAAACGCGCATGTCCCACCATCGAATTTCCAAGCTTTCAAAGATGTATACATGTATATATAAGGGAGAAGGTGCTGCCACGTTGGAGGACCAACCTGCACTCGGAACCTTCGTAATACGTATGCATGCGCGTGCGACGGTGCATCCAATGCATCCAATGCATCCAATGCATCGGAAATCGAAGGTTACCAGTGAGGATTGCGTTAGGTGGTGGAGAAGGGAGGTCCCTGCGGTTCCATCGGCGTTGTATGCCATTGGGATGGGACTTGGCCGCGTCGTACCATCTGCTCCGCATGCGGCGTTTCTGGTTACGTATATATGTCACTGCTCCGAGGAACGACGCCACGGTAGACAAGGATGCGTTTGTATTGTGGAGACAAAGGTAGAGAGAGAGAGAGACGCCAACAATATCACTTGTCAGCCTCCTGCTAGCACTAAACAACGTCTCGATGCCCTTTATCCACGAACGAGATATCCTAGAAATTATCCTAACCCTCGATTAGGACCCCGTGAACAAAAAACGCTCAAGTTTTTTGAAAATAAACACGACCCTTGAAAGTCGATAGATTCTCATCAGGCCGCGTTCTCTCCTACTCGTCAAAAGCCAGAATGGGGTAGGTTCGAGTTTATGTATGGACGCATCGGTACAAGTGTGCTTACATTCCGTGTATTAAATCCGTGGACGCAGGAGGGAGGGGTTAGGATTCTCTAACTCCCCTCGTATCGTACTTTTTCACACGCTCGCGTTACGTGTCGGGTTTACCTACATTGCACATATTCCGTGCTGCTACTCTTCCCAGTAGAGTTAAACTCATCCGCCGACACGGAAATCCGACGAGCGCGTCGTTCCCATTGGGAGCGTGTCTCCTCCCGGTAGGTACGCGTAAGCCGTCGCGCTACAAAAAAAAGAAGGCATAGGGCGAATGGTTCGTGGGAGGCAAGCACGCGTGTTCCTTTCGTCGGTTTGCTCTCGTTGAATATTGTTAAAAGTACGCCGACCGCCGCGAGGCAAAACGACGCTTCGATATGCGACCACATGTACATCACCCAACAAGAACTTCCACTTCCTCGACTCTTAAAGTCTCGAATAACTCGTCTCGTAATCAGAATTTCTTTACAAATGCTTTTTGATAAATAATATGACCTAGAATCGGTTGTCGTCGGAGAGGACACGAAAGTAGACCCGAATTTTATCGAATTATGTTGAAAGAGAGAGAGAGAGAAACAGTATAGTTGTAAATTTTTACGAAATTCCTAGTGTTTTGGATTTCTGCGAAAGTTAATCTCATGCCAGTTGATCGTCGAAGGTTGACGCGAATGATACGATATCCTACGTATCAATACTTATAGGTAGATGATACCTACGATGAAAAAGTAATTGAGCGAGGGAAGAGTCCGAGATGATCGTCGAGAAAACTCTCGCACGGTATTATGGGATCAATCCGTACGTATATGTATACGAATGGCTCGACAAATTGGCTGGTGCATCCCTCGTTCGAATTTCGATTTGTGAACCTCTTCGCTCGTCATACCGTCGACGTGTGTACTATATATATATATATATACATTTACTATATACCTACGTACCAAATTCGACGAGGGCTCTCGAAGTAAGTTTTCGAGATAACTCCTCGGGGCTTGGCCAGGATGCGCTACGCTTTCTCTCTCTTTCTCTATCTCTCCATCCCTCTCTTCGAAGAGCATCTCGAGTCTCGTTCTTCGAAACCTCGAGAGTATTCCATTGAAAAGAGAAATCCTGAAATTTGACGAGTTGCTCGATCCAAGCCCGGATGGTCCATCCCTCCATCCATCGATCCATCCACTACCGTCGATTCATAAGTTAACGCTTTTATCGTCGAACCTTTTTTTGCCTTTTTATCCGGATTTTGGTTGCATCTCCCTCGATCACGATCGGAGAACACGATGTTTAAAATCCTCTTATTTTCATTTCGTTTCTCGAGATTATAATCTAATAAAAATATGGAATTCGCGAGATATTTTCATCCCTTCTTTTTTTACAGATATTGCGTTACGTTCACGGTTACAAAAGCGTCAAAGTCGTGCTACAAGGAAGCCAGTCTATCGGAGTTATCGGAAGGTAAGAGATGAAAGAAAATAAGATCGAAGAAAAGAAGTTTCAACGGAGATATTACAATGTCGTTTCTACCCAAGCGCAGCTTTCGGTTCCTTTTTTTCATCATCGATGTCCATGCTACACGCAGCGAAACGTCCTGCTTTCCTTTCGTCACGCTCTTGCCACAATCATCACCCCTCGCATCTGTATACGTACACGTTTATATATCTACATAGAATATATGCAGAATGGAATTAATCGGAAACGACTGTAATTTGCATCCTCGCGGTAACTCGTATTAGGGGATACCGAAAGAGGCGCTGGGGGGAACGAGCCAAAGTCAAATTGGCGGAAACTGCACACCGAATTCCGTTTGGCTGATGTTACGGATTCACCCTGGTCAATATATATATATATATATATATATATATATATATATGTATATACTACAGTATACGATACAATGTACCATTGTGTATCCATCTATGTATCCCATCATCGTATTCGTACGCACATGCGTGCGGTTTGCCCCCTCCCCCAACCCTCACGACCTATGATCCTAAAAATAGGTCGATCATTATTTTAATCGTTCGAATGATAATGCCCAGGTCGATGATCGGGTAATCAACGATAAACGTTAATAAAACGGTTGTTATTTATTTTTGTATTGACGTGATTAAAGTGAATTTTTTTCTCGTGTTTGATTGAATTCAGGAACTCGAGTCTGCGTCCGCTGTCAGACCCAAGCACTACGACGAGTTTTGGATTGGCGATGCGAGGGTGACGGCGGTACCGAGGCACTGATAACCCGATGGAGCATGCTCTCGTCACCTCACTGTCACGGCAAGTGGCTACGCACCAAGAAGACCGGACCCGATTGCGACGTGTCCCTCTGTCAGCCTCGAGCTAACTTCATATTCGTTTAAAATCGTTGGCGCTCGTGAATTAATCGAGCCAACGATAAAAACGATTAACAAATACCGAGAGCCGAGGTTGGGTGCCGTACGGGGACTCACGGAGATGCACCTTGGAAACCTCGATTCGTGTTATTCGAAACTCATTATTCTCACATTATTTCGACGATTTTTGTCATCACCGCTTGATTTATCGACGAGAAGCATCGACGCGGACCACAAACAAATTCTATCAAATAACTCGTTCGATTTAGATATTTTTTATATGTATGATTATTTTTTCTCAAACCAAACCCTCATCCAGAGGCTCGCGTTTG
This sequence comes from Netelia inedita, assembly GCA_964017225.1. NCBI lineage: Eukaryota > Metazoa > Arthropoda > Insecta > Hymenoptera > Ichneumonidae > Netelia > Netelia inedita. The sequence continues at coordinate 38,373,022 of OZ024923.1, forward strand.
CAAAAAAATAAGATCACAACAAAATACAAATACTAAATAACCCTTTATCGATAATCGATCGTCGTCGCTCTAAAGCTTGTAATTAAAATGATTATTGAAAGTCGCGACATTTTGAGAAATAAAAAGGAGAATCCGTATAAAAAATAGGTCGCTAATTCGAATCTAAATCGAGCTAACGATATCGATAAAGTTAAACGGCGACACGATAATTGAATAATTAAATAATAAAGATCGCGATAGCGACAGGTATATTTGTATGCGAGTTATTTTATAAATTGTGTCCACATATCAAAGATCATATTTTCTAGATTATAAGCGATAAAGAGAATCAAAATAATAATCATGAGAAACGAGAGAAGAGGATTTGAAATAAATCTTATGGAAAATCTTTGTTTCGGTCGATCGTTGAACAATTTTGTGATGGAGCCTTGGTGGACGTTTTGTTCGCAGCGTGTCTTTGCTCTCATCGTCGTTCGACCGTTCGAGTTTTAATTGCCAACTTCCGTCGGAGAGAGAACGAAAGAGAGAGAGAGAGAGAGAGAGAGAGAGATTCGTACCTAGGGCGTTAATGGCTTCCGCGATAGGACGACGTCGTATACAAAGAAGCGCGAGAGGAAAGGGAGTCGTGGTGTAAGCTCGTCGCGGGTTAACGCCTTTCAAAATCGATGCTATCCTTCCCGGGACAAAGTTCGCACGATGCTTGACGAGATCCTCTCGCTTCAGACCTTTCTTTGTAAAAGTAGTACCGGACTTTCCCTACACCCTCTCCCTCCCACCCTCTCACTCTCTTCTTTCCTGGTTTTTCAACACCCGTGAAACTTTAACCGAGTTTATAGAGATATACGTATATACGCGACATTCGGAACTTTGTTTCTTCATCGCGTTCACGGGTCAAGACTCTTAATGAGAATGAAGCGCCTCGTTAATTGCGGGCGTCGACGAACGAGAGTTGCGAAAAAAGAAAGAAAAGAAAAAAACATCCGAGTAGAAAAATAGCACAAGAGAAAATATAGTTGGGAATATTTCGCGAGGCTAGTGGAATATTGAAAAAAGTAGGCGGGGGGTGGCGAATTAAACGCGAGGAAATTAAATCGGTGAAATGATATCGCGATTGTCTACGAGCGTATGAGGAAAAAAAAGAAAATCTTTATTATCACGACGCATAAATTTAATTCGTGTAGTTGATAATCGAAAATTGGAGTGTCGAGAATTCATGCAAATTTATCGAAAATCCTATATTGGATTGTAATTAAGGTTTATCGACCGTTATCGGCCGATGATAATGATATTTTCGAGATAAAATTTGGCACGGAGAATCGATATATTACGAACACAGGTACGTAATATTCATTGGGTCATTATCGGCGCAAATATTTTTGGTGAACGGATAAAAGCGATCGGGTAAGAGGTAAAAATTTATTATTATTTATCGCGACGAGGGAATATGGCGGTCGGGTCACCCTAGTCAACCTTCCGAATTTACAAATTTTCACTCTACTCTCGTATCGCCTCGGGGGATTTTAATGCGAATTTTAATACCATTAACGAGACGAGGGTAACGAGCAAAAGCTCCCCCACGAATTATCATCCTAGTAGGTATATGGAACTACCGAATGGCGAGCTAATGGATTTTAGTGATTACTTTTCGACCGACGAGACCGATCAACGTTCCGATGAATTTGCGCAAAAACCGCGACTCTCGTTGTTTCTAACGGTACTTTGTTTGTTTATTTCTTCTTTTTTTCTCCGTTTCTCTTTCACTCTTTCGTTCTATTCGTTTTCTACAGGCGGACTTCGTAAATAGCTTTTCGGAGGGAGATTGCGACTATTGCCGTTTGTTATTTGAACCGACGTTAGAACGAGAGCAAACCGAGGACGATTCTCTCTGTAATTTGGCAATCGAACTTCCAACCGTTTGCCCTTCTACCGCTATAGCTAAATTAAATACATCCTCTGTTCTGTCCGGCGCAGCGTGAATCCCGTCGAATTGTGGCTGACAAACACGGCGGTTCGATAATCGACGGATGGAAAATTACTGGACCGTTAGAAATATTGTAGAGCTCCGAGAATCACCGAATGAAACGTCGACCGAATCGAGAGAACAATTAATATTTTCATTATTAAATACAACGTCGAGACTTTCAAATATTTCAATCGCGAGAGATTCCTCTCGTTCTATCTTGTATCTTTTTATTTGTCGTGTATTTTCTTTTTTTGTTTTTTTAACTATTTCTCGATACGTTCGGACCGTTTCGAGCGCCAGGCTTTTTCCATTACGATAAATCACGATAGGAGATCGAGCGAGGGCGTTCGTGAACTTTGCCAGCATATATCGTGTATACATTTTTCTCTCCTCTGTCGGAGCACACACGCACATTCGTTCCATTCTCGCGAGATAGCCTTTTGCGTTGACGCAGATTCTACTATATATATACTCAATAGGGGAATGCAACGGTGAGCTACGTTTCGATAGGGCGGAGCAAGAAGTGTCGCCCTTCTGACTGACGCGACACCGACGAACACACGGCAGTATCGTCCCGGAAATTCGATTTTTATTGTCGTTAGATAGGTGCCATGCGAAAAGAGAGCGGGTTCACTTATTGCAACAAAGTAAATGCAAAAGGGCCAAATTTCCCTTTGAAATATTGTTAACGAATGAAAATATCGCGACGATCATTATTTTTCCTGCCTTTGTATCGAATATGAGCAATTGAATTTGTAGTATCTCGTATCTTCCGTTATATCAAAAATGGATTAATGATTTTCGAATTCGATCAATATTTTGCGCATATCCGGCAATTATTAAGGATTTCCTATTTAAGATGCTGCTGTCGTTCCTTTCTTTAGGCAGGTCGAATTACGCAGGCGCAACTAAAATTCACTGTTAACTTGAAAAGAAAGAGAGAGAGAACATTTCGGGATTTAGGTCGGACCTTTATTTGATTTTTCAGATTTGTTGAACTATTCGGAGATTATTTGGGTATCTCTCGACTCGAACTTGGAACTGGTGAGTATAATTTAATCCAGATTGAAACTAATTGAAATTTGGTTACGTATACGTAGACCCATTATCCCAGGTTGGCTAAATATATATATTTTACATAGGTTTATATATACCCATGCAGAAATTTCGTCAGGGATCCAGCTGGATTCGCGGTAGTATGCCCACCTTCCAATCAGGATCTAGTCCGATATCGGATTGGATTCCAAGCATAAATGTAACGCTGGGAAACTGGATTCGAGCAGGGATCCCTGCCCGAATCCATCAATGATTCGAGCTGGATTCTGACATGTATCCCGAGCTTCTAATCGGGATCTAGTCCGATATCGGATCAGATTCGAGGACCAAATGTAAAATTCGTAAACTGGATTTTATTAGGGATCCAGAACCGGATCCTTTAGGATCACGGGTAAATACAGGCTAAAATAAAATGTCCAAAATGAAATTATTACATGTAAGCAACCACTCCGGTGGACCTACAGAGTAGTTTTTCTTATGAATAGGATTCCGTACTACCGAGAGCACAGTAAAGCACATAGAAAAATTCCGTTGCTGTCGGTGGGAATGGGACCCTCGGCGTGTGAGTCTCGAACGCTACCCTTATGTCACTGTTGCTCTTAAAATAATAATTTTAATATTTCAATAAAGTATGAACAACCGCCTATTTATTGAATTATTTATTAAATCGGTATAATGTGTAATAATATTTAGTATATGAATGCTAAATATCCAAATAGCTAAATGAATATACAGGGTGTACCGTTTATCTCTGCCACCCGAAATAACTCGGGAATTATCGACTTTACAAAAAAATGTTCCAAATAAAAGTGGTACTGTTTGAAGGGGACCATCAAATGCGACCAATCTTTTTTATTCCGGTGGAGGCGTTGATGCACCGTAAAAGTCACCTTCACTAAAAAAAATAGAAATCTCGTCACCGACGCAAATTTCTTTCGATTTGGAAAACATCGGGATTCCTATAGGGAATCCCGATGGGGATTAGGCAGGGATACCCGTTTTGGGGTATCCCTGCCTAATCCCCATCGGAATCTGAACGGTATGCCCGAAAGTACAGTGGCGCCATCGTTTTGAAATTTCGTCACCGACGCAAATTTCTTGTGATGCGGAAACCATCTGGATTCCTGTAGGGACATCCGTTTTGGCGCATCCCTGCCATATCCTGATCAAAATATGATTCGTATGCGCCGAAAGTATAGTGGCGCCATCGTTTCGAAAGTTCGGCGCCGACGCAAATTTCTTCCGATATGGAATCTATCTGGATTCCTGTAGGGACACCCGTTTTGGGGCATCCCTGCCATATCCTGATCAGGATATGATCGGTAGTTGGGTATCCCTATCAGAATTTCTGCATGGGTATATATATCTATATGCGCTCCTACAATTTTCTCGTAGATACACAAAGTCGCATTGGATTTGACTGTCACATTTCCATTTCCTTATTGCAAAAAAAATACAAACTTTAAATAAAATTCCACCAATATTCGAAGCTCGCAGTTCGTGGGCGCAAATATTTTCTCAATAAAAGTTCATTCGTACAAAATGCGATTTGGGGCGTTGTACAAGTGAAAATACTTCCCTGGTTCGTATTGTCGAGGCCCAACGCGGAGGTGGACGACGGACAACAAAAAATGACGTTCGTTCATTAACCCGTTATCTATTCTGTTCGATCGTGGTAAAGGATTTATTTATTTTTATTTAGGGAGTCGTCGAGTCGTCGAGCGACAGCGACTCGAACAAAAATGTCATTTTCTCTTGTATCGTCGAGAACGGGAGATGGCCCGTTTGGCCCTCGACGAGACCACGGAAACGCACAATCGTTTTTTTCCCTCGTCGTACCGTTTCCTCGTCTCCCCGAGCCCACGTTGTAGCTTCGCTCTATTCTCACTCTCGATCTTTTTTTCCTCTTCCTTTTTTCTCCATTCAATGCCCGTTCCCGTCGCTTCCGTCAGCATTTTTTTTCTCCCGTCTGTCGACGTTTGCAGGAAACTCGCTCGGTCTCCTCCGATTCGTCGGGACTTGTACGTCGTCCGGATATGCCTGAGAAAGGCGATTTGATTTTACGTCTTAAACGCTCGTTATTTTTATCTTTTTTTTCTTTTTCATTAGTTTTTGTACGTCGCAACACATCCATCGCGGACAAATTTGGACCAAAGATTGTTTGATTTTTTTGAAAAAGATCATTTTTTGTTGCGAATCAAAGCCAGGCTTTCCTACTCGAGGCGATTATACGGGTGGACTTTAATTCGGTCAACCCTGGAACATCGATGGGATGATTTATCCGGGCGCCCACGTATGCGGTTCGGCGAAGCGCTGGACCAAGTGAGATTCGTTATTACATGGGTGGCTAATTTAAAAGAATCAACGAAAAGCGGGAAAGAGAGAGAGAGAGAGGACAGACGGAGAAAGGACTGATTAAAAATTTCTATGTGAAAAAACGTTAACGAGGTAGACGATTATAATTGAATCGTTCGTCGCGCGAGTCAGCGTCGATATGAAAGTGAAGCGTGTCGATAAGGGATGCACGTTATACCTACGTTCTCGTACAACTATGTATAACACCTCGCGGTTATTCTCACCATTTCTATCCAACGTTACGGACCGTCGAATAAAACCGACTATTGCTCAGCCTCCTCGATCCAACTAACGCCATACGTAATCATAAATAATAAAAAAAAATCCTATTTCGATTCTATTACACGTATGGGAGCCAAACGCAAAAAGGAAGAACGTATATACGTATATTCGTCGAAACGGCACTTTCAAAGGATTCGATACTCGCCGTAGGGAAATATTTTTCTATTCCTCTCTTTGCCTTCGACACGAATACGAACAAAAAATAAAATCGCAAGAAATCAATATCGACACGATGAAAACTTTGACGTTTGTATATATACAGTTTCAATACCGAGAGAGCTTTTCGTCATATATCGTATATTACCGTATTTAATCTTCAATATCGTTGGATTATTACGTCTTTTGAAGGATGTACGATATATCCTTGGCCGGTACCAATATCTCTTCCTCGCACCAGTCGTCTCTTAATACGTCGATACTATATATATAGATTGATGTTACAGGGCCAATATATATTTCCGAGTTTATATCGAGTCTGTGTATATATAGGGTTGCAAGGAAGAAAGAATTCGCGCAAACCTCCCTTGGCTCGATGAGTTTGTTCGACGGGGTACGAAGGCATCTCCCTCCAAACCTCTCGCCATTCGCAATTTTGTATAGAAAACGATTGAACTAATAATACTATACGTATATATTTGTACGGGAGAAGCGAATAACTGTACAAAGTTCCGGCAAAGTTTCAAACTGGACCGGTCCGATTGCGATCGTAAAAATTAAGAGGGCAGAGGGTGGGTCGATGGACAGGGTCACCGAGACGTCCGTACGGTCTGCCAATAACGGATTATTGGCTCCGCAAGAGGGTGATCCCGTATGACGACCGATCCTTTCGCCGTGACATATATGTAGGTGTGTATGTATATGTTTGTACCGCAATGCAAGTAATATCAACTTACTGTATTATATACCATATACCCTATATACCATATAGCTTTCATATGCCATATAAATAGCAGCTAAAAGCTCTCTGGGCAGGTGACGTTCATCGCCTTTTCACCAAGCAGAAACGTGATACGTCACTATAAATATATGTATGTATATAGAATACGTAAATAACAGCGCATACTGTACGTGTCTATGAGAGAGTTAAAGCTCCGTTAAATTATTGTTAAAAAGCTGACCGATAGCTCGTTGCCTGCATATGGGGTAAATTTCAATAGAGGTCATTCAATGGGTCGTATATGGCGTAAATTTCAAGAGCCGTTCGACGCAAAATTTCGAAACCATCGTGGGTCGGATCTCTTTCATCGTTATAAGAAAAGCGTCGATCGAATTAGGGTTGCTTTTCGAACTACAAGTATTGTAGCGTATGGATTTCAGTGGGACTTCAGTGAGACAGTCCGTCGACCGGGTCACGGCAGTGTCGATGACAGCCCGAATTCCGAAGCGAACGGCCTGAAACTTGTTGCATCGCTTGGGAGAAACGTTGCGCAACATCCGACCTCGAGCTTTCGAGAGAAAACCCACAGGGACTCATTTGACTCTATGCTAGGTGTGTTTTATTGGTGGGAAGAGGAGCCAACGCCTGTGCCGAAACGTGGAACTCTCGTTCCGCATCGAGCGGCTTTCCAGTGCCCATCTACATTTTAACGCTCATTCAACAACTCGATGCTTCTCGAAGGGAAATGCAAAAAGTTCGACGACGCGCTCGACTCGACCGTATCAACGGTCCGCTGCATCCCCAGTGGAAAGAAAACCGTGGCTAAGGTAAAGAACGTAAAGAAAAAGAAGAAGAAGAACAAGAAGCAGAAGAAGAAGAACAAGAAAAAGTAATAGAAAAAAAAACGCAAAGTTCTCTGCCGAAAGCACCGCCACGTTTTCTCATGCACGCCCCCTCACCCCTCAACAAGCATCGAAATCGACTCGCGCCATTACCATTTCAGTTGGCTTATTTCTACTCCGTAGTATATATAAAACGTATATACACGTTCGTCTACCCCTATCCTACCATATCCGTCTATCCAAGCGAGTAGATGCGACGGAAAACAGCCAACCCCTCCATACTGGTTCGAGTTGACGAAAGTTGGTCAATATCAAACTTTTCGTCCGTGCACTATCTCTCTCTCTCTTTGGACTGCTTCTCTTCGTCGCGCCTCTTCCTTTTTCACAGCCCGTCTCTAGCTCGTGCCCCCACCCCTTTTATCCTAGCGAAAGCCGCGACCTGTACCCTTCGCGAATGCATACATCTTCAAGGATGCGTCGCATAATGTGAAGAAAAAAGATTTCTTTTTTATACGCTTTTTTTCCCTTCTTTCCCTTCTTTAAACTCATTCCACTCAGGTATTCATGGGTTTCGGAGTTCGGGCGCAGATTTTTCTGCTCAACGTCCGCGCGTACATCTTATGCGCGGATATAAGAGCGACAAGACCCTTGACGAGATGTGTCGCCGAGGAGAATGGGGGGAATAAAAAGTGAAGCTTGAGAAAAAGGGAAAAAAGGGGCGGTGGGGTAGGAAAAGCGTTAGTCCGAATGAATTTTGTGCTCCGTGCGTCATTGCGTGGTACACCGAGGAACATTTTGCATTCCATGCATACGAGGCAAACGTCTTCGTGAATTTACATCCCCCTACCCTGGTCCCCCAACGAGCCACCCTCTCTCGCAGCTGTACGAGACGGTAAATGCGTTTCGTTTCTTTTTCTTTTTTTTTGAGACGGATGCTTCGAAAGACAAAGCCACGGGCACGGATGCAGAAAATCGTTTGTATGGAAATGCGAGAAATGAACGAGGTGAAAGATTCCATAGGGACGCGCCGAGACGATCGCACGGAACAACCGTACGATCGTCGCGCGTCTTCGTTTTTTTCTCTTTCGCGCATGTACGATATAAATGTAAATTAGGCCAAGGTCTATATATTTGAATTATTCGATGGACCAAAGAGTTCGACGGGACAAATTGGATCCATATATATGTATATATATGTTGATAAGAATAAGAGGGAAAAGGGAAAACGCGAGAATGGATTTGGGCAAGTTTGAGCGGCTAAGCCCGCACTCTACCTGCTGATAGAACGAAGGAGAGACGCTGTTTCGTGAAGACGGACGGGGGAGATATTATGACGAAGAAAAATAAAATCAAGAGCGCTCGTTTCTATATATATATTTAAATATATATGTATATACACACACGTGTATATAGGTATATGCTGGAGTAGTTTGCGTCCTAGCATCGCTATGTAGAATACGAGAATCGTTCGTGAATTCTCGATGCATTATTCATTTGTGAGAGAATCGCGCGCTGGTGAGACGACTTTTTGCTGGTGTATATAGACCTGTCGTCTATATATACCTATACGACGAAAGCTTTTCCGCTAGGACGTTCCTCCCACTTTTACGAACGAAAAGCCTCGTTCTCCCGAGTATCCTTGCTTTTTCGCATTTTCGACTTTCTCTCTCTCTCTCTCTCTCTCTCTCTCTCTCTCTCTCTCTCTCTCGTTCTACGTCGGTCATTCCAACCGTTCTCGTATGTACCGAAAAACGTTCTACGATTTTTAACCATTTATGGTCCATGTACGTCTAAAGTGTATATATAGTAATGAGAAGATAAATAGACAAAACTTAGGATTAACGTGCTTATTAAATTATCGCGTCTTATCAAAAGTCGTATAAAATCTATTTTCTCAATGACTCTTCGTTTTTGTTTACGCTTTTCATAGTTTCTTCTAGTCTTATAATATCATTCCCTTGATTCCGTTCGTTTTCATCGTTTTCAGTGCATGCGACTGCGATAATCGAAGCGGTCTCGCAAATGCGAAAGAAAGTACCAAGCCTATATCCCTTATGCTCCCTATAACTACGTCTCGCATCCACCGTCACGTTTCCCATTTTCCGTCCAGCTCGTTTCCCATTAATCTCTCGCGGTTATACATATATGTATAATATATACGTATAGTTCTCTCGACTGCAACCGTAAAAGCGGAATCGCTCGGGTAAATCCTACTTCGGGCACACCGCGCCACATATCGTCGACGTCACACACGGCTCGTGGCTTTTCCACCAAAACTATTTGTTTCATCGTCGACAAGGTGTGAAAACACGTGTTGACGCGTGTATATGTACGAAGTGATGGGTGCACCCGGTGCACCCGGCGGTTAAGCACTGGTGTAACTTTAGCAATTATTTTTCTTTCTACTCGTTTCTTTCTTTAAATTATAACGCACCTTTTTATTTTTGAATAAAATCCTTAATATTTCGTGATCCATTGCTTCGTTTCTATGACGTCGTACTATAGGTATCGATATAAAAAGGAATACAAATTATTTAGAAATATTTTATTAATCAAAGGATAACGTCTTCTTTAGTATCGATATAGTAATTTATTAATAACTCGAACGATTTGAGAGATTGCGAATTTATAGTAAATTTGCTGTGTAGCGCTGTAGTAGGATACGTACAATGTACATGTGCTATCGGCTTCGTTAGTTCGAGCGTTGGCCGCTACGCGTCGCATACGCTCGAGACCATTCTCACACGCGAAGTATCGCTCGGGAGATTTTATAAGGCCGACTGTGCCTTGCCAAAGCATACTTACCTGGCGCAGAGGTTACCGTGATCAATAAGGCGGTTCCTCCAGGGCGAGGCTCTTCCATTGCACTACGGTCGAGCTGACCCTTGCGAATATCCCTAATGTGGATATCTCGGGCGTATAATTTTTGTTAGTCGGGACTGCGTTCGCGCTATCCCGGATAATCTTGTAAAAAACATAATAGTTTAGCTTTACAGTGATATCAATAATTTCATTGGAGTTGTTGATATTTCACTTTTTCTTTTCTATTTCTCCATTCCTAACTTCCTTTCCTTATCATTAAATATTTGTAGTCACTACGGTCGAGAGCCCTCTTGCTGACCGCGAATATTCCTAAAGTGAATATCCCGGGCGTATAATTTTTGTTAGTCCGAACAACTGTGTTCGAGCTATTCGGCATAATGTTGATGCGAACATAAATTCTTTATACGTATATAACGCCGCAGACATTTCAGATATCTACCTCTCGAATTCTTGAATAAAGTTACGGAAAAGTTTTAAGCATTTCTCTCTATATACTCGTTCATGCTCGGAAGAAAGAAAGTTCATGATTGTACTTTGTTACCAGCAGCAAACGGGGTTGGGGGGGAATCGATGTTTCTACCCCAGTCACCGCGCGCGCACACTACTACTTTTTCTAAACTTATGAGAGTCCATCATTTTTTTTTCATCATCTGTGAAAGAATTTCTTACTGTTCATAATATTTTATATTACGGTGAAAGTATTACAAGCAACAGGTAAAAATTATAGTTTAGCGAAATGGAAAATTGTAAAGAAGGATAATCGGTAATAGCGCTTTTAATAAAACTTTATACGTTATAAATATTGTTTACGTGTCAATCGTTCGAGTGATCAAATTTTCAAAATAAAAAAATTGGTGAGTCGATAACGGCGGTTCGTTTTAAAATTAATTTCTAAACGTCACAACTGCGACCGATAAAAAATAGATAAAACGAATGATATAATCAAATATACGCATCTCATCGAAATATCAGCTTTTCGTTATAAACTCTGAAGTATACAGGATTATCAACTACTGGTGATGAACGTTGAAACTTTTCCATTCTTGTTACGAATTATTCATTTTTTAAAAGCGTTCATTAAACATGTATCCACAAGTCTTATGCCGTTAGTCTTCTAATAAATATTTTACGAATACGACCCAAGGCTTGGGCTTTCAACGTCGCTACGAATAAATAACGACAATCTGAATTTGTTGAATGATGTAATATTACTCGATCCGCCTTGAATGGACCTGTAGAGCAGCTTGGTGGCAGACTCGATGCTCGTGGCATCGAACATAGGTACGTTGCCAGGGGCAACCCATTGGTAGGGGCAATCGCTCGACGGTAGTATCGCGCGTGTGCCAAGCTGTGTAGTTCCACGAAAGGCCGCTACGCGGCGTCGATGCTCGAGACGTTTCTCGCATGCGAAACGCCGTACTGTGGCTATAAAGGCTCGAGCGCGACGAGCCAAAGCATACTTACCTGGCGCAGAGGTTACCGTGATCAAGAAGGCGGTTCCTCCAGGGCGAGGCTCTTCCATTGCACTACGGTCGAGCTGACCCTTGCGAATATCCCTAATGTGGATATCTCGGGCGTACAATTTTTGTTAGTCGGGACTGCGTTCGCGCTATCCCGGAATAATTAAATCCAAACAAAATAGTTAGTAAGATAATAGTTAATAGTAAGATTTTTGCAAAAAAATCTTACTCTTCTCTTTCGACGCTTCTTTATGTGCATAAAGCGGTGCCAAGTTGGTATGCTCTATATATATACGCTTGTATATATGGAACGGCATGTTACTGGAATTTTTTTTTTATTAAAAAAAACTCGCATTATTAAAATCTTTTGCAACCTTTATGAAAAGAGGAATAACCCGATCTAAATATGATAATCTATGCTGCGGCGTGGAAGCGGGGGTGGAAAGAGATTTATAACTTGAGATAAGGTCACGTTCACACTACTTTATACATATATAACGAGATTTTCCTTTCGCGCTCGTGCTATAGAATAAATCTTACCATTCGCACAAGTCTTAACGAGGCAGATGGTCTGGCCATTTTTCATCGCATATTATTGATTCTCGTCACGGAGATTTATTCAATAACATCATTATTTCAAGTAGAATGATTTTTTAACGCGACGTAACGCAAAACCTATATCGTTCATTTTACTCAAAGCTCACAAATCCATTTTTTCGCGTAGTTTAGTTAGGTTTGATGGAATAAAATAGGCTCTCTCCTACCCACACGAACACACTTTATGCCTTTTGTTCGCGTCATCACCCTCGGCCATTCCCGACGGCTGTGCCGGATATTTCCAAGAGTTATTGCCATTTTATCGACAATCGTGCTACGCAGTCTCGCACAGTTCCTCCCTTTTCTAGAAACGTTGGCTGCGATGAATTCTCGCACAGCCACGAAACCCCGTAAAATAAAAAAGACGAAAATGATTATTAATTGTTCTATCTATTGAAAAACAAAACGAATATTTCGCGAGGAAACGATGAAAATTTGTAAAACAATGATGAACGTTTGCAAGGGAAGAGGGTTAAACCTCGCAATTGAGTCGATGGAAAGAAAAATTGACAAAAGCTTCGATAACCAAGGCAAGTATTGTCTCCTAGCTACTTATTCACCAGACGGAAGAGAGAAATGAGAAGATCAAAAATGAGGGAGAGGAGGGATAAAAGATGAAACAAAACGCGTATACATGTGTCGAGGATTGCGGGGCATGCGCCGAAGGGTCTCGCGTTTTATCGTCGAGCGCGGGCGGTCGTAAGGGTGGCAGGCGGCCGCGCGCGCGCCCGTTATCGTGTCGATGCGACATCAGTCCGTTGACGTCAGTCGCGAGTAACGCGTACCCGCGACTATTCACATCCCCATAAGAACCGGTCTACCCTTATCTCCGATAAAGCCAACGAAAAAATAAAAAGCTGCATTCTTACCAAATACACCGGAAATTACATTTCTGCCAGTGAAATCTCGTTACGAACGGTTCATATTTGACGTCGAGTACGAGAGAGTGAATCAACGACGGGAACAAAAATCAAAGAACAAAAGAATCATCGAGCTTAGCCGAATTAGCCGGCACGTCGGGATAAAAAATGAATCATTAAAAAAAGTCAACTTTTACAAGGCAAAACCGATAGAATATAGATATTTCGATTTAAGGCGCGAACGTGCAAAAAAGAACTAGTCGCTCCGGAGTTGTTTAAGGGGGAGGGTGTTGTTTCTCGATAACTTAACTCGTAACTCATCAAAGTTTCGAGCTACCGCCAAACTTCGGTCGATATATCCGTACAGCGAGAGGAGACTTTTAACGAAACGTTGACACTCGTACGTGTATAGTATAACGGGGTGTAACGACGGAGAATTTATCGAGTATAGATAAGACGAAAGAGATGATAGTACCTCGAGCTCTAAATGGAAAGTTCGTCGAGATCGCTCCGCGAAAGTATCAGCGGTAACGACACTTTCACCACCAAACTTAATGAGCCGTGAAATGTTCGATCATCGGTGAAGTCTGATCGATGTATTTAAGGCACGTGATATAACCAAGCAATCTCGCTAATCGTCCGTTTCGCTAATTGACCGACGCAAATTATCGAATAGTGTTTTGACACCTCGTAATAATTGAAAAATCAAAAAAAAATATATAAAAAAAATTAAACCTACTTGATTTTTGTAATACGGATGTAAAGGAATAGAGAGGTAAAATCGTCGATGGTGGTTCGAGACTTTGTGGGAATAGAGAGAGAAAAGATTCGATCATGGGACCGGCGGAGATCGTCGAATTGTTAGCCATTGGTGTTTTATCGCTGGTAAAGATTAGCGCCGGGGGCAGTTGCAGTGCCGCTAAGCTATGCTGCGAGGGACGTGATTCGGGATGCGTTATTCAAAAGGCCTCTCCGAACGCAATTATCGAGAGCCCTCAGGACAAACCGTGCTATTGCGATCACGCTTGTCTCAAGCTCAACGATTGTTGCAACGACTTTCGCGACACATGCCGAGGTAATAAATTTAACAAATCTATTAATGTCGAGTCGTTTGTATTTTTTGTTCTCTTTATTTCAGATCTTACCGAGAGATTTTTTTTTTAATTTGACAATCTTTAACCCGAATTAGAAAGATATTAATTAATTGGTCCGATTCAGTTACGAGTTTCGAGTACGATCGAATCGTTGTCGATTGTATACGAGTTAATAAATAGCAATGAACTTGATATTGTTTTCAAACGAAGAAAGATGTAAAAAAACGTAACTTGAGTTGAGTGACGTGAGTTCGTTGATTAAAAGCGCTCGATCCAGTTCCGACACGACTCGGCTAACGAGTAAAGCAAACGTTGATACACGCGGTCTTACGCAGTAACCATTTTCCTCGTTAATTCCACCCTCGACACCGTCCTTTAAATAACCTTTTAAAAAAAATTATTTTCTTAATCCATCCCTCCTCGACGCATTTTTCTCCCTTAGATCGCGTGTCCGCGTATACTCGTTGATAATTACGAAGGGATCGCGACGACTCCAAAGAACGACGCTTATCAACCCGCAAAACAAAGGAGAGAACGAGGAGAGGGGTGCAAACGGGTGAAAATATTTTTCTTTCGATGTCGCTTTGCAAGAACGGTAAAAAAATTCACCTACTCGTATGGGTGTCGACGAGTCGCGAGAGCTTTTATTTATGACTCGATGTATATGCGAGCCAGAGGGTGAAAGACAATCGGGAAGGTATACGAGGAGGAAAGAAATGGAAATAGAGGGGTTTGGAGGAGGAAAACGCTCTTGCCTCGGTAGCAAGAGAGGTGCTCTCCTCTCTATACCTGTCGTATATATAGAGCGTCGGGGACACATAGTCGAGGACGATCCGAGAGTGTCCGAGGGACGATAAATCCCAGCCGGATGTAGACACGGCCGAGTGTGCCGACTCGGTCCGGCTTCGGCTAAAAATCCTCTCTCCATATATTCCTCGCGCTATCGTAAGGCGAGAGGCTTATCGCGGATTACGCGACGATCTCCTATGCAACGTGAGATTAATGGCGTTTGGCCATTGTCCACTCTCGCGCGTCCGACACTCTTCTCGATCCAATGGATTTCTCAAAACTACATTCGCACTTTTTAATCCACGCCTATTCATATTCGCCAACGGAATTTTTAACACGCTTCTACGCGAAATTCTCCCCGAGACCATTAAAATAAAATATTAATTAAATCGTTCGAATTAATTCGCATTAATTACTATCGTTGAGCACAATAATTATGTCTTGGGCACTCTTTTTGTACGATTAATAATCGATCGTTGCCATTTTCGCTACTACGCCGGATTTGTAAGAGAAGCTATTTGGCGTTATCGAGTTAGCATGTACGAGGAGATGCGAAGGGGCGGGGGGAGGGGGATGGGGATAGCCAACGAATCACGGTTTAGCTCCTTCGCTACAAACTCTTTCCTTCCTTTTTGCCCTCGGGCCCGTCTCTCCTAACATCTTTTTTTAATCCCTTTTTTTTGCTGTTTCCACCCTAGTCGACGTTTCGCGAAGGTACTTACCGGACGAAAGATCGATCGTCTCTTCGAAGCACGACGACGGACGACGCACGGTTGTTCCCGTCTCTCTCTCTCTCTCTCTCTCTCTCTCTCTCTCTCTCTCTCTCTCTCTCTCTCTCTCTCTCTCTCTCTCTCTCTCTCTCTCTCTCTCTCTCTCTCTCTCTCTCTCTCTCTCTCCCTCTCTCTTTCTCTCTCTCTCTCTCTCTCGCTTGTCATCTCTCTCTTTCTCTCATCTCGCGCGCAGCTTGTGTCCCGGACGAACCAAAGGAATCGAGTTCGCGCGTGGGTGGGGGGTGCTTAGTTAGGGAATAGCGAAGAGGGGGAGGAAGAGCCTGACAGAAGAGGCGCTTCATCGAGTCCGGATATGGAACACTCGGAATTACGTCCGCTGCTGTCGCGATTGCCCGAAGGAATAAACCGAGAGAGAGTGAGAGACAGAGAGAGTGAGAGAGAGAAAGCTTATGATTTCTACAATCTTTTCTTTTTCACTCTCGAATCGAAACTCACGATCTCGCCTACACCAATTTCATTTAATTTCTTTCCCGTTTTATTTCTCAACGTTTAATGCAATTAGCCTCGAAATAATAAAACGAATGGCGATAGTGGACGCAAGCTCGCCGAACCGAGAGAATCAATTTTTCATTGACTCGATACGTATAAGATCGATACGTATATACCGATCGATACACGTATACGATAATATTTATCTTTGAAACGAGGATTTTTCTTTTACCTTCGATCCTTCGATTGCTCGGCACGGATCGTCGGCCGCCATTATTAACTCCGGCTCGAATAGCCCTTATCGCGGGGATGTATTATTTAACGGTACGATTCTACGAGCCTTCTGTATTTCTCTCGTTGCAGTGGTCGATTGTGCAGTTGGCGAGTGGGAAGAGTGGTCGCCCTGTGGGAACAGATGCGGGGCTGGTGTTCAAACTAGAACACGGGTGATCGTCCAACAGACGACGAACGGAGGAAAGCATTGTCCGCAACTCGAGCAATCGAGGAACTGTCACAGTTTCGCCGGATGTTCTCGCGACTCTCGTATCTTTCATTTAAAAGGTGAAACTTTCGACAGTGAGATTCCGTTTTGAACATTTAACGAATAAATACGCATAGGGTTGTACCAGAACGATATCGAATCGAGTCAAGTTACCTAAAGGGCAGGGTCCGAGCGAATCGTTGTTATTATTATACCTTACCCATACTACAATACATTTCGATCGAATCAACGAAATTGGAATTGCCAAATGAAAAAAAACAAAACGCTCGCTCCTCCATCCCCTCGTTCACGTTCTATCGTCCTTTCGTGTATTTTCAGACGTGGCTCTTCTCACGCTCGCGAGCATGGAAACTTTCGCATCTACGAGCTCGAACGAAATAAACAACGAAGAGGGGTGAGTAAACAATGCAAAGAGAATTTAAAAACTATGAAACACGTGGGGGTTGTTTCAACGTCGAATAGACATTTCGAGAGTTAAGCGTTTCGATTAAACCAAAGAGTGAATCGAGTCTTCTTAGCTACGGGATGTAAATACAACCCCAAACCGTTCTCGTCCGATTACCATTTGCCGGAAAAGATCGATTAAAATAGTCGGTCGTACACTGACAACTGGTCGACCGCTGTTCGACGAATATTACGACGAATCAGGTAGGCGAGTATTGCCCGAACGATTCGTCTCAAAATATTATTTATTTATATATCTCGATTGTACTCTTTTATGCGGGATCGTGACGACATACATATTTATAAAATTGCAGCGACGAGGAGGCGGGAAAGCGTATCGCCCACCTCCAGTCGTCACCATCGTCGTCGTCGTCGTCGAGTTTTCTTCAAGTGCCAGTCTTTTCGATATATACACATTCGTACGAGAGACGATTCAACGATATCCAATTTCGTGCTTTCTGGGTTTTAGGTATTGCGCCACTTTCACGATCGTGCGAGCTTCGAGAGCTTGCACCAAGGATTTTCCCACTGTGACGGAGGAAGGTAAGCGAGAGGGTTGATAGTTTTTTTTACTGGTCTGTTACTTGCCCATCGACCACTTCATTTTTCTCCGACATACCTCATTTTTAAAGCGAGAGTTATAGTTTACGAACTTTCGATCGTAGCGATCCAAAAAAATCTTCTTTTTTCATATTGTTTCTGTGACGATCGAGCGGAGATCGTTACGTCGAAATCGAATCGGAGGAAAAAGAGAATTGATCGTTTTTCCTGCTGCTTAGCTCGATGTCAAGCTAAGCGTAAAATCGGGAGATCGTCGGTTCGGTCGGCTCGTTCTTTATCATCCTTGACATATTTACAATGGTACGAGATGATAGCGGGGGTGTAAGGTAGGAAGGTGGGTTTCGTCGACCGCGGTGATAAATCGTTCGTGATACAGTGACGGCAAAGAACGAACTTGAACAATTCCAAACTGTCGTAAACGAATCTGGAAATCGAATCCGGCACGAAAAGACGCAAAACACCGGAAGCGTCTCGAAGTGTCTCTCCCTCTCTTCTCGCGAAAATCGTCCACAATAGCACGTAAAATTCCATCCCAATGAATTAATGACACGCGTCCCTCATATTTTTCTCATGAAAAGACACGTCCGGACAGTTTTTACGATACCTAAATAATAAATGTGAGTAATGTCCTTGGGAGTAAAGGTTGGTGCCGGTTGGAAACGAACGCGGGAAAGCTCGTGGTGGTGAGATTCGAATGACCGCGGGGGGTTGTTTGTGTCGAGGAGCGTAAAGTTTCTCTCGAGTCTCTCGTGGAGGTCAACGAGAAACTTGTTTCGTAAGTAGCCGGCGGCAGGCAGGCAGGAGGGTGGGCAGTAGTGGCTCACTCCCTCGCCTGCCTACGTACCACCCTATATTCCTCATTTTGAATCGAATCAATCGCGATCTATCGCGAACGGGTGATTGGACTAAACTTGTAATTAAACATTGTCCATTAACTTGAAAAGAGAGAAAAGTACAGAGAACAGAGAAGGTTTACGACCGAGTCGATCGATCGATATCTCGCGTGTCCGAGCACTTAATAATTGCACGGTTGTCGCGCTCCCACGCGTCGACTGCCTTCTTTCCCTCCCCTTATCTCACGCTCGCTTCAATTACGTTTTACGCTCGCTGCACCACACTTGCCCCCCCCCTCCGAGCCCCCTCGTTCGCGTTTCTCGTTACATCTAGTATCGATGTTGCCGAGTAGTTTCTCCACGTTGAAGGGTCAAGGGTCGTTGAAGTATCCGAGTCACTTTGTCGCGAATTAAACAAAATTCGTAAGAATTACTTTAAATAATTCTGATATTTTCGATTTTTCATTACGAACTTTCATCCATCCCTTCCTTATTCCCATTTTTTCAACCCCTAATTCTCTTCGCTTCCCTACTCTCTCGTTATTATGGTTTTGTTCGGCACGCGTATTTTTCTCTCAGCAGATTTCGCCTACCCTTATTTTTTTTCACCCACGGTTTTTCATCGCGTCGAGGGAAAAAATTTTTTACGAGCACACCTCGACTTATCGACCTTTTCTCGCGTGCTAGCGCATACGATAATCAGGTCGTGCTCGGTACCTCGTCGTACTTGTACGTACAATAGTTATACTACTCTTTGTTTTTTGTTTTTTTTTTCTTTTTTCACCCTTCCTTTTTTTCTACATTGTGTTAGACACGAATATGGCGCACGTGCGAGAAGGGCTATAAAGTCCTCTGAGTAACGATCGTACGAATTGTAAATCGCCCCAGGAACGGTATACCTACCACTGAGGATCGTGCAAACCTACAAGCGGAAACTTGGCACTCGGTGGTCGTCTTTATTACTCTCTTCTCGAAAAGCTTCCTGTGCTTTGGTTTTAGCGGTTCTGTATCTTAATCTATTTTACCGAACGACGCGTAATAATTATTTTAATCACACAGGAGCATGCCTTTCGTCGTAAAAATCGATCGAGCACCCTCGTACCCATGTTCCTTTTACATCATTTCCAGGAACCGATCGATCTTTCTCCAATATTTTCTTCGCTATGTTCAGCAATGTTGCGAATCGTTGAATAAAAATGTTTCAGGAACGGAAATCTGCGCCATGTGTCGGGTTGACGTTGGTCCGACGAGATGCCCGGGCAACGGTCATCATCGTGGACTCGGGGGAATCGGTAGATGGAAAATGATGACCTCAAAATCGGCACGATGTCACGGCAAATGGATAGGAGGAACGAACGTCGCGAGTCAATGTGATTCAGCGCCGTCCTGTCGGGACGCTACTCGTCGTCTCGTCTTTGTTTGAGTAATTGGATTATTTATCCGCGCGTGTGTGTGTATGTGTGTGAGGGAGAGAGAGAGAGAGAGAGCTTCGAACAATCTCTCGGACGATCGATCGGCAACGTCCGATCCGACGATTTGTCCAGAATCGATCGGAGGGTGAACTATTATTTATAACCCCGAGTGCGACCAATCGCCCATCTGTAGCAATTGTAAATAAATTACATAATAATCTTTGAGCAAACGTGATCCAACCCTTCGAGATAAATCAATTAATTTCATCTTTCCTCTCATTTTATTCCGGTAAACATAAATTATTGGCTAAAAATGAATATATTTAAATTTTGTCATGGTTCTTTTTCGATCTAAGAAAGTGTTCTGAAATGATGTAAATTTCCTTTTCTCGATCCTCGTCGTCACGATCGATCGAAAGATATTAATGTACTTGACGTAAAACTTGTACCGATTGTAGCTATTCGACTGTATTTTGTTTTAATCCTACGTTAACTATGTCCTGTTATTTATATCAATAGACGTGTAAGAATGAGTTTGTGCGAAAAAAAATGACAATTATTCAGAGAGAGAGAGAGAGAGAGAGAGAGAGCGAGAGAGACAAAAACACTGTACAACATATCAATGAGGAGTTACGGGTGTGTATAATCATCTTTCTCGAGACGGACGAGACAAGCTTGTAATTCCATTAAATAAATAAAATTGAGCGGTCGATCGTTCGATCGTTTATTGGAATTCCCACTTTGATATCGATTCCCTTTATTTTATTATGCCTTTTGTTCAATATGCGGTCCTGATCATGCTGACAACCCTCTCCCGGGCGAAGAGTCTAACATTGAACCAGATTCGGCCATGATTGCTTCCGCTGCAGTCTTTACAATCACCAATATTCGGACTTTCGACTATGCCTTCGACGATCCGAGAACATCCGAGAACACATGACGATGATGACGACGGATTTACTGATTTTCACGAACTTTCGTTATTTTTGTTTCCATCCATGTTAGAGCATGCCCACAAGGAAGCGAGTAGAAAATTGAACTGGCAAAGACACTTGTTTTTTCGATCGCGAGAGCGATATCGCGGTTCGCATGCAAAAATAGCGAAAAAAAACAAGAAGAGTCGCAACATAGTATCGCGTTCCCGAAGATTAGAAGGTATCTCGAGTTCCGCAGGATGCGCATCGATGATAAACAGGACGCGGGTTAATTCGTAGCGTATGCGTTGCGCACCACCAACTAGTACGCTTTTCCTTGCACTTTGAGGTTTTCAACGGCACGTGTCCTCGTGCGAGCGATTAAATGCACATTGGAACGATAAAAGTATTGGTAGTAAAACTAGGATAAACTTACACGTGCCAAATTCCGGAAGAGAATTAGCGGCTTCGGTAATTCGCGGCATCCTGAGAATGTACTATAAAGGAGGAATCGTTTGGTTCGTAAAGGAAAGAAACGATCATCAGCAGCGCATCGGGTCCCACCGTCATTTCGATCCGTAGACAGTCAATAAGTCTTCGAGTTAATCGCACCATCCGCCGAGTTTGCAAAGTCGCGTATCCAGCTCATCGAGGATAATTCGCATCGTTAACGAGTCGGTCATCAAATTCGAAGGACATAGCACGCGGTGGACTCGACAAAATGGAGGACGCAGTGAACCAAATCTTGTTTTTGTTCTCTCGGCCCAGAGAGCCGGTCTACGTTCCGAAGGGCCGGTCAAATGTTGTCTTCGACATACCCGCTGACCAACTGGTGATCCATTTATCCACCGATTGATCGACCGGCTCTAGCCGAAGCTCACGCGAGCCGGTCGTTCTTGTCGTTGCGCTAACCGTTCTATCTATTTACGATAACGCGTTTCTTTTACAGCCCACTTGTTACCAGAATATCGCGGAAACTTTACTCACTCGTTTCATGGATGGCACGGAAACAAAGATCTCGGTGAACAAAATCACGTATCCGGATATGAGATTCGCGATGGAATTGGATCGCGACAAAGCCTTCACGTACTTTGCACCGAGTCATCGTAAGATTGCGGGTGAACTGATAAGCACATTTATGAAGATGCGATCGGTCGAGGACTTGATGTCGGTCGCCGTGGTATATCGCGACAGACTCAATCCCGAACTGTTCATGTACGCTCTGGCCGTCGCAATTCTTCAACGCAACGACACCAAGTCTTTGTCGGTTCCTCCTCTGTTCGAGATATTTCCTACAAAATACTTCACCAAGGAGACTGTGGCGAGAGCCAAGAGGGAAGCTTATTTGGTGGAAGAGGGATCGCGCGTAAGTTTCGTTCGCGGGATATTTTTGCATCGTGCTCGAGAACCGCGACCAACTCGCCTCTCTTACGCTTGTCTTGGTCTGAAAATTTCCACAGGCTCCGGTGCCAGCGACCTTGGGAAGTGGCGGTACCGGAGGCGAGGATCTGGTCGCTTACTGGAGGGAGGACCTCGGCATCAACCTTCATCACTGGCACTGGCATCTCGTATATCCTACCTTCGGCGATAGGAGCATCGTTGATAAGGATCGTCGCGGTGAGCTCTTCTACTACATGCATCAGCAAATATTAGCGAGGTAAGTCGGCACCCCACCTCCCCAAATTTTCCGATCGTTTCTGTGGCTCCCTGACAGTTTCCTCCCCAATTCTTATATGGACATGTTACGGGGTTGCGTTTGGATTTGGGTTACGGCAGATACAACTGCGAGCGCTTGAGTAACGGCATGGAACGAGTGCGACCGCTGCTGAATTTGAGAGCGCCCATAAAGGAGGGCTATTTTCCAAATCTGGATAGTCAGCAGGCGAGCAAAACTTGGCCCGGACGCTCGAGCGAAATGACTGTGCGGGATGTGGTCCGACCGGAGGCTGGCTTGGATCTGACTCTCGACAGTGTCGAGAATTTCAGGAACAGAATACTCCTGGCCATTGAGAGCGGTCGGGCGATGCGGGCTGACAACACGTACGTCGAACTCGACGAGATCAACGGTATCGATATCTTGGGCAATATAATAGAAGCGAGCACGATTACGCCCAATAGCAACTTTTACGGTGACTATCACAACTCGGTACACAGCTTGATAAGCTTCATTCACGATCCGAATAATGAGTATAAGGTGAGTCCTGCGTACGAGTCGTGGTTGTTATCGCGATGCTTTTAGACTTTGGAGGTTCAACTAGCGTCGGTCAATTCCTTGATTGCTCTTTCACAGACATCCTTCGGCGTTATGGGGGATAGCGCAACGGCGATGAGAGACCCGGTATTCTACAGATGGCACAGCGCCATCAACAATTTGTTCAACGAGCACAAGATCCGCCTGCCCAAGTATAGCGCGGAGAGGGTGAGGTTACTACCTATACGCGTGCGCTACTACCACGATCGAATCGTCAATTCCCTATTCACCGAATTATCAAAATTTCAGTTGAATTATCCAGGCATCGAGATAACGCAGTGCCGAATATCGACGCCGAACCAGCCCTGGAATACCCTGTGGACGCACTGGAACGTGACCGCCGTCGATCTCTCGAAGGGTCTCGATTTTCAGCCACGTGGAGATATCCTCGTACAGGTCACTCATCTGAATCACATCGAGTTCGATTACGAGATGATGTTCATAAATCGTAACGCTTTGCCGTGCATCGGTACCGTCAGGATCTTCCTTGGTCCAAAATACGATGAGCGCGGTTTGCCACTTAATTTCCGTACACAGAGGGAATTGATGATTGAGATGGATAAGTTTTATGTTAGACGTAAGAATAATCGTCGTTCGTGATAGAAATTCGGCGAAACGATCATATCGATATCGAAGAAGCCAACTTTTCTCAATTCTCAACAGTTGCATTTGGTTCGAACGTGATCCTTCGCCGATCGACCGACTCCGGGGTGACGATTCCCTTCGAGCAAACCTTTCGTAATCTCGATCAGGATTCTGGCAATTCACGCCCATCCAACTTTTGTGGCTGTGGATGGCCTCAGCATATGCTGATACCAAGGGGCAACCAGGCGGGATACAACATGGTACTCTTCGTCATGATTTCCAACGATGTACCGGACACGGTGAGCCTCTTCTTTTCCACTTTCGTTCATCGTCCACTACTCACCGACGAATCCCGTTGTAATCAACATTCCATCGCCCAGGTGGATCCGGCGGAATTTTCTCCGGGTTGCCAACCAGCGGCCAGTTATTGCGGACTGCGCGATCGACGATATCCGGATTCTGCTCCCATGGGTTATCCGTTCGATCGTCCACCGCGCGACGGAGTCAGCACGCTGTCACAATTCCTCACCCCGAATATGTTCATCCAGGACATAACCGTTCGACTCGACAACGTCGTCAAACCAAGAAGATCCGGATGATCGAGCGATCTCGATTAATTGAACGAGGCTCTGTTTTCTTCGCGAACCTCCTTGAGCGCTACTACTGGCAACGACTGTTTTGTAAAGGTCTATGATCGATTCGATCGCTCGCGATCTATTTTAATAAAGACGTACTCTTGCTTATCAACGATAATTCGTGTGAACGATCCAGCGATTCGTATCTCTTTTTAATTCGGTTAATGCATTCGAAGGAAGCTGGCCTGCACTATTTCCTATAGTAGCCACTATACTTGAGCACCCTTTTACTTTTAAATACTGGATTATGTATTTAAATAATCGAGTTTTCAGCGCTCGTTGACGTTCTATCTCTCTCTCGCTTTCTCTTTTCCTCTACCTAGCGTAAAATGGGAGTGCTTTTTTGCTGTCTCGACGGACAAAGGATCGCCGGGAGAGGCACATGCGTCGCGCAGATTTCCGAGGACTACTACTACTACTTTCAACCTTGGACTGGCTAGACTTTGTCATACGTATACTTTTTACACGTGATTAAATGGGCCGAGAGAGGATGAAAAAAATGGCGACCCACCCGCTCCCTCTCTCCCTAATTACATACCACCAAGTTTACTTTTCGTTACTAATGAGCGCCTTATTGTACCCTCGAAGTTTGATCTTTAACGCAACGATGACAGTTGCCCAATAGTTGAAATATCGAGCTGTTACGGCGATACGCGATACCCTGATTATCGAGGTTTTTTCCCTCCCTCTCTTCTTCTTTCTCTCTACGATTGAAGAAATTATATCTAGGAAAATCGAACGAGCGAGAATGAAAATAGTCGAAGTCGAACGAAACGATGAAATAAAATTGCATTGATTGCACCAGTGATATTTTTCCCGAGCGATTATTCAATGTAGGGGCGGGCTAATTAGCCATGTGCTCGTTGCAGTGCGAGGGTTCCGTTCAAGGACACGAATTGCCCGCCGTTTCTATAGAGGAGTACATACGAGAGTATAGACGTATATACTCCTCCCCATCGTTCCCACAACTTTCCACAGCACTGCATATGTCAACGTTATAACGTCGACGACGAACCGAGAACTTTGATTCTCGCAACAACACGAGAAAGCACTTCGGTACCCGGTCCCTGAAGTTAATTGGGGCGTCTCATTGCTGAGGTGATATCGTCATATTCGTTTTCGTCTCTCGTTTTCCACGACTCATTCGTGTCCAAAAATTCGAACGTTCGACGTTAATTGTAACTTCGAGGATGTTCCAAAAGAAAAGTGAATAATATCGTCTGGTCGTCACGAGAAATTATCGAATTGGAACGAGAGGCTCGTTTTTGCCTCCTCGAAACTGGTAGTGGATGAAAAATCTCTTACGACACTTTTATAATTCACCGAAGAATAATAAAAACGAGATAAGGTCTCTCCCTCGAGTGTACCGCGGCGACTCGGTTACCAATGGCCCGAGCTACCAGAACTCGAGGGAAGTAGATCCTCCGAGTTTTGTCACACCCCTACAATCAGCTTTATATACCTATAATTAAATAGTACTACCTGTATATGCTCAAAAGTTGGCGCACAATTTATTTCTCGATTACATCTCACGGGTGGTTCTCGCGAGCTTTTACCATGATTCTCGGAGCTTTTGTGTTGTGTTTGCCCGTGAAAGCAACCTCGCGCGTTTCTACCATTTCCTTCCTTCCTTCCATGACATTCTACGCAATATATTTATACGCTATATCGTTCAAAGTCCCCGTTTCATTATTATCCGTTGGTCCCTATAGCTCCCGAGAAAGCGACTGGAGAGTCGAGAGAATCTCGAGAAATTTTTCCCACGTCATTCGAAGCCGTACAAGCTGTAGAATTGATATCAATGGTAGATGGATGCTTGGAATGAAAACACGAAATGAAAACGTCTAATATAAGATACGTACGAGTTTCAACAGCGTGTAATAACAATTTCGTCTCTATACGCATAAAGTTCATTCGCGGAGTAATTAAGGACGGGGATTTGGGTTTGTAGAGGTGGCTGTGTTATATAGCCCAGGACATTGTACATAGACTGCGCGTTTTACGCTGGAAAATGTCAGAGGGCCCTTTGGACGGTGAGCATCATCGCCCGGGATGACTTTTGCCAAAACTGTCGTTCGAAAATTTTCATAAAACGCGTCACGGTACTTTCCCTCGTAGGGTGTACATAACATTTGCATTTATAGAGCTTGCACGGGCTATTATAAATTTTCGGGACAAAAAGAGGGGGCTCGTCTCTCGTCTCTTGGTCGCGAACACGTTGCATTAAAATCCTCGCAGCACACTTTCGTTTCACCTCGTATATATCCCGGGTTACCGTATCATCTTTTTAATATATATGTGTGGGTGTGTGTGTGTGTGTGTGTGTGTGCGTACGAACGTATGCATGTACTGTAGAGCATTTGCACAATTTTTCCAACGCTTCTATATTTCTCTTTCGCTAAATTTACCTCCAGCCTCTGCATCGACTGATTTATATACATCTCTGGGTCGGCGGTGATATACATATAACCTGGTTTATACATATATATATATACGTATACATAAGCAGGGAAGCGTCCTGCTGGCGGATACGAGTCTCCCACGGGATACGAGAATCCCCGGGGAGCCAATAAAAAAGTATTATTCCAGGCAACTTGCGTGGTTAAAAATTTACGCGGCTTCCTCGCTGCCCTTTTTTTTTAACTCTTGTGTTCTTCAGCTACTACAATTCTTCCTAAGCAAGTTTTCTACAAACCCGAGGAATCAAAAAATATCGAGAGGGAACGAAGAAACGAAATCAGGAATGGAATTTAAGGAAAATTGAATTCCGTGGATCGTTCGTGGTGAAATTTCTATCTTTAGGCTAAATTGTATTTTTGTTTTTATTAAGTTACTTTTCGAGAGATTAGGAAAAGGCAAATAGAGCTTATCTCGGTTGGACGACAGTCGGACGTTATATTATCAAAACGTTTATCCGCGCCGGAGGTTTTCGTGGTCATAGTCGAGCGTAGAAGAAGGCACGGTATAGGCTTAACGACAATCATTATCATAGCGTGGCCAAAAAATAAAAAGAACGTTTCTCTGACCGAATTATTAAAATAACAACCTATTTCGTCCAATTCCAATTGACTTTGGTTCTTGTTGTTGTTGCTGTTATTGTTTATTAGGATTTAAATGATTTTTTTCATCAACGAGATGAACGAGAGGATCGAGAGGAGGAATTTTCGATCCGAGAAGCGTCCAAAAATTGAAGTTCCGGTCCGCTTTAACGGAGTGGTTGGTAATAGTCCCGAGCATCCAGCAGTTGGCACAAAGAGGTGACTGTTGGAAACATGTGTGTGCGGCTAGGACTAGCGTGTATTGTTCGCTCGTCAGATAAATGCCCGTAAAATCCTCTCGGAAACGGGAGAGCCAGCAACGTGGACGCCTTTGTTTGTACTCGGATAGGCGGAAGTACCGACGGAAAATCGTTGGTGTAACTGCACGCGTAATCCATACAGATATACATATTCACGGACGTTAACGTTCGTTCACTGTCCTGTTGGAAAAAAAGAAATGAAACGCTTCAGCCATCTCGTATTCCTTCCATCTCGCTCGAGACACGTTTATAAATCCTATTAAATAAAACTCTCTTCCCTCTTTTACAAAAATTGTTAGGCATTCGAGTTCTCGCGAGCGTAATGTCGTTTGCACCGGCATCGAAACGCTTTGAAAACTACATATCGAGCTACGCCGGAAAATATAATGCGTCGCAAGGTGAGGTCGGCTTAAAAGGTCTGTAAGACTCTCCAGTGGCGAGAGAGAACTTTCGATGCGTGTGTGGGTGTGAGAGCGAGAGAAACTGCAAACTGGCGAACGCTACTGGGAAATTAGTTTTGCCGTGAGCCAACGAGTTGGTTGATTGGGACGTGCGTGTGTGCGTATATATTTTTTTCATCGTCAGAGTGTATGCGTGAACACACTGGTTGCTCGGCAGTCAAGCGGTCCAGGAACCCAACGTCGTACTCTTTGCTGGTCGCATGTATTCGTATACGAAACTCTGCCATACAGACCCTTGGAGGAAACGGATTTTCCGCTGGACCGGATTTTCGTTTAGCGAGAAAAGAGGGTGAAAATCACACGCATAGACACACACACACACACACGTGCGCGCGGGACCAAAGATCTCATTGCCACCAGCTCGGAGTAATCGCTTCGATTAACACCTCTGGTGGTTGCACAGTGAGCTCATCTCGCCGCACTGGACACCGCACCGTCCTTTTCCAACGGATGCTTTTTTCTACCCTGATCGTTCCACCCTCTCTCGACTGTTTCTTATTCGTACTAATACCGTAGACCCTAGCTCTTTCTCTCTCTCTCACTCCTCATAATACCACTCGCCCTTTCGCTCGTGAATTAAATATTTGCCGATCGTTTCGAGGGGAAGGTTTAGTTTTTTCCAAAAAAAAAACTCCTGTAGATAACTCTATTCGAAATGAAATAGAATTTGCTAGAAGGAAAATCGAACGTGCGTACTGTGGGGAATGCGATGAGGGGATGGACATGGTCGATTAATCGGTGTTTCGAGGTTTTCGTCTTTTCCACACGTCGATGATACGAGATGAGAAAAAGAGAGGGCGGAGGAGGGGGGGGGGGAGGAAGTACGAGATAGTAAAAAGGAGGAAAGAAGAGTATCTAGCGAAGGAGAAGGAGGAAAAGAAAAGAAACTACCGGAAGTAATTTTGCGGCTAGTGTCGTTGTTGTGCTCGAGTTTGGTGCGTTATCAGTATCGAGTAAACCGCGCCGCATCCTGGCCAAGTCAGTATAAAATGGGAATTCATCGTTCGTCAAAGCATCAAACAGTTCGAGTCGTCTCGTACAAAGGTGTATCAGCCGCGAGCACTCGTCGACGCTTCTCTTCGTTCCTCGTGGTAGTAGCAGTAGCAGCAGTTTTTTTTTCTTTCGTCCGACCAAGTTCATTGTAGAATCGTCGACGAAATGGCAAAGAACAACAAGGGAATTTTGTACCTGTTCGATCGTCCGGCCGAGCCGGTTTACGTTCCAAAGGGCGAGGGCAAAGTCGCCTTCGACATACCCGCGGATTATCTGGTAAGATATAATAACGTTTGTTAAGGTGTTCGATCGTAAGAGGAATTTTCTCGAATCGTGTTTCTATTCGACAGCCGAACAGATACCGGAAGGTCGCCGTTCAGGTCTTCAATCGTTTCAACGATGAAACGGAGGCGAAGATTGCGGTGAAGCAGATAACCCTGCCGGATCTGAGCATTCCGATGCAGCTTAAACGCCGCGATCCATTCTCCCTGTTTATCCCAAAGCATCGGGCGATCGCCGGTCGTTTGATCGAGATATTCATGGGTATGCGAACGTACGACGACTTGCTCTCGGTCGCCGTCTACTGTCGTGATCGTCTCAATCCCAACATGTTCATCTACGCTCTCTCGGTTGCGATTCTGCATCGCGAGGACACCAAGGACCTTCCCGTTCCTTCTCTCGCGGAGATATTCCCGGACAAGTACGTCGACAGTGGAATTTTCTCGAGAGCGAGGGAGGAAGCTAACGTCGTCCCGGCAGGTTCTCGGGTAAGTACGCGTTCCTCTATACTTATGATAAAATGTAAGGTGCGTCGATGCGGAGGCTTATCGAATCGGGCCGAATGTTGCGCAGGAACCGATCGAAATACCAAGAGATTACACGGCGTCGGATCTCGACGAGGAGCACAGAATCGCCTACTGGAGGGAGGACGTGGGTATAAATCTTCATCATTGGCATTGGCATCTCGTTTATCCGTTTGACGGTGATATGAGAATCGTCAACAAGGATCGTCGGGGCGAGCTCTTCTATTACATGCATCAGCAGATAATGGCGAGGTGGGTGAATCTTTCGTACTTTACTTAGTAACAAATGGTACTACTTTGCTTTGATTAATCCAAACTCCGATAATAACGCGACAGATACAACACCGAGCGCCTGTGCAATTATCTCGGTCGCGTCAAGAGATTCAACAACATACGGGAACCGATACCCGAGGGCTATTTCCCGAAGCTCGATTCGCTCGTTGCGAGTAGAACCTGGCCGTCGCGTCCTGCTGGAACCACGCTCAAGGACATCAATCGACCCGTCGATCAGCTCCAGTTCGATCTCGCCGATCTCGAACGGTGGAGGGACAGGATTTACAAAGCCATTCACGTTGGCTCGGTCGTGAATTCTCGCGACGAGAAGGTCATGCTAACCGAGAAGGACGGTATCGATATTCTTGGAAACATCATGGAAGCGAGCATACTCAATCCCAATAGAAACCTCTACGGTGATCTTCACAATCTTGGACACGTTGCCATTTCCTATTGTCACGATCCCGACCATCGTTACTTGGTTAGTCGGGTCACAGGCCCTAAGGCTACGCAAACGCGACGTTAATCTAAACGAGAGCTTTCATTTTCAATCTCTCGTTTCAGGAAACTTTCGGTATCATGGGAGACTCCGCGACGGCGATGAGAGACCCGATATTCTACAGATGGCACGCCTTCGTCAATGACATTTTCCTCGAGCATAAGAACACTCTGCCGGAATATTCGATTCAGCAGGTGAGAGCCGAACGTCCAAACGAAATCGTAACGTAAACTCGATGGAACGACGATCGGTAACGACACTTTAATTCGATCTTTCAGTTGGAATATCCCGGTGTCGAAATAGCCGGTGTCCAATTGATAACGCCAAACGTAGTCCCGAACGCGATAACGACCTTCTGGACTCAGAGTGACATCGATCTCTCCAGAGGTCTCGATTTTAGTCCCAGCGGTGCTGTTTTGGCGAGATTCACTCATCTTAATCACACCAACTTCGTATACAGAATCGACGCGATAAATCAAAGTAATGCCGATCAACTAGGCACCGTCAGAATCTTCATCGCTCCGAGAGTGGACGAGCGTGGTCTGCCATTCAATTTCCGTGCCCAAAAGGAGTTGATGATCGAGATGGACAAGTTCGTCGTGACTCGTAAGAAAACTATATATCACGTTCTCTTAACGACGAGGATTCGAACCCAAAGAACGACTCGGTGCGATCGTTCAATCCATTGATTTTTGTGTCACACAGTTCGACCTGGCAACAATACGATCGAGCGCAATTCAACCGATTCGTCGGTGACGATACCCTTCGAGAGAACGTTCCGTAATCTCGACGACAATCGCCCGACCGGAGTCGCCCTCGAGCGCTTCAACTTCTGCGGTTGCGGATGGCCCCAGCACATGTTGGCACCCAAGGGCAATCGCGAGGGTTACGACATGGATCTCTTCGTCATGATTTCCAACTACAGAGACGACGTTGTAAGACGACACTAACCATTTTCATCATTCTTTCTTGACTCGACACTCGAACAAGCTCTTTTCCAACGTATGATCAACACCCATAACCATCCTTTTTCCCCGCAGGTTCAACAGGATCCCCCTACCGGATGCAGCGACGCCGTCAGCTTCTGCGGTCTTCGCGATCGCAAATATCCGGACGCCCGATCAATGGGCTATCCCTTCGACCGCAGACCACGCAACGGAGTCGAGACATTGCCGCAATTCCTGACCGCGAACATGGCGGTGACCAAGATCAAGGTTCGATTCTCGGACACCATCAGACCGAGACAAGCCGCCCCTCCAGCCCGAGCTTGATCTTCCAACCCGCTCAACCGGTTCGACCCTGCTGTTGCTGCTGCTGCTGCACCCCGGAACGTCTTTTCTCTTATCTTAATACTTGTAATCGATTATCTTCTCCATTACCCGATTAATGTTTCAATAAAATATATATCTTATCGAATTAATTACGTCAACGTTTTGTATCTTGATGACACCTGCCACTCTCCTGACCTCAGCCTTACTCGCGCTCTTTCCTACACGCGCCGTTTCAAAAATCAAAGAAATCAAATGACAGAGCTAAAGATACTCGTAGAACGGTGTTTTGCCGAGGCTCGGTACTATCCTGCAACAACCTATGAATTTCGTATCGATTGCAAATATTGACGCTGTCAGAGAATTGAAAATTTAGCACGTTTGACCACCAACTTCTCCTCCTCCTGTTTCTTCTCCTCCGCGCCTTCGAGCCATGGATTTGATCGATCGCATGTGGCAAACGCCTCATTTATCCCCCGCAAACGTTCGTTTCCAATGGCAAATATATATCCTCGTATTTAATTCCTTGGTTATGCGCGTATGCTAGTGTACGCATACAGCGCTCAAATCGAGAATCCCGTTTTCAATAATGAGCAAAAAAGATTACTCTCGTACCGTAAGCATACAGAGAAATTCACAACGTTGTGTACGATGATGAGATTGGGGATGAAATTGTTTCCGGATAACGAACGTTGGACAATTGGATATGCGAATCGAACGACGTCAATTTAGCGCGTGCCATCTCGTCGATACAAAAGATAATCCTATGTGCCTGTTCGTTGGGTTTGGATTTTCTCGATTCGATCGGATTTTCGATGCTAAATTTATTGACCAACGAGTTACCGGTATTTCGACCAGAAATGAAAAAAAACCTCATGCTAAGAATATTTAATGATAACGAAAGGAATACTTTTTCGGACACTTAATCTCTGAACAAACGAATTGCGGATCGCCGATATACCTAAGAGTCTTATCTCTTTGGGAATATCGAGGAAGACTTATTTAGGGAGCGATAGCTCGAGCGCACCTCGTACGTGCGACGATTAATTGTTGGGGATAACGGTAAACAATTACAAAGCAATTCGAGAGCGGAGAGACAGGATGAGTGTGTTTGTGTAAATATACGAATAGGAAGAAAGAGCGTGAAAAAAGGGAGGCGTGCTAGAGCTATTCGTATTTATCGCAGCGATGTGTTGCGAGAAATGCGAATGGAAAGTTTCCTTCGTCCCTCGCGGTCGAGATTAAGGCTTTTTGGATACGTCTCTCGCCTCGAGCGTTGTCAACCCTCTAGGCAGAGGGTAAGGCATAAATTTGTTGTACAACGAGGTTCGAGACGATGCGACGCAACAGCAGGGATTGCGTCGGATGTGACGTGCCGCCCTCAGCTTCCCTCTCTCTCTCTCTCTCTCTCTCTCTCTCTCTCTCTCTCTCTCTCTCTCTCTCTCGTTTCGTATCTAGTACGGTTTCACGTATAAATCATCGGATCCGTAAGAGGCCTCGCTGTACGTACGTGACACTATCTTGGTGAGAGAAGGGTCCCCTCGCGACACCTGGGGCCATCATCAATTATAATTTTCTGACAATTTCCCCCGGCAACCGTTCTCGTCTCGCGGGCCAGACCTCATTTTACACCTTTTCCCCAAACTTTAAACCGTTAAACATAGATCCAAGCGACATCTTCCAGTTGAAAAAAATATGTCGACACCGGGATATAAAAAAGAAAGATGCTTCCACGACGTGACGGAATTCGAGCCAATGTGTAATTGTCCTTTTATCGTTCCACGGCTAATCTTTTTTCAACGCCCACCCTTATTGTCCTCTCACCGAATTTCCACTCGTAATCGTACCTGTTAAATATATTTATTTCGTAATTTTGTTGTTTTTTTTCGTTTGATCGTATTATAGGAACGTGCCCACGGTACAACTGCCACGTTCTGATTTTATGATCCGTGGAATAAGGTAGTTCGTATTCGCGAGGAGCCACTACTTTCTCTCCCTCTGTGCTTTATGTTTGTAATTAATGTAAACCCCACCCTCCACCTCCACCCGGCAACCTGACTCCACCTCACGTTGCTCCATCCTCGCCACCCACGCTCTCTCCCATCCATTACCATAATCCTTCTGGTTGCCTCGTAATACACGACTCTTCCACCCACACGTGGATCCACGTACGAACGTTAATTTATACGTGGGAATACCGACCAGTTCCCTTTTAGCCATTAACTTTTGTTAATACCGCACGCGTGCTCGTTAACTCCTGTTAATCCGGCATTGTGATCGAATCAGGGATTTGCCAACTATCTCGTATACCTTTCGTCCGGCCTCAACCGGAAATTATGACCGCATGAAAACAACATTATGACAATTTTCGTCGCGGTTTGGATTATCAAAATTTCTCTCTCTCTCTCTCTCTCTTTCTCTCTTCCACTGGAACGAATCGATCGATGAGAATGATAACGTTATTTAATGAAGTCGGAAAAAGTTGGCGAAAGCTAATCTTCCAACGCCAGCGTCGTAGTTCGTATAACCATTGAAAATCGATTAAGAGAAAGACGATCGCCTCGTTCGACAAGCCCCCGGGAATAAATGTTCCCTCCCGATATCGCGCCAGTTCTTTTTACCTTTTTTTCTATCCCTCTCTTTATTTCCAGGAGCGAAGCCTCAAACGTTCATGGGGGTCGAATCGAATATTTAATCGCAAGGGCCTTTCTTTGGATTAAACGCGATCGTTTCGCGGCCGAGCGATTCCCGAATCGGTTGAGAATATAGAACGATTCACGTGAAATATAGTACTCGGAGCGTTTGAGCTGTGCTCTCTCCTCCATCCTCTGTCCCGTACTTAATTCCTTTTGTACAACGAGAGTGGAGAAAAGGGGCTTGAAATCCGATTAAATACATCCGCGAGAAGCATCGGGAGATTCGAGAGATTCGAGGGTCGTTTTATGCCAAACGAGCGGGTTAATTTAACCCAACGATTTTGCATAATCCAACCTCACGATTATTCCGAGACGATCGAGACCTTGTCCCCTCGGTTCGCCTTTTTTCTACCGACTCTTCCTTTCCTATTTCCGTATTATCCGTCGACCGGACAAATTCCTCGGTCTCGCATCTTTTAATCGCCGTTTTTTTTCTCTCGCCAAGATCGAGTCCAAGCACATCGGTTTAACGGTAAGCATGGTCGTTCGGTCCAGCGATTAACATAAATTTTCTCTTTCTTTTTCTATAATCGAAATTGTATCGTGAATTATTTGTTGGGATATTAATTTTATTCTATAGCTTTGTATTCCTTGGTTCAAAAAAAGAAAAGAGAGAGAGAGAGAGATATGAAAAGATCGAGGTTATACCGAGCCAATTTGTCGAATCCGTATTATTTATTGTCGGCTGAAATAAATCCCTACTCGTTCGTTTCTACGTATGTCTCTCTAACATTGAGGTACCGAGTAAAGACGTTCTATGGACTTAACCACCAGGGATCTCTCGTTCCTCGCGGCAGGTATGGCGGGATAATCAGTGGCGTCGTATCGATCTTGGAGGTAAGCCCGTGCCCTATCGCGTCAGAGACAGCCAAGTCTCCGCCGCTTTGTCCTATTCTTTCTCTCTCCCTCTCGCGCTCACCTCGAGTAAATCCTTACCAGGCTCCTTTTGAGGTTCGACGCAATACCGATATAACGAGGAAAGCTACGAAGCCCCTGAGAGACGCTAGCAGGACGCGAAGAAGGACTCGCGTCGGATCGCGGACGAAGGAACCATTCTGCGCTTCGATGCTTCTTCCACTATATATATGTATTTTATAGAAATAGTAATAGAGAGGGAGAGAGAGAGAGAACAATATCAAAAGAGAGAGAGAGAAATCGAGAGAGCGAATATAAAGCCAGCGTTGACGCTATTTGGTGGAATTGGTGCTTTGTTCGTTACGAGCTCTCCGTATCTCCGTGACATCTCTCTCTCTCTCTCTCTCTCTTGATCCCACGCGACAATAGAGCCGTGAACAACCCCGCTCGCTATACACATCGATAGATTTATATATACCTAGATACGTATGTATATACGATTGGCGAATGTCCAGTTGAACGCGACACTCCGAACAGGGCCACCCTCGGAACTTTCGACGAGATCCAATGTCGATCATACACCGTTCATATCGTTTGGTCGTGATACCAAATTTTATTTCCAACGTTGCGACCAATCTCCCTCTCGCACGAACGTCCAACGTTCCTAGAACAATAAAAGAATATTTCATTCTCTTCGATATTTCATCTATTTACAACTATCGAATCGATTTATATTAAAAATTGATAAATCGATGACTAATTAACGATACTAATAATTCATAGGTCAACTTGTCCGGCACCCGCGAACCAAAGTACCTTTTGCTTGATTCCCTACGTTTACGCGACCTCGATTAGCCCTTCTCGACCCTTTCGGATGATCGAATCGTTCCTATATATATACGTTCGTAATATTCGCGTGTAGAATTCGAGCTCCGGGGAACGAGTAGTTACCCGAGACCTATTACGGAATCGACAAATCGGATATCTCGATCGCGCGAATATAATTCTCGATTCGGAGTTGTCTTCGTCGAGAGTGAGAGAGAGGTGGAACAAAGTGCTCGCATAGAGCCGAACAACTTTGATAATGGCCCCAGCTCTGGGCCAAATGAGATTTAGTCAACGTATATATATGCGTTGAGGTAGACAGAGAGAGATCAATTCAGCTGTCGTCACCAACCCATGGGTTTCGTAATTACCCAAAAGTTATACGAATGATTTCTTCGACGAGCCCTTGATCGTAATTAACGCCCATGATTATTATCATTACTGGATACAAACTATGCGAGCAGTAACCGACGAACACTTGTACGTGCCCTAGTGTCGAACGAGGGCGAGTCGATAGCTTTTCTGATAACGACATCGTCCTCACCGATAACATCGAGATCACGTATTTCGTACATAGATGTATTATCCATCGTCTCGTCGATCATGTTCAGAGATCAGAGAGAGAGAGAGAGAGAGAGCGATTCAAAGCGATTGTTTCGTCGGGAAAGAGAATTTAATGGCGAGGGTAAGCTTCTCCTTGACGAAGAACCGGAAGTGTTTTGAGGAATGGAACTAGAACGAGACGACTTGGCGACGTGTGATTGTTGAAAACAAAAAAAAATAACACTTCCTGATCTTTGAGGTAGCTAAATAAAATGATCGCCTATCTTTTTGCCAGCTATGTGAACGTTTTACTCGCGTTTTCTTTTTTCAAAGCGATTGATCTATTTTTTTAAATCGGTCAACCTATTTTTATAGACGTTCTTCATGAACGCATAATTAACAACAAAGTGGGTACAACGCGTTTGTGCGTCGAGGCTCGCACGAGGCTCGATGAGCTATTTTTGTACAATTTATCTTGTATTTACGTGCTCGACATCGTTTTCGGATTAATAATAAGGGAAATAATAATAGTTGGAGATTTTTTTTTGTTTTCGTTCCCAAGGCAAAGGGTACCTTTCTCTCGTATATCTCTTTGACCGCGATAAATGTACGGCAATATGCACCAAGACGTACGTATTGAAACAGGAAACCGAGAACCATACGCCCGCCGGAATATATTTCCGTGAGATAACGATCTCACTCATCCCCCTACGATCTCGTTAGAATCTTTCCTCGGTCTAGACGGGAAGTTGGTCGTTATCACGCTCGAAGCATGAATAGAAAAATTGGGTAACAACGATAGAAGCAATTTTCAAAACTCTCCAAAAATATTCCCAATTTCGTAGTAGAATGATGTTCTCTGAGGCATTTCAATGCTCGAGACATTCTACGTCGCAAGCCCATCGTCGAAAACCAACAATTCTTTTCAGATTTGTCTTCTGTAGAAAAAAACAGAAAAAAACAGATATTAATTTAGATTTTTTTTTTCGCATTTATAATTATAACGATACAATATTTACAGACAATTACCGTTTGCTTACGGGTTTCGCCGGATAGTGCACGGTGGTATTTCGAACTACAAAGAATCCCATTAAAATAGCAGCAGTAGCATCATCATCCTCCAAGTACATAACGTGGTATTATAATACTCGTACATTTAATACGCCTATTCGTGGTCGACGTGGTCGAATAAACTATACGGCTTCTCTATGACGATAACAATACGATTATTACTATTGCGGTAGCGGCTGGTGCGCACCAGTTTTAATTAAGTGCAGTTACCCGGGATCCTGACGCGCTCCTGAATACTACCACGAGAGAAGATCTTCGAGTCTCTTATCAAGGCTGTTTCATCGCGTACCTACCTACTACCGCCCGTATTATATTCTTCTATAGAATTGTCGGATATTGTTTCATTTTATTGTTACCATAAGCAGACTCGTATATTATATGAAATTGAAATAAGAAGAGTCTCCACGATGAAGATTTTCCGGGCATGTTACTATAAAACGATATTTTTAATTTATCGAATTTTTTACCGTTTCTTTATCGATGTGGGAAAAGAACATGACGGATTACTCTAACACGATCGTGTCGGACGTCAGGAAACGGACGTTTCTCGACAAAGAGTTAAGAAGAAGAAGAAGAAGAAGAAGTAGAAGAAGAAGAAGAAGAAAGTCCCGTGAGAATGCGCGACGATTCTCAGTCGTCGAGCGACGAGGGACGAACTTTCTTAATCTTGTTTTGAGTTCTACTAGACGGTGCTGAGGTACCTGACGGTTCTCTTCTTGAGCTAAATTGGCAGCAGGTTCACCATACGCTATATCTATACGTTTCTTTGTGAAGCAAAAGGTGTGGATTTACTATATGTATACGATATCAGACAAACGTGAGCCCGAGGGAGACAAGAATAAACTTCCCTTTCACGTTTCTAGGCAGAGGAGAGACGTCGAGACGTCGCGAGGACGACTAGTGAGACCACGGGGACCTTCCTCTTCTTTGAAACTTGTCAAAACCTCGAGGGAGACTCAATCCTCGTCTTCTTGTATTTGTATTCCGAGACACGTAGCCTCTTCACCGATCCCCATATAGATTATTCCCGAAAGACTTTGATACCGGCGATTTTCGATGCTCGATGTGCAAAAAATGGCCTAGGATGAGGCCAATTTTTTTTCCCCTGCAAAAAGACTTCAATTAAAGATTACCGAATGAAAAATTTCCCATACAACACGAATATCACGAGGATAATCTCGATATATTCCTAACACTTGGCTGATACTCCTAATTTATATATGTAACTATCTAACTAGTAACTACGTAAGCTTTTTCAGATTGCCTGACCGAGCGGAAAGACAAGACTCCGCAGCACACGCTTTCTCGAAATATTCGTCGAACCATGTTTGATTCTCGTTTGATTCTCGTTTGATTCTATTTGGCATTCGAGTTTTACTATGTGTACGTACAACACGACGTATGCACCGAGTTTCACGGAGAATTTCCATCAGAGTTTGTCAACAGATGTTGCGAGCGAACGGCTGCTTGCAACTCGGTACTCGACCAAGTTCGTGGCCCGGTACGTCGAAAGGTCCTCATTGAGGCTATCTACCACGACGTACGAGCAAAAGCTCCCTGTAGTGTATTTTCAATGATCGTAGGAAATCGGACATTGAGCAAACACGAGCCGATTCATACCATACCGATTCCCTAAGTTGGCTATTAAACTTTTATTCGCTCGATCGCTCTCATTAACGTTATTAATAAAAGCTTGGATAAAAATGTTAAAATTTAATTCTCAAATTATTCAGGCTTCTTCGTTGTCAGCCTCCTGTCGTATAAGGAAAATTCAAGAAAGATCGAGCGACAAAATTGATTTAATCAACGCTTTCTTAGAGTCAAATTCTTACCCTTGGTAATAATAAATCGTTGGGATATGAAAAAAAGGGGATGGAATCTTTCTCGGATATCCGCGACAGTCAACGTTGACATCTTAACGAGACAGAAGCGTCGGAAGTGCTCGGCAGTAGCGGCTAAATGAAATTACTCCCGCCACGTTCTCACGTCACATCGTGCTTATGCCGGAGCGTCTTATCGTTGTAATATCCAACTCGCTTCCTCTCTCTTATAATTCTTCCCATCAGGCTGACGAGTTATTCGCAGCTTCAATAACATCTTCCGACGTTACTTCCGAGTTTAATCGTCTCGGACGAGCCCGAGCTGGTAATTTCTCCTGTGTGAAAAATTTAAATACGACGATCGACTAGAAAAATAGGCAGAAGCGTACACTCCATCTATGTAACCGAAGGAAACGAAAACGTATCTCGCGAACAAACTCATTCGTTACTTAACACAAAAGCTTCCTTCAAGCTGTAAGAAAAGTATTGTCGATCGTCGGGAGATAAAAATATCCAGCTTGAAAAGAAAAGTTTCCTCGATGAAAAAAATCTCTTTCCCCAGACAACAAAAGCTTTCTTATAATCTCTGGGTTTTTTCTGTATCCGCAGGACTAATGAGACCACGGAGAGCCCGAGAACAGAATCGTTTTTCTTCCGCTCAGCTGAACCGCGTGATGAGAATGGGAAAGAAGAAAAAAAAGAAGAAGAAAAAAGGGTCGAGGCTGAAACGAG
Organism: Netelia inedita; assembly: GCA_964017225.1. Lineage (NCBI taxonomy): Eukaryota > Metazoa > Arthropoda > Insecta > Hymenoptera > Ichneumonidae > Netelia > Netelia inedita. The sequence continues at coordinate 38,413,514 of OZ024923.1, forward strand.
CGAGAAGACAAAAATTGGAGAAACGCTTAATTAACGCATGATAATTCTCGGCTATCCTTTCTCTTTCTTCCTCTCCGTCTATCGGTTGCGTGTTTGCCTCGGAGAAAAAGCTGCCAGGACATTTCGAAAAAGCAACGTCGGATATAAACCAGTCCGTATCACGCTGTGCATCGATCATATGAAAATATCCGGCTCGACACGAATAATACACGATCGGAATCTCGTGTCAACACTCGATCTATATCTCGTGTTTACGTCCCTACCTGCTCCGAAATACAATTTCACGCTGTAGGAAGCCGCTCGTGTCCGCAGACCCCCCTTCGTGACGCATGATCCTCTTCCCATTGAGAATATATGTACGTTTGCAAAGCATTCCCACTCAAAAGCACTTCGAAAGTCTCCATGTATGTTCGCAGCTTCGACGATATATTACTCGAACAGGTATGAACTGGTTTGCGGCTTCGCCGATGAGTTCTGTGATTAAAGTCCTTTGACTGATTTGTTACGTCCTAGGTAACTCTCGCATTTCATACTTCTTTCTCAAAAAATGAATGTAACGTTGAAACACGACCGGAGTACGATTTGAAACTCGGTTTTCGATATGTAGCGAAAGCTTTTCATTGTAGAAGAATCCGTCGAGGCTCTTGATGATTTTGCTGAGTTTGTTTTAACAAAAAACTGTTTTGGTTTTGGAAAATGTGTTTATCGTGTCTTTATTTGCAACTGCTGAACGTTTCATGTTGATATTCAATTTGGTCATCCTGGCTGAACAACATTTTCTCAGAATGATGCAACATTTTCTCAGAATGATTGAGTTTATTGATAAACAATTGAAATGATTTTTTTACCTAGACCAAAGAATCATGCTTTTCAGTGGATTTCATCATGCTGGCAAATGTACTTTTTGTTTTTCTTTCAAAATCCATACAATTCTTGATAAATCACCTCCTCTATAAAGCCTGCGCTTACAAATTCAAATTTGCTACTTCATTTTCTTTTATCCTTTATCTCTTTTTCAATCATTTTCATATTTGCCCCAGGGAACTGTGATTCTCACTGTAGCATGTCACCCTGGTGTATGTAGTTCTGGAATGATATGCGCTTCTCAAAGACCCGACTATAGTTAATGAGTCCTCTTTCGCAGAAATGGTGTATGTACATTCTAGTTTATTCCCTCAGTGTTTTATATCTGATATTCCTTTCTCGAAAGTTTCGGCTAGATTAGTGTCCCAAAAGGCCTGCGATAATAATGAATCACGAATCATGGTTTCAGAACTTGTAATATTCGTTAGCTCGCTAGCTTCTTCGATATACAATATTCATGTCTCGCAAACTGCATCTCTGCTACTTGTTGAGTAGAGGTATTTATTTTCTAGTCACGAGCGACAAAGATACTTTTGCAAATGTACAAGACGTCGATGTAAATGTCTGGAATAAAAATCTATGAGTTTTTTATGCCACGGGGTATGAGAGGTTTGGCGCAGAGATTACGAGCTAGGACTTTCAGCTGCATGGACGATGTGACACTGGCAATGAGAAAAAAGAGAACCTTCTGCAATCTAATGGTAATAACGAAAAAACACGATTGAAGCTGCATACGACAATAATGTCGCATCACTCGTAGCATGGTCGAGAAAGTCGACGTCGAGGTTGTGTCGAATTGTCATATTGAAAACATTTACACACATGCATGAAACGATAGGTCATTGCACGATCACCATCCTCGGTGTACTGAAGGATACTTATATGTAGAACGATCTATCGATAAATGAGAAAAGTGATGAAAAATTATTGACAATTACCTGTTGATTGTAATCTCGAGAGTTCGAATTCAGAATTCAGAGACCGATGTCGATGGCGATGTTCGCGAAATTACGACAATGTAAGTCTCTACAATGTCGCAAGAGTCGTATTTTATTGCAGAAATATTTTCTTGAACGAAAATGATCCAACAAATGTATGAAAATTTATCAATATAAGAGAAAACCATCGACACATCGTGGGACGAGTAGACGGAACTTAGGTTCTTTTTATCCGTCTGCTACCTCGTAAGAGTTGTCTGCTTCCTGTTTCGCGAAGAATTTTTGAAAAACGTTTTGGGCTGCAAGTATTCATACATTTTAAGCCTTATATTACTCAAACGAGCCTGGTATAATCGTATTTATTAACATATTTTTTATTTGGCTAGAAGGAAAAAGAATGAGAGGGGGTTGGGAGAAAGAGACATGCCGACCATTTTGTTGCAGAACTACCGAAATCAAATTCGTTCGATAATTGGAAAAATTTCGTAATTAAGCATTGCAACTGTTTTAGCTGCTTAAAATATCCATGATATATGTAATTAGGTTGATGTACATTATGTTAATAAGACAGAAGTAAAAATTTAATAAAATAGTTTTTGTTATATCTTGATGTTGACTAAGAAATCGCGAAAAAAATCGCGGTTCGTCAGTAGCGCCTCAGCTTTTTTACGAGGTAAATCTGTTGTGCGGGTGCTCCGCGATGCTCATCATTTTCTTAATGTAAAGTTATTTCGATTGACCTCCCGACTACATATTCAGTTTTGAACCGTCTTATATCGAGTTTATCGAGATTGAAAAAAAATAATAATAAGATTAATAATTTTTGTTTTCGCGAGTCTTGTCTGCAATATTTGTTGACGTGCTGTGAAATTTTGAAGCGATCGGCTTAAATAAGACCGGTAAATTACCGACGCGACCAAGGAAAGGTAGTGATTGCGACGGCTGCCACTCTAGCAGAGTGGCGCGCGGTTCTGTCTTTTAGAAGTAGTTCGCGACGCGAGCGCTTTGACGAATTCTTTGTCAATCCGTAAAGTGATCCCACGGTACATCTTTTTCGAACTCGTAAATTTGTTTAGTTTACGAAACTTGTCATTCCTTCAATTTGAAGATGTTTCTGTTTTTCTTTAATATCACAGTGTTCAAACTACAAGTGCCATTTTTTCCACCCGGTGTTTATTTGAAAAATAAAAGTATTTGGTGAATGGTGCAAAAATTTCGTTCCTCCGTTCAATCTGGAAACGCGATAGAAAACATCATCTGGTGTACATCGCAAAGTGAGTCATATTTTCCATTTATTTCAAATTACAATCAGCTTATTATTTATTGATCTATTATATACACGATTGTTTTTAATTAAAAATACGTATATTATATAGAAAAATAATATTATCCCGAACGTTATCGATTGTTTGCTGCCGGTGCGATTCGTGCAATTGTACTGCAAATTCTGAATTGTTCGTTGAACGAACTAAAAAATAGAGTTTTCAAGTAACCTCGCCGGGAGCATGCATACACACACGTTTATCCATGTATATGGGTATAGGTATGGGGATGGGTATCGGCGGGCTATGAATCAACGTGCGGTCAGTAGTTACGCCGAGTTTTACGAGCCAACTAAATCCGTTAAACGTTGCTCGAGATAATCGTCTTCGGATAAGAGGTCGAACCGACCCACGTTTGTTCTTTTTTTTTGTCACTTTTAAATAATGCCTTTCTTATCGCGAATACTCCCTCCCACCAGCCAGTCGCCGTTGTTCGTGGCTGTTGATCCCCTTCGAGCGTTTATGTAGCCCACACATACTACGTAGTTCGATGTTGCCACTGCGAACCTTTATCATATATCGTAAATTATGTGCGAGGGTTACACATCGACGGCGTGCAACGTAGTCCTGTGATATATAATCCACCTTGCATATATAAATCCTAGAATTTCTCCGTAACGTCTTTTCTATCGAAATTTTATCGTACGATACAGTGGTAATTCTCTAATGATACATATTTTTTAATTAATTGTGAAAATGTGGCAATGACTTTTTATATATTTCGGTATCCGTTTATTTTTCTATTACGTCGATTTTCTAACACCTTCATCTTTTTACGAGCATGAAATAAAAATGGGGTTATCCTTTAATCGTTTCGAATAAAATAAACGACTATTAAATTAATTATCATTAATTATATTTTTCCAATTTTTATGTTTTTTATTACCGGGTTCAGGAATGTTGCGATAACTTTATGATTCTTATCAAAATCAAACGAAAGCGGGGAGATTGAGTATCGCGGAAAAAATGGGACACGTCGTGCGAGGTCTCTCGAAGCATCGGTAAAAGGACGGATCGTTTAGAACTCTGGTTTCGAGTATTGCAGTAAAAGAGAGACAGGCTCGTTCGTATAATTTGCAGCCCTGAGTGAGACACCGATTCGTTTTCCCTCCTTCGTCCTATCGTCGACGGTAACATGGGGCACAGCGGGTATCCCTCGAACTCTCGAATTAATTTTACACGTACCCTGGCAAATCTCTGTCCTCTCGAGCCCTTTGCCTTTTTTTTGTTTCTTCGTCCTCTTCTCTCTCTTTACCTAGCTCGATTCGCTCCACGTTTTCCTTTACCCAATAAAGTGCCATCAGCACGCCACTAACTAGAGAGCAATAAATTTTCCGTCATACCTATACCTATTATATAACGCGCGAGAGGAGGACCGTTCGTGCGTTTGACACGAACTTTGAGAGCGTATAGAGGAGAATTGGCGAACGCATGAACAACCTTCGCAATTAAATCAATTAATCGAAGCTTTGGTCTCGCTGGCTTTACCTCCTATAAAAAACTTTGATCCGGCCGCCCGAGTTTTTAGTTATAATTAAATAAATCCAAGCTTAATCACAATAGGATAATCCATGAAAAAATAAAATCCACTACGATCATCGATATTTCGTCGTAAAACAAGCGTTCTCTTCATTCCAATTTAAAATGTATCGTATAGCAAACGAATATTGTTCGAAAGATTGATATTTTTTCGAAATATCCGTTTTAATCGTTATGACGAGAGGGATAATGGGTGGGGATAGGTGACTCGGTCGTATATCGGTCGGTCAAAAAGGGACGTCGAAGAATGGTCGTCGATGCTGCCAATGTCGTAATGAATCACGACGACGTTGACGAGACTATCGCGAGGCCTGGCGTAACGGCAGGCCGTAGCGTAACGTATGCTTGCATATAGGGAAGAACTGTAACGTCGCTACTCGCCGGGAGGCAGCAGCACGCACGTCACGTACATTATTCATGGACCTGTCTCAATAACGAGAGTGCCACCGTCCCCCATGGCATCCAGAGAAGCATAGAAATCCTCCGGTATATAAATGTGGGCGTCGCATACATATATGTATATTATCGAATCGAACGAATAGCCGCGAAACCGGGATCCAATCCCGTCACGACCTCAAACGTCAAACGATCGATGACGCGCGTCGGTCAGCCTCGCGATCGACGTGTCCGATCCGTATAAACATTCGCCCCGTACCTACATAGGTGGCGTGCCTATCTCATACGCGAAATCTCGTTTTCCCGCGTGACTCGACCTCCTTCCACACATTTCCCTTCCAATTATCTTCGCGAGATCGATCAACCGTACCTTTCCCTCTTGTCCCCATCGTCGTATTATACGAAAATTATACGGTAATCCTACCAATTATTACGACAATAGCGGGGCCGTATCGTGGTCGGTACGGAAGACTCGCGCTTCCCCAACGTCCTTCCTGAGCTCGTTACGACTCGCAGAGATACATTCGTATCCTCGACGATCGATCTTACGAGTCAAGTTCTTTGCTCTAATTATAACTATACAAATTTAATCATTTTCATTATCACACTAACATAAAATCCAACTAAACTTTCTCCCACTCAATATTCTTAGAATATTTCTTTTCTTGATGTGTTCGAGTTCTAGTAAAATCGACGATGCTCGTTCCTCGTCGTGTGTCTATATATATATATTTATAGTGTTTGTTTCGCACATCTTTTCCTCTTTACGTTGATCGTATCCCGTTAGGCTCTCTCTCTCTCTCTCTCATTCTCGTTGGGGAGCACTTTATTTTATTGACGGTCGAGAGAGCCCCCTGAATGTTTCTATACTGAAATGGTCCGGAAGCTTTCTCCGTGAAATACGTATTATGGTGAAGGTGACATTCATCGATAGGAGGGTGTTGAGAATATAGCGGGAATCGTTTCGAATCAGTTTTGTTGTTTCGACCTTCGGCTGTTGGATCGTAAACGACCTTACGCAACCTTGTAACCGTCGCCACAAGTCGAGAGGAAGTCGTTAAGAAAATAACACCGTAATTTCGTTTCGCGTAAAGAAAAATTCGAGAATTACGTTCTCGGTAATTGGACGAAATTCCTTTGTTGGTTCGATCGTTGGAGAAACTCCGGCTCAAATAGACTTTGCTTTGGTTCGTTCGAAGCTCAAAACGCACCACAACAAAGCCAAGCAAGGAAAGGTTTACCAAGCGTCATGAGGATATCGAGTTTTACCTACCGAAAATCTCAAGAATTTTGGTATTCCTGGACAATGGGGGAAGGAATGGACGCGTACCTACACAAAGATACGCGACGAAAGTTTAGAATTTTGAACGACGAGGAAATAGTTTTCATCACGATAGGCGACAAAAGCGACTCTTGGTAAAGAGGCAAATCCTTAACTCGAGCCTGACCACGCGTTAAATTTCTAAAACGTAAACAAATTTAATCAATAAAGTATTACAATTTTTATTGTAACAAAGAATCGTTCGATAATTAACGGTAAATTACGAATATTACGTGTGTCCTACGTGCGTTAATATTTTGAGAAATGTTGCACGAACCGTTTCGATGATTTTCCGTGTGGTGGACGGTCGAACGATGCTTTTACCACAGTGGAACGAGGGACGATGTCCGGTGTCGAGCGGGCGAAAGAAAGGCCGGAACAAAAAGCGGTGTGAAGCGTGGAAGCAGGGCTTGGAATTCTCTCGCGTTTACGGTTTCCGCACACGTTTTATCTCTCGTCGAGTGGGCCCGGGTTTCGGAGTATTTCCCTTGTTTTCGGTCTGTCTATCTCTCTCTGTATCTATTTATTTCTCTCTCACTCTCTCTCTCTCTCGTAAGCGCTCGGGACAACGTAGAATACGATATACGAGAGCAGAGGTTGGACGAACGACCAAAAAGCAGCAACAGCCCCCTCAGGCATTTCCTTCCGCCTGGACACTCTTCGACGTTTGCCGTTATATTCTCCCGCTTCGCTAAACTTTTTTCACTCTCTGTGTACACCTTTAACGAACAAGACTGATTTTGTGCCTCGATCTTTCTCTTTTATTTTTCTCTCTTTCCATCCAACCCTCCTTTCCCATCATTCGTAACGAACCATGGCCGTTACGAGAATTTTTCCGTTGCTCTTTTTCCAGTCAAACTCGTTTCTTTTTATTCGCTCCATTCTATTTATGTTCGCCAGATATCACTCGTCACGTTTTACTCTTTTTTCACGCTTCGCTCTTGTGGTTGTTTCTTTTTTTTTTTGGAGAAAAAAATGTACACAGACTACATCGAGTTTCTTCGTTTATTTTTTTTTCTTTCCTATGGCGAGAGGGTAAAAGTCGATATTCAAAGCTTTCGTACGAGCTATAGGCACGTAACTGGTTGATCGACGGGTGAAAATGTCTTGGTGCATGCGAGAGAACGAAGAGAATGTTTCGTCGGTCGTGGAACTTCGAGAAGGAAGAACAAATTTTGAAATATAGTTCACGTAAGAATGTGATAAGTTTATGGTTAATTTGGGTTTTTACTGCTTACACGGATCTCGAACGAGACCAGTTGCGAGGGTGGCTAGTCTCTTCCTCGATACAAACCTTCGTGTTTTATTTAAAGATTGAAGATTATTGGAGACGCTCGATTAAAAACAATTCGAGACTTTTTCCACTTTTTATATTCGACCTTTTGTCCCTCGAGGGAGACGAGTTTCTTACGAAATGCTCGAAATAAAATCAACTAGTTGAGTTTGGTATCGATCGACGAATCACTCTTTGTTCGAATATTTTATTGAAAAATAAAGTAACTCGTAATAATAATTATTGACTAAATCGTATATTTCCATTAAGATTTAATTAAGATGTAATCGTGTTGGATCATATAGCACTGAGATCGTCACAGTCGATAGAAGAAAAAAACCGTAAAATATTAAAAATATAAAGATTAATCGATATACAAAAATAATAAAAAGTGGCTTTGGGAATAAAAATAGTTTCGAGGAAAATTGGCGAATCGGCTCGATATTTCTCGCACTCCGCTCGCGGTCTTTATTATTCCACCCAGTAAAAAAAAAAGATATTTCCTAACGAAGTTAGAAAGTCGAAAATAAAATGAAAACATTCAGGCGCGTTCGCTGGTCGCAACGGCGAGTGAGCGTTCGCGAGTCTTCCGACGCTCTTTAATCGTCCACGATACCCGAGTCCGTTTTTTCCCAAGTTCCTCCTGAATCTCAAAAAAACTTTTGTTTCTCGTTTCCGGCACGTAAAATAGAACAAAGCCAAACGCGAGAAAACAAGAGGCTGAAAAAACGAAGTAAACAACATGAGGATTACCAACGAGATCCCCGATAACCTGATAAAGCTTGGAGACCGCGAAGCCGAGAATACCATCGGAAACTGTGATGGCAGCACCGGCGATACCCTTAGCGCTAGTAGGAAAGAGTTCTCCTATGAGAGCGTTCGGCAAAGTACCAAGACCAACTTGATACGCGATCTGAAACAATATAACATCAACCACCGGTAGAAGATTGATCGAGGAGAGATCGGTGCCACGAAAATCAAGTAGAAGATAGATCGCCAAAATTCCTAGAGTAATCGCCGATCCGAGACTCGAAATAAGGAGCAAGGGTCTTCGTCCAGCGTCCTCGACGAGTCCAGTCGCCAATGTTCCCGACACGAGTCCAACGGCTAGAACGATTATCGTCGCGATGTTCGAATCGATACCGATATTCGTATTACGAAATAGAGTCTCGAGATATTGCATGGTACTGAAGCTACCGCTCAATTGTTGAGCGACGATGAGTCCCAGAACTATGATAAAGGCTCGTCGATTGTTCGATGAGAACAATCTCTTGAGAGTCTCGATTTTACGACCACCGGTATTCTCCGTCGAATCCTCGTGGCGATTTTCCTTTATATTCTTTAGTACAATATCCAGTTCACGTTGGGCCTCGTCCTCCTCCGTGATTCCTTTGAAGAAAGCTATCGCTCTAGTGGCTTCCTCGTTGCGTCCCTTGGTCGCTAGATAATACGGACTCTCGGGGAACCAGACGAACGTCGCGACGAAAATAATTGGCACCGTTAGCATCACGATACCGAGCACCGTGTAGGATACCCAAGGACCTACGCTGCAGGCTATCAACGATCCGGTAAATACGTTCACGGCTATCAGTGTTCCCAATGCACCGCGTATGTTCGTGTCAGCGACTTCCGAGACGTACATAGGATTCGTCGTGTAAGAAATTCCTACCCCAACCCCGAGTACCATTCGCGACGCGTACAGAGCTCCTACGTTCTTCGCAAGAATTACGATTATCCATCCGGCTATGTAGAATAGACTGCTGAACAGTAGGCAGAATTTTCTTCCGTATTTCGAGGCTAGCCAAGCACCGAGAAAGGGACCTATCATCGAGCCTATTACCGTCAACGAGACGATCCACGAACTCTCGTCGCTCGTTATCCTCACGGGTATGTTTTCCTCTTTTCCCTCCATCAAACGAGATAGTATCGTCGTTGTCCAACCGTAGACCGTACCGGCTGCTATCATCGATAGGGTTGCTGCAAATATTTCCGACAACGATTATCACTTTTATTATCATCGATATTAATCATCGGCATAAGGACCTTTTTCATTTAATTCTTTGTTTCTTTGTTCTCTTCTTCAATCTTTCCCTCCCATTGTTGACCTTCTTTAATTGTTGACTCGCCTGATATCGCTGCTAGCCATTGTTTCCACTGTGTTCGACCCTCTTTTCTTTCCATTCTCAGGACCTCCTGGACTCTTCGACTCTCCTCGTCCGGAGCCTCGATCTAAACAAAACATTCGATCATTCCCATTGACCAAATTTACAAATTACAAATCTCCCATTTCATCCCCGATCTACTCTACGATTCGATCAACGATCTTTTCCATTTATTTCTATCAATAAAGACCACTACTATTTATCCCTTATGTTAAAGTTTCGCGTACACTATTCCTTCTTATTTAAAAAATCAATTTAATCTCCGACCGAACTAACTCGACTTTCATCCCGTATCTTCGTCTCCTCCCACGTTACACCCTCCAGTCCGAAACACCCGGTATAACGTTTCTAGCGCCTTCGTGTCTTTAACCCCCCCACCTCTCATCCTCCTCCAACACCTAGCCCCCCTTTTCATCATTCCGTTCAAACAAAATTACGTAACGATGCGTATTTCATAGACTCGTCGCGTTCCTTTTTCTTTCTCGAACGAGTCGTCGAGACGTTCGTGCTGCCGCTGCTGCTGCTTTACCCACGTATCTATACGTGCATATGTATATATGTGTATGTATGTATATATATATGGGCGATAAGATCCAGGCGCGTGCGTCGTTCGTCGTGAAAATCACACGTTTTCCAACATAACCTAGGTATTTCATAATCTTGCCGCGAGTCAAACGGTACACGAGTTGAATTTTTATTGTAGTGTCTCTAGGGACGAGTAGAGAGAGAGAGAGAGAGAGAGAGAGAGGAGAAAGTGCCTGGAGGGAAGTGAAGTCACGTGGGTGAAACGCAAGAGTGGGATGTTTCGTCGTATCGTATATTTATATTTGTTTTTGTTGTCTCACCAGAGCTTCCATGGTGACGGTCATTGTTTTCGAGGATCGAGCCGGTACGATCGTCTAACGATAATCCTTAAGCGTTTAAACACACCGGAACCAACTATACAGACATTAGTTTTAATACCGACGATAAAATATTATTTATTGGGTAGCGAAAAAGGGTCAAGCGACTCGCGAGCGTTTCCCACCTTTCCGATACTCGATTCCAAAATTTATTGGTTATGGTCGGTCGATCGCACGTGACCACAAAGACCTCGACTGTTGGTTAAACGAGTCACCGACAACACGTTCGTCGTTGTTGTTATTTCCGCTCGATCGTTAGCTCGTCACTTCTCAAGAATCAAAGATTCTTGCGTCTGCATAACGAAACGCGTATGTATACATATATAATATATATATATGTATACATATGTGTAATGTGAAGGGTAATAAGAGCGCCGGCGCGACTCCCAACGCTGTATAAACGCGTCTGTGTATTTATAATCTCGCGACTATTACTGGATTCCCGTCGTTGGTTGCGTCGGAGATACTCTCCTATCTTATGTTAGCGCGCGCGTGTGTTTGTCTACCAATAACACACGTGGTCACCGTCGAGAGAGGGAAACGGAGAACCGAAGAGAAACGAAAGAAAACTCTCGGTTTACCTCGTGCGCATCTAAATAAGTAAATAAAAGATGTATCACCCTCGAATCCAAAGAAGAAATCAAATTACAGAAAAATATCACATTTGTATTATCCATTCTCGTTTCTTCGTCACGTATACGAATGTATCCAACTTTTGTGAAGAAAAAAACAACAAACACTCGACTTTGTTACTTCTACCGGCTTTTCATTTACAGTTGAAACAAGTGTCGAAGTTTACGTTGCGCGCGTGACGCTGCATAACGACCTTGGAACGTTTTCCAATGATCGATGATAACCGATAACGCAAGGGGGAGGGGGAAGGGAGGAGGTCGAGGTAACGAGTCTTTTTCGAGGGTTTCACGCGATGGTATAATTTTCCTAGCATTCGGTACAGTTTGGGTCCGGAGGTTCAAATCGCCTTTACGAATCGGATATCGTAGACCCGTACTAGTGATAAGGGGCTCTCCGGTGAAAGTTGGCGCGTTTACGATTACCGCCGTGAAACGATTACAACGAGACGATGCCTCTCGAGAGTTTCGTTCGTGTTACCAAAGGCGTTATCATCTCGAGTCGCGTATTTTGGATAGACGGGACGAGGAAGGGAGAGCGGTTAAGTCGGACTCGAGATACGATTGCGAGTACGTTGGGCCGTACGAAGTTGTACGTAGTCGAGTGTTTAACTATCGCGTTTAATGCTTCTCGACTCTCGTTATCCCGGGTCGAACGAGCATTTCGGATATTGTTTATCTACGTACGGAAGCTGGGACCCTCGATCTTCGTGCTCGATAATAATATTTATTTTTTTTCTTGTTTGTTTAGCGAAATCAAAATATCGTTATTTTTATTCGATTTTTGTGAATGATCGATCGAAGAGTATTAATAATCGCGTCGATTATTCTGGGATTAATTTAATAAACTTTTGTTTGCACGTCTTACTTTCATTATTGTTTTATATCGATGATGATGTTTGTTGAATTATCACTCGACGGTGACGATGGCGAACACGAATGTACGTCACTGCACAATTTGTCGTAGCACCGAGAACGTTATTATAGAGTCGTCATCGCGAACGGCACGCGACTCATCTTCCTGTGATTCTCGTTGAACGTTGTTCACCCTATTTATCCGACATCGCTAATCCCCTTCGAGTTGAAAGGAACGACGTACCGATCGACGCTCACCGCCCGCACTTCCACAGAGCGTCCAATTGACCTTAATCTTATTATTAGTAATTATAATCACATATAGTGGACGTGCCGACGTATGAGACAGACGCGAGCTCGAGAGTTCTGGAGGAGTGCGAGGACGCTAATTGTATAATATAAAAGACGCGCGTTGCCTCACGAGATTGAAATAAATAATGCGGAAATAATCGGCTTATAAAATTCTACAGTTTATCACGAGTTATCACCGTTGCAATCGTGAAAATATAATTTTCATAAGTTTAATTGATTTATTATTATTTATTAAATAGTAGAAAATATTGGAAAATTATAGAAAAATTGATTCAGTTGTAATGGAGGAAAAAAGACTTTCTGGTGGCCGATATGAAACTTGTACTGACGAAGCTTTTGCCTCGCGAATGTAATTTTTCGTGCGGAAGAATTCAAGACTGAATTTTTTCTCATCCTGTAGAGTGGCTTGATCGTCGATGTCAACAATCCGGGCATTGACGGATTGCCTTGTAGCAAAGAGGACGGATAAAACAGCCCTCCGGCTGGTTCGCGAACGACGAGTGAGATTACGCGTCGTACACGAATTGCGACAATGCTTGGAGAGAAAATGAGATTGAAATTGTACAATATATTGAATTCCGGTGAATTTTAATCGCTTTTTAAACTCTAAGGGCCTATGTCGATCGTAAATTTCCCGCACAACAAGAAAATCATGATTTCGTTTTTGATTTTTCAGGTTTTATCGACTTTAAGTGTGTTAATCGTTATTTGTGGTTTTTTGCGTTTTACTCCTAGAGTTTTTGAGATATCGGAAAAAACAACGTCAGGATCTTCATCAGCGAGCAATTTCCGATCGGATAAGACTATTTTCAATTGACTGGTGGAAAATCTGTGATTTTGGAAACCCTCGAGTAGGCTCGAAAAATTGACATTTTAGAATTTTTTTATTCAATATATTTTTAGAGCTTATACCGATCAGAAATTGCTCGCTGATCACGAATCCGTAGGTAGATTTTCGCTAGCACGAAAAATGATAAGTAAAAAAACGAAAAAACGAAAAAATTTACGGTTTTTTCGGGTTTTCGGTAATTAATTTCGAGCTATCGTAATAATAACCATCATTTTCATAATGCGCGAGAAATTTCCGATCGAATAAGACTAGTTTCGAATTAATTTTAAGAAAAAAAGATTCCCCCCCTGCGGGTCTCATTTTTTCGGAATACCCCTTTGACAAGAATTCCAAAATTTTGGAATTCTTTTATTCGATACATTTTTAGAGCTTATACCCATCGGAACCACTTTTTCCTTTATCTTCCCTCCGTTTTTATAGACCTTACGATCTCGGTCAGACATTTTAATATTCTTTCAAATTTTTCCCGAACAACATTTTTCAAACTACCCCTAATTAACCTCGCTTCGTGTATGCGAATTTTAAAAACTCACCGAGTCCAGTAACTAGGCGAAGGGTGGGTGCGCGCTATTTTCGAGCGGAATAATAAATCCTCTTCCCTCGATTATCATAGGTAAGGAGTTGGCGCGAGCGTTTCTCCTTCGTAAATCCGCGTATCGCGCGAGAGTCTCGTTATAGTGGCCCCGTTGAATATCTCAACGTGGAGGGTCGAGCTATAATTTGTAAAAAACTTCCGATCAGAAAGTACCTACAGTTTTTTAACTACCTACTTTGTTACTTTAGGAGATGCTTCGGTGGTGCTTCGAGACTCGCAACTCAATTAATATAAATCAAAATCAATATAAAAATCAGAAAGGTTCGTATATCTTTATACCTTCATTTTTATTCGTTTATTCACGGGTCGTAAATTTCATCTCGCGTTGTTTCACGCGATATTTTTTTTATCACCCGTTGTTAAATTCAACTATCGAATTGAAAAATCTTATAATTCATCTTTCAACGATGAGATAAAATTTTACATTTATATGTTCGTGATATTCGACTCTGTGATATCGATCTTATATTTATAACAACGGGTATTCTTTATCCGTGTAACACGTTTGATAATACAGCTCGCTGATCATCACAGTCCCGAAATTAATCGGATTAAAGCTTGGATAATCCGACCCATACGCATCGAACATTATATTTGCATCGTAGGGATGCGATTTTTATATTCCCTCGCGTTAATTATTTCCCTAACGATCGTCGAAATAGCATCCAATCAAAGTTAGAATATTCAATGTTTATTTTCTTACCAACTGTCTTTTGTTCCAACCGATCGAAAAACGATGCACCAAACGTATTATCGGATCGAATATTATTCAATCATAATACGAGAATCAACTTTATAACGATTGTTCGATAACGAATTAAGAACGAATTAAAAATCTAATAAAACTCGTCTCCCACCGGCAATAACGACAAAGCGTAATCGGCTTCGTTCTTACCTGAATAGTTGAATAACGAGAGAGCAGTTGGAACGATTAATAAACTCGTATTAGGCCAATTCAGTGGTTTTAATCCGCTCGGTAGAGTTGGTACCGTCGAGCGCACGAGCCTATTTCTTCGATATTTATCGCATTCACGCGTTATACTTACACCCCCTCTACTCCAACCCTCCGTTAATTTCCCATAGAGGAAAAATCCTATATTACACGATTCGATGGAAACAACAGTGAAGCGCGAGTAACGACGGCGTTATTTCAGTTCGGAGCATCGAGTATTCGATCGAAGCCAATTGCAGACAATCAGGCGATCGACCGAGACTCGATGTTGCGTTTCTATTTCCTCGTTCCACGTGCGTATAAGCCCAAAAATATTCGTCCACCGTGTATCGACGATAATGTTGGATAAAAGTGTGATATTTCGAAAAAATAATCTCCGCTCCATTGTTTTTCTTATCGACCCGGATAGATAGAAAATTCGATTAAATTTTGGGTACCAGAGCCAATGTCGCATGCATTATCGGAAACTGGCGAAAATATTAATTCACCGGTGAGCTTTCAGCCATCAGCGATAGTAGGGAGGAAGCTTTGAAATTCTGTTGGCTGACTCGGCTTCCCCGTGGATTAACGTTTATGTTCGAGGCTATCGTACGAGACCAACCCCTCCAGCGGGGGAACTATAACAATGAAATATCGTTGAAAATTTCACGTCGTCGAAACACCGGCTTTAATGCAACGAGCATTTACGCTAAAAGCATCTCGCGACTCTAATTTCGGCATTATCGGATTATAATTGTCTCGCGTATGTTGATATCGGATCGACGAGTGAATGATCGAACGGTACAACGCGCTTTCCAACTTCCCACCGATCGCCAGCGACGACAATAACAACAACGAAACGAACGTGAATTTTATACGAAAAATGTTTAAAAGTATTTTCCTATTATTATTATTTTCCTCATCTCGAGAGAAATTTTACCACGTCGAGAAAGGAGAAAAGTTCAGCTATGAAGAAAACGTTTGGTTTTCCCACGGGGTGAATCAATCCCTGGTAGTAAATAACTATATATCTATAAGTTGGAGAAAATGAAGAAAATTGGAAATTGCACAAGGAAGGGAGAAGACAAGTTGGAAATAATTTCAAAAGAATTCGGGCCTTTTTCGTTCCGACTGTAAAATATCCCAGAGACTATAATTTCCTCATTCCCTCATTCAACCAGTTGTTCCAGCAAAATCTTTCGACACACTTACCTTGCCAAAAAGTTTCTCCTCCAAGTTTTCCATTCGATGAAACGAACTCGACCGGGTTAATACGAGTTAACCCACCATTGGGACAAACCGAGGGAAAAAAGGAGTCAAACTTTAGACTATCGCTTAAAAATAATTAATATTCGTGGATGAAGTTTAATAACGAGAATAATATTGGTCAAGGAGGGATAACGTAGTTACCATTGCGAGGGAATACCAGTGGATTTAGTTACTCGCTCTCGTAGCAACGATTAACAAGACCGATTAATTAAATAAGATCTGCATTTTACAAAGCAATAAGTTACATAGATTCCATACACGAAATTAAAAACACTCGGCGCGGGCGATTTCGTGCATTGATCGCGATCGTTTTTATACAAGTATTCGCTGATCGCGAGTCAACGCCACCACCGCGCGCCCTCGATTATAATCGTCGTCGTATACACGTGTTTAAGCGACGCGTTTTCTTCTTCGTGTCTTTTATTTTTGTATGTATTTTTTTTCCTCGTATTTGTATGCTTTTTTGTTTGCCGTTTGTAAATGTATATTGTCTCTGGTGTTGATTGGGGAAGGAGGGGTGGAGGGGGGGGGGGGGCAGGGGGCTCTGTATAGTACGAATCTAGGGCGTTAAATTTTAGTTTTGTTCTTCGCCTCTAGATGTCGTTACCTCTAGTAGTATTATCGTTATAAAGATGATTAAGCAGCGCGGAGGTAAAGTTTAGCGAAGGTTACGAAATATCGCGCTTCAATAATGCAATTCGAATCGTTCTTTCTTTTTTCCTCTCTCTCTCTCTCTCTTTTTTTCTTTTCTTTTTCCACTCGATCCGGGTGTACCCTGGAAGACTTTTGAGACGCTCCACTAAGCACAATATTTTTCGTTTAGTTTTATATTTTTCTTTTTTTTTTTCTTTTTTTTTTCTTTTGTATTTCGTCCCTATGGTGAGAGAGCGGCTAGCACCAAACCCCGATGAACGCTAATCGTATTTACGTGCAACGTGCGAAAAAGCGCGACACTGCACCAAAAGCGACGAACCGGAAACAACGAGCTCTCTTGAGCGTCGATATGGCGAATAAAAAATCACTTTTTTTTTTCTTTTCGAATTGACGCGCTAATTTTCGTTCGGGTCGACGAAGCGAGAGTTCGTCGTTACTCTCTCCTTCGTTCTCGCACCTCCCGGATCGACGCTACGGCATTAACTTTGTAAAAAAGATTAGTCCGAATTTGCCTCGAGATTCGATTCTCGTGGCAATGGCATTTCTTTGTCTCACTCATTTTACGGGTAAGATCAAAAGCGTGATTCTTTTAATAAGCAGTCTTGATATGAAAGAAAAAAGAAGAAAAGAAATAAAAAAGAAAAAAAACAACATACTAGCGCGATAATAAAAGCACATTTGTTTTCATTGTTCGGTAGGCTCGTGAATAATAAATTCGTCGTAAATTCTCGAATGTTCCATCATTGAGAATTGTCTCGTCTCCCCTCGTGATTAAAAAAAAAAAAAAGTCACTGGGATTTCGACGATCAATGAAATCGCTTCGTCATCGCCGTCGAAGCTGAGTCAATTCGCGAATTGGACGCGAATTATAATTATTTAATTATAAATTTGTTTTTCGTTTGTTTCTTTTTCAGCGTAGAAATAATCATTTAAGATTATAAGATAAAAAGTTGATAATACTAAAAGAAGAGAGAAAATATTCGTCGCGACGAAATTTCAATGTTTCTCGCGCACACGATCGTTCTCTCTTCTCTCTTCCCGGTCTCACGATTTGTTCTTTCTCGTGGGGGGAAAACAAGAACAACAACAACAAAAAAACAGAAAAAAGGCGGAGACTCTACGTTCGAATCGAAACCACTCGTCGAACGAAAACGTGGGTGAGAAGTCTCGGGCGAGTCGCGCCACCCATCGACCGACCGACGAACCGACCAACCGAGCCTTTCGTCTCTCATCCCTCCCTTCTCGATGATGACTATGCGTCTTTGACTTGTCGACCGGGCTCCGCCGGTGATACGGATCAATCGCTGAAAAATAACGCGATCAAATTGACAAACACTATCTTGTAAATATTTCAACGGTTGATGACTCTCCAATCGAAAATAAGAGCGTACCTATCGCTATTCTCGCTGGTCGCTTCCTCGCTGCAATCCAAATCGAGTTCTCCCTGTATGGCGCTTTGGAGATCATCGATTCTTTGAAGAGCGAGTCTCAGATCGTCGCGGGCGACTTTGGTCTCGGCCTCGGCGGCTTCGAGAGCTTTTTCGAGGTCCCTCCGTGCCCTCGTGGCCTCTTGCTCGCGGGCCGTTGCCGCGCTCGCCTCGTCTCTAGCCTCGCGCAACGATCTTTGCGATCGTCTCGCCGCATCTTGGGCCGTTTGTTCCTTCGTGCGAAGAAGCGCCGTCTCGGTTTGCAGCTTGTCGACCGATTCTTTCAATCTGGCTATCTGAGTCTGTGAAACGAGGAAAGTGAAACAAACGCTTTACGTTTCGGACTTGGAACCGACTATGATCGAGGGTTGATAATAATGAATGAAAATTATCGACGGTTCGCACCTCGAGACGAGCTCGCGTCGTTTGCTCCAGTTCCAATTTACTCTCGAGCTCTTTCGCCCTAAATTCGAGTCTCCTCGTAGCGAGACTATTGGCCGTTGGATCACCCAATTGTTCCACCGATTCCAATCGTTGACTGAGCTCCGAGAGTTGATCCTTGAGGGACGATTTTTCAGCCTCCAGCGAGGCTATTTGCACCTGCGATTCTTGCAATTGCGCCTGTTCGGCCGATACTTGCTGGACGGCCGCCCGATATTTTTTCAATACCTGAAAGAAACGATGAGAATGAAAGGGAAAGAAAAAGAGAAGAAGAAAAAAAAACGTTACTAGAAGAGAAGAGCCTCCTCACCTCGGCCAATTCTTCCTCGTTCTCTTCGAGCTGAGAGACGAGTTCGGTTCTCTCGCGATTGGCCGTATTGGCCCGTTCCTCAGCTTCCGATCTCGATCTCGAAGCTTCCTCAAGGGCTGCCTGAGTTTCGTTCAATTCCTGTTCAAGGGCCTGTTTGGCCTTGGCGGCAACGGCGCGGGCGCACTCTGCGTCCTCGAGCTGATTCTTGAGCTGCCGAAGGGCCGCTTTACCGGTCGAATCACCCTTCGAACGTTCGAGCATCGTTTGGGCATCTCTGAGAAGGGCTCGAGTTCTCTTGAGATCTCTCTTAAGCCTGTAAGGTAAATTAACGAGACGAAATTAAATGGCCAAAATGCTTTTTAATATATTTTTAGATCCGAGAGTGGTAAAGGAACCGAGGTGCTCGATAGTTACCTCTGAGTAGTTTCAGCCTCGGCGGCACGATCGGTACGATCCTGTTCCTCAAAGGCAACGAGACGCCTCTCGAGTTCGTGCTTCTCTCGCAACAGTATCGTTCTCTCCTCGTGCTCGTTCTCGAGCTGGGACTCGAGGGCTTTGACCTTCTTGTGCGCATTGCCGCGACAGTCCTCGAGTTCTTCGTCCCGTTGCTGCATCTCCTTGCGCATCTCCTTACGTTGCTGCTCTATGCTCATCTCGAGGCGTAGCTTCGCCTGCTCCAAAAGCTGCACTTGTCCCGCAAGATCGTCCAGTTCCTCCTCCTGATCCTTGACCTTCTTCTCCAACTCGTGCTTCGCCTTCTTCAATTGAGCGACCTCCTCCTCGGTCTTACCACCGAACGTAAGTTCCTCGAGTTCCTGTCCAAGAGTGTGCAGTCTCTCCTCTTGTAGCTCGATCTCCAGTCTCGCGTCCTATCGACAAAACGATTCGCCAACCCTCCACTTTAGTCCTCTTTCTTTCATTATAATATTTCATTTCGAGGCTCGACATTACTCACGCTCAAATTCTGCTCGACGGTAAATTTCTCAGCGACCGCTATTTCCTTCTCACGCGCTA
Organism: Netelia inedita; assembly: GCA_964017225.1. NCBI lineage: Eukaryota > Metazoa > Arthropoda > Insecta > Hymenoptera > Ichneumonidae > Netelia > Netelia inedita. Next base: position 38,433,518 of record OZ024923.1, read on the forward strand.
GACGCTCGCGCTGTGCTTTCTCCTGTCTCAGATCGTCCATAAGATTCTGCGTCTCGGCGTCGAACCTGAGACATTAATTCGTATTTAGAAACTTTGTCGAACGATCGACTTTTCGTCATGTACGAAGACGGAGAGTTGGGAGGGGTGTTGAGAGGGCTTTCATCGTAATCTCCTCCGGGTCTTTCTATTCCGGGGCATTCAATTTTCAATATGTGTTCGCCGAGAAGTGTTGTTGGCACGAAACGGCGACCTCTCTTTCTCTCTGTCGCGAGCGCGCGCGCCTTTGGCCTGGCACGTTGCCAATAAGACACTTGTTGCGATCGCGATTAAATGAGAATAGAGGGCGAAGAGCCGGCCGTCGCCGGTACGGAACCGAACGACTCTCCAGATTCTCCGAGAGTGCTCCCCTCATTTGTCATCCCATCATTCTTTCTTAACGCTAGTTTCCAACTCGGAAAGAAGACCGAGAAGTCATTCAATCGATCGATACGACAGTTGGTCGACAAGAACGTAGACTCGGGAAAATTGTAACTCAATTTTTATAGAGATAAAGAAAAAAGAAGATTTCTTTCCAAACTCACTTGCGCTGTTTCTTCTCGAGGAGATTGTTCCTGGCGGTTTGTTCCTCGAGCAAAAGTCTCAAGTCGTGCATTTCGCCATTGAGCTTCTGGACTCTTCTTTTCCATTGGCCGACGACCTGCCGTTGCTCCTCAACTTCCTCGTAAGCATCTGCGAGCTGTGACCAAACCAAGGGAAAGGAAAAAAATAGATCAATAAGAATAATAATCATCGTGGCAGGTCAGGGAGTAGTTTATGAATGTCGGGGTGCTATTTTTATCGCGATCGTTAGGATTCACGGGAGAAAGGTCGAGTTGAGAAAGTGACGTAGGTCGGGAACCGTTTTGGAAAGACGGATTCGCGCGGCTGGCTGGCTAGCTAGGTGCTTGGCACCTCGAGACTCCGTCGAAACGGATCGTCTCGAAGCAAATGTTTGTCCGGTCGACGGCGAAGATGCCGGACCCCGGCCTATTATGTTCCACTACCCTCCAAGTCATTTCAACGAAACGTTTCCTTTCCTGATGTAAATTAATGAAAATAAGAAGATTACCTTTTTCTCCAATTGCTTCTTGAGACCTACGAGCTGTTCAAGATCGTCCTCGTGCTGTTGAGCCATTTTTCGTTTAGTAAATTCCAATTCCCTTATGGCGTGCTCGTATCTCTGTTTGTACACACCACCGTCCTCGCCATCCTCGAGATCGGAGGTAAGTCCGTTAAGATCGGCAGCCCGAGCGTAGAGCAATTCCATCTCGAGACGCTCGGTCGTTTGTTGAAGATTCTTGTTCGATTCCGTGACATCCTGAAGCTCCCGCTCGAGACGCAATCGTTCGGACGTTTCAGCGTCTATTCTTTCGGCGGCGAGGGTCGAAGTTGAGTGTTCCTCCGCGAAATCGGCCGACATGACGCTCAGCTGCAAAGGAAGACAATTTTGTTATCTATAATCGTTATCATTTCGTATACAACGATTATTGGAAAATGATCGATATAAATGGGCCTAAAAATGGATTGGCACGCTAGCCAAAAATTATATTCGTCGTATAGATCGATCTGTCGATCGATCAGCTCTCGGCCGAGAGGACAAGGCTAACCTCGTCATCGTTGCACTCGGTCTTATCTTCGTCGAGCGACGAGAGTTTGGAGGTCGAGCCAGCGGAGCTGCGATTGGTAACGCTGTTGGCTCGGCTAAAATATTGAAATCCCTTGATCATAATATTGGTCGCGCTTTTGCTTCTCCCGAGTTTGCGACGTCGATCGTTGTGCGGCAATGCCGCGAGGCACTCGAGTCCCTCGATATCGTCCTTGTGTCCTAAGCTTCGCCATTCTTCCATTATGTGATCGGTGCGTTGAAGAAAATTAGCGATCTTCGATGAGAGCAACGACGAGGCGGTCGTTGGTTCGAGATGCGAGGCGGTTGGTCTAAAAGACTGTCGTACTTTTTGTTTCTCGATACCGAGTACAAAGTTCAAGCTCGCGTCGAATACGACCGGTGCCTGTTCCTTCGAGGACATTTCATCGAGGTCGTATCTCGAATCGTTGATCGGACTATCCTGAGGATAAAGACGACGAGGCGTCGGTGACGACGACGCGGACGATCTCGAGCTTCGATTCATCATCGGAGTCGTCGATCCGCATCTCGAGCCGGTTGACAAATTCGGCGAAGGACTTCGACTGATTATTCGAGCGGTGTTATTCCCTCGTATAACGGCCAATTTATTGAGCGGTCGAGTCTTGAAATGATTCGGCGGCAATGGTGGACGTCTCAGTGAGTTGTTGTTACTGCTGTTTGTAAATGAACTCGTGGAACCATTGACGCCTCCGGGTGACGATAAGCGCGAGGCTGGACCGTGGACGAAAAAGGTCGGTGATAACGGCATTTTCAGACCGATCTTTCCAATCCTTGGATATCCGATTTGATCCTAAATATTACGATCTTTCGATCCCTCGTGTTATTATTAATCTTTTCGTTTTATTCTTTCTCAGTCCTTTATCGTATCGATCAAGTTTCAGCATTTTTATTAACGAATATTTGTATTTGTTTTATCTCTCTCTCTCCTCGACAACTCGTACGAACGATGAACGAGTGCAATTTATTCGAGCAGCGTTTTAAAGTTTGTAACAACGTATCCGATGCTTGAGAATTAATTCCATAATTAAGATAAAACCACCGACTGCTGGTCGAGAATGGTCGTTGAGGTATACAATTTTTGTTGTCGTTGTATCGTAACTTCTGATTGGACGGACGCGCGAGAGAGAGAGAACTTTTGGTTTTGTTTCGTTGCGTAATCGACATCCGGATCGACGGCGAGTTACGAGCCGACTACAGTCTCGTGTCACCCCGATATACCGTCCGAGGTAGTCGGTACCGACGACGTTTGGTGAACAGGGAGGAGGTGGTCACCTCAGAGTTATTCTGAGAAAGAGCGAACGCCTTTTGGCCCCTCGCCAAGTACGCGATGAGAGGCGAATGGTTAAAAAATCTTACGGAGAGAGAGAGAGGGTGAGAGTGTCCAATGGATAGGGGAATGGACAAGAGAGATAAAGATGGGAAGAGGGTGAAGGAGGAGGAGGAAGAAGAATCGTGCAAAGCGACGATCTGCATCCGCGATCGAGACAAATTCACCGGAAGAATCATGCGTGCGAAATCTGATTGTGAGTCTATTTCCAGATTTTCGAATCGATTACTCTTCGTATAAAAATAATCAAAATCGCGGTAAATATCATTTTTCCATTACGAAGACGAATTATTTTTCTTTTTCCGTGACAATATATAGACGATCTATCGTACTCACGTATGTATTTCGATTAGTTTCAATTTTATAGAAATTCTTGATGTCGATCGATGGAAATTTCCAAAGAATTTTATTTCTTCGATTCTCTCCAGCGTTTCATCGAACGCGTCTCGTAGCTCGAAACTCTCATTTTCATTTTACAAACTCTCGTAATTTCGTTGGTTATCCTCGAGGATGATCGACGCTTCGACCGAGCGGAGTGAACGAGAGAAAATAATTCGCGTGTATATTCTTCAAGTTGTTTTGTTTTTGTTGTTTTTTCCACGTTCGCGTCGCGGGAAACACAGCAAGAAAGGAAAATTCAGTACGATAGTAGATCGTAAAGTGTGGTGGAACTCGATCCTCCGCTGGGAGCGGGCCTCTCTCGTACCTCGAGGGTTTTAAACGCGGTGTGCGCATCGCGCTAAGTGGTTTAATTAACTCGTCGCTAAATTACAGCCACGTAGCATAGAAGAACATTGCGTATTACAGCCACGCGCTTTTACGAGCTCCGATTCTACCGTCCGGAACTCGTCTGCCGCCCTTCCTTTCGTCTCGTGAAACAGCCTCTCGCCAACACACCGATTACGAGACTTTGAAACTCGAGGGGCACCAAAAAAAAAACAAAAAAACCTTCCGAAAGAAACTTGGCACAAGTGCGCAATTTCTCTCACCGTTATATCGGAAAATCTCTGTTCGTAAATGCGTTATTTTTCTCATACATCTCGCATTTTAATTGAAGATTTTGAAAAAAAAATTCTTTTTTACGGAATTTCGACGAGAATCGAAATAAATTGATGTAAACTCACCTTGGCCTCCAGTTTGTCGTTGTCGTGCTTCAGATGATTTCTCTCCTGTTCTAGCCTTTCGACTTTTGCTCTCAGCACTTCCAATTCCTCCTGCACAAAGGCATAAAGAATGTCAAGATTTTTGGCCCGAGATCAGGACAGTTTGTGAATGTCAAGGAGCTTCTATTTTACCGATATACTTATATATATATATATATTAATGTAGAGTCCCTCTCGATTAATGAGAAAAATTGTGTGGATTACGTACGTACTAAAAAAAGCTGGGTCGAAAATATCGCTAAGTTCAAGATATTTAAATTACGTTGTTAATTAATCCTTTTAATGGTCGACTCACCGTTCGAGCTTTCAATTGATCCTCGGTACGATGAACGTTGAGCAGCGGTGCGACTTTCACGTACAATCTCCACCATGGCCATTCGCGAACGGACATAAGTTTTCTCACGTTTCTCTGTATGCATCTCACTGCCAAGTCTTGTAGCTGAAATAATCAAATACGTACTTCGTTTATTAATATATTTTTTGTTGTTATTTTAAATCGGTCGATTATATAATTTAACGAGCGATTAATTCTCTTTCTCTATAAAATAATGAATAAATTATTATTTCCTGGATAATTACCTTGAGGGTATTTAATTTTCTGCGTGCCAGATAACCCCTGCATCTCGCTTGAAGTAGAATAATGTGGCCTGTTAGTTTCTCGTCCCGTTGGGACTCGAGTCGTTCCAGAGCTCCGGACCGGAAGAATATCTGTTGGAGGTGAAAGAAGGCGTGAACGACTCGAATTATAATTCCCGACGATTTCCGAATTATTCGGTAAATTGCACATCGTCTCGAGAATCATTACGCGAGGAGAATTATTATTGTAGCTGCGTTCCGCTCCGAGGCATTGGGTCACGAAGAACTCGAGGTCATCGAGATCGCTGACCCAGTGAGAATATATCTCGAGACGGAAGATGGGGGCAAGTAGGAGAAAAAAAAACTTTCACGCCATCGACAACTAACCTGTGCTCGATGACGCAAATTTAAACATTCCGAGTTTGAAATTCACGAGGCATCGTCTCCTCTTTTCTCTTTTTATTCCCAATAAACCTCCAAATTCTCCGAAACTAGAGAAAACATTTTGAGAGCAATTTGGGTCCGACCTTGGATCTTCGAATTCCTCGGAGTTTCCGGTCGGCGAGAGCATTATTTTGTTATTTTTAACGAAAAGAAACGGTGCTAGAGCGTAGACTCGTTTCATTCGTTGTTCCTTATTTCGCATTTCCGCAAACCGGTTTACGAACCGTAAAGTTAGATAAAAATGATTCTACGTGCGTAGAAGAAAAATGTAGGTCGGAAAATCGGCACGGTAAAATGGCCCGATCGCGATGTTTCGTAAATAGAAAAAGAAATGGAAGATAAGAAAAAAATGGCGGAGCGAAAAAAATGCTATGTAAAAAATGACCTGTTGTTCTTCGATCCCGAACGGTGGAGAGGATCTCTTGAGTTTGACGGTCGAAGAAGACTTCGGGTTATCCTCGTATCTCGTCACGCTAGCGATCCTCTCGACGCTCTTGGTGCTCTCTTCCCAGCTGTCGATGCTGCTGGCACCGCTCGAGGTCGAAAGGCTATTCTTGAGATTCCTCTTCTTGGTGTCGTCGGGGGCGACGAAGCGGGCAACGATCGGCGTAGCGTCGAAAACTTGGATAGTTCTTTCGAGGCTCGAGTCGAGATCGCGAATTATTTCTTTGAGAAATCTTTCGCTCTTCTGAAGATTCTTGAGGTCGTGATGGGATCCTTCCTCCTTCCACTCTACGTCGTTCTCGTTGCTCATGTGACCACTGTCCTCCGAGCAATTACCGTCCGAGGTGTAACCGTTGCTCTTCTCGTCCTTCTCCTTGTCTTTTTCCTTGTCCTTGTCCTTGTCCTTCTTCATTATTCCATTGACCCGATCGACCATCGTTACCGGGGAATCTTTAATCTTGGGCCATGTTTCCTGAATCATCGGCTCTTTCGTCGTCTCGATATTTTTGCAATTGAAAAAATTAACGAGATGCTCGATGTCCTTGGTCCTCTTGACACTGGCCAGGGACTTTCTCCCTTCGAGGGCTGGATCCGTATTGGCCGTAGTGGTCCTCTTCGTTAAATTGATCGTAGCGGTGTTGATCCGCGATGGTGCAATTGGTCTCGGCTTGACTTCCGGTACCTCGGGAATCTGACAACGCGTTATCTGTTTCTCCCAATTGCGACGAATCTCCCGAATGCTTATTTCCGGCTCGCGTCTCGAGACAAGACTCTCGTGGCTCTTGGCGATACTCCGGCTTTGTTCGAGAATCTTCGATCCGTTAGTACGATTTTCGTTGACGCTGGCGACATTTGGTGAAGCTGGAAGTAGCCTCGTTCGATCGAGTCTTGGTGGTACAGTTTCCTCGGGCCCGGACTCGTCGTCATCGTCGAGCTCCGCCATTAATTCCGCAGCTCTCTTTTCCAGATCGAATTTCGTCGGATTATCGAGAGTCGACGTTGATTTCGTTCGCGTTATTTGGTTCTTCGATTTTTCATTAAGGTCGATCGACCCCTCGACTTCCGGCGAAAATCTCTTGCGACTGTCCTTGAGATTCTCGTAAATGGGACCGGACTGGGTGATCTTCGCCTCTTCCTCTCCTCCTCCTATTCCCCTTGTACACTCGTTCGTCTCGCGAGAATTCCGCAAATAGACGCGACCGACGCTCCCGGCCTCGTCGACCTCGTCGCAATCGATGATCCTTGGTCGTAGCTTCTCCGCGAAGCGATCTACGCTCGATAGATCGGCGAGAGATTGACCGAGATTCATCTGGCTACCCATTCGGTGAGGACTCAACAGAGGAATCTTACTGGGTCTCAGACCGGAAACCGATCTGGCTCGTATCATCCTGCCGCAATTCGAGTCTGATGGAACGTTCCACAGGCTCGTTGTGCGATTCAAGTTGGTCCTGCCGATGCCACTGGTGGACTTTTCGTATCGTCCATCTTTCTTCGACTCGACCGTGCTCCGTCGATTAACAATTCGTCCGACGGCATCGCAAGAATTCATGCCGGTTTGCTCCGTGCCTACCGGTACGTTCCACAAGCTCGTGGAACGACCGAGACACTTCTTCCGCATCGTTTCCGGTTTTCTCGCGACTCTTTCCGGTGTGCAAGGTAGTCCCTTCTTCAGCAACACTCTGTCTTCTAAAATCGTGCACGAGGCGCTGCCATCTTTCCCCACCAGTCTTTTCTTCGTCTCGGTTTTCGAAGGAGTCGTGGTTCTTCCGGTCTGCCCGGAGACTCTTCCCGCGCTCGCCGATCTCATCGAGGACATCGAGGATCTTTCCGAGTCCCGCGTTATCTGAACTATCGTGACGTTTCCATTGGGTGTTCTCCCGGGTGGAACGATTCTAGAGTTCTTGTTGGCTACTGTCGACGTCGTTGATCTTCCTGGGAAAGCGTTTGTCGCGGGACTTCTCCTCGGTACTGCTAGAGGACCAAGCTGCGAACTCGACGTTCTCGGCGCAGGTGTTTGCTTCGAGACGTTTGGGCTGCTCTTGGATTTCGAGAGTCTCGTTGCACCGAGTGTACTCGAAGAGGAGGAGAACGAAGAGGACGGCGACGACGACGACGGCGACGACGATAACGACGACGACAACGGCAACCATCCTTGACTACCGGTTCCGTGCCTCTGTACACCCCCGCTGCTTACCCTTGGGCAGCTTTTCGCCGAAGACATCGTCGTCTCTCTCGCTTCGACTCGTCTCGAATGATCGGAGAAAGAGAGAGCGATAGAGCGAAAGAGAGAGAAAGAGGGAGTCGACCCAGACCGTTATCCGTTAGCCGGCCCCACCGAATTCTCGCGCCTCCCTTCGAACTTCGAGGATCGAGATTTTTCTTCTCCTTTTTTTTTCTCTCTTTCTTTCTTTTCCCTCGAGACTGGGTACGTATACCCGAGGTTTTGCTCGAATCCAACGAGTCTCACTCACTGGAACTACTCCCGGGATTGCCTTCTTTTCCTTTCCAAATGGCGCTCATCTCTCCTCTCTGGTATCTGCGTCTCGTACTTTGAACTCGATCTTCGGTTTGTTCTTCGTTCAATCACCTTTTTGTTCCGTCCGTGAAAGAAAAAGAAACAAATGATCGACGCTGTAGCGATGAATCGATCACCGATCGTTTTCCTCGAAGCAACGCGAACTAATGGAGGAACGCTCGACGACGATGCGGGGAACGGTTGCGCGTATCCTTATCGCTCGAGGGTCGAGTTTGTGAATGAACTCCGGCCAAGATCCGTTGGTAGGATTCTCGTTGAACTCGTTCGCGCTCTGTTGTTCACGACGAGGGCTTTGCCCGTATCTTCCTCCAAGTAACTATATTATACAATCGGCGACTCGATATACGTCCCGCGGTCGAGATTTATCTTCTTAATTGGAAACTATATTGAAGACGCGCACTCTCGACTCTCTCTTGGTCCGTTTACTGTTTCAACGGCGCGTCTCAAGACGAAAGTATCGACCTCTCGGTCTGGCTCTTTCTCTATTACCCTCGAGGTACGATCTATCGCGCAAACACGTACAACAATTACTTGGCATCGTTCGTACGATCGGAATAGACGGGAAATAACGTAATAAGCGCCAACGAAGAATTCGAGACGATGATCGACGTTCGTTACGTGGATACGCGTGCGTGTGCGAGTGTTTTTCGTTTCGTTCCTAAGTTTATTATCGCGTCTCGATCCTGTATTGTCATTCGATTAATCGATTCCTCTACATTTTCCAATCTTCTTTCATTCCCCACCACCACCACCACCACCACCACCACCACCCTTCGTCCCGCCAGGAAGACAATTCGATTCGAGAATGGAGCGGGCAAGATCGCTCGTGGCCAATGAGGACACCTGTGTCTCGGCTACTTTCCTACGAGTTTACCGTTATCGATATCGTAAACCACCGCTGGTGCTTCTCCCGCACCCGTTGCCTTTCGCCTCTTCTCTCGTCTCGTCGATACCCGGGGCCTTACGAATGTTATTGGTTCTCGCTCGTATCTACACATAAACCCCCCCACACACACGCACACGCACACACGTATACGGATGTACTCGCGAGAATCGATTATTCGAGTGAAATCGGGCCGCGAAAGTCATTAGGAGCAACGAACGATGAGAAGCATTATTATCGGCTACACGTTCGATCTTCCGGCTATTTTAAACCGTTGAAAACAAAACGCCCGGAAGATTATCGAATCGATCGTAAACGTTCGATCGTTTTAAAAAATCATCTCGAATCCTTCGCGCCAAGCTTCATTACCAATCGTCCTCCAGCCTCTTACCTGGGTTTTTCTTAACCCAACGATAATTATTCCGAAATTATCGTTAATGAAATTATTATTATTGTTTCACTGTAACGCGATCGCGATCGGAAATAATGAAATGAAAATTAAGAAAGTCGATCGAGGAAAAATCGCGAGTAGAGCTTTGCATCGATTTAGTTTGGAGCCGATCGTGGCTGTACGCGCGACCAACGTATACTGAGCTCATGAGAACGAGCCAAGCTCGGATTTTCAGGGGGACTCGCTGCGGCGCCGCCGCCGTTGCCGTTCCTGTGTCAGGTGCGCTACGAGAACCCCTACCCTTGCTCTCTCTCTCTGAACGAGGATCGTACTGCCGGTGGTAGCACTATGTCCCCCTCTCGCCGTGTACGCGCAGAGGAAGACGAGGAAAGAGCATCATCATCATCATCATCATCACCATCATCATCATCATCATCATCATCATGATCATCATCGTGTACGTGTGTAAGAAGGCGCGTTCATCGCGAGGCACGAGCGAAGATCGCGTACGGGGCAAACACACTCGAGATTCTCTGCGCTTCGAGAAACCTTCTCTACGCTGTCTCTGTGTAAGGAAGGATGCATGGAACGATGCGCGGAACGATGCACTCACAGATACAACTTCGAGTCGTACAAGTGCTCGACACACAAAAAGGAAGAGAGGAGAGGAAGTGAGAGACAAACGACAAAAAAACAGTTGGAAAGAACGGAGCTTCGAGACTCGTGACTCGACCATACAGTGATAAAAGGGGGGTAGGTATATGCGACGATCTTACGACGAATCATCCACAAACTACAACTATTTCTCGATCGATCTATATTCCACGATTATTTCCGATCGTTTTTTCTCTCGAACGTATAGGAACAAATCAAATTGCACGTAGGACTGATAAAAGGACCTACTCGCAAAGGATCGTGTCTATAAATATATGTATAGGACGAGTAGGGGTTGAGAGAAGAGACGAGGAGGCAAAAGGATCGTCGGTTCGTCGAGATATGAGAGAACCGGCGAAAGAGAAACGAGAGATGAAATTCTGTGCGCAACAGGTACATGTTCGAGTGGTAAAGTCTCTCTCGAAGTCGGTGCCGTTCATCTCGCGTTTATACGTACGCGTTTGTTGGTGATACGATGCGGAGAGGAGGGGAGGTGGCCTAATGTAAGACGAAACGTGTACGGGCTTTGCGTTTGTAGTTGTGTAGAATTGAAGCTACGTGTACGCACGTAAGTACGTGTGTGTAAGTAGAGAAGACGACGTTGAGAAGGAACTGCAACTGCAGCCAGATCGACAACCGGTCTCGTCGTCGTTGGACCTCTCGCCGCATTATCTTGAAGAAGCACGCTCTTCAACCTACTCCTCTCTCTCTCTCTCTCTTTCTCAACCTCGCTCTTTCTTTCTCTCTCTCTCTCTCCTCCTCCTCTCTGATTATTCAACTTGTTTATTTTTCCTCTTTTCCTCCTCGACTCCTCTCCTTTCTTCTTCCTAGCGTCGGCGATGCGCTTACATGTCCAACGGACGTCCAGTGCGCCTCGACCAACTTTTTAAAATCCCTCTTGAAGCCAAGTGGTATATATATATATATATTGTGCAGGCGCGAAGACGAGAGGAGGACGCGAACGAAACTCGGCATGGATGAATAAATATTGTCGCGGGTTACAACGATTTTAGTCAATACGACACTTGTAACCGCGAATAAATATTATTATCAACGTATAACAAAATATGTAATTTTGAAAAAATAAAATAAAAATTTACCAAATCTTAAATCGGTCCAGCGACCGTATTAACGAATATTCGATCGATGAATTCAACGTGTTATCGTCAAATACGTCTCGAGTGTCTAATTATGCAGAACGATAAAAAAAAATAAAAATAAACTACCGATACAATTTTTATACCATCGGACATCCTATTCGAAATGATGGGACGATCTTATAGGTACGCACCGTTTAATCTCGCCGCGAGGCTTCCTTCGCCGGTGCACCGTAACCGGAAGTGGAACGAACGGTCGAAGAACGAGCGAAGCGATAGATTCGAGACGACCGATTAGGAGGAGCGGCGAGGCCCGAGGCTTTTCGCGGTAAGTTTAATAACGTCTACGAAGTGTGGAGAACGAAGGTAAAACGTTGAAACAAATTATCGAGAGATCGATAGAAGAAAAAAAATCATTCGCTCTTCCCTCTCGATGTTTCGCAGAGAGGAAAGTAATTTGTTGGAATGAGAATATGAAATTCTTATTTTTTTATAACGAATGAAAAATCTTTGACATCGCGCTGTCTGTCTCTCCCTCTCTGTCTCATCCCCCCCTCTCTCTCTGTGTTATCACATTATTATGTTTACCATATTACTTATAAGTTTTTTCATATTGTTCATCCCTACTTTATACTAACTCCTTTATATTTCTTTCTATTATTACTTCTATTGGGATATATCATTAGTTTATTTCAAGGTTACTGTCAAGCATCATGTTTTTCCAAATTTGCCCCATAGCTTGCTAGGGCATAAATAAAGAAATCATCATCATCATTATCATCTCTCTCTCTCTCTCTCTCTCTCTCGTAAGATCGGACATTGCTCGAGAGAGTTCGAGAAAACGAGTTTCGTTCGTATGGTCCGGAGGATCAGAGTCGAGCACACGCGAGACACCTGACGATCCCCAGCCACCCGAAAGTTTTCACCGCGAAAACTTTCGCCTCTCTCGCGTCGCGTCCGCGCGTCTCCGTCCGACCGCAAGCCGATTCGCGGTTTTATTCCACGCCCACGTATAAATCGCGAGACCCACAGCGGCAATGAGATTGTAACTTTTATCGTTTCCCGTCTGTTCTTTTTTTTTTTTTCTTTTTTTTGTTCGCTCGTACCTTTTACGGTAATGGAGTTTCGTCACACGCGTACACGTCGCTCGTATAGGTGAGAATATATCGTACGAGACCAGTAGCTCGTACACGAAACGTTCTTTCTCTCATATACTCTCGGTCATGGTGAAAGTTTTCGCGGATAAGATGAGCAAATTTGAATAAAGCGCGAATTGCGCGGGTCGTAGCCACGCACGATGGAAAGGTTCGAGAACATTTGTCTCCCGTATCGACGATAATACTTAGCGTTTTTTTTTTTTTTGCAATAACTCGTGATAATTCGAGACACAAAAGATGCGTTCGTAGGAGAAACGACGAGAGAAAATATTTAATAACGGGTCGAGCGAGTGTGTGAGAGAGTGAGCCACTCGAGAAGAAATAATGATCGTCTCGTGTCGCGACTATATGGGATGAGGAGAAAGGTGAAGATCGGCCGAAATATCGTTGGACCGAGAGACTCGTATACGCGCACTCGCGAGGTTATAACTCTCGAAATAAATATACTTTTAAAATAATGTATCGACCAATCGGACCACGCACCGAGACACCACTTTCTCCGGCAACGGCCAAGCCCCGCGATAAAAGGAAAACGAATCTGTATTACGATTCCACGAGGAGCTAAGCGTTCCGAGATCGCGAAACGTGAGATCGCGTTCCTTGTAACGATTCGCGGTAGATAGAACGACGAAACATCGAAACAAGAATCGAGAATCTAATCGATCGCTTATCTCATCTTCGACATCACTTAACAATCTTACATTTCTATTCTTATTTATTCTCTTTAAACGATTATTACATTTTTCTCCGATAAAAGTAACGACATCGAAATGGTCTCCAATTAATTCCGATGTCTTTAATAAATATTCCTGTTACGGAGTGATCTTGACTTCCGGTGATTCGAGACTAAATACCGATCTTTCCTGGAGTACGACAAATAAGTAAAACGCGTTGCTCGAGTTTACGTTGATGCTCGCGATGTTGTAATCTCTCTCTATCTCTATCCCCCCCCCCCCCTCCCTCACTTCTAGGCGTGAGCTTATACGCGTTTTGTAGGTTCGAGGATATCGTATCGGCGGATACGATGTGCCTCGAACGTTAGCGACGAACGGACTTGTCGAGTCGACCAAGAGAGAGAGAGAGAGAGGCTGCTGGAACGCCGGAGCGATAACTGCACACGAGAAGTGCAACCATAATCGGTCGTCCGGGGCCGGAGATACGTATATACCTACCCCAGTATCATAGCTATATCTGTCTAAGTATATATGTATGCACATAGAAGAACCGCGGCGCGATTCACCGTGGAACTTTATCGCATGTACGTGCCTCGCTAAACTGCCGGTTACGCTTTTCTTAACGCCCTGCTAGCTAGTATTATTCTGTATATATATAGTTGCAACGTATAGTGCAATGCACATCGGTCGTGGCTCTTGCCTCTTTCCCTCTCTCTCTCTCTCTCTATCTCTCTCTCTCTCTCTCTCTCTCTCTCTCTCTCTGGTAAGCATCAGCTATGCTCGATTTTACCTCGGGCTACACTGCCTTTTTAAGATCTCGAGGCCTCGAGATCTCCTCGCGGGAGAGCGCTATAAAACTGGCGGATTATAACGTACGGCCTACATATCGAGATACGAGTCGCGAGACCAGAAGGGCTTATCAACAATGAGCCTTTTATAATCCTTAACTGTGACCGACCAAATTTTATATCTTAACTTTCTCGAATTTTGCGCATTCGATAAATGTAGGAAAACATACGATCGATATATTGATATAAAAGTCAATCATTTGGGATCAAGAGTTATCGTGAAAAAAAATTAGTTGTAATAAGAACGATGACGAACGTTTCGACGATGAGTACGAGGAGACTCGAGTACGTGTCTTTCGAAGATATAACGAGAATAACGTATGCGCGAATACCTCGTGCCGGAAAGTTCAATTTTCGTTCTTTCCAGCACGAAGTATTCGCGCATGCCGGAATATTCACATTTTCCGTGCCGGAAAGAGCGAAAATTGAACTTTCATATCGATATACCGATCGCTCGATATATCGATATAAAAGTCAATCATTTAGGATCAAACGTTATCGTAAAAAAAATTGTTGTAATAAGAACGATGACGAACGTTTCAACGATGAGTACGAGGAGACTCGAGTACGCGTCTTTCGAAGATATAACGAGAATAACGTATGCGCGAATACCTCGTGCCGGAAAGAGCGAAAATTGAACTTTTATATCGATATATCGAGCGATCGATATATCAATATAAAAGTTCAATTTTCGTTCTTTCCAGCACGAGGTATTCGCGCATGCCGGAATATTCACATTTTCCGTGCCGGAAAGAGCGAAAATTGAACTTTTATATCGATATACCGATCGCTCGATATATCGATATAAAAGTCAATCATTTAGGATCAAACGTTATCGTAAAAAAAATTGTTGTAATAAGAACGATGACGAACGTTTCGACGATGAGTACGAGGAGACTCGAGTACGCGTCTTTCGAAGATATAACGAGAATAACGTATGCGCGAACAAATACCTCGTGCCGGAAAGATCGAAAATTGAAAGGTGCGAATGGTGTTTCTATCTATACATGCGTTTGTATCGACGAAGAGAAAACGGTATGGGGAAGGAGAGAGAGAGAGAGAAAAAAAAACATTCGTCGAGAAACGGCGATGACTGGTCTCCCTCGATCTCCCCGTCGCTCGGCGTAAGGCACACACAGCGATCGGTAATTGCATTATGAAATCACGCCGGCTATATTATACTCTCCATCGCGAGCCAGCAGACGTTGGGACGTGATGTCGAGGCGAGATTTAACGAGCCGTCGAGAGAACCCGAGACGAATGAATCTTTTTCTCTCCTCGAGAATAAATCCTCTTTATACGGGCGTTCGCTCATTACCGTCGCGAATTTATGAAAGAATTCACGAACGCGCGTGCGCCTGAGTATAATTAAACCACCTGTACTCTCGACTAAATCCTCGTATAACGCGCGTCATTCAAATCCTAGTTCGACAAACTTTAAACGCACGCGACAATCATTGATTAATCGCCTACTTTTACTATCGCCCGTTCTTCGTTATACGATCGAAGTTTCCTTTGATAAAAAAAAAAAACAAATAAAAAAACAGACGTTGAAACGAGTTCGAAGCGATAGTCGAGTAAATTCGAGGCGAGACATAGAAAAAAAAATTGAGGAAGGGAGAAAAGTGAAGCACGCGGTCGGCGAATCGAATGCAGTTTGATCGTCAGAGGGGGGAGGGGGCAATGCCGCTTTCACGATACGAATGTATCTCGATCGCCATTGTACATGTCCTGTTGACTGTTTCTCAAAGCGTATGACCGCCGCGGACTGCCGAGAGGGATATTCTCCCGTTGGCAAAGTCGATCGTGAATCCGGACTCTCTCGTTGTGCGGCGCGCGCGCGCGCGCGGAACGAAAGGGGGCCATTACGGCTGATCGGGACAACCAACGTACGATGAGAGAGTCCGGGGGCTTCTCGGATATATATACGAAAGAGGGTAATTTATAACGCCGAGACTGTCAGCCTCCGCACGTTCGTCTTTCGCCTTTCGTCGCAGCTTCTTGCCAACCGACCGAACGAGTCCTTGCTCCATGCCCGACGAGAGCCGCGATTAGTTCGAACCCGCGTTTCAAAGGACATTTCAAAACTCCTTCTCCTTACGGTCGGATCTTTATTTTGTTTCAATCACCCTCGTTTCACCCTTTTTCATGTTTTTCACTCAGATTTTTCCCAATCGTTGCTCTCGATTTAATCATCATTATTATCGATTGATAAATAATCGTTAACCTCGATCCGAAGATATTTTTCTCAAGCTGAGGGACGTGATTTTAGACGATATCGATAGTTTAAAATGAACTGGCGATTTTACGTGCCGGACGATAGTAAACCACGGTTTGCAAAGCGAATTGCCCTGACACGAAAGACTGGCCGGCTGGAAAATGGAATGTATCTGGTGGAAAATCAGTGAAACCGAGACCAAGCCGGGTTATACGCGCAAGCGCACGTAAAACACAAAAAGTAGATAAATAATACCGTTCAACACGCGAGATCCAAGGAATCTAGAGAAACGCGAGATTCTTCTTTAATAATTATTATTCGTAAATATCGATCGTTCGGATATTTGTTTACCGTCGTGTAAACGTTAGAATTATCATTCGTCTATTTAGATAAGGAAAAGTATGAAAAGATTTATACCGGATCGAGGACGAAGGTGATATATAAAGTAGGTCGTGATCAGGGTCGATAAGACTCGCGCCCACTCTCCTCTATTCGCGCGAAGGCCTTTACGGAAACGTACTGGTGTAGCGTAGTTATATTAATGGGATTAATTAGAAACCGCAGCGAGGATAAACCCGAGACTCGGGGAATGCACCGACCGAGAATATTTTTCGTCGGACGTGTCGAATTCGAGAGCTTCGTATCCGGACGTTATCTGGAGAACGGAAACTCTTCTTTCTCCCAGTAACGATCGACACTGTTAACATTTTTTTCTTCTCGCTTCAATTTCAATTTGGCTACGCGAAACATCAACGACACACGTTCGATAAAACTATAGGTTCGTAATTTTCTACAAGGGGATTGATATCTTTGACCCCACCGACCGGAAACGAGGGAATGAATGAGCTTCGGGACGTTTCCAGATGATAGAATCGTGCTCGAAGAAACTTCTATTCCTCTCTCGCTTCCTCTCCTTCTTTGTCGGAGGAAAAAGGACGCCCTCGCAGCACAGCGGCAATCTCGGTATAATGAGAGACACGATAAGAGGGCAGGGCAGGGGGGGAAGAGAGAAAAGTATATCTTCTCAAGAACTTCGATCCTTCGAGGGGGCAAAAGGCATTAAAACATACTTCCGCTTCCTCGCGATCACAGAAATATCAGAGTACAACAAGGGAGATAACGAGGGAGAGGGAAACGAGAGCTTGGCGTAGGTACCCTGCTTCTAATAGAACGTTACAAGAGGGCACGGAACGCAGGATCCTCGGTTCGTGTGCGAACGAGAGAGAAACGCGTGAGAAAACTCGAGCTCGAAAGAACATCTTTTTCTCGCGACTGCACTCATCGGACTGCTTAGGTATAATAGATACCTAGACCGATAGATAGATAAATAGATAATAAAAAAAATAGATAAATAAATAAATGTATTATTGATAAATAAATTGATTGATTAAGAGATATAATCACGTACGTTATTCGTACGCTTTATTCTCCCTCTCCGTAGCTACGATTCGCGGTATAGAAATAATAATGAACGATGCATATAAGCATCTCGGAACACACACGTATCCCACATACATTATTCATAAATATACGAGGCATGCTCGAAGCGACCAACGAGCACCTACAAACTATACGCTATACCTACACTGCCGTACGATCACCCGTACGAGTATGGTATCTTACGTGTA
This sequence comes from Netelia inedita, assembly GCA_964017225.1. Lineage (NCBI taxonomy): Eukaryota > Metazoa > Arthropoda > Insecta > Hymenoptera > Ichneumonidae > Netelia > Netelia inedita. The sequence goes on from OZ024923.1 coordinate 38,451,242, forward strand.
CTCGTATACCTACGACATTGTACAATCGCGTACGAGAGCCACCAAGACGAGAATTTCTCTGCGATTTTACACGTACCGGGCTATATACGTATATGTGGAGATATATACGGCGCGTGTCTATCATCGAAAAACGGCGGCGACGAGTATAGTCGATTATGCTCGCGGCGACGAGACGACTCGAGTTGGTCATCACCCTTATTGTCTTTCTTTCAATATATATATATAGTTTGTCTACTTTACGAGAGTCCATCGAACATCCTTTATTCGTGTTTACTTCTCGTACGTTTTTTCAATATTTACCCAACGCAATCCGATTTTATTCTCGATCGATAGAAATTCGTCGATGATCGAAGAATCTATCGTAATTAATAATTATTCGATCGATTCGTCTTTTGAATGAACGAAACGATTTTTTTCGAGACTCGAGATGCTTCGTACAACGTTGAGAAAAATATCCAAGATCGTGTTTGTGGGGTAAATAACGAATTCTTGGAGGAGGTACAGACACGCCCGAGGGATCAAAAGTAGCGAATCGCTTGGAAAAAGGAGCGAGGAATAATGGGAAAAATCGACGTTGTTCGTGTCCGCGAAACTTCCTAAGATTCTTCCGATTGGCCCCCCGAGCTTCCTCTCTTCTTTCTCGACCGGTTTTCGCGCCACAAGACCCCGCGCATCGACAAGAAACTCCGAACGAGCTCGCTCGCTCGCTCGCCCTTTTTTCTCCATCCTCCTCTTTTTCCCTCCCTCTTTCTTATTGTCCCTCTCGTCGATCGCCAACCGAGAGTCCACCTTTCCACAAGTTGTGCGAGAGAATCGCAAACCGCAAAACCGGCCGAAGTAACGGAACGTCGAACTAATCTCGAGTATCTCGATGAAGAAGAAAGAAGGGAGGAGCAGAAATTCATTAAGCTCGTTCATTAACACAAATCCAAATTAATCCAATGTAATAACGAATTGTTACTTTTAAGTGACATTCGCCTAACTCAAAGTACAAAGCGGATTACAGCGGAAATTTCACTCGCGTTTTAATCCTGATTACGCAATAATCCCGAATCCCGGTGTTATTTTTAATACACCTCTGTAGATTAATAAGATAAAGATGTAAACACGACGGTAATCATGCGAACACGACCTAACGAACGGAGACATACGGTAATTAATCGTAACGACGATGAGGACGAGAGCCCGATCTCGCTGCCATCTCAAGATCCGACACGTATCTCGCGTAATCTGTATTTTACTGTTCCAAGTATAGTCCGAATGGGAGGAAAGAAAATTGCGTTTGAAATGTGAAAAATGCGGGAGAGTAATTGACGCCGGGAACAATGAGAGGATGAGCTTCGTCGCGAGAGAGAGGAGAGTTACGAAACTGCCGGTAAAATTGAGCGGAGTCTGAGATTTACGAGGTGAGAGAACGGAATAACAACGATGCGACTCTTTGAAGAAGAAGAAGAGGACGAAGAGAACGAAAAAGGTGAAAAAAAACGAGTGACGAACATTCAACGAATTGTCAACCGTAGGTCGATAAAATTTTATACGTAGGTATAGAATCGATCGGTCGATTGGTCGGTCTTGTATACTCATTAGGAGACAATCCCGGTAGTCCAGAAGCTTGAATTACAGCGGATGAACATTTCTCCATGCGCACGAATCAAATGTAATTTCGATAAAATCAGGAGAAACTTGCACTCGTGTGCTCTTTCACTTCATCATACCGATATAGATATATCAGGCTGTTAATAAACACACGGGCATTTATTACCGCTATAAAGCAAATATCGCGCCTATTTCTTACGATGATTTCATCCTTTGGTAAAAAACAAATGAAAAATATTGTGAGAAATCGCTGTCGGATTAAAAGTAGCTATAAAAGCGAAGATTTTTCACAATCTCATTCATACCTTTTTCATCATTAATTATCAATATTCTTCTCCGTTTAAATACCCTTCTCTCTATAAATATTATTATTATTATTATTATGTTAATAACGACGATGTTGAATAATTATTGCATTTGGTGATTCGTCGACGATCCTATAAAACCTATACATAAAACTCGTGTAGAGTCGAGAGAAGGGGAAAAAATTGCCCATAGGTAAAGCAGTGAGAAATGAGAAAAGGAAGAAAAATATAAAAAATAGTGAGATAGGATCAACGTGTGTGTTGTACGCTAATCTCGTAAGAGAGGTTCGTACGTCGGGTAGAGTTTGCCGCGGGAAATCGAGGAAAAGCGCCGGCGGCGCTTCTCTCTCTCTCTCTCTCTCTCTCTCTCTCTTGGGGTTTGGGTTTCACGTCGAGTAAAATACAGGTCAGCCCGAGAGGCACGCTCGCTCACTCGCTCCCTCTCGCTGTGTACTCGTGGTATTTCCGCCTGTCGGATGCACCTTTCTCTCGTTGCGGATACACCCGTCGAGGTCGACGAGCTTCTCGCGTCGACGTCGTCGTCGTCGTCGTCGTCGTCGCGCCTCATTCGCGATATTTACCCATACTCCTCGTACACACATGCTATAACCACCGTTACCACTTTTTATTTTCACCTCTCTCTCTCACACACACTCTTCGAATCGTCAACTAAAATCCCGAATAATAAGTTTCATCGAGACAAGAAGAACGTCGTTGAATATAAATATGAATAAGATTTGCATATATTTGGTAGAATAATTCGTGGATAGATTCGATTCCGATGAAAGGAAGGAATAAAAAAAAACCTGATCGAGATCGTCGCGTCGATACGGTTTATATTCAAATATAAATAAGTGAGGCAACTCGAGTAGTCTCAAGAAAGCCGGTCAGAGGTTTCACCCGTTTTGTGGAACGAAGCCATGAATTATTGGCGATGGGACGACGAACTCGCACAGGTGTCGCGATCGTCTGACTTTCCGCTCGTATTCTCGATCTCTCTCTTGTCCGCGAGAGGAAGCATCTTGGCGTGCGCAAGCTGCGCGAGGAACTTACGGTCACTCGGCTCGAATTACGTACGATTCTTCACGGACTTTGTTGACCGACGCGTTGCTCGTTCTATCGGACGTCTTTCGTAATCCCCACTTCTTTCTCTAATTTCCCGATATCTTCTTCGTTCTAATATTATTTTGCAACGATACTTTCCCATAACGGGTCAACCACCACTGCGATAATTTAAATGGAATTGTCCTCGCGGTTAAACGGTATTTCGCTCTATTCCACGATGGATAGGTACTTGTCGAGGCGATCGAGCGTTTCCTTCGTCACGGGGCAAGAAAAAAAAGTGGAGCCAACGGTGCGCGTACCCGAGGAGAAGATATTTGATCGTGGGGAAAGGTCAAGTGGGACTGGTGGGCCGTGAGATACCGAGCTCCAAAAGACGAGGTTCAGATTGTACTTTTGAAACTTGAAAGATTGCCAATAAAAATTCAACTTTTCTTCACCCATTTCCCATCAATTGTTTGATATCCTCGAAAAAATTCATCAAGTTTCGTGATTTAATCGAGCCTCGATAAATACTTTTATCGAGCTCCAAAAGACGAGGTCCAGATTGTATTTTTGAAACTTGAAAGATTGCCAATAAAAATTCAACTTTTGTTCACCCATTTCCCAATTGTTTGATATCCTCGAAAAAATTCATCAAGTTTCGTGATTTAATCGAGCCTCGAAAAAAACTTTTATCGAGCTCCAAAAGACGAGGTTCAGGTTGTATTTTTGAAACTTGAAAGATTGCCAATAAAAATTCAACTTTTCTTCACCCATTTCCCATCAATTGTTTGATATCTTCGAAAAAATTCATCAAGTTTCGTGATTTAATCGAGCCTCGATAAATACTTTTATCGAGCTCCAAAAGACGAGGTCCAGATTGTATTTTTGAAACTTGAAAGATTGCCGATAAAAATTCAACTTTTCTTCACCCATTTCCCAATTGTTTGATATCCTCGAAAAAATTCATCAAGTTTCGTGATTTAATCGAGCCTCGATAAATACTTTATTCCCGGGCACTATAAGGCTGAATTAATTAATTTTCCTTTCGATTAATCGTTCACAGTTATTCGCGTTATCTCATCGATGACGCAAACGTCGGATTATACAAAATTGATAATTTGTGAATTCGTCCTAGGAAAAATGTTATTTTTTCATTGGGCAAAGTACAATTGAACGAGGACGAGAAACGGTCCGCGTGGTACGTGCGCTCCGAGCTCCACGGCAACAGTAGATGCGCATGTGGGCCACGTGAAAGTTGGGGATCCGTGACGTTTTTTTTTCTTATTTTTTTTTTCATTCGCAAACGAAGATACACGAACGATGCTGTCGGCGAGTGGTCGGTGCCGGTCCTTTTGTACTTAGTAATTGGAGGATCAAGAGTCAAGACGAACAAGAGAGAGAGAGAGAGAGGCTGTTCCTCTCTTTTCATCTTTCTCTTTGTCGATAGACGAGGACCTCGAGGTGTACACCTTGTACCACGTGCCTGCGGGGGCTTGCGCTCTGAGAGACCCGCCGTATACTATAGCCCTTCTCCCCTTTCTCCTCCTTCATCATCATCATCTTCATCTTCTTCTTCTTCTTCTTCTTCGTCTTCTTCTTGCATTCGTCTCGTTCTCGTTACACTCGACTCATTTATCTTAGCGTGCAACGAGATCGTCGAAGCTCGTTCGTCATGAGAATGGAGCAGCCTCGCGAGAAAAGGGAAGATAAGAGGGGAACGAGAAACATCAGCTTCGTCTATGGCGTCTCGCTTTAACGAACGAGCCTTTAATTCAAGACACGATACGGGGTTGTAAGGTGTAATAATTCTCGAATTAAAACCAACGTGTGAAGATTCTTTCGTATTATTTATCGAAATTCGTATGACAAATATTCTCTCGGCAGAATTGAAACCGAGTAGAGAATGATATTCGACGAGGGAAGACTCGCGAGCGTGGTAAAAACTTGCAGAAGCCGCGGGAAGGATTTCTTACGAGAGAGTGTCCAGTCCCAAAACGAGAATATCTCGTATTTCTTGTGGGCACTACGTTAGAGTCGTCCCTCGTTCGAGACTCGAGGATCCCTCCTGGTAACCTTGACCCTCGAGATGAGATCGTTCAAGGATCTTATAGCTACTCAAATATTCGCTTATCGCATATTATCATATTATAAATATATTATCATATTATAAAATTAAATTTTCAATATTCCAATTAATTTTCAATTAGTATATTCAAATATTTTACGAGAAAATGATTCCTCTCTCGTTGGAACGACTTCCATTGCCGCATCCTGGGAATGTACGAGGGCGAGATTTTCCTTCACTTTCGTCATACCGGATTTTACGAGCGATCGTTAATAGTAAATAAAAGATAATCGTCAGGAAGGAAAAAAAGGGGGGGGGGGAGGGAGAGAGGTTATACTCTCTTGGTACCCGAGTCAAGGCTCTCGTGCTCCACTTTCCTCGACTCTTTCTCGAGCGATTTCTTTTCTTTCTTTTTCTCTTATTCCTCGTGCTCTTGCTTTCTCTCTTTCTCTCTCTCTCTCTCTGCTCCTCGTCCACCTGCACGCACTTACACACATCGATACACCCGCTCGAAAAAACACTCGTTGCACATACACACCTGCGGACGTGATGGGAGAGAAGTAAAGAGAGCGAGAGAGAAAAAGAGAGAGAGGAGAGACTGGTCCACGAAATCGTCTCGACGGACCTGACTCGATTTTCTTTTCCCATGAGGGCTCTCGAGGGATGGGGTGGGGGTTGATACGAGCAACAAAAGAAGAACATTCGGCCAGGAGGTTCGTCGACCGGCCATTCGCGATCCGCTTTACTTTCGAGGTCACTTTCCCCGCACCTCCATTTTACTTTTTATTTTTTTTTGTTCATCTCTCTTCGTCGCTGTTATCGGAGATATCGATTCGCGGCAATCGTCGATCCGATCCCAATGGAACGGCAAGATCCGCGTTTTAAAAAATAATCCTTTCGATTTAAAACCCACATAAATTAGTTTCCAAGTGTCGCGATAGCTTCGCTACCTCGTACAACGGAATCCCCGATAATGGACCGCCCAAGATTCATCCGAGCCACTTGGAAGAAAGGTTGCCAGAAAAAATGAAATCGCCTCGTCACTCGATCCATCTCGTAAGATCGTCTTTGTTCTCGAGAGTAAAAAGAAAAGAAAGACTTTCTAGCCTCGTAACAAGAAAAGAAAAAAAAGGAAGAAATAAAGAAAACAAAAGCTTGGCTCGTAGGGTTTTTTCGCGCATTCGCTGTGTTTCGTTAATTAGAACGATTATTCGAAGAATAATGTATCCGACCTCGTAGCCTTGGTGCAAAAAAATTTGTACATATCCATAGATTAATCTCTTCGACTCTTTCTCTCTCTCTCTCTCTCTCAGCCTCTCTCACAGCCGTCGGTCTGTTGTTACGTCGCGGATAAGGCGCTCTAATAGATCGCGACTGAAAGAAAACGAGCGCCGGGAGAGCTGGTTAACGACCACCCAGTGGCCGTGAAAGGGGCTACAAACAAAAAATGAAACAAACTAGAAGTATAAAAATACAAAGTTAAAAGAAAGAAAACGAAAAAAAGAATGAGAAGAAAAATAAGATAAAGAAAAAGAAAGAATCCAAGAAGCTTCTCCCGAGGAGCAAACAGCTCGATGTACACGAGTGCCTCGCGGGTCCATAGCCTGGCTCCGAGAGACCTATCGATAAATACTCTTTGTATCGTCCATCCTGTGTCCGTATGTACACGTATACGTAGTTGTAAGCGCGTACAGAGATCACACGTACGTATAGGTAGAGATAGCACACGTATTGGTATATTGGTATTGGGTAGTGGCAGATATATATATGGAGAGAGAGACGCTCGAGGCCAAAGTGGGTAACTGCGTAAGATGTACCTACTCTTTCGCTGCTACGTACCTGCTCGAAGCACGGACGCTCGTGAAAATAGTTACCACGTACAGAAACCACAATAGGAAAAATTTCAATCTGCGATCCATCATCGTTCCAATGATTCAAAAAATTGTCAATTTCTAGCTAAAACTGTCCTAGGGACATTCGATCTTTTGTCATTACATAAATTCCATCTCATCCTTCATAATCCGTGCAATAAAGGATTAATACGACCTCGAACGAAATGTCGCGCTACTCATAGTCGATAAATTATCCGAGTGTACGTTAGAGCGTATCGAGGAGTTTGCCTTTTATTGGGAGACGAGAAGAAGACAAAGTCGAGGAAAATCGATAAATCTTATGGGAAGTCGCGCGGTGTATATATCGACACTTAATCCACAGTAACGTACCTACGTAGAAATATATACGAGAGAGATAAGATCGCGAGGGGGGTGAGGGTGAGGGGGTGGTGGTGGTTACATGCGCGACCATAAAGACATTCCATGGGCGCGCCGGTGAGTCTCTTCGTGCGTGCACATTGAAAATGGAGGCTGCTGCTGTGTAGCTCGGTCATCGACGACGATGCCCACGTACTCAAACCCATCCGGCACGATTTTTCATTCCTGAGAAGTATTGGAAATCTCGAGAATCGGAGAGAATCGGGAATCGAGAGGAAGAAACTGTCGAGATTTTTTTAAGATTCTTATATCTTTGTCGTCGTCGACCAGGGGTGGCGATGAGGTACACAAAAAATAAATATCGATGAGAGGAAGCGTGTCGAATAGTTTTTATACGTTATCGATTTTTTTTTGGTTTAATAAAAAATTTGCGACTTTTTAAATTGACCTTGAATATGTGCGAGGCTCGATTATGCACTATTGTTAATCGACGTTTTTAATCGACCTTAGGAAGTGCTAGAATAATATTGCGAGTACCCACGCAGCGACGTACGATTTACATGGGATAAAAACAAATTATTGAAATACGTTGGAATTGATCGAAACTTCCTACGCGCAAGGAAAATCATCTTGACGAGATATCCGACGATGATTCAAAGCTTCGTGAGCCATTCGTCAAACGGGAGCGAGCGATAAGCAAAAATTAAATTTTCCGAGACGTAGCTCGAAATCTCGACGGATGTTTTTCCCGACATAAAAAAAAAGAAATTAAAAATTAAGACCTCGCTTTATAAAATATTCGCCGTTGATCGCAAACAGCTCGATATATCGAGTATTATAATTATCATCGTGTATACGCGATTGGAGTGTGAAAAGCAGGCGGAAACAAAACGAACGAGCAATGTGTGTCCGTTGGACGAACATGGCGTGGCTCGGCTAGAAGGAGTGAACTCAGGAAGTTGTCCCAGTCGCATATTAATATAAAATACGGTATCGCTCTAATAAAACAAAATCTATATTAAAATAAATGCAAAAAAGAACAACACAAAATCAATCGATATCGAGAATAATTTTCCATTGTGCAAAAGTTTCATATTTTAATTCCAACAAAATATTCCCCAGCGAGATTTTATATCGTTCATTGTTTATCTTTGAATTATTATTTTTTATCTACAATTATTGATCGTTAGTAAGGGTTGGGGACAAAGTAGACCGTCAAGGAGGTGAGATCGATCGATAGATCAATAGCTATAATTTTTCGTAGACATGCAACTAGCATCCAGTAAGAAGAAAGCTCCAAGTGTTTCTAATGATCACGTGTCGAGAGTGTCGAACGCTCCAACGACTCGTCGTACCTCCTGGCACATACCATATACGTATTATATCGATCGGAACTCGATATAGCTCGGATAATCAACGGAGACTACTAAATACGACGCTGATTACGATAATTAAGAATCACTTGGGGAGGGAGGAAACTTGTCGTTTCCCCGTTACACGCCACCTTTGCCCTTACTCCGTCTTTCGACAATTATAACTTCACAAATTGTTCGCTAGTCATCCTATCGATACCTGTAATTTCTTACGCGTCAAAGTTCATCGAAGGTCGAACATATTTATTACCAAGAGCGAGGATACTTTTATAATTACCGATAGAATCGAGCAAAAGCCTAGTCCCTCGTCGATGCATTATGATTATTTATATAAAAGCCGAGAGTACGAAGCGACGACGGCGGCTCGAATCCTCAAAAGAGTTGTTTCTTGCTGCTCCTCGCACGCTCTTTACTCGTCTTTCCGACAACGAACAAACACCCGCCAGAGGAAGTTGTAAAAAACGTATTACGAGAAAAGGAGAGGAAGATCTTCCGCTCGTTGGTGAATCGAACTATCCATGGAACGAACCCACTCGGGCGATTCACGACCGAGAGAATTGACGAGAATTCTACGTAAAGGCCCACGGCTAACCACGCAACGGACTCGATCTTTCGCGAGATCGGGGAAAATTTTATCTCTACTTTTTTTTTGTCGATAACGATTCTCAGTATCGATTGATACAAAGTTGCACGATATAGGTTGCATTGATTTTTTCGTCTCTTTCTTTTTTCCTAATTACTCAATCGCACGTGAGTGAAGAGAATTTTTAATTCTCAAGCGAGTCGAGATATCTCGTTGCAACATCAGATACTCTTGTTGAATTATCGAATTACAAGGAGAACTGTACGCGTTTCCGGTGCATCGATTCTAGCGTCGATCGCGTTACTCGATAATTGGCCGGTGGCCAAGCGAGAGCCTGTGCCGATTCGACTCGTTTATACGTAGCGTGTCAGCCCGGTGAAAGCAAGTCACGAGTATACTTCGTGCCAATGGGAAATAACGTATACATTGATATATATAGATCGGCGTATCGTATAAGAGACGCGTGATTATAAATTCATTCGGTTCGAAAAATATTATTGGACGAAAATCGAATTTTGATTATTCCTATCGTCGGATTAATTTTAGAAGTTTGTCGTTACTGTTTCCTACGTGTGGGTTTTGATGGAAAGAGAGAGCAATGATTCCTCTTCCTTCCCTCTCCAATTTCTTCATTCCTAATGTGCTTTTTACATCGTGGCTTATGCGAATAACACGAAGAACACGTACGCACGTATTTATAGGCAACGAACGCGGTATAACGCTCGAGGCTTCAATATTTATGAAGATACCGGAAAACTGTGCATTACGACGATCCCTAGCTCGAGTATTCAGGAAGCGATGAGAGAGAGAGAGATTTATCGATCAAAACACGCCATCTTCGGGGAAAGAGAAAACTACCGACGAGTTTACGAAATGAAAGATTTTTCAAGGAGGACGTTTCAATCAAATGTCTCGAGTATTTTTGAAGTTTTAAGGGAGTTGGAATTAATTATACAAAGTCCAATGAATAAATTCGACAATTCAACTGGACAATCGAACGTCGAGATGAAAAATAAGGAGATTAATTTTATTAATGAAATATTTCTCAATGTTCTTGTGAAATTTTTCAACGGTCTTGAAAACTTGAAATCGTGCTAATTAAATGCAAACAACAAATCGCAAGCGATCTTTCTCGGTATATTCTCGCGTCGTCAGTGGGTTGAGCGAGGCTTGTGTGTATAGTTTCGCAAAGAATTAGCATAAACACAGCCTTGGGCCGTTTCCATCGTCGTGGTCGCCGCCGTCGCCGCAAGCGTACGATCAAACGTCGAGTGAAAGCTCTCCACCAAGCCTTCGCGCGACGGCGACCAACGACGATCGCGACGACAGAGATAGAGACGAAGAATGCAGCGACCATGGTGGTTTACATTCCGAAGTATCTCTCGCGGCCCCAGTGAAATTTGCGGACTCCATTGATGGGTCACACGTCGTTGCTTCTTCACTCGGTGCACACGTGACACGCACAACGCTCGGACAATATTTAATTTATGTCCCGCCTTGTGTTTACTCAAGATTGTAAAAAAAACAAAAAAAATTTCGTCATTTCTCTCGAGAATCTTTCTAGGCAGGTGGTAGACGCTTTTCCATTGACTCATGGTCAGCTGGATGGACGAGGCAACTCTACGAAATAATTTCTCGTCCATCGAACTCGAACATTTTTTTTCATTCAAGAAACGCATCTCGTTGTTTTTATTCGAGAAACGAGCGAAAAATAAGAAAATAGTCTTTTTTTCTATGATTTCGTGTCATCGTGCGATAATAATTCTCCTGGCGTAACGCGAATTATTTTCTCGAAGTGAAAAATAAAGAAAAAATGATGCGAAAGCTCGACTTACCTGACTCTGGCCGACGCGATAAGAAGCTGGGTCCACGTCGACGGAGAGCAACATGTCCTCGACCGCTCGTCTCTCGTCGGCGACCGGACTTCCGGGACGAGCATTGGCGTCGTTCGACAAAAGTCCAAAGCGTCTTCTGAATTCACCGAGTGGCATGTACTTGGGAAATCCAACTTTGTGAAGACGAACCGCGTCGACGATTTGACTACCGCGTATCTGTAACGATACGCGAAAAAATCGTTCAAACGTGACGAAATTCTTCCCAAATTTAATTATTATTTTTATTATTTAATTCGAATAATAACCTGTGATCGAAGGAGTGGCACATTGATAATACTGTCCTCGCTCTGATTCGACTTAACCGATAAGAGACTTTTGTTGTCGGTACAGCCAGCGGCGTGTTGCGGCAATAGACAGTGAACAAACTTTACCCTAGTCCTTCTCAAAGTTTCCACAAGACCATCCTATTAATTAAATAATTCGTTCCCAATTATTTCATTCGTCGAACATTAGCTTCGTCGTAAGAAAGATCAAATGAATAATAATAATAATTTCAACAGCGAGGATAATCGAATGACGAGCTTACGTCGAAGATAAGACAGATAATCAGAGGAACGAGAAAAATCAAGAGATGTAGTCGGAATAAAAAAGTGAAAAAATCATCGACCATTTTTTTCGCGAGTCGTTCAAAATTTTGATATAACTGTGATGTAGTCGATGAGCGTGCGCGAAACGACGGAAAGCGAACGTTGTCAACGAACGAGTGGCATTCCTCGTGGAAAGAGCATCGATTCGGATAGCCGCTATGTTTTTCAACGATAATATTACGACCTTTGACTCGATTATTGGCGCGTGATACTCAACCGTGCGAACGAAAGAACGAATGTAAGATTGTCTCGAAGAAAAACTAAAGATAAAGATTAAAAACGTGAATCTATCGTTTTATTAAATATTCCCAAAGTCGATACTCACAACGGTGAATTTCACTTGTAGACAAGCATTTTTCCTCTTGACGGCGGTAAATGTTCTTCTTATACTCGATGCTCGTCTCAACGACTGGGAGCCCTCTATACCGGGCACCGAGCTACTTAGAGCACCCGAGACGCCAGCACCGCGAGAGCAAACGAAAAGTCTGCTGATGTCTTCCCTGTCGCGAGTACGAGAGGAGAACCGTTATAAGTGTGCAATTCCAAGTGGATTCGTTGATAACGACTAACCTGGTACTCTCTTGAAGGACCGTAATAGCGCAACGGGTAACCGGATTCTCGCGGGTTGCTCTCAACCAGCCGGTAGCTGTGTATAAAACTGGATTAGTGCCTTGAAGATGTTGAAGAACGAATTGATTATTGCCCGGTGCTTTCCTCAATAGAACTTGATGATCTGAAACAGCGGGTAGACACAAGTCGATCGATTCTTATTCTTTACGTCAATGATAATTAATTGGGACGATGATCGATTGGAAGTAATAAATTCTCACCTCGATCGCCATAATGCGAGAAGAGACGTTCGAGAAAACTTTCGTCGCTTCCACCTGGACAAATCGTCTCTTCCTCCAGTAGCCATAAAAGACCTTTTCTCTCGGCCTGACGACTTCCGCTAAGATCGCTTTGACTCGTTCGCAACATCGTTGCGCTCTGTTGTCCACGATCGAGAAGGGAAACGAGAGCTTGAGGAGAACCGATAGAGTCCACGTCGTACTCATCGTCGCAATCGACATCTATGCCCTCCTGAACGTACCTGACCAAACGTTTCACCAATTTTTTCATCTTGCTCTATATTTCTTTTGTCGATTCAAGACAATAACGGGACATATACAGGGTGAATTCCGTAAGATTTCTCAAACGGGATCTTGGTGCAGATGGGATAATTACAAACAAAATTTGCAAATATACATTAGGGATATTTTTAATAGTTTACGAGATATGAATATTTAAAGTTGATCCAATCAGAGCGCGCCGAGAGGCGTTGGAGCCGCCCTAGCCGTAGATATAGCACAGTTTAGGGCGTTACATTTGGGATCGCAAAATTCAGAGCAGTCAATTATTATTTTTGTATTACGCAGTCATTTTTATTTAACGCGCTCGGCAAAATTCAGAGCACTCAATGCCCGACAAATAAAAATAACTGCGTAATAAAATAATAATAATTGACTGCTCTGAATTTTGCAATCCCAAATGTAACGCCCTAAACTGTACTATATCTACGGCTAGGGCGGAGAGTGGGCGGCTCCAACATTTCCCGGCGCGCTCTGATTGGATCAACTTTAAATATTCATATCTCGTAAACTATTAAAAATATCCCCAATGTATATTTGCAATTTTTGTTTCTAATGATCCCATCTGCACCAAAATCCCGTTTGAGAAACCTTAAGGAATTCAACCTGTATATCTCGATTCGAAAACTAACCTGTCTCTCGGTGCGACTAGCGTGCTATGATGAAAAAGAAGTTGCAAACGTTCCTGCAAATAATTATGACACAAATCCTCGAAACTGGCGCCTGTCTGACGACCGCAAGACGCAGGATTTTGAAATCCTGGCGCGTCGCACAGTAACAGGGACGAAACTGTGTGAACCGGTGAAGAAATCGATCTGAAAACAGAACAGAAATTAGAAAAACAAAAGATTGCATTTCGTCGAAATTTTTTGAACGAAAGAGAAATTAAACAAACTTGTTGATAAGCGCGGCGACGCAATGAAAAATTTCCGAGTACAATCCAACGAGCAAACCCTCAAGAGCGTCCAAACCGGACAAATCCTTGCCAATCTCGATAGGACTAGGTGTCCTCAATGCCGATCTCGAACCACCGCCACTACCAGAATTTCCAACGCTACCACCAACGCTACCACCTCCACCTCCACCTCCGCCACTGCCTCCACTTCCTCCGTTCGTCGAGAACACCATTCTGCTGAGTTCCTCGACGGAGGTACCGAGAAGCGTAGCCGCTCTCTCGGCGCACTCGACACGGGCAAATTGCCATCGACTCTGAGAACTGGTACCCGCTTTGACAGCACCGGCGCAACTTAGATGATAGATACCCGCGAGTACCAGCCATATGACCTTTTCGTCCGATTCCGTTACACCGAGTATCTTGAGAGCCGCGACGATGCGATTAAATTCGACCATCGCACGTTGCTTGTCCTCGTGCTTTTGTAACGGCGTTATAAACGGATTGTTCTCAGCCACGAGATTCGTCAGATTCAATTCTTTTCGCAAAGCACCCTCGGCACCGGCGAGTAATCTGTACACAGCGTGAAACGTTGGATCTCCGTTTACCCTTCGACCTATTCGCGTCTTTTCCAACAGTAGTACCTGTAAAGTGATTGATTTTTTGTTGAACGATGGGAAAAGGGTAACGAATAAAGTAATATATTAAAATTAATGGTTACCTGTAACGAGGCAGACGCGATCTGTCCGGATTGATCGAAATCGAGACTGAACAGTTGACTAAAACGAGTCGCGTTGGAATTCATGTGAGTTCTGCTGTTGCCAAAAGCTTCGAGTACCGTGAAGAGAGCATTTAGTTTCTCGATCGTTAGAATCTACGAGGGTCGAGAAAAGTTTTTCATGATAAGAAGCTTCTTGTTTTTATCGTTGTTTTAATAAGTTCGATGAGACCGAGGGACAATACCTTGTTAACGGTTCCAGCTGCGAGAACGAGATAGTGCAAAGCGTGTTTGAAATTAGTCGTTTTACCAGCACCACTTCGACCAAGGAAAACGAGGGAATGATCCCGTCGAGTCGCCAACATTCCTCGATAAGCCGATTGGGCCATTGCGTAGATATGAGGCGGCATGTCCTCGCTTTTGCATCCTCTGAACATGTGTACGACCTTCGATGAATAAAATCGTCTCGTCAAAATTAATGAAAAATTGTCGGATATTCGATTGAACATCTTCGATCTTGGATCAAACCTTTTCGGAGTAAATGGCTAACGGGGCAACCGGATTTATAACGACCATATTTTCACCAGCGTAAGTGTGAATCAGATTGCTCGCGTAACGTTGTCTAAGAGTATGCAGTACGGACGACTCGCTCAGGAAACGCAATTGAGACAACTCCTCGGATTTGTCGAATTGTGGTGGATTAGCCTGAGAATGAAGATAATAATTATATAATTTCTTAATCAAATTATTTCAAGAGTACGAAGATCTCGAAGTCAAAATAAACACCTTCTCCACGTCTTCCTCGTCGACGAGTAATTCCTCCCCGGTCGGTATCAACCGTACCCTCAATTTTCCCGTGTCCGGATCGGCTGGACCGCATCTCGTCGCGGATGCGAAGCCACCCCGGTGCAAGAGCCAAATTCTCTCGGACGCGAGCCACGCTTGTTCCTGTGCAAGATGTTCCTCGGTACGCGCCTATAAATCCAAACAAGAATAATAACGTTAATTAATCAAACAATTGCCGAGAGAATAAAAAATAAAAACGTTAATACCAAATTCCTATTTTTCGACAGAGGCGAATATTTCTCGGTTCGAGACTCGAGTCGTTGACGCGCTTTGGGTGAAATTTTTATTATAAATTCGTAGATGTAGAACAATACGTAAGTCGATATCGCAATGTCTAAAATAAATCCGATCATCTCGTTCGATATCGCGAAAAAGGAGAAGATGCTCGACTCGTTCGACTGGCCTAACGTATAATAACACACCCGGTGTTTTATGTCCAGCTCCTCGTTACCTCCTCGTCTCGGAGACCATAGCTCACCCGGAATCCCCCAACTAGGTACCCAACGTAGGTGGCGGGTGTAAGTACTGTACGACTCTTGTACGCGCAATGGGCATTAATTCTGTTCGATTCCGTTCGATCGCCTGATGGAGAATCCATGACGCGTCCGCGTGCCGGAGAAAATACAGTTTCGCACGAGTATGCGAGGTAGGAGAGGTCGACGAGAAGAAGAATATCGACTTGTATGGCCGATCGAGACGAGAGAACGTACAAATTACTAAGAAGATTCCGTTTTTCCGTTACTTTCGTACAATTCAATTTTTTTAAACATTTTCTTTGCCTTGGACAAGATTTATTCTCGATTAATCAAATTTTTGTCCATTTAATTGAGAAGAAAGGGTTTGTTTTGCTTGCGTTTAAACGAACTAAGGTGAACGTTTATCCACATTGGATACGAGTTAAAGATAATTAACAAGGGCTTTTGTTATTTAGCTGCAAGGAGACGAACGAGGGAGGAGAGCTCGTACCACTCGAGACTCTCGGAGCTTCTGGAACTCTCGGATATGCGCATGCCGGCGCTTTCTATATCTACTTACGTCGAACCACTTGACCGCCTTTGAACTTTGTACCAGACAAATGGTATATTTTACGCTCGAGCTAATTCTAATTCGCCTCCGGTGCGTTCGCGAAAATCCAATCTCCGATTCGAAACAACCCCGAGTTGGCTTCGAGATTAAACGCTGGAATACAATCACCAATTAACTTTCTCGTATTTCTTCGTTATTCTATCTCAACAGAGATCGAACGACACATCGTTCGCTAATAAATACTTCGTACATCAAGTTCTCAATCGGATTTGTTAATATTTAATTGTTTTCTCGATTAAAGTTATCGTCGTTGCGTCGTACAATGATAATTATGCGAACTAAGAATGAAGAAACGTCGAGTTTTCTTCAACGATAAATAAGTTTTTTTTTGTCTTGGTCGTCTCTCGCTCAAAGTGGAAATCGAAACGAGCATCGCGATATAATGGCCACGAATCCCGTTGAGAACGAACGGCCGAGGTGTCGCGCGTCCGTTCTCGAGTATAACGAGCTACATACGCAGAAACGTTTCTCTCTCTAACTCCGGTTTCGAAGTAATTATCCCGAGTCGTTCCACGACGTGGCGCGGCGCTCGATCTGTCCCTCAAAGCCGTAAAGATAGTGTGATTCGATCGCCTGGAGAGTGAGTAAGAGAGAGAGAGAGAAAAAAAGGAAAAGAGAGGAAGAGGCTGGTGACGATTATTACGAGTCGCTCTTGCTCTTAGTTTCCGCTCGATTCCCTCGTCTCGGCCTACGTACTTTGAGTATTTCTTCCTCGTGCCTCGCGACTTAATTCTCGTCAAACTGGACCCTCGTTCGCAGGAGATCCCCGTCGAGTTCGAGCGTCTAATTTGAATTAATCAAATACGAGAAAAGAAAATACGTACGAAGATAAATATATCGTTAATCGTGGAAAATCTTCGTCTCGAGAACGGATTACTTTTTACTCCTCGTTTGAATAACGTCGCTCGAACGCTTTCGACCTTATAACTACGCTTATTCTTTTTTAAGCTATTTCGAGATTCTAAAAACGTTTTTTTTTTTGTAATTTATGCATTTTTTTTTCAACGATCTTTCGTCGCGCGAATCTCGCTTATCTAACGGTTGATTCGCACGGTGCGTACGCAAATTGGCAATAATTGTACGTACGACGGTCGATCATCGTTGAAATTGCGACGCTGAGGGAGAACGATTTTTAACGCTGTTGCATACAGTTTTGCCCGCCTGGAGAGAAAAACGATACTTTGATTATAAATCGCGATTTATGATGGAGATTAACGGCCTCGTAATAGCGGTCGTTCTAGAGGAAATGCCAGATGGGCTAATGACAAAATCGTTGCAGTCTCGGAGTGAAATAATAATACGATTCGTTGTCGTGATATTTACGTAGAATGATTTCTCTCGAAAAAGATATTTCACTCGTTCCACAAATTTCAAGAATTTTTATTTTCCTTGTTAGACAACTCGCGCCGTTAATTAGAATCGACTAATTGGCCAATCCATTTTTCGAATGCTTCGAATAAAAATCGTGAAGAAATTAACGACGGAAGATTAATTAATTGGCGAGCTCTCGTCATTAAGAGAAAATTGATTCGATGATTGATATCTTGGCGCCGTGCCGGAACCTTGCTCCGTTTCTCACCACACGATAATCCTCGCTCTATTCACGCGCAGGTCTTTCGTACATTAACCCTTTCGATTTATAATCCTAATTAAAAATTTCAATTTCGCCTCAAATTTTAATTCAATTATTAAATTCATATAAATCTCGAGTAATTTTTTCTCGATCGAATAAAATAAATAAATAAATAAATAAGTACAAAGCTACGTTTATTCATTTCGCATTTAATACCAAGCTTGACCCTCAACTTTATCGAAACTTTCAAAAAATATACGCCAATTCAAATTTTAAATAAAACTCCTTCATTTTGCATTTAAACTCAAGCTCGATTCTCGACTTTATCGAGACTTTCAACAAATATACGCCAATAAAAGTAAATTCAAATTTTAAATAACCCTCTCGTTCATCTTCGTAAAGCCCAGGAAAAACGGGTTGTCTCGCGCTCGCGTGTTCTCCCATTCGCGAACGATTAATCACTCGCGCTCCTTGTCGTTAATTAGTATGCAGATTGGTGGAAGAAGGGTAAACATAAATACTCGATGTATTTCACATTTCCTTTCTACATCCCTCTACATATAAACCGATACGTATAAACGTGTCTATATCGCGAGTATCGATAGATTATTCCTTCTCTACCGTTTGACACGAGCTTGCTTCTTACCCAAACCCGTACAACTTTCAGCGTGATACAAAGATCGAACGAAAGAAAAAAATCGGAAGAAAGGAGCAAATACGAGAGACTCGGGCGAAACGAGCTCATTGAATTCGATTGAGATATCGCCAATTGGCAGATATATATGTATATTTGCGAAATCCGCCGCTACGACTTTCAGGAAGAACAAAAACGTTCGATAGCGCCGTGAGATCAAAGCGTAAGAGTACGAGGTGAATAGAGAAAGAGAGAGAGAACGGCTTTCGCGCACAGCGGTGCTCGAACCCGTGAGAACTCTGTCGGAGACAAGCTTATAAAATCTTTCTTTTTTTTTCCTCTTCCTCATCGGTGCACTCTAAGGATCGTTGTCAATAAATTAACGATAAAGATCGGATGAATTTTATTCGATAATAAAGTCTTTTTCGTTATAAAAGTTAATAATGAAAAAATTAATTCGTGTTTTATTTTTATCAAAAAGTAACAACGACAAATTAAAGATAAAAATCGAAGTATAGTCGTCCAGAGTGTTTTCTTATCGCAGCTGGGCGGAGGGTGAACCATGTAACCCAGGGACCAGAGAGGAATAAAAAAATAGTCGGAGAGTGCGAGTCGTTCGAGCAACGACGACGACGAACGAGTACCTATAAAAGTATTTATACGAGTAGGTATAACACGCGCACGCGCCTACAGGAGGAGGAGGAGGAGGAGGAGGAGCGTATAAACCGGAGAAAAAGTATTTCTCTTTCTCCGTTTTGAAGGCCTTGGAGCGGGGCGCGGCGACGGCGACGACCGTATTTGGCAGTATTGGCACATCGTTCGCGCGCGACCCGCGTTTCACCTCCCCCTCCCTTTGGACTTTTGAGCCCTCGTAATAATATCAACGTAGCCCCTTTATATATTTTTTTCTCTTGCGCGAGAAAAACCACGAAATACCACCCACCGAGACAACGACGGACAAAATATATCGAATTGATCGATTATCGGTGCAAATCAATTTTTTTTCTTTCATCATCGATCGAATCATTGAAATATGATCGAAACGATTCTCATTTAACTCTCGTTCTATCCTCGAATCTTTTGCAAATTCGCCAAATGAAAATAAAGCAGGTACGACCCACGCGAGTTCCTCGATCCTTCGAGTTTCGACACTAATCCTCAAACCCAGGAACGATGGAGAGTCCGGTGTATCTTACCCGTCACGTGGGCGCTCGATCAACGCGTCACGCATCGAACGACGAAAAAAAAAAGGGAGATTTCAACGGTACAAAAATAATATAAAGACAAAAAAGAATGTCCGCGAATGAAAGGAAGAGAAAAAAAACATAGCGTAATACCGAAAGGATCGAGCTAGGTAATAAATACGAATCAACGGAGATTGTCGAGGAACGCTCGCGCGCGTCCCACGCTCGAGATTTCTTCTGCGACGACCGATCTCGAAAGATCTGTTTCTTTTTTTTCTTCGCCTATACCTCTCGTCGAATTTTTAAGACCAGACCGAATTATTCGTTTCGTAATAAACGACTCGAACGATTTTTAATATCAAAAATATAATCTTACGATCGCGATAATTAGGAATAAACCTCGTTATCTCGTTGCATCGATTTTATTTAATGATAATGCTTAGTTCGGGCATAATCACACGGTGGAA
The DNA here is from genome assembly GCA_964017225.1 of Netelia inedita. Lineage (NCBI taxonomy): Eukaryota > Metazoa > Arthropoda > Insecta > Hymenoptera > Ichneumonidae > Netelia > Netelia inedita. Next base: position 38,471,430 of record OZ024923.1, read on the forward strand.
AAACGCGATAAGTGTCGAAACGCGGATGAGGCAACGACGAGGGAAGAGATGCTGCGTGATCGCAAAATGAGATGGATCTCGCGTGAGCTCGCCGAAGCTTCCGAGACGTGTCGGTGACGGGTGTAACAACGACTGTACGTCATTTATAATTTCATAACTCCTTCGACTCTATCGCGAGATGGTTTTTTTTCTCTCTTCTTCTTCTTCTTAGTTTTTTTTCTTCTCGATGAGAAACCTTGAGCCGCTCATCGAGAAATCGTCCTACACTAACGTCGACTCGGGTACAAGGATGGTGCGCATCACCCACTCTCGCGTTCAATCGTACAAACGACGAAGGAATTGTAGAATTTTGCATTTGCGAATGATCGAGCGTTGAATTATTACCGGCGGCTAATCTGGGATAGAAACGAGATCGTCGATGAAGCGACGATTTTTTTTCAAACGATCCAATTACACTTGTAAAGTATTTTTAAATTGCAGGGATGGAGGGAAATACTGGGGTAAGTGAAGAAAATTTAATCGCAGGTTTGAATAGTTTTTCATACGTTTCAAATGAACGTAATGGATGAGATGGATTTTTTTTCTTTTCGAGTCTCTTACCAGACAATGGACAGTCGCGCGAGTTTATTTATTTTTTTCTCAATCTTCCATTCGAGATAATTGTTATATTCCTCTTGTCTTTGTAAAACATTCATGAATTATTCAACGCGACAATTTTATCTGCGACACACGTATCGACCGTTGCAACCGACGCTACGGACGTAGGACGAATATAAAAGGAATCGAACGATCCTTTGTTAGCAACTTTGAAAACAAACGAAAAAAGAGCAATTGCAAAACTATTAATTCAGTCGAGTTGCTCGTTTGAAAACAAACAAAAAATTTAAGATTCTCGACGATACATCGCTGTTTATGGAAGAAAATTCGCAGCTCGGAGAATTCAATTCGAAATTATCAAGAAATTCAATTAATCCCGATCCTTAAACGGAGAGAAAATTCCTACAAAAATTACCATGCTTGCCCTATAAAGCGCGTGCAATCGACATGTGCAGGAGATTTTCTGCGAAATCTTTGAAAAATTGGTCCGGAGCGTTAGAATTTTTACCCACAGAGCACGATAAAAATTCAGAGACATCATTCTACACTTTACATTTCTATTGGAATCTAGGACTCTTTAGTGTAAAGCAGCAGATTATAAGACAGCATGGTAATTTTTCCTACAATTTCATAACAAAAATTCTAAGACTTTTTCTCTCCGTGTACCGAGTATTAATTAAATTTCGGAAGTACGAGCAATTTTTTTTTTCATCGGATCATTTCGCTCTTTAAAAATCCGACGTTTAATTCCTACTGTTAATGGCCAATTATAAAACGCTGCGTTTTGTCGCTTCGTCGATCTGTTAGAGATCCGTTAGCCCGCGTTGTCGCGGTTGCCGCGTTGCATTGTTACTTTATAGGAAGCAGGAAGAGAAGTAACATCGGACGAAAAGACAATGGGTGAAAGAGTATAACGCTGTGGCGTTGGAAAAATGATTAGGGGATCGGTAGAAAATATCCCACGCGAAATGGTCGAGTCTCTCGCTCCTCCCTTCCCACCCCATTTCGCCAACGTACTAGTCGAGCAGTCGCTTAACGACGACTATACGCACGTATAAATACAGAGAAGATCTCAGAGAGGAGAAAAGAGGTCCCAATTTCCCTGATGCAGCAGCAAAGCATACGAGTAAACGAGAATCTCGACACCCACCTTTCCCTCGTCACCGCGTGTCCCACGGTTTTCGATTCTAGGCACGCGTTACGACTCGACAGGAAATTACCCAAATTTATGAACGATCGCGCGTGTGCCCCAGATCGACTTGTTTATACGCGTCCTATCTCCGCGACGACGAGAGTGAGGCAACATTTTTACGAATCAATTAAAAACTATAGAATTAATAATTCTTTCGATCGAATATAAAATTAATTAAATATCTCTGATTATTTTTTCTTTAAATCGATTACTTTATACGCGTGGTGGAGTCTACCTGAAAATTTGGAGGCGCTCTGTTCTCGAGAAGAATGTCCAGATTCTTGAGCAATTCCTCGGATTGTTTACCACTGTCGTTTCGCTTTCTTCCGAGTCTCTTGAATTTTCGATTAATCGCCATTTCGAAGAGATCCTCCCACTCGACGACTTCGTAAACGGGTCGACGATGCGGTTGTCCGCAACGATTCCTCTTGACGATTCTGCCCTTGCCTCCCACCCCTCCCTTTCTCTCATTAGCCGCGCCGTTTCTTCCGGTCTCTCTTACGAGGCTCGTCCTCGGCGAATCGTTCTCATCCTCGTCGACGTTTCCTCCTTGCGACATTTCTCCTCCTGAGCCCCCTCCTCCTGTGATCCTCCGCGACTTTCTTTCCCGCGGATTTTTTATCACGTTACTCGCGTCCCAGCCCTGTTCCATTTTTCTGTAACGAGCGTCCGTCATGGTCGGACCAGCGCGCAGACTCTCGGCCCAGCTCTCCCGTTTCGTAAATCTCTTGTTGGTCGGATCTCCGAGATTCTCGTGACACGGTCTCCTCGAAGATCTCGTTATTCGAGCGTTTATTCTCACGTCTCGTTTTCTCGTCGTCTCGAGAGAATTTTCTCCAGGACGATCGGACTCGAAATCTTCTTTCTCCCGGTCCATATCGTCCAGCACGAGATCGATCCGTCTTATCATGGAATTGGCAGAGTCTCGTAACGATTCTCGAGCGTTTCCTGTCTCGGAAGAATTGATACTGTCGGTGTCGCTGTATTCCCAAGAACTCGTCGAATTTCTGCTCAATTTTCGACACCCGTTGACGTCGTCTCGAGAACGTGATGACGGAGGGGTTGTCGTTGACGACGTTGTTAAAGAAACGCTCTTTCGCGACATTCGCGAATGTTTCGAGTTGGTCGACGAGCCCGTTGAGAATAACGAGGAACGTGGCTCGTGACGAGTCTCCCGTGTATTTTGCTTCGCGATTCCACTCGCGTGAGCCTTGCCACGACACGCGCGATGATGATTAATCGCTTCCTCGCTACTCTTATTCGCCGGCATTGTGACGAAATTTTGATTTTAATCTTCTCGATTGTAGTTTCTCGACAAACGCCTTCCAGGTTTAACAATTAACTCTACCGAGGCATTATTCTCTTCGAGAGAACGAGAATTGTTCGACGTTTTGTTTTTCCAACGAAACGTTTATTAATCGAGCACCTTGCGATAGACGACGATGTTTATGCCGCGATTAAATCGTAACGCTCGTTCCACTTATTAGACGCTGCTCGTTACACCGTACGTGCGTGTTTTGTCGTATCGACGAAGTCAACGCGCGGTGTGTTTGCTTTCGATAAACACTCCGTGAACGATCCCGATCGATCGAGAACGGCGATACTTTCGAGATTTATTCCCGGGCAATATTATTAAAAATTCCTCAAACCGATTAATAAAATAACTTGATCATTATTCGACGAGAAATTAATTTTTCGCCAACGAAACTTGGAACTTGGATCGATATTTTGCTTATTTTCTTTCGTCGACTCGAATATCTCGTATATTTATTTCCTCGATTAACACACATTTACAATTTTTTTAACGCGTAGTAAAGAGAAACGTGGTGAAATTTTTAACGAATTAAATCGCGACCTCGTTTCGTCAATTTTTGATAAATATCGTATAGAAACGATGCGTCTTCGAAACAAAGGGGAATATTGTTCGAAACGCCGCGGAGATTCGTGTGTATGTGCGCGCGCGTGCGCGCACGCGAGACAGAATCGCGTCTCGTCGTCGTTTACGCGCGAGAGTCGACTGAGTGGCGCGAACCGCGAGAGAGAGGCGAGAGGCTCGCGGGCGCGCTCTGTCCCCGCGATAAAGCGTGTGCGCGACTGTCTCGAGCGCGAACGAGCACCGAGAGCCAAGGCGTGTGCCCACGAGCGGTGCGTTCCTCCTACTTGTTCGGAAGCGGCGAGTGTGTAACGTCGTCGTTACACACTCGGCCTATTTGCACTTATTCGCTTACACGACGCCAATATCTCCTTCCCTCCGCGCTGACTCACGTCTCGACTGTGTAGGACGAAAAACGGACCCGATAGTTTTCGAACGATCCCCACAAAGACGCGCATGCGCGCTATAAAATCCACAAATTTACCATTAAATTTCTAGAAAAACGGGGGAGGAACGTCCCCCGGAGGAACGCGTTATCAGATGAGAAAAACAATAATTAGGTCTTTGGACGATTAATCGAGCATTCGTTGAAATAATTTATCGATCTCGATTTATCGATTATTCTTGTTTTATTCATTTTTTTTTCTTCGTATTATTGAAACTGTGTCTCCGGTCGTACGTTCGCGTACTACGAGAGATCGAGAGATCCGGTGAGGGCGTGTTTTTTCCACGAAGAATTATTATGATTAATGTATTAGGTTTTTCTTTTTAATAATTATTGTACGTAATCGCTGACACGACTCGAACGGTGTTGAACGTATGTTAGAAATGGTAGATTCGTATCTGATATACGATATATCTATTATGCCTCCCGGTATGTGTTGGACGTGTGTAATCTGGTATACGGTGCTGGCGGTATGGTAAAAGTCTCGTGAATAACGATTGACGGTAGGTGAGAGAGAGAGAGAGAGAGAGAGAGAGAGAGAAAAGTCAGCGCTCTTTTATCACCTTTTCCACGATACGCGTCACGTCGACGAATGACCTTTTCCACGAAAATGGGAGGGGTTTGACTTTTGTGAACTTCGTCTACCGCGCACATAAACTCTCGTTGCACGCGAAATCAACGAACGAAGATCCAAAGATCGTTTTACTACGAGGAACTTGAGCAGCGAAGCAATCCCATTCGTCACTCTACCGACACACGCTCTTTCTTTATTTTCTTCTTTAGAGCGATACTAAATTATCATTATGATTATTAAGGATCATCTTCGACGAAATAAATCTTTTCGTGTGCAAATATTTGTACTTTGAACGATCGACTATTCAAAGGATAAATTATCGAGCGATTAGCATTATACCGTGGTGTACGGTGCGTTTGCTCTCCATTCGTGCCGAATACGGAACGTTCCTCGCTACGCTCGATCTCTCGTATTTAAAACCAGGAAGTTTCTCCCTTTGGTACATACATCGACGTCTATTCTCGGCTTTATGCCCTCGCTCGAAAATATGGAACGACGTGTGCCTCCCTCGAATAACGAAAAGTAAACGCGGCGACTAGACGAAGCTTTCTATTTAGCCGAATTTTCCAACGGTCTCCAGCCGATACTCGATTTAAATTCTTCCTCCCGGGCTTTTTCAAATATTTCCAACGAATACAAATATAAAATGAAGTAAAATGATTCGTAACGAGAGCGAGAATAAAGGATTTGGGAGGCGTGCACGTGCTCGAACAATAACGTAGATTAACATTGGAAGCCGGAAGTAGAAACTATCGCCACGTGGTCTTTCTAGAATGGGTGCTACAGTTTCGCCAAGGGAATGAGAATAAGAATAAATACTTACAATTCGCGCGTCTATACGAGAAAGCTATGGAAGGAGCCAGGTAGAGGGGTGGAGGAGGTGGGAATGCCTACTAGTGATCGATGCTCGTTCCACGATCTGGGCTGCACGTGGGTCGATACAGAGAGTCCAGAATGCTCGAACCCGAGAAGCATTTGACGCCGGCTATTTCATTTGCATTACCGATTCAACACACTTTAAACCCCTCCTGTCGATAAACATCTCTAAATACACAGGTTTAATCCACTTGGCAGTTATGAATCAATCGAAACTCGAGAATCGAATCGATCAATGACCAAAGAATCGTGATAGAGTTTTAAATTACCGAGCGTTCGATCAGAATTTATCGAATTCGTTGACAATGATTCTATCTTAAATTTTGTTTTTTTCGTAATAGTTAGTGGTTAATAGTAGTAACGCAAAGATTGGCTATTAAAAACTAAGGAATTATGAAACAAACGATCATCATTGACTCGTTATTTGACATGCTATAATTCTTTGACTCCTCTTGGGCTTAGTATCGGTAATAAAAGGAGAACGAGAGTCAGTTTCGAATCAACGTGCTGTTGGAATTCGAAGAAAAAATAAATAAAAAAGCAAGAATAATAATCAAAAATAGCCTTGGAAAAAGATGAAAGAAGCGAACGAAACGCGAACGCGTGTGTACGTGAGGCTGGGATTTTATTTTCTGTGTGTATGGGTGTGTGTGTGTGTGTCGAGGCAATTAGAGGTATTGGCTTTTTCATAGCACGACATCGGAAAAAGGTGGCTCTCTAGGCGTGAATGATTCATAACTATGTCGAAAGCTACCTGTGGCAATGTAAATACGAGCCTCCTCCTCTGTTCACGCATCTTTCCTATTTATTTATTTATTCGATTAGATATGATTGCGTTACTTTCTGTGCTGTGAATAAAATCATAAGGGAAAAGGTAAAGAGCAGAGACCGGTTAAAAACCGACAAATTCGACTATCAGTAAAAATCGACACATACATTCGTCATCAGTGATAAAATGCTCGCTGATAACGAATGTATGGGTAGTTTTTCGCTAGCACGAAAAATGATATCTTTGTCAAAAATCGACATTTTGGAATTCTTTTATTCGATACATTTTTTAGAGCTTATGCCGATCGGAAATTGCTCGCTGATCACGAATCCGTAGGTAATTTTTCGCTAACGAGAAAAATGATTGGTGAAAAAACGAAAAAACCTGAAATTTTACGGTTTTTTCGGATTTTCGGGCATTAATTTCGAGCTATCGTAATATAAACCATCATTTTCGCAATGTGCGAGAAATTTCCGATCGAATAGAACTATTTTGGAATTAATTTTAAGAAAAAGAAAGTTTACCCCCTACGTGGCTCATTTTTTTGTGGGCACAACCCTTTGACAAAAATCGACATTTTAGAATTCTTTTATTCAATACATTTTTAGAGCTTATACCGATCGAAAATTGCTCGCTGATCACGAATCCGTAGGTAATTTTTCGCTAACGAGAAAAATGATTGGTGAAAAAACGAAAAAACCTGAAATTTTACGGTTTTTTCGGATTTTCGGGCATTAATTTCGAGCTATCGTAATATAAACCATCATTTTCGCAATGTGCGAGAAATTTCCGATCGAATAGAACTATTTTGGAATTAATTTTAAGAAAAAGAAAGTTTACCCCCTACGTGGCTCATTTTTTTGTGGGCACAACCCTTTGACAAAAATCGACATTTTAGAATTCTTTTATTCAATACATTTTTAGAGCTTATACCGATCGAAAATTGCTCGCTGATCACGAATCCATGGGTAGTTTTTCGCTAGCGAAAAAAATGATAGGTGAAAAAACGAAAAAACGTAAAATTTCACGGTTTTTTTCGGATTTTCGGCCCTTAATGTCGAGCTATCGTAATAATAACCACCATTTACGCAATGTGCGAGAAATTCCCGATCGAATAGAACTATTTTGGAATTAATTTTAAGAAAAAAAATTGTTCCCCCTTCAGGGCTCATTTTTTTGTGAACCCTTTGACAAAAACCGACATTTTCGACGTCTTTGTCTTCTTCGACCGAGGCATTTCACTGCCTCGCCACTTCGCTCCAGTTCGCACATCACCAAAGAGCGTGGGGGTCCAAGTTGGATAAACATTTTTTCGCGCGATCCTATCTGCATTCGGCTCTCTCTTTTTTTCTCCTGGAATTCCAGGAAATCATATATATTTATAGAAACAGCCGGGATAGGCTGACGTCACACTCGGAAGCCGAGTGCGTCTTCGTATCTCTCGACTCTTCGTGTGTATGCACTTCACTCGCAGTGGGCGCTAAAGTCGAGAGATTGAACGAGTACTATCGACGCCTCAACCAAAGTTTGCTCCTCTCTTCTCTCCGAACGCTCCTTTACACTCGAGAAATAAACGCGTGTTCGAGCCCAGAGAGGACTCAAAGGGCTTCGAAAATATCGACTCGAACATTAATCTGTCTCCCTGAAATTTCATCAATTCCATAAAATCGAAATATCGCTTCCTATCAAACAAGGACTAATGGTATACACGTGGCCTATATGCACATACATAAATAAACATGTGTGCATGTGTGTGTACAGAAGAAGGTAATTTCACAGATCCGTAGGAGTGGACGTCCTTCGTGGCAGGAAACAAAATCGGTATTCACCCAAGACGCGGTTAATACTCTCTCGAGAAGCCCGTAATCTCATTAGCATAGATAAAAAGGATCTTGAAACTTGCGCAATTATTCGGGGCGGTGCACGTGCCCGAGCTCTCTCGCTCGTCGAGAGTAGCCTGCTACTCCTCGACCGCTGCAACTTGAAGTAAGTATGTGCATTACGTTATATCGAGCCTCGGACTCTCCTTCGTGTAGGTAGGCTTTTATAAACGCGATTCAATAATAATACACCCACGAAGGCTGACGACTCTCGCTCCTCGTTGTGCAAACTCTACGGGAGCGCATTTATCTCCAACTTTATGATTTTTTTTGTTTCTTCCCTGAGTACAATATTAAATCTTGCTCGAATCGTGCTTGGGACAAATATTACTTTTTTCATTCTACGACAGTTTGAGATTCCTGCGAGATTAATATTTGTTAATATGCTTGGAGAATTTATAAGTGGGTAAAAATCGAATCGTCCAATTGGTTTTCCCATTCGTAAGATACGAGTACGAAGTGTATTATAATACGTAGGCTCGACACGAATCCTCCTATAAATATCGATACAAGTCGCTCTCTCCGTCCCCCCCTTAGTACGTACGAGGAAAGTCCATGACGATCTCTGGCATATCGTTTATTCCTCATATAGACCTGCTCGCTTTTTGCACGTGTTCCTCTCAACTTCTTTACCTCTTGTTTCATTTCCTTTTAAACGAGAAAAGACCGACTGCTCGAGCTCGGTATATTCTACCTTGGGAATGTTTTTGTCGCGAGAAAGTTGAGCCCCCCCTCAACCTCGATTCGAATATCTCATTACACTTTGTTACAATTTCAAAAAAACACACAAAGAAACGATCTATGCATTTGAATAAATAGAAACGTATAAAATTAATTACGATTTGTAATAATTTCGATGTAAAAATGAACGACCGAAGATTAGAAAGAGACCTTTCAGACCGACGGAAGGTTGGTAAGTAAATCTTCACCATGCCGCTCGAAAGTGTACGTGTATACAGAACTCTGCCCGCGTTGTATGATCATCGGTCGGTGATTTACCACCTCATCAGTCATAAAAATGTAATTACTTTAAAATCATTTTAAACAATTTCTTCACCGGCGTTATCAGTTCGATTCCTCCAAGATTATAATCTGTAATATCATCTTGCAAAAAAAACCCAGGATAAAGATCCTTAAAATATCATTAGCGAAGTAATCGATAAATTATCGGCAGAGAAATCGTCCACTGGAACTGGATGATTAAAATCTTGAAAACGTTGAAAGTGTTGTTGGCACGTGTGTTTGCCATACAGCTGCCGTAAATATAGCGTCAACCCTGTGTAATCGAGTTTACGAAGGTAGAGCAAGCAATGCAGGCCGATTAGTCGGACTCGAAAAACCGGACAATCTTATCGATCGAACGACGAACGAGTCTTCTTTCGTTCCCTATGTCGCGCTCGCTCTCTAACATTGGCAAACTGGAATAAATATAATATACTCAATCTTTATCTCGTACCTATCGAACACCTCGACCACTCGATTTGTAAACACTTCAGGTATCATAAATAGACGTAGTAAAATCACGATCGAGCCCGAAAAAGAAACGCGACGTCGAGAATCCGGCGAACGGAGTGGAGGAAAATTTCTCACGAATTACTCGTACTTAGTCACGCGAGGCTTGCGAGACATTTGGAACGTGTGGGTGTGTGTATGTGTTTTACGAGGAATGCGAGAGTTAGTCTCGTAGCGAACGAGTCTGTTATTATATAGTTCAAGCATTTCGTAGATCGTGACAACGGGATTCGTTCTACTTCGTAATTACGACGTACGAATCGTATATAGTTATCATTTATCACGAGGCCGTCGATCGTAATTCTTTGCGAGTACAAAAACGTGTCGCACCGTTATGTTCGACGATCAAAGGAATACGAGAAATACGTTGAAAAATGAAATTAAATTAAAATAAGAAAAAATAAACAATATTTTCTTTTTCCCACCGAGATTCATTCAGTTTTAAGACACTTTTTCATTCTACGGGTTAAATAGGGAGGCAAGAATCCTCGTCGCGTTTTATCATAGATATACGTCGATCGAATCGGAGCGTATCGGAGAACAACCGTCGGACAATGAAATTGGCCAAAGTGAGAGTCGTGGAGATATAGTAAAATTCTCTCTTGGCACCGCGGCCATTGTCTCTCGCCTGTTGGAATAATTATAAGAGACGACCGATTTCTAATTTCCCTCTCAACGACCGTACGATTGTTAATTCCTACGATAAATATTAATCAAAACAGTCCATAAAATGACCAACGGTTGAAAAATTAAAAGAAACGAAAAGACGATTAAATGGTGATAAATAAATCACGTTATTACGGGACGGAAAACGTTATTGACATTTGAGATTTACAAGCGGATGGGCGGGTTGCTTCCAAGCATTGCATCGGTGCATATAGCGTCAAGGTGAAAAAGGAACTCGAAGGTGTGTGGGTGGATTCGTGCGTGCGTGCGTGCGTGCGTACGAGCGAGAGAAAGAGAAAGAGGGAGAGAGAGAGAGAGAAATTGTCGGCGATGGTGTCTGGTCTTACCACGAGGAAACTCCGGACTCTCGCCACGCTGGTGCGATTGTCCCTGGGCGTGCCACTACGGTGTACGGCTCTCGCGCCCCGTCTCTGTGTGTGAAGGACCCTCGACGAGACGCGACGAGACTAACAAGCGGACTCGACGGACTCACGTACGCGACGTCACCTTTTCTACGCCGTGTCCTCCACCTTCTCTCTACTTGGCACCGTCAACGTCACTGACATCAACCCCGGGCACAAACCCGCGCTTATGTACCGTACACTTTCCGGCCTTATTTTACGGTGCCTTTTCTTTCTTTCTTTCTTTCTTTTTGTTATCTCTTTCTACCCTTTCTTTCTTTCCTTGATTGTTTCGTTCGTTTCGCTCTCTCGTTTATTTCTATCCTTCTCTTTAATATTCCTCGACGCCTATCATCTGGCCACCGCCAACGCGTACCCGTAGCGCGAGAAACGCTCCGGAAGAGGTGAAACGCGTGACCCGGGATCGGCCAATATGGCTGACAACCGGCACGCGCATGCACAGTTCGATCCAGCCCTTCTATATCGCCTTTGCTCGTACTACCTTGCGCGTTTCTCTCTCTCTCTCTCTCTCTCTCTCTCTCTCTCCCACCACCCTTCTCTCTATTTCTATTTTTCTTTCTCTTTCTACAAGCGTACACTCGTATTAAAAAATTACACCCCAATAATCTACGTTATTTCGAAGGATCAGTTTATTTTTTATTTTTTATCCCATTCCTGGCGTATAAATCTTGGTACAAATTATCAGGATTTATCATACGACATTTTATATAGCTGTAATTTAACTGTCGTCCGGACTCGATGAGGATCGTATTTAAAATTGCGACGCGCGAATCGCGATGGAAGCCGTTGAAAAGTCCCGCGAAGCTTTTCCAAACGTTCGAATATGTGCCCATATGGTATTACTGTTACGGTTATACATATATAAATGTAGATATGTATGGGTGTAAATACGAACGTCGAGCGGTAGCTAACTCGCTTGCCAGACTCGTTCCTCCGAGTTGTTATACGGTCTCGTGAGGCTATTGACACTCGTTTATATTATATACATTTGCGCATATGTCCATGAGGATTTGAAGCGTGGGAGGGAGGATCCTATCCCAGCTTCCCTCGACCCAGTCTCCGGCGTATAACGCGTATCTCGTCGCAACGCGTTGGTCAATTCCTTCGAAAACATCCATAAACGATATCTCGTATTGGATAAGCGAGTGTCTTTGAAGAATTTCAATTCAATGCCGAGAAAAAGTGAAAAATGAGCGCGCCCTTTGTGCCCTGGCCCTCTCGCTCGAGCAAATAAAAACGCGACAATGAACAGTCTAGACATTTTTCTACTCGCGTTTCTACGAGCACTCTCTCTTGATTAACCGTCGAGTTTCCGTCCGGATATAATAATAGACCTCTGGTTCATTCTTCCTAATGGCCCAAAGTTTTCACGGTTTTCTCCAATTTTCAAATTTCTAATGTAAAAACGTCGTACCGAGGTTGAAATTGGTCGTTTCGATTTTTTGCAACAGAAGAATTCTTTCTTCCTCCGGATTATTAATTTCCCACAATATACAACGAGATACCTTAATCACGGTGAAAATAAATCGATCAACCGTCACGATTGGAAACTACCCTCGTCGTTGTTCATTCCCGTCCCATTTACCCTATCGGTTTCAAAAGCTCTCGATGACCCCCTACACAGTCTCGTCATATCCCCGAGAGATTAAAACGAGTCGACGCTTCGACGTACAAGGTATATTTCGAGGCTGCGACATATTCGCGAAGAGCGCGGCTTCCTTCGCCGAAGGCCTTTGATCTTTATCGCTCGTCCAAGTACGCTCGTTTATTAGTCGCTCGTTCGCGCCACCGTTTTTTTTTAAATTTCATTCTTCCCCTCCTCTCCTTTACCACCGTCTCTTCCCACTCGACTCGATAATGAATTATCGTTTGGTAAACCAACCGAAGAATAATTTATTCTCCCACAAATGCGAAAAATGTTCGGCGTTCTGGAGAATATAGCGAATAAGTATTTACAATTTATTAAAATATTCGCGATGCGTTTCGAGGAACGCGAGATATCGCTTGGGTGGTTTAGAGGCGTTTGTAGAAATGGTGGCGCATCTCCCAAAGACGAGACGTCGAGATTCCACTAAAGTCCACATTATACCGTTATGAGTATTAGACGATTACTATTACTTTAATCGACGTTCGAAGCTCCAATCTCGTGGATGGAAACAACAAGCGCCCTTCTCCCTCTCCCTGCCCTCCACCAACAATTCCTTCGGACACCAATATTGTTATCTGGTCCGTGAACGCGTCGTGCCAACTCGTATAAACGTTACATACGTTTTACTCCGTTCCCTTTCGCTCCGAGAGCGAAGCTTCATCGTCGCACTACCGAACGAACGATTCTCTTTCGCTTTTCTTTCCCTTCTTCTCGTCCCGTGACACACACGCCGCGTTTCTCTCGCTCTTTCTTTCTCTCCCTTCTTTTCATCGAAATAACGAATGTAACCCGTTATGCAAGCGCCATGGTGTATTGCGCAACGAGGAACGAGTCTCCGTGCTCTCCCGACTCGTATTTCACGTGAATTCTTTGCCTCGATGCACAACTTTCTATCGTTGAGAATTTTTTCTTAATTCCGTCACTTTTACAGCTTCGATCGCTCCAACGTTAACGACGATCAATTATTTATTTACTCTTTCATTCTTTCTTTCTTTCTTTCGTTCGTCGCTTCGTTACGAATTATCGCAAGAGTTCTCGTTCTCTCTCGCGCGTGTATCGTTCCCCTCCCACTTTCTCGCTACCGTTTATTTCCTTTCCTGTTTCTTCCCGGAGGTCGGAGACTCCCCCGAGCTTCACGAATCTCACGATACGGCTGATTCTCCCTCCTCTCGTACGTCGCAAAGCCTCGAGTACAACGCCCTCGCGATCGTTGAAATTAATTGATACACCAACCGTTATCAACGACAAATGCTCCAAATGATTGTCTCACGTGACAATATTAAATCCTTCATCGCGATTATCGATTGACAATTTTATTAATGCAAAAAAGATAAGAATTAACGTCTCTCGAAATAATTATCTCACTTTGAAAGCTCGAACGTGACAAAATTTAACCTTCGAAGGTCACACGGATTTGAAGAAGAGGAAGTACGGGAGTGGGATTGGTGGCAGAGCGTAGGCTCGATCGCTTTGCTTAATTGGCTATTAAGCCAAGAGCCAAGTGACTCCGGACTGTAGAGGGGGTAGCTAATTGGTTCGTGGTTCCAAAGCCGTTCGATCTCTCCCACGGAAGAATTAATTAGCGGCTAGAGCGTTTAACGAGTAGCGTGTGCATATAGAAAGACGTAGACGGAGCGCGCCGGTATTACGCAGAGATCGGTTCACGCGATTGTATCGAGTCTCGCGGATCGAAGAAAATTGGAAAAAGAAAAAAAAAAGAAGGAAAGATCGATCGTTAACCCATTATACGTATACGGTTAAAACCCGATGTACGGTGAGGCAAGGGGTGGGAAAGAGGGAGGGAGGGGGCGTGTGCAACTCGTGCTGGGTCATCGCGTGGCACGAAACACGACGCGTGAGCTTCCGGTCAGGAGGGACACACGGACGCAAATAAACGACGATTGCGCCGCCTGTTGAACGTCCCTCGTTACGAATGGATACGTTATGGATACGAGCAACCGCGATACGAGCTATCACTCACCGTGTTCTGATGAAAGCGTAGACTGCCCGATCGTCTGAGTGTACCACCGCGTATATTCGCCGGTGCCAATTCCACCTGACGTCCGTCGGTATCACCTCGTCGCGACAATTCCGACAATTCGGCGACTGGTTGAACCTGGAAATAAAACAAAAAAAATTTTTTAAAAATATTAAATCATTCGTCGTTACGTGGGAACGAATTGTAAATATTTTTGAATGAATAATTCGTGTGATGATCGAATTATTTTAATATCTTCGTTGATCTCGTCTCGATGAGACGGAGAATATTTGAATCGCGTGAAAAGATCGTTATTTTGTCTCTGGTTATCGAAGAGAGGTGTTTTTCTTTCTTCGTTTGACGAGTACACGGATATCGCGTTAGTCTCTTACTCGCGTCACGCGGGAACGACTTGGATAACACGGTGCGCTATCGGGACGGACGAATAAGATAATCGTTAACGGTAAACGATGTACCGTGTGCTGCGATGATAAGCAGCCTTCTCTTCACTCGTTCACCCCCTTCTCATCTTCGCCCGAGCACGACGAGCGAGCGACAAAACAGATACGGGTTTGTTTTTTTCTCCGCTTTCTTCGCGTTACGTTCAAAACCTTCTTTTTGTTTTCCTATCAAAATATTTCATTCCTCATGAATAAACGTTCTCGCGGTCAATGTCGTGTTTTAAATTATAGACAATTAGTCAAATTCATCAAAATTGTCCGAATTAATGAAATTACAAAAATTATCACGTACGTAAAAATCTTATCATGCTCGGGATTAATTCAAATTCGAGATTGATTATAATATTTCAAGAATGCATAATTGTTTTTTTCTTTTCTGCAACTTCTAGGCTCGTTTATCAGCATCCCCACGGCGCTCCTTCTTTTCTCGTATACACTCTTTGATTACTTCGCGTGGCTCGAGAGAGCTGGCGTCTGACGGCATTTGCGCAATGAGAATTGCGACCTCGAGGGGGTTCTCTCTCTCTCTCCCTCGAGAAAAAGAGAGATAAACGAAGAGAATGGGAAAATACTCGTCGTCGCGAGGATCGCGAATAGAGCTAAAGGGATAAAGAGAGAGGGAGAAAGAACGAAATGAGCCAATGTAAGGCAGGATGGGGGGGAGGGGGTGCAGAAGCTCGTAAGAGGAACAATTAAGCGTGTCGGAATGCCGGCTTTGTTCATCTTATCAACAATACTCGCTACCGAATTCCCCTCCGTGTCAATGGACGAATAGCTCGAAAAATATGCCGCGTCGTTGAACGGATATTAACAATTTAATTCATCAAGTTGTAAAAAATAAAGATTTTTGTGTTTTTTTTTTGTTTGGCAATTTTTAATAATTTGTTATCGTCCGCAGTGACGACGAATCATTTTCCGAAAGAACGGGGTGTTATCGTCACGTTTCGATAATTCGACCTGTATACGCAACACGTGACGATGAAATATTTTACACGAGGCATTGTTAACGAAGGGGCAAGTGCACGCCCAGAGACAGGAAGCAATCCAGCGGCATAAATAACGGTTGTAATAATCAACCCGATACTCTTGAATGACCTTAGTCGCAGGATGTGGTGAAATACACAAATTTTAATCGATTCGCGTGTTAAAAAAAGAATGAATAACAACATAAAGATCAAACGCAACGTTTTAACCGAGATAGAGGAATCGCGCCTGTTTTATTCGCGTTCGTTTCGCTCCACTTTATACGCGTGAATAAAACATATTCCTCGCTCGGTGAGTCACTCGCACGCTACTCACCTACGGTCAATCAATCGGGCGCGAAACCCTCGCTGCGATCCCCCTTTTTTATGCCACGAGAGCCAAGCCACGATTCGGCCAAACTAAACCCAACCCAGTCGATATAAACGGCAAATACACGTACCGTATAAACGAAGAACGCAAAATCCCTCCGTGTACGTCGCGTATGCCTTCCCCAATTCGCACCCTCGTTCTCATCCCCCTCCAACTCCCTCCCTCCCCGTCAAACTTTCACAAATATGTTCGCATACGTTATTTCCTGCACGTGACTCGTACTCGTTCATCGTCCTACGAGTCTGACAGGACAAGGGGTGAAATATACAGCCCGCGCCTCGATCAAGGATCACTGAACCGGATGAAAAGTTTTTGAACTTGTTAATTATTCACCGCGATCAGAAAGATTATAATCTATCTTTTTTTTTTTTTTAAGAGTCGAATCTTGGAAAGATTATGAAACAAAAATTAGTGAATTTATTATAAATTGAGAAAAGCGATAAACGAAAGATAATGTAAGGTAGAGAGAGAGAGAGAGAGATGTACGTAAGATGAAGAAAAATTGCAAGCTATTTGCACGGTACGCACGGTTTCTGGTCTGGGAATTTCAAGAACGTTAAAATTATACGCAACAAATATGAATTACGTATCTGAGAAAAATATGCTCGCTTTAACGGAAATGGTTACACGCAGACCGAGTATTGCCATTTCCGGTATAGAAGGCGATTTAGTCGTGAGCTCTCGTCGAGCCAACTTCGTATATCGGCAGATATTTTAACAAAACGGGCCGGACGAACCTAACGAGAAAATGACTTTCTCGTTAACACGTGTATTATCCTCTAATTGTTTCGATATAACGATCGTGTCCATTTACGTCGGTTCTCTTTAATTTCTAACGCGTACGAAAGACTTTAAACCTCTACGTAAATGGATCGAAATGGGCGGATTCGTGAAAAATAATAGTCGACGAGTGAACGCGTATGGACATGATTTTTTTTTTGTAAGTAGGGGGAGAGAGAGCATTGTGCGCCAAGTGACCCGATTAGAGTTCTCGACCTCGGTCGATCGATGCACGAGGTCGTACGAAGAAGACCATACAACGCGGCTAACGAAAGCGCATTTTTGCAGTATCGTCGAAATCGCTAAAACACATCCTCGGACCACGTCGCGAATACTCTTTCTTTTCTTCTCTTTTCTTTCCTTCGATTTAATTCGACAAAACCGGTCGGACTCGTCGTTCGCGGAACGATGCAAGAGTTAGCAAATATATACGCACGAATACAAATATTTAAAGACAATTTCGTTGACCAAATGGAGTAAAAAGTGTGAAAAGTTGCGAAATTGGCGAATTGAGAGAGGAAAATAAAGAAACTATTTGCGAAAGGGTTATTTATAAACGGTGGGACATCCACGTTGCGTTCACGTTTTCATCAAAAGCCCTCTTTCTCTCACGTGACTCAACCTCGTGGCTCTACCTCTCTATCTATATCACGCTTACGAGCTAAGACGGTATGAATCCGCAACGAGGAGAACCGCCTCGATTCGAGTGCCATTGAACCGCGTCGAGCCAAGAGCCAGAGAGACCAAACACCACATCGTCCTACCAATCTCGCAAAGTGCTAAAAAGAGCGTGTCTCGTTGCTCGCCTCGACGCTAAGAGAGCATCGTCGATTATCTCGACGCGTTTCTCACGTCTTTTTACACTCGCCCGAACTCTTCTCTTCCCCACAGTCTCTCCTCACGTACCACGAGAGAGCTTCCTTTTTTTCCTCTCGTTCGAAATACGCGAAATATTCAAAGGATAAAAAATAAATTGTAATCGATCGAAGGAATGATTGACTGACCTTGACCGTGACACTACTGGCCGAGCCTTTAATGAGGTCGATGATCTCCTCCCGTGATTTATCGTCAACGTTGATGCCATTGACCTCGATGAGTCTGTCGCCGGGTAGGAGACCAGTGTCGTTGTTATTCTGCACAATCGCTCCAGGTTCGGCAAATATCACTGGACGCATTTGCGTTATACCATTCGTGCCACGTTCCACTATGACCGCTCGTCTCAGAGAAAATCCAAAGTCGTTTCGCGGTGGTGGTTGACGCTGTATAGTCAATTCTCGAGGCTCTGGAAGCACGAGTGGCACGATTTCCGGTAAAAGAAGCTCGACTCCTTGTTCCTCGAACGAGGCGGACGAACGCCAGCGTGAAAAACCCTGAGACTCGCCCACGGGCGAGAGACTGAAGGGTGGAGTAGCGAAACTCGAATTGGTCGTGTCCGTCAAGGAATCGGCCGATGGACTCGCGCTTGTCACCACCTGAAATGGCAAAAAAAAAAGACGAAAGTGACTTAAACACGAGGATCGACAATTCACGGTTCTTTTATCTAACGATCTAATCGATTAAGTTTGTCTTTCGATGGATCCACGATCGTTTCGCTACAGCTACGGTTTCGTGGATTTTCGTTGATCGCGTCCCTCAAAGAGTCCAAGAAAGGAGCATCTCTTTCTTTGATCGGGTTTCTCACATTTGGATCTCTACCTGCAGTAGCTTCGTTTCTGGCGCATGATGATGATGATGATGATGCTGTTGCTGCTGCGGTTGCTGAGGATGGTGGTGGTGATGGTGGTGGTGGTGATGATGGGGGTGAAGTTGATGTTGGTGTTGGTGGTGGTGGGAATGTTGAGGATTCTGATGATGACGCTCATGATTAGTTGCATGATGCGAACTTCGTCCCATCTGATAGGACACGGTAGATTCTTCCTCACTGTAAAGCTCGTCCTTTCCGGGACCTTGACCTTGTTGCTGACTCGGTACATTCTGATAAGCTATAACTTCGTTCTGGAGTGTATTTCTCACCAGTAGATTGACGTCCTGATGATTGTTCTCGGTGTCGTTGCCATTTTGTACTACAGCTACGGTTTCCGCGACTGTTCCTATACTGGTGATGCTCGATCTTGGTCCTTTTAGAATTCCGCGTTTGGGTGGTTTGGGTGGTAACAAAGGTGCGATGGGTTTGCCACTGGCGTTCGTCAACGAGGTCAAAGATGCCTCGGACGAGTCGCTCTGTGTAAGACCTTCCGGTGTACGACTCCAACTCGTACCCGCGGGATTGCAAGGACTATTTTCCAAGAGGTCGCGATCGAGCTCGGCGAAAAACGAGGCACTGTAATCGGCGGTTATGCCCGATGGTAATTTTTCCTTCTCCTTTCGACGAGAGCGTATCTTCAAGGAACGACGCACCTGGAAGTAATACGATAAACATTTTTAACTGGACGCAACGAATCTCCCTTTTTATTTTTATTCTCTCTCGAAGATGAAAAATATTGTATTTATTATAAAACGGGCGCTTGACACGCGATTTAATTAATTCGAGCGTGTATATGGATCGCGTGCTGTTACGCGCTATTCATTTTTCACCTCTTCCTCTCTCTCTTTCTCGCATGCCACACCGGCTTTTCTGCGGTAACGCCCGACCCTGACACCACGCGACGCTACATTCGAACGCATAACAGCCGTGTCACGTCGATAATACGTGCGTCTCCTAAATCTCGCCTGTTCGTGGGTGCTCCCCCGCTGCCTCGAAATAGGAAAAAATCAAAACCAGGATAACGCGAGATTTATTCTCCCGATCGTTCGAATCCTCGTTGGATCGACTTTATCGAAAATCCTTCTAGAAAGGAAACCATCGATGCGATATTTGAAATAACTTTGTAAATAATTGATCGAGGCTAACGACGTGCCTGTTCTCCGGCATTCGCCATTTCTCGAGACCTTCTCGACACTCTCACGGTGACGAGACGTCCGCGCCCGCGATAGAGAAAGAGAGTGCAAGCTCGAAAGAGAGAAGGCGAGTTTATCGCGGCCGTTGGAAGCCAAGTAAAACCCGATCTCCGCACTCAACGGATCGTCTTACCTACGTGTAAAACGCGACAACATCCACGATAATAACAATAATCAATTTTTCAATAATCAATCGTCATGAATTTGTTCGATCGTTCGAGCACCACTCGACCAGTTTCCGAGTCATGATGACGGTAATGCGATAACGTTAGGTACAAAACCTATCGTGCAAAAACCCACCGATATTTCTCAATGGAAGAATATCAACCGTTTGCAATTCATCGCGTGCAATAATTTATTCGTATCTCGAACCTCGAGGAAAATAACGTAAATAAGGGCGAGGAAGATAAAAAAAAAACAATGTAACATTACGATTTACGAGCTTGACGGCGATAAACTTATATAACTGGATGAAAAAACAAAAGGATAAGTAAGAAAAAAATAAAAAATAAAAAAAAAAAGGCAGACTGACCTCATCCAGACGAAGAAGTTCCTCGGCAGACATGCTGCCCCGATCGCGCTTCTTCACATCCTTTCGTTCTTTCTTTTCCCTCTTGCGCTTCTCCTTGTCGTCCTTCTCGGCTGCCTTCTTCATAAAATTGAACATCTTATCACCATTCGCACTCGTGTTTTCTCTATAATAACGGCATCCGACTGAGCACTCCACTGGTCGCGTTATCAACGATAACGATAACCAACAATAACAACAACAACGGAACCACGATAATAACAACAACAGCAGCAGCAGCAACCGCAACAGCAACAGCAACAACGACAACAATAACAATAACAAAGCCGGTCGCGGAACAGCGCCGACAATAATATACGGGAGCACCACGAAAAGTGTTCCGAGAGTTTTCAAGCGAGCCACCAAGAAAGGTGGTGGGTACGAGCCTGTCGAACCTCTCGCTGTTATGGTCGGCCTTCTTGACGGCTCACACGAGGCTTTTGCTTTTCCGCGTTCCGAGCATTGCCGAGAGAGCCCGGACGGGGAATATCGCGCACAGGGATCGTTCCTTTTTCATACGCTCGAGACTCGCGACTTCCCGGTTTTTGTGGTGTACTGTACGCGAGACGGAAACAAAGAGAGCGAGAGAGAGAGAGAGAAAGAAGGAGAGTTTCAACACTATACTTTTGCTCCCAGCACTGTATTTATATACATATATATATATTTATATATTTATATATTTATATATACATATATATATATATATATATATATATATTTATGTATATATAGACGTATATATAGATATATGTAGGTATATACTTTTAATAAATCTCGAGGATCAGCTGAATTATTGTCTTTGGTGAGAGCAAGGTGAGGGAAGAGGAGGGCGACGGCGGTCGGAAAAATCCTCCGTCTCTCCTTCTCTTTCTCTCTCTTTCTCTCTCTGTCTCTCTCGGCGTATTCTCCCTTTTCCTTCGTTTCCCTTTCTTCGGTCCTCTAGCCTCTTTGCTCCGTTATTTTTTCTCTCGCCCGGCCGCCCTTCCCCTTCCCTCAACGAGCGAGAAATCTTTCCAGGAAAATTCCAATCCTTCCTCGGCGATACGTATTTCTCCAGTGGGCGAAAATCAATCGGAATAAATAATGGTCTTGTTGTTGTTGTTGTTTTTTTTAAAATTATTTTTTATTCAACGATCACGATCAAGCCGGTCGATTACTTCGTGACAATATCTCGATTATCGCAACAAATTCAACCGGATGATTCACTCAACCGACGGAGAAACTCGCACGACCGACGTCATCGATATATTTATCGTCGTGTTTCATGATTAATATTTCATGATTTTTCCAACTTGCAATTTTTGTTTTTTTTTTTCTTTCCGACAAAAATATTGATACCATCGACGTTTTATCGTCAATCTGTCTTTATTAATCCCAATCTCACTTTTGTTTCTCACGTAAAAGTGCAATTTCACGTTTCTTATTTCATTCCTCCACGTTTTTCTTTTTTTTCCAATTCCACTCTCACTCTCGTTTTTTTTTCTTCTTTTTTCAGTGGACAGGGCTGATGCAACAAGGGAGAAGAAAAATAAGAAAATCTCACAGGTATAGAAGAACAGGGGGATGAAGGTGGGACGACGAAGATTGGACGAGCGAAGAAGTTTACGAGCGACACGCCTTACCCGGCTCGGGCGCACCTGTCACAATCACTCCCGACGATATACCAAAACGCGTAGCGCGTATAATTTTCGTGCGGGCACGAATCCCGGAAGATAGAAGGGAAATAACACGATGATATAGATGCCGATGATAATGATAATAATATTGTCAGACTAGAGAGTGGTGTGTTGTACGTAGCGGTATATACCTCGACGGAGAGCCGTGGATCGTTCGAACCTATCTGCTCTCTAGTCCCCTCCTCCCCACTTTCCCACTCCACCACCACCACCACCACCACCACCACCACCCCGACAAAATATTTCACTCCTCTCGGTCTCGACTTTTCTCCCGTAGACCTTCGTTCTCCTCCTCCACCTCCTCGTAATTACAAAAGAGCAAATTCTTGTTTTTGTTGTTTTCAGTTTGACCGCAAAGAATTGGGTAAAGCTTGTAAATCTATCGTCGAGTAGGAAAGAACAACGAGAAAATATCTTTCATTCGTATCACTGGGGTGACGATTTATCGACATTGTTTTATTATTTTGATCGATTTTTAATCAGGTACGATTGGAGATTGTCACGATTACGAGAGAATAGTATCGCGCACGTTTATTCGCGTTAGTCCAACGGGGCCACCGAGACTGACAGTCAGCAGCAGCAGCAGCGGCAGCAGCAGCGCGACACCGAACGTCACAACACAACTGTGATCGCGCCGCCATTCGCGCGACGACCAGGCGAAACTGCCGTACCGCGCGCGCGCGCGCGCCTGCGTACGTGCGTGCTAGTCCGTGCACGCGCACACTCGTAAACACGAGGCGAACACACACACACACTTCACCACGATGGACGGAAAAACAAAAAAAAATACACGAGCACGTACACGTATACACGTAACACACGCGTGATTAGAGGTCGTCTTATTCCCTCGTGAACCAAACGCACGCCGAGAATTCTCCCTGTTGAAAAGCGTGTACAGCAGACAACGGTATCGCCGGAGTAACGAGAGAAAGCACGCTCGTAGGAGCGTGCTTTGTACTCGTGAGAAACAATCGCGTGTGAGTGAAAGAGAGAGAGAGAGGGGGAGAGAAAGATAGAGAGAGGTTGAGCCAAAGAGCAGCCGTCCTTTTCGAAACTCGCTCGATAGCACCGACACGACTTTTGATATTCGTCGTTACTTCGCTTTGCCACTACGGAGACACCAACTAGGATTTTTCACTAGATCTAGGCGAACCACGAGACGAAGCATTTCCCGTAAACACGACGAGCGAGCGTTCTCGACAAACGCACAAAACACGAGCGACCTGCGCCGATAAGACGACAGGCGACAGGCGCGCTACCCCGGAACGCTCGAATATCGCCCCGTGCGCCCGTATGTCTGCCTGCTAAGCCGCAGGCTTTCTATCCACGGAACAAAGGCGAAAAAATCCCTAGGGTTATTTTAGTTCCTGAATTTCTCGTCTACGATCGATTGGCGAGCCTTCTTTCCCCTGAGACTGGGTGGGGGACTTACTGGGACGTTTCGCAGCGTCTCTCGTGGTGAAACGTAGCACTTACCGGACGTTAGAACGTTACCGACTGCCGGTAATGCAGTTATTTAGGAAAATATTTTTATCCAATTTTAGTATTTCTGAAAAAACTTGGATCGAAAGTGAATAAAATGTTTTTTCCAAACGCTACTAATGGTAATACTTCAACGATAACCAAGTTTTCCGACCTCTCCTATTTCTCGTGTTTTCCAAGCGACCGATAAAGAGCGACATCTCTGTTCAGGTTAACTATACGATTAGTAGGAGGTTAGCCCTCGTTGCTTACAATCCACTTTATTTATCGAATAAACTTTCGCCCAGCATTTTCATTTTCCGAAATTAAAAAAAAACCCGCGATGCTGAGACACTGCGCTCGCTTGGGTATCGCTCGGTGCACAAACCGTACGAATATCGTACGTCGTCGATGCTCCGATGAAAAGAATCACGAGGTTTCCAAACGAGACCTCCGTTCTATTATCGAACGATGGAGTCGTAAATTCGAGAACGAGGGAATTAACGAGCCAGTCTCCTCGATCGAGCACATACTCGCTCATGTCGTCGGAACCACGAAGGTAATGAAAATATTTCGATCAAAAATCCGGATAAACTTGTACCGGCGTTAATCAACGACATCGTCAAAGACCGGCCAATATCTATAATCCGTTGCGCATGCGCACGATACACGTTTTTATCCGCACGACTAACGTGCCACTGACGTTCCTCCCTATTTATCACGAATATATATACCGGAAACGTTGATCGATCGACGCTACGTAAGAAATTTCAATATTTCTTTTCCGTCGTGACAAAAATTGATCCAAATTTTTTTTAGATCATGGATCTCGCGACGTCCCACGAGCGCAACCTTACCGACGAAGAATTAAGCAAACTGGAATTACTCTGCGAATGTAGACTATCCAGGTACTCCTTGAAAAAAGTTCAAAGGATAATTATTTCGAAGAAAGAAATTCGAGTAACAAATAATTTTTTTTTTTCGTATTTTAGAATGCCGGTGCAGTATATAATCGGCGAATGGGACTTTAGAGATATAACTTTGAAACTCGTACCGCCAATTTTCATACCAAGACCCGAGACCGAATTACTCGTAGATTTTGTGATAAAACGCGTCAATTCCGAGACTAAGGACGTTTGTAAAATTTTGGAAATCGGCTGTGGCTCCGGTGCGATCTCGTTGGCTCTTCTTCACTCCTGTAAAAAGGTACGATCGGCTCGATAATTAAACGATATTTCAAACAGCTCATAGGGAGATCGAGTATATCATTTCGTAGATCGAGTCGGTGGCCATCGATCGAAATCCTCTCGCTTGCAATTTGACGAAAGAGAATGCGAAGAATCTCCGATTGCTCGATCGTTTTACGATCCTCAATGCTTCCGTGGAGGAAAACGGTACGATTAAGTCTTTAACGGATTCGTCGGAGATCGATCTCAACGACGAGACTTTTGATTTTATCGTCAGTAATCCTCCGTACGTGCCAACCGCTAGGATAATGAAACTCGAGCCGGAAATACGAGTGTGAGTGCGAAGATATTGTCTCGAACGATATGGAAAAATCCTTCGATTCAAAAATGTATTAATCGATCTCAACATTTTAGTTACGAGGACATTAGAGCACTGGACGGTGGTCCCGATGGATTGAACGTCGTCAAAGCGATAATGAAATATTCCTCGAACGCTCTGAGAGTCGGTGGACGTCTTTTTCTCGAAGTCGACTCGAGCCATCCGGAATACTTGCGTTTTTTCACCACTAAGTATCCCGATTACAAATTAAAACACGAGCATACCTACAAAGATTTTTGCAACAACGAACGCTACGTCGAGATTTTGAAACTCGCGCGACGATGGGATGAGAATTAAAAAATTCAATACCGAGACATTGTGTTTCTTTTTTTCGTTTAAATATTATTTCAACGGTAATACTGGTTGAACAATTTCTCGCAAAAAAAAACTCGTCTACGAGGGACGCTCTCCTGCCGTCAAGCACCATGAACTCTCCGTTCACCCGTTGGAATGCTATTCCATAATTTAACATAATATTACTTCTCTGTATATAGATAATATATGCCGCAATATTGTATATTACATAATACGTATATTCGACGTTTTTCGTAACGTTAATACTATCAAGTTCGCATTAAATGAGCAAATATGCGAATAGCCAATCATTGAGAAGTTGTTGTTGTTGCTTTTTTCTCCTTTTTTCCTTCTTCTTCTTTTTGCTTCTTCTTCGTTCCTCTACCCCGATCCCCTGTGCGTTGTCCCGAAGAGCACGCAACGTTGCTCGGTCGCTCTTGGAACACACCAAAGGCCATCGAACCCGTACGGAAACTATGTAACGCTCGGAACGTTAACAATAATTCTAGTCCCGCGAGATACAACTAGATCGACGGCAGCCTCCGCGAAGCCATACAAAATCTAAATTACAAAGGATTTATGCAATTGTACGCTTACAAAAACTGCGCATAGAGCTTTAAAAATGATATCAGAATCTTCTTTATCCTCTGTTTGTTGGTTCGTTGTCTTTTTTTTTGTTTTTGTTTTGTTTTCTTTTTATAAATATTAAAATTGACCGGATGCTCGAATCGCGAGGAATGTGCCTGCCTGCCTGTCTGTCTAACTCTTTGTGTTTGCGCGTGCATTTATTTTCGAACGATTCGATACATATTTGACGATTTGTACGTATAATCGTTGATGTCGCGCGAATAATCGCGAATAATAAGCGGTAGGCACTTGTCGATTACATTAATGATGATGATGATAATAATAATGATGATGATGATGATGACGATGACGATGATAAAAAATAAAACGACCTTTTTCTGGGGGGGGGGACAATAGTAAATAAGGGTTTTTGGTTCGATGAGAATTTTACGAAAAAGGTCGTTTTGCTAATTCGTGCCGAATTATCGGGTCGCGAACATTATTCTTCGTCATCGGTCAAAATGAAAATATCCTATCGTCTTTTTTTCATCCTATACAAATTTAAATATTTACATCGTTCGGTTTCGATTCTTACGACGACGGGGATGTACGAGAAAAACAGAGAGTAGAAAAATTATTTATAATACATTTTGATAAGCCACTCTTACGTGTCGATCGCGCTGTTTCTCGTTCGATAAGACGACCGTACTTTCAATTGGATGATTTTACGTGTAGACTCGATTTTCATACCTTAGCGCGAATAATTTTAAAAATAAAACAAAAAACAAAGAAAAAAAAATAGCCACGGACTGTTTTTTTCGCTTTTCTCCTTTTTGTCAAAAACTACGAGATCGCGTCGTGTATCTTATTATCGTTCTTATCCGCGACTCATGGTCATCGTGCAGAGTCGAGTTTCGAGCGACGAATAACGAAGAAAAATCGCCACCGCGCGATTAATTCGAGAAACACGAGTCTCCTCGAGACCGGTTTAAACGTTATCCGTCTCGTTGCGATTGGAAGCTGGATCGTTGCGTTGTATCGAGACTCTCGATGCATCGGCTAGTTCGGTCAGCAAGAGAGTTTCAGTGTCGAGTTCCAAGGAGGAAGGTCCACCGCTCGGACGATTCCCACTCACGCTTCTCACCAATTTTCTGATAGCTCTATTCCGACGTTCCTTGTCACGCTCCATTTTCAATCTCGTAAATTCATCGTCCGAACTGGCTATGGAACACACCGAACTCCTCGAGCTCTCGTTGTCCTCCGCCACGTTACCGCTACCCCCAAAACCCGACGAGGGATCGAAAGCGACGCTCGATCGCGCCGACTGACTCGAAAGTTGAGTTCTGCAATAATAAAAAGTCGAGAGATAAATTGATAGAGATAAACATTAGGAATATTTCGAACTAGACACCAACCTCGGATGACCGAGATAACGATTGTTGGCAGGACCTGTCGGTGCACTGGTCGATAAAATCTCCCCGTTTCGTTTCATTCCGGGAACATCGACGGGCGAGCTAGGAGGCGGCGCCCCCTGGGGAAATATACTCTGTACGTGAGGTCGGGTTTCCGGTCGCATCGACGTCATCGTCATTTGCTCGTCGACTTCCTCGATCACGCCGATTCGCATGGAACCGCCTCCGCCTGTGTTCGTTCGTAAATAGAACATTGCTTGTTTTAATTCCGATAGATAATAGAGAAGACGTGTATATGTATTATTTAGTTTGATATTATTTGATTAACCTCCGTAACGATTTTGCAACGAGGCGGACGAGGACGAATTTGGCATTCGTCCGGGCGTTTTGGAACCACCGCCGCTACCACCGTCCGGTCTGTCTTCTTTGCTGAAAAGCCTCTTAAGCACGCTCGTCACACTGTTAACCCTCGTCAACGAGCCACCGATGTTACTGGCGGTCGAACCACCGCTCATTGCTCGATCGCGCGTACTAACCCTGCTCGCACTCCTATTGAGAAACGTATCGAAGGTTCGTTGTATTTTCAACCAACTATCGGTTCGAGGAATCGAACAATACCCCGTGAGGTAAAAAATTCGCGTACCTGGACATTTTTCCACCCGCTTCGAAGTGTATACCAGATGTCGCATCGTCCGCAATGTCCGTTCGAAACTTTCCCGTATAAGAATCCGGGGGTACCATCTCGTCGATTCTAACGCTGGAGGGATGGAGTTCTTGCTGTGCGGCGGACAATTGAATTCCCGCTGTCGATGGCTGTGGGTGTTCCTCCCGGAAGGGTTGAGAAGCCGCGGTATACGGCAACTCGACGGGAAAGATTTCGTCCCAATATTGATCACGTATCAACTCGGGATGCTCGTGATGCATCTCGTCCACTATGAGATAGCTCACCTTTTCCAACAAAAGAAAAACGCCAAAGTTCGATCTCCGAAAGTAGTGGATATTTTTTAAATTACAAAATCCACAATGCACCTGTAAATTCCTATCGACGATCCAGTTGACCTCAAAATCATCGTCGTCCTCGCCGAAAGGATTGATCAGAGTCTCGGCGACTTTGAGCCATCCCATGTAGAAGAAAAATTGGAGAGTCGTAAAGACCGGAAAATAGAGATCGATGTTGGACGGAACCTCCGAATTCTCGATCCATTGTCTACCCATGACACTCGTGAAAAAGTAGGAATAAACGGCGAGAGTGACGACCTGGGTGTAAACCAGAGGTATGCTTATCGTGTCGTAGTGTATGAGACTACCGCAGTGTCCTCGAAATTTGTTCAATTCGTCGATGAGAGTTTTTACGGCAAAGTCGTCGCGTATCCTGCCCTCTTTCCTCGCTCGGGTCACTATACTCGAAGCCCAGACAATCGGGAGCCAATGTTTGCTGGGTTTTGGAAATTTCGAGTTTAAACTTTGAAATATCGCGAGTTCGTTCTCGAGAAGCAAACCCGCGTCCACGAAGTGATCCAACGTTGGAAAACGTTTCTTCACCCGAGGCGATACGCTCGTAAGAACTATCGTTAGACAAACGCAAACGTATCTGCGTAACGTAACGAAAATAAAAATGTAAAATTGTATTATTACGTATTTATTGATTATTGCGTGATTTAATTATTATTTTCGATCGATACGTTACCTAACGATCGTTCGTCTCATTAATCTCCCTCGCTCGTCATTTCCGTGTATCGTTGCCGAAACGAAAACCGCTATCGAGTCCGGCCAAGGTATAGCCATATACTGATTCCACCATCTCGTCATTACGATACTGACGTAAAAACCGAGGACGAACGAGAGTGGTATAAGGTCGCTGTACTCTTTGCAATAAATAACTACCGCCTCGAAAGTCTTCTTCTGATCGTCGTCGAGAATGAAACGGTACAGGCTCGATAGCGAGTAATAGATGAAGAGGAAGACCGCAAGATCCAGCCAAACTAGTTTGTAAACACTCGCTCTCCATCTTTCCAACACAAACGGTATCAATATAAATAATCTTATCGATCATTCGCCCAAAGTATCGATCGTTGACCTCGATTTATAAAATAAGCAAACAAGCAGTGGGTTGAAGTATCGATTTGGAAAAAAATATGTCTACGTTCGTGTTTATTTCAAAATCAATTTTCCCTTTCAACGACGCTACCGTTTCGTGTTTCTTCGTTCCTTTCGCGTTTCTCGTATCTATCGTGCAAATCGTTCCACGTTGTTGTACGTCGACGATTAGGCATTTGCATCGCAATTATTTTTATACGTTCGACCGCGAAAACATAAACGTCCCTGAAATAACTCGACCTGTTTATTCTTCGGATATTATTTAATTTCTATGTTATAAAAAGTCTCCAACGAATTCGCTCTTTGAATATAATCGAGAATATTTGTTCCTCGAACTACCGGCAACCTTGAGAATCGATCTTAGAGATCGATTTATAGAAATATCGCGAGGCGAAGATCGATCTCCGGTTTGTAATAATAGATCGGAGGTCGTTTTATCATTGCAATTTATAAATGTAGATAAGAAAGATAGATAAGGAAAAATGTCATTCCTCCAACGTTTCATTCAAGGTCAGAAAAATTATCGAGAATCCAACACGATCGACGATCCTCGATTCTTCTCCATATATTGACTCACCTTAGAAGTAACTTGAGGAAGCACCCGAGTCCACGGCACGAGGCCACCTCGGCGGTATACGTCACGGTCATTTTTGTCCTCTCGTCGAAGAATATTTCTCCTCTAGACTCGATCCGATCATCGAATTTTCAGCGTCGGACTCGCCGACATTCCGATAATTCTTTTTATTTACTCGATTCGTTCTCATCGAGTCAAGCGCGTTTGGAGTGCCACGCGCCAAACCAGTTTTTTTCTTCTTTCGTACCGTACGTATCACGAAAACTTCCTCGTTCGTTCTAATTTATTTTTTATTTATTTATTTATTTATTGTTTTTTTTCTGTCTTCAAGAAATAACGCGCGTTATCGCGCGAACTCGCGCTTCGATCATTGATCAAGGACGAGCGCACTCTTTCACGAGTAATTGCTACATCCGTCTCTGTGAGAAGATGAGTCTTCTTCGCGTACCCACGAGACTATCTCGTCGCAAGGCCAGCGAGTTTATTTATCTTTTTTCAAAGCTTCGATTTCGAGCAATTATATATCACTCCGGTAACAGCAGCTGCAGAAGGAAGGAGAAGGTTTTATCTCGAATCGTCGATTCTGAGCGATTGCGAGATTATACAGTCGATCGCGACAATTGAATTTATTCTTGCGAGTATCCTCGTTAATCTATATTTCCACCTCCATTTAATCTAAGACAATGATTTCTGTACTTTCATTAAAGCTCTTGTCCTTATCGCGTTATTGACTATAGGAGACACTAATCGACGAGTCGAATATCGATTTTAATCGTTCGTATCGTATCTCGCGCTATTTAATTAACGAGAACTGATTGAGCCCAACGTTCCTTCGTTTCTCCGTAAGCTTTTCACGGAAATGAACAAAATGGAACAAAGAGAACGACGAATTCCTTCGACACGGGGAACTCCGAACCGTTGACTCACGATTCCCTCCCCCAAACGGCGACGAACGTTCAAATATTCCTTCCTCTCTTGTACTAAAGTTTTCTTCGACACGTTCTCGTCATCTATACCGGACCTCGATCCGTTCAATTATCGCGCGACTCTTTATCCCCAATTATCCTTCGTTAATGTCTCTGCGTTAAAGAGACGAAAAGACTCTCTTTGTTCTCATTATTTCAATCGACGATAGGGGGACACTATCTTCGTGAATTTCGAGATAACGTTTGATGACCGTAATATCGAAGCATCGATCGATGAATTAACGAAGTATCTCGTACGAGACGAGAACTGCAATCGACGATCCGTTCGGTAATCGTTAATCGCCTACCTTTTAAGGTAGTCCTATCGTGGGTAGGGCTCCACTTGGAATTTTTCTCAAATTCCAAGTGGACCGAGCGTTTAAATCCATTTAGAAAAGTTGTTGCAAATCGACTAAAGAACAACATACTCAAAATTCAAATTGATCCTACGTAAAGTTTACTTGTTATATAATAAACGAAAGCATGCAATTTTTTTCCATAAGATTGTTATAAAAAAGTACTCGAAGCTTCTTTGATGTCATATAAAAATGTGTGTAAAATTTCAACAGGCTTCATCGACCAAAAAATCGAGATACTCGTTGTATAATATTGCGATATTTAACACACGGACTCTTATGGGAAGTTACGAAAAATGACGATTTTCAAGAATTAATATCTTGATTCTTGAGTCGATAAAGACCCCTGAAATTTTACACACATGTACATACGACATCAAAGAACGCTTCTGCTAATTTTCAGTGAAATCTAACGGAAACTCTGTAACGATAGGACTACCTTAAATCATTTATCGTTTGTTAAATCGATCTCGTTGCCTCGACGCGCTCTTCGAAGCGTCGATCGTTGCTCATGAATCAACGAGATCGCATTTCCCCCAAAGATATATCATCGAATCGTCGAGTCTCTCGAAGAAATATCGCTACACGAGTGAGAATCCAAACGGATCTGCTCTCGACCGCGATTATTCGCCCACGAAGTGCACTCTTATCGCTCGTATAGTCAACGGAATCTTTTAACTAGCGATAGAGATATTTCCATTTCGCAAAAATCTTCCACTCTCAACCTTCGCCTTCCTCCCTTTCCTCCCCGATTCGACTCCGCAACGACAATGTTTTCACGCATGATGAATCGACGCGTCTCAACGCGAGCGGTCGACTATGTAATTCGTTATATAAACGGATACGAGTCGTTTTGATCTTCGCAACGGAAACGTTAAAGCTTCGTTAGTCACGAGTTCGTTCCAGGGATTAAATGAAATATTCCATACTTTAAGGGCATATCCGATACTCAAGAATTTTACGAAACAAAGAGCACTCCATTTTTTCCATACGATCGATCGATTCGAATCAGGGTCACCTGGCGCAACGAGCAATGATTAATTTAAACCGTCATCGCGAAATAAAAACGAGCGTGTTCTCATAATTCTTGGAAAATTGTTCACCGTCGAATGACGTCACGACGCATAACGCTCGAAGGGAATTTACGTGCGTGATGTTAATCGAGATGGAGAATGAAAACACGTGTCGCTGATGTTGCTGTTACCAGCTCGCCATGATCGAGGGAAGAGACGGTGCAATGTGCAAACCTCGTCTCGTTGCCTCGAACGAAAAAATTGTCCGGAAATCCATGGCTGGTACACGGAGAGAAAAAGTCTTAGAATTTTTGTTATGAAATTCTAGGAAAAATTAACATGCTGTCCTATAATTTGCTGCTTTACGCTAAAGAGTCCGAGATTCCAATAGAAATGTAAAGTGTAGAATGCTGCCTCCGAATTTTTATCATGCTCTCTGGGTAAAAATTCTAACGCTCCGGACCAATTTTTCAAAGATTTAGCAGAAAATCTCCCACACGTGTCGATTGCACAAGCTTTATAGGGCAAGCGTGGTAATTTTTGTAGGATTTTTCTCTCCGTGTACTTATGGTACTTATGGTACGGTGCAGTACGAAACTCGACGAACTCTGGCGTCGGGGAAATACGAGACCGAACACGTAATCACCGAATTCTGTTCGTACACGGAGAGAAAAATTAGCATGCTGTCCTATAATCTGCTGCTTTACACTAAAGAGTCCTAGATTCCAATAGAAATGTAAAGTGTAGAATGCTGCCTCCGAATTTTTATCGTGCTCTCTGGGTAAAAATTCTAACGCTCCGGACCAATTTTTCAAAGATTTCGCAGAAAATCTCCCACACATGTCGATTGCACACGCTTTATAGGACAAGCGTGGTAATTTTTGTAGGACTTTTCTCTCCGTGTAGTCTCGGGTTATATCGGGTCGTTGTATCAAACGTACCACGAGTGGCTATCTTGTGTCGATATTATATCGAGCTCGATATTAAATACAAAATATAAACGGGGGAAAATAATTGTACGTGATCCTCGATGTACACGGAGAGAAAAAGTCTTAGAATTTTTGTTATGAAATTCTAGGAAAAATTAGCATGCTGTCCTATAATCTGCTGCTTTACACTAAAGACTCCTAGATTCCAATAGAAATGTAAAGTGTAGAATGCTGCCTCCGAATTTTTATCGTGCTCTCTGGGTAAAAATTCTAACGCTCCGGACCAATTTTTCAAAGATTTCGCAGAAAATCTCCCACACGTGTCGATTGCACACGCTTTATAGGACAAGCATGATAATTTTTGTAGGACTTTTCTCTCCATGCGGTAGCCAGTATTAGTCGTCGATCTACCTCGCTACGATTCGTCCTACATTATATTAATGCAACCCGAGGTAAAGGTAAACGAAAGTAGGAAACGGGTCGATCGATCCTCGTGCACAAACTCACCTCGCTACTAATATAACGAAACTAAAGAAAGAAAGAAAAAAGGAGAATCTATATTAACCGAGATACTCTGAGAAATAGCGATATAAATAAGCGTTACATTCCGACGAGAGTCTTCGTAACAGGTTGTAGACCGCGAGTGATAGGCCAAGGATAGACAAAGGGCGGTAGGAGGGGGTAGGTACCGTAACCGGTTGGAAGATAGTACGAGAGGGGAAATACGTGTGAATATCACGCGTCGATGAGACACTTCCAACTCGTGCTTCTATGAATATGCATCATCTCCGTCGTTTATCGGGATGTTAACGTATCAATACGCGTTTCGAGTTATGTATCTTTCTTTTTTTCTTTTTTTTTCTTTTTTTCCAACTATACTCGATAACTATACACGTCCCGGCAACGTGCTAAAGATTTTTTAAACAACGTAGGTTAAATCGGTGCACCGTCGTACACGTCCTCGAAATATAAAACGAAAGTATATATATGAAAATATGATGCGACGGCGGCTGAATAGTCGCGACCTGAATAGGCTCGCATAATATACAAGCGGAGACGGCCGATGGCCTTCCTTCCGTCGTTTCAACGGAATTCTCTGTTTGCTGCGCGATATCGTTGCGCGTCGCTGCAGTGTAGATCCCAAAACGGAAATAAACGCGGCGATAACGCGAGCGGCAAAACGATTAAATGGGATCGCGTGTCGAAGAAAATATCGATGGACGAACGAGCACCAATGAGCTCGAAGACGCGCAGTCTGACGAGTCGATAAATCATCGAGAGGTTCGCTATCAACGCCAGACGCTCGTCGCTCTTGTATGCCAATTATTCCGAAGCTTCGCTCGTCTCTATGCCAAAACAATCGTCAAGGATCTCGTACGATTTAACGGTTGGATCGAAAGAATTAATAAACGTAATTGGGAAGGATAAACCGGATGTAGATTTATTTTCGCGTGAAGAGAAAATCCTCCGACCCACGCGCGATAACCTCGAATGTTGAAAGGCGCGTGTTCTTTACGTCTCGTGTCTTCGAGCTCGAGGAAGAACACGTGACGAGAACGTCGCGAGCTTTTTCTTACTAAATTAATCTCGAGCTGTTCTACGATATATTTGTATATTTATATTTTGTATTTATAAATATTGTTTACGATTCCGACGCGCCAATCGCGACGGTTTGTTGCACCCGGGAAGCAAGCGGAGTGGTTTGCGCGACAGTTACTCGTCTTTGTTCGAATCTCCGGAGTTCGTTGCCAAAGTACGAGAACAAACATTCGTCGTCGAAGGTCAAGACGCCGCGCGGCTGGCTCGCGCGCTAGCGAGTAAACCCCTTCTTCTCGATCTCATCGAAATTGTTCGAGAATTATACGTGACTTTTGATAATTATTGCCGAGATTGGGAGAATCGAAATTTGTCTCTCACGGCCAAAGGTTTCTTTTGTTCCGTGAGAAAGTCACACGACCGGAAATAACGATTGCAACGTTTCTCGACAGTCTTCTGCTTCAACCGTCGGCAGAATTAATAATTTCCAACGATTTACAACGAGACAAAATTTCCAAACACTCGAAAACTCTTTTGTCAACAATTTTGACAAAAATTCATTTCGATTAAATTCAATTGTTAACGAATTATGGAACGGCGAGAAAAAAGGAAAGGGAAAGAACGCTTCCAGCGCCGCGTACAACTCGGAACGAACTTGTAACGAGTGGCGAAAGTCCGAGCGTCGAACCAGGACGGTTTCGGTTCGAAGAATTCGGTCGTACAAAAATCTGTGTCCGTCGAGAGGGACGTACGAGTCATATGGAGGGGTACAGTGTGTGAGACGAGTGAGTTAGAGAGGGAAGGGCAAAAGTTTGTGAATGGGGAGGGGGTAAAACAGCTGATGCGTATTGTATCGTGCGGACGATGCAATGCGGAGCTCTGCTGTCTTTACACTATATATATATATATATATATATATATATCTCGTTAGCTATACACGAATACGAATGGTAGAAAGAGAGAGAACCCCCCCTGCTCGTGACTAGTACGAAAATCAGCGCGTTCCCACACTCGTTATCACACCTTTGTAGATTCCTTTTTAATTGACGAGGCGAGACACCACGAAAATTCTTTTCCGGTTAAATTAATCCACGTGCGTTTTATTTAACAGAGATAACGATCTAATCGTAAGATCACTTGGCGAAGGTAACATCGCGAGATAGTTCGAAGCCCGGACTGTAAATATATACGCGTCGCGACTGTCACAATGCTTCTTTTCCTTCCTTCCTCCCTCCCCCTCCCTCCCTTCGTCTCTCTTGAAAGAGAGAGAGAGATAGACGGACGGACAAGCGCGTGGCCCCAAGAACTCGCGGAGAGCTACGGATTGCTACTGAGGGCAATCGACACTGGCAAAACTCTGTCGCCGTCTAGCAAACTCAGTGGGGGAACTCGCGCTTTGCTTCACGGAAGTGCAGACGTCGCGGCGCGCCAAAACCGTGCTGCCCCACCCGTTCGACACATCGTGTTGACCTGTGGAAGAGTTTGCACCGCTTTCTGCTTCTGCGTGTGTTTCTATGCGTGTCTATACTCTGACCTTCAAAATCCCCTCCTCTTCCCCCCCTCCTCCACGAAAGAACAAACGAAGGTAGGTACGTTTATAAGCGTTGCGAGATTTAAACCTTCGCGCTCTTTTTTTTTTTCTTAATTATCGTGAAAATCGGGTTTTATGAAATCGTCGATAAAATTTCGACAAGGATTAACGAAATAATTTCAGGCTTAATAATGTTGCGTATAGGTACGCGTGTATAATATATAACCATACATGTATTTACACACGAGATGTATTTCTCTCCGTCTTTTACATAACAACAATCAACGTATCTACAATTAAATATATCGAGGCCATTTTCGTTTTGTTGCTAATTTTTCTCACATTATTCTCTTAAATTACAGCAATAATCGATGTAACATGTAGAATATATATATATGTATATGTATATATTTGTTTTCGTATATTATATAAATGATATATTCGTATGCAAATAGCTGCAATTCACTTTTTTTTGCCTCCCCATTTATATCAAAATATAACGATAGCTTTTTGTCCTTCGCATATCATAATTGCATTTTAAAAACGATTATATTATTTCGTAACGATCGATATATCTCAAACTTAAAAATCTCGAAACGACCTCTCGCGAGAGATTAATTCTCTCGAGCGCGACGATCCTTCGCTTCTTCTTATTTAATTTCAACGAATCCCGAAATGCTTCTTAAATATCGATAAATTCGCCGCGAAGCTTTTAAACGCGAGTAATTATTTACATGTTATACAATAGAATTTCATTTTCTCTTCTGTTTCTTTTTTTTTTTTTGTACGACGAGTGTTTTGCGAATGTTCATCGAAATATTTTACAATACACCGTTACACTCGATATACGCGATTTACAGTAATCGGGCAAGCAATGACAACAAAAATATATATATTTATTTTTATGTTCATAATACTGTACACTATATCTCGTTGCATCTTCGATAAAAGTGCAATTAAACGCCTCGACGCATTATTTTCTCTCGTACGTACCGAACGATTCGATTTTACGTCGTTTCTTTCTTTTTTTTCCTTCCAAACCACGTTTAAAGAATTCAAACTCGACGATCCCTTTCCCACGTTAATCGTACGACTCTCTCTATCCGCTAATATTGATCATAAATGCACGAATTCTATTCTCGACAAGCGGAAAATAATATTTAATACACGTACGCGTCGATTCTTGTGTTTTCTCGTCGCAACACTGTACAAAATGTACAACGTTATATTAAACGAACGAATACCAAGTGTCGAGGACACGCTGGTGGCGAATAAGAATCCAACCTGTACACAATTTCGCTCGTGAATCACTATTTTAGCAACGATTCCGTAAACCGATCTCGAGGAAAAGTGTAAAATAGACATACGTGTGTATATAATTGTATAGGTGTATAGGTATAGGTGTGAGTACGAAGTAACGCACACCAAGTCTTAATTGTCCTGCCCCAGAGCGCACAATATTGAAATAATTTGAAAACGTTTAAACGACGTTTGTATCGAAAACGCGTGTCACACGATTCAACTAAGCAGACTTGGTCCCCTAATAGTCACAGCCAATAAATGCAACACGCAATGGTCCGGGGATAGGTGGGAGAGTCAGGACCTGGGGACGGTGATGAAAAGGCCACTTTGACCGAATACATTACAGATTCGTAATAATTTCTTTCACGGGTTTGTTAATTCGGGGCCGGAGTATCGATACGAGAGAACAGTTTGAAAATCACGATTGCAACGACGCGATAAATAATCGTCTTATTTCTTTGTTTACCTTCTTTCCTTTATCCTGAGGATTTCGAAAGCGTTTTATACAATACTCGATCACTAATGAAAATAAGTATCTTCTTCTTTCGAACGGTAAATGCAAATTTCGAACCGAAATGACGATTCGGAAGCGAAACTACTTGAAATCTGGCACGTGAAAGACTATTTCGCGACTGACACCCCTTTTTGGGACGAGAGGAAAAGAAATAAAAATTAAAAAAAAAAACACCAACAATTCCTCGAGGCGTCACCGTCGTCGACCACGGGGTATCTACACGACGACTACTCAATTCCAGCGTGGAGCGTTAGAGAATAAAATTAAAAGCGCGATTCGTTCAACGTATACGTCGCTTAGTAAATGTCTTCTTGAGTTTGGCAGCTTCGATGTGTTCCAAACTAGCTAAGATACAATGGTACTGAGAGCATTTGTCTTGCCGGCGTAACTTCCTGGCCTGTAAAAAAAAGAATAGTAAGAATTAATTAATAAAGCTCGAGGGGGAAATATCGGGGATGAGAAACATTACCTGATAGTTGCGTCCTGAGTTGAACGGGACCAACCAGCGACTAGACCACCCTCGCTTCTACCCGCGATTCCTTGACGACGATTTCGAACACCCCGTTTCGACGTCTGGGCCAATAACGCACGTTGCATCATGTCCGGTGCTATGGTGTTTCGTACCGTTTTGTAAACCAATCTAGGACATAAATAATTATATGTATTATATTAACGAAGCAAATTTTAATAACGGTAAATACACGCGTAATCAATATTTCTTGAGGAGAAAAAGGAAGAAAAGAAAAAACATTGGGGAAATAAGTGCTAGGACGTACGTCAAGTTGGTAATAACGGGATTTTTTTTTACCTCGGCATGATAGCGAGAACGGAGGCGAGGAGGACGGTTAGCCAATAAACGTGCCGAGAAATCGCAACTGGCATGACCCAGTATGAGCCCGGTAAACCCATGCAACTGACGCAAATAATGTTATAAAGCAGACAAAATCCAAAGAATATTCCTAACGAGGCCAGTATCGAGCCAACGTGAATGATGCTCTGAAAAATAATGCAAACGTCATATTTCGAAAACGTCTCGTCCGAGCAAGGAGAAATTTGCTTGAAAAAGTAAAAAAAAAAAAAAAATTGATGACTTACCCACGATCTGATCTCCATAGCGACGTGAATCGACATTACGATAATACAGGAGGTAGTTATGGTAGTTCCGAATTCCCAGATATCGACCACGGAATCGTGATAGGCCTGCGATAAGAAAGAAAAATTAAATCGATAGGAGAAAAGGTTGGAGAACGTTTGACAAATTGACGAAGAGTGAATAACTCACGGCCTCGGTGACGAAAAATATGACTATGCTTTGATAGAGCGCGTCGGCCATCGTGATCCAAAAAGATTGAGGCTTGTAGACGAGAGAGAGTCGTCCGCGTGCGTAGAGTCGCGGTGTCGATAGAATAACGCTCGCGGGTGCGATACGATCGTATACACCGATAGCGAGAGGTGGCAGTGACGTGAATAAGAGATTGTAGAGCATCAGGTACATTTGATCGATCATTACAGCACCGGAGAATCCACAGTAGAGCTGCAAATTAATTTTCGATAAATCAATGACGTAGATAAAAAATTCGATCGATTAAAACCTTCTTAATTACCTGATACCAGAATATTAAAAAGACAAAAGTCGCGTTCTTGTAGAAGAAGTAAAGGATCATTCGTGCGAGTCGATCGTAGCACCAATGACCGTGCAACAGAAGAAGCCTCGATAACATAGAGAATCTTGCGATCGAGAAATCCGCTGCCATGACCGCTTGAGTTCCTTCCCTCCCGGAAACTCCAACCCCTACGTCCGCGGTTTGTATCATACTGACGTCATTGGCACCGTCACCGATTGCCAATGTTCGCATACCGAGTTTTTCCTTCACGATTCTGACGATGTAAGCCTAAATCGACGTACGGTATGATTCGTTGATAATCGTCGTGCGTTTTTAACGAATTAAAATTTTTTTTAATTTAACTTTATAGACCTTTTGCAATGGCGTTGCTCTGCAAGCAAGAACACTTGTGCAGCTTCTCGTCAATTCGAGAAAAGGACCAGTGAGACCCGATCTTGGATCTAGAATGAAGGTAAGAGTCTTTCCATCGACGACGAGAGCTCGCTGTCTCGGCCATAGACTCCCGATTCTATGAGCAATCCGCTCCGCGGCTTCGGGCTCTTCCTCGTCCGCTCCAATATCTCCGGTATCGTTCGAACTTGGTACAGCCGCTCCCTCGCTTCCGTTTCCAGTCCTATTTTCTTTCAAAATAGCCTCGAGATAACCGTGAATCAAAGCCTCAGCGGCTGATTTCGTTCTAGCTTGAAGACGAAGCAGTTGCATCGCTGGGGAAAATAATTGAGCCGCGTAGGCGATATTGACAGCGGTCTCTGGTTTGTCTCCTGAAAATCAACCGTATTAGTTTATTCTCGAGCGAAAGTTGAAGGTTTTAGACGCCCGAGGCGATAACGAGCAAGAGAGCTAAAAAAACAACACCTGTGAGAACCCAAACGACTATTCCAGCGGCGACGAGAGCCGCGACAGCTTCCGGCACTCCATCTTGCAGCTTGTCCTCGATTCCTGTAGCCCCGAGTAACGTCAGATGCGACTCGAGACTCGCGTAGGAGTCTCTTATCCTTCGTTCTCGATTCTCCGTCACCAATTCTGCTTCCGCGTGTCTCTGTCTCCACGCCTCCCATTCTTGATGAGACAATGTTCGTCTCGCCATAGCCAGAGTTCGCAAGCCCTGACGTCCGTAAGAATTTAATTGCTGTCGTATTTTCGTCGTCGAAGGATTTTCCTCGTCGGACCTCGTTAACGAAGAAAGGATCGTTGAATCGGCGCCTTTACAATACAAAATGATCTCGTCCGTGTTTGGATGACGCACGACTACCGACATACATTTTCTGCTAGAATCGAACGGTAGAACCTACAAAAAGATTCGTTTTAACGTCATCACAATCTTTTCACCCGCCGATTGTTCGGACAATTGGAAAAACTCACGTGCAAAATTTCAAAGGCCAGGCTCGATTTGTCCGGCAAAGAGACGATGACACTACGAGCTGTTCTTTTCAGGAGTCTGACCTCGTAAGCCCGAGCCGCGTGTACGAGAGCTAGTTCGTCAGGACTCTCCGCTTCGTAAATCCCCGGAGTAACGGGTTGTTCGCTCGAACTCGGAGGACTGGCTGGAATAGCGCGTTGTCCCAATGGCGAGGCTTTTCGTACCAAGAGGCCAATGTTGAGACAAGGCATCGCCGGTACGTTGAGAAGCCGAGGCCTGAGAAATTGACGATAGATATTTATCTACTCTCTATAAAACAGCCAAAACGATTCTCTCTCCTTGACGTTGATTACCTGGATATTTTAGTCGGTAAATTTGCGACATTTATCGACAACGGTGGCTCGGATCTGGACGACGGTACGGGCGAGAGGGTTGAAATCATAGAAACTCCACCACTCGTTGGAGGAGGTGTCGTACTTCGGGACTCGGACAATCTCGTATACCTGATTAAAGTATTTAAATGAAATATCGTTTGATTCAGTCGTCGAAGCATCTATACTTGGATTTTTTGATCACTCACCTCATTACTGCAATACCGTTTTTTCGCGGCTCCTCGATTACACCACTCGAATTCATGATATCGTGATGAGGATGCGTACTAACGACTACCGTATTGCATATAGCGAGTAAAACGAGAAACTCTTGTAATCGATGACGAGCCGTACCGATGAGTAAGTCCTCTTTCAATCTGACGCAGGGCACGAGATTCTCGTTTTCTCCCGTGTGCGCGTAATCTTGTCCACCCACGGCGCATCTTCTAAACACCATTTTATTCTCCGTGAGTGTCCCAGTTTTGTCCGAGAATACGTATTGTACCTGTCGTAAAAATAATCAGAATCGATCAGCGATTAGTATTTTTTTTTTCTTCTTTTTCCGTCTGTTTCGATATTTTGATATTTCTCGGTCGCGTTACCTGTCCCAATTCCTCGGTGATGTTCAAAGCTCGACACTCGGCACGACGATCGGTATCGGGATCGTAAAGAGCCAAATCGTTACCGATGTGATAAACTTGACCGACTTTGGCCATTTCTAAAGTAACGTAGAGACTGAGGGGTATCATAACTTGAAGTATAATGACGAATGTCCAGAAGGTCAGCATACCCTCGTAACTCGGATCTTGCATCGTGGGAAGAAATGGCACGGGCTCCGTCGACGAGTAAGTCGATAGCCACATTTTGCAACCGATCGCGCCTACTATACAAAGAACTATCAGTATCACGACGCACCAGACAATGTCCAGATTCATCTGTCTCTCTAGACGGGAGCGCTGTAATAAAAAAATGAAAAATAAACGATATTACAACCATGACGACACGGAGTACAATCGATCATGATTATTACCGACGATAAAATCAATAAAATTGATTCTTCCCCACCCCTACCTTGTATCTCGGACCACCGTTGTTCAGCATGGCCTTTGTCTCGTGGCCCGAATACACGACGATACCCTCGATAAAATCGGTGTTTTTCAATA
Organism: Netelia inedita; assembly: GCA_964017225.1. NCBI lineage: Eukaryota > Metazoa > Arthropoda > Insecta > Hymenoptera > Ichneumonidae > Netelia > Netelia inedita. Next base: position 38,514,273 of record OZ024923.1, read on the forward strand.
GACATTCTCGAAGCAAAAGATTCTCCGTCGTGACCGGCACACGTCCACCGTTCGGATGCACGACGGCCCCGTAAAACCTACGAATGAAATCGATTATTCCTCGTTATTTGACAAACCCCGAAACGACCAACTGGACGAAACGATAAATAATTCGTAAGCGAAATGATGTTTGTAAGGATTCACGCGAGAGACATTTGTCTACAGTTACGTTGTATCTTGATGAGAGTTGATTCATCGATACGATATTTAATTCATGATGTACGAGGCTATTGAATCGTCGTGTCTGTCTATACGTGTGTGTGTGTGTGTGTGTGTGCAGGGGCCAAACGAAGAGACGATTCGTGCGGTTAACGTACGAAAATGTCTATACGAGATACTGACCTATAAATTTTCGTAGTCGGTCGATCGACCTCGACGACCGAGCGAAACTTTGACGGTTGAAACGACTCCTGAAGATCCAGGAAACCTCGAACTACCTCACGCTGCTTCAAATTCGTCTCACCGTCCAAATTACACGTGTCCAAAAATGCATTGCCCTGAGGATCGCTACTGCGTAACAAGAGAAGATCAGCGGGTACGATCTCGTTGTTGGAAAGATGTACCAAATCCCCGACTCTAACGTCTTTCCAAGCGACTTTTGCGTATCGATCCACCTCGCTAGCGAGTCATGGAAAATAAAGAGAAAACAGCGTTAATATATAATAGCATCGAACCTCTAATCGTATGTAAGTACAAGACTACCGGAAATCTCGTTTTCACGGTTTCGAACATGTGTTTTATAATAGAGTTGCGCAAAAGTATGGAACTCGTAGGGCTACGCGACGACCCACCCTATCAACCTCGGGACTGGCTCGTCGGAAAAGTGTCATTTGAAAATAGCACGCTAGTTTGTTTTGCACTTTGGTTATACCAACGCCCATCGACCCAACATCCACAAACACAAGCATAGAGAAAGAGTCTCGACGCCAATATCGCGCTACGGGCTTCTCCCTTACCGGGGAAAACGTCTAATTGCGTCTACCGCGGATTTCGCACACTCCCAAAGAGAAGCCCCGCGATATTGTTACCCGAGATACACAAGGGCGTTCCGACTTTTTCCGGATTGTCCAAATAGATCAACTTGAAAACAGGTAAATTCTATTCTTCGATCGTTCATTTTTTCATGAAATATTCCGTGCAAACAGGGAGGATCGTTATGCTCGTCTCTACCTTGGCTAATTATTTGAACCAAACAACGACAATGTTTAAAAAGACATTTAATTCATCGCTTTTAATTGCATTTCTTTTTTGGTTCGATTCTCGAGACTCGTTGGTAGGAAAAGTTGAATCTACGGATTTTGTTTTCTTGATCTATCTTTTGGCTCGACACCTGAAGTTTCCGAACAGCGAAGGAACTCGAGAGTAGCGAGTACGGTGTGCAGCGTTCCTTACGAGTTGTTCGGTCTTACGGCGAAGCGAAGGGCTACTGTTCTTTTTTTTCTTTTCAATCGTTCTCTTACTCGTGACAATGTCGTTTGTCCAGTCGGGTCACGCGTCATTGATCGGGACTAACACCGAGAGGGAGGGATCGAGACCGAGACCGAGACCTTAACGCTCGGTACTCTTCGGTATGGAGCGCAGCCTTTCAAGAGACTCCCACGGACCGCGGCTCGCGAGGACGCGATTTCCGCGTAAATAGCCTCGTCTCTCGATCTCGGCGTTCGATCATTCGCGATCATACGCCGACGAGCGTACTCGTCGATGCATCCTTCTAAAAAAAGAATCTACAAAAACACGCATCGACCATGTATTTTCCAAAGAGTGCACGTTCGTGCCGAAATCTTGATGAATTTGAGGACATTGATAAGATAATCTTGACGATAAATCAGACGAAAATAAAATAAGTCGTTTACGGCTGAAACAATTTCTTTTTCCGGTGGCAATTGTCTCGTTTTTACCGTTGGAAAGACAAAATAATTAAAGCGATTTTCAGCAACGAGTAAAATTTTAAATATTCAGTAAAAATTTGTAGGGAAGTGTCAAATTCGAAAGAATTCTTTAAATTTCTTGTTGTTTGAGTAAACTGGGGTGTGAAGGGAGGGAAGAAGGGAGATTGTGGTGGGACGAGAGAGAGAACAACCTCTAAGTCGAAACACACCGTGATACGCGTATCCGTAATCGAACTAATCGACTTGTGGCCAGCGAAGCGGTCTCGTTCGATATACATATGTATAGAGATATGCGATAGACATCGTCGATCGAATTTCAAGGACGTTCTTATCGTGCTTGTCAAGTCGAACTCAAACGACGCTTGGCTCACCGTTGAGCCATTTTCCCCTTTCTCGAGTCTCCATTATCCGAGAAAACATTATTTTTCGGCTCGCGGAATATTTGTCGACTCGCGACGTTCAAACGAAAATATCGATGAGGCGTGCCTCACTCGACTCGTCATATTTTAGGTCACAAGGCATGGATGAGATATCCACGAGACATTCTATTTCTATCTTTTTTTTTTAAATACTACAATTAAATCTGAACACGCCGCGCCCATTCTATTCGCAACTTTTCAAGTCTTACATCATCCTGTAATTATTTACAGATTATTTACAATTTTTTCATACTTCCTAGTCTTCCTCCAATTCATTATTTATCTTCCTAATTCTCTTATCTTGTCGTCCTATTCGAGTCTTCCTTACTGTAAACAGGAGAGACGAAAAGTACAGGAAAGATTGTAAAACGCTTTTAATACATCATAGATTTTGTACGATGCCTCGGTAAAGCGACAACCGATAGCCTTATCGGTCTCTATCGACAAACATTACGAAACAACTATTATTACCACGCTTTTCCTTTCTAAGTTTCGATGTTCCGATATCTTATTCGTCATCCTCTCTCCGTTACACGCGTCAGATTCTCGATAGATAAAGAAAATTATTGATTCGAACGCGAATACAGGTTAATGTTATCGTTACCGCTAATACGCTTTTACCAGCCCCGTGTTATCACGAGAAGGGAGAAAACACTTTACAAAGACGATCGATAAAGTTCTTCAATTACTCGGGAAAATTATCTCGTTGCATTTTCCCTCGATACACTACAATCTCCAAAATATCGTCTCCAGAGGGTCACACGCTTCTCCAAAACTTTTCCACATGATTCAAGGGCGATTTACCTTATCCAGACTCTTCTTTCGACTATCGATAACTCGTTCGATCATGGCGATTAAGCCAATTTCGTGCCCCCGAGCTATATAAACTCGATCGTCCTATATACATAGATAGGTACGTAGAAGAAACGTGATATTCTTATCTTAGATAATACATTGATCGGACCGTTGTATAAAGTCGAGCTTCGAGAGCTCGAAATACGATATATCGTACGAGTTTGACCGAGTGGCCGATATATGTTAAACGCGATGCGGAACGCGCGAAACGTGCTCTCGCAAAGTAATAATGTAATATAGCTTGTGGGTAAGACATCGGGTTTACTCTGGCGAGTGAGTGGGAGGAGGTTCTGTGAAATCCGCGACACATCGAGACGGGGCCAGCTGTTGGCGATGACGCAATCACATTCGTCGCGCACTTTCGCAGGGATCCACCCCTCAATTATAATTAAATCATATATACGATCGTTCGAATCAATTGAATTAATTGCAATAGCGTGCATGAATTATTCCCGAACGAATGTATCTCCACGATGATAAATGTCCACTTGGATTAATCCATCTCGTGCAATAATAAGCAATTATAATCGAGCAACAAAAGTCATACACGAGACTCTCTGTCGTCGTATTGTCTCGTAATATGGAGATTCGACAATGTCTTAATTAGAGATTGCGTCCACCTATAATTATTTCTCGTAAGAATCAAGTATTAATTCGTGGTTTATCCAACCATACGCGTTTCCCTGCTCGCACGCGAATTCCTTCCGAGATTTTATTTCACCTATTAGCGAATAAATTTTTCCCCGCGATTATAATAAACTTCGTAGCTTACGAGTGTTCGGTATACGTCGAAAATGATCAAACGCGCTTGGTATTACGGTATGAAACGTACGACGATAAGTAACTCGTCGCTGCTAAGTAGGTGGAGGTCGGGTCCGTTCCAGCCCTCCGGAATACAACAAATTGGGTTAATTGGACCAGATGATGAATAATGATGTGTAACGCCTTTGCATGTGCTTGAAAAAAAAAAAAATTATCACACCGCGGCATCTTGTCTCGTCTCCATGTTGTCATTATTATCATTACGAAATAGAAACGCGTTTAAATATGAAAAAAAAACAAATTGTAAACGTTTACCAAAAAAAGAGAAATCCAAATATCTCGACGAAAGTCTGTATAAAAGGGGAAGGACGAGGGGTAGGTTGAGATGACCAACGAGTCGACAAGAGAGCATGATATATAATCGTGTCGCTCTCATCGCCATGATATCTCGTCCAGATCGAGTAAGCGAGGCGATATGAGAAAAGCTGCGTGTACCAAGAGTCTCGTGGGTAACGAAGTGGGTAAAGGTCGAGCCAACGACGGAAAAGGAATTTCTTCGCAACTTATACGCTCGTCTAGAAAAACTGTTTTCTTCGTGCCTAGGTACTAAGGCGAGGTCTTTTCGCGAGTGAATAACACCTCGACGAATAATACCATTTAAGTCAGCCCCCTCCCTTTGTTTTCGACTAAATGAGATAAAAAGTTTGTGTGGGAAGATGCTCTATGTAAATGGTGGTTGCTGATTGTAAAGAATAAGCGAATTTGTCGTGGTTCGTTAAGTGGGTAAAGGACGAGGAAAGATTGACCGTGGTTTACGGAGATGCATATAAGTGCATCGAGTATGCACCGAATGTATGCATCACCTGTAAGCTAATAGGACGATTATACAAAGGATCGAAGGAACCAACTTCGCGAATGGCAATCGTCTCGATATTTTTTTTTCTTTCAGCGACGAAATTTCTTCTTTTCGTAATAAGTGCTCGAATAAACTACGACAGTTTTCAACTATCGATATAACGATATTAATAGTTTAACGGGTGTTACGACCATAGCGACACTATACCGGTTGATTTAACATTCGTCTAACGTATAATTTAATCGTATATTGTACGGAGAAACGTCAACGATAATTCCACTCGATGACGCGAGGGCCAACACAAAGCCAACACGCTTAAATAAACTTTCTTCCCAAGTACGGTATATTTTAATATCCGATGAGACTCGCGCATAGCACCGCGAAGTTTGCACTGGGTAAAAATGCATTTCTTTTTCTTCACCCTTTGGACGATATTTGACAAAGTCGTGTTCGTAGGAGTAAAAATAAATTTAATCGTGCAATGTCGAAAACGTCCTTTTAACCCTTGGCTAACAACGGGTATTATTTTCATATAGAATGTATTTTTCGTACGTACACGGAGAGAAAAAGTCTTAGAATTATTGTTATGAAATTCTAGGAAAAATGACCATGTTGTCCTATAATCAAAATATCGTAAAAATTTCCCTGCTACAGATGAAATTCTATAAAACCGTCTCTGAAATTTTACCGGGGCAATATTAATTTTTCTGCTGCTTTACACTAAAGAGTCTTAGATTCCAATAGAAATGTAAAGTGTAGAATGCTGCCTCCAAATTTTTATCGTGCTCTCTGGGTAAAAATTCTAACGCTCTGGACCAATTTTTCAAAGATTTCGCAGAAAATCTTCTACACGTGTCGATTGCACACGCTTTATAGGACAAGCATGGTAATTTTTGTAGGACTTTTATCTCCGTGTACGCGTGAGGTAATCGAGGGTAACGAGTGTTATATCGAGTAGACGGATTGAAGCGACGAGAATTTATATCGTACACGAACTATAGGTTTATATATATATATATATAATACGTGGAGGAACGACGCGAATTATTGAAAGGTTTTGCCGCCTCAGCTACGATTGGACGCATCACTTATCGGCAAGATACTACAACCTCTCGATATGTCCTATCCACCGATCGATCCAATAAATACGTCGCAAAATCACATTGAAAATAGCAAAGTAACGCAATAATTATATTTTCATAAATTTCATTAAATTCAAATCTCAAGAGCATCGATGAGAAATTATTCGTTATTAAGATTATTAAATCATTAGCCAAAATAAACTCCCCATCGTCGACGAATTCCCGGAGGAACGATTAAAAAAATGGGAATAAAAAATTTATCGCAAGGAGTGATTTCGCAATATGGTTTATTAAAATTAAATACCCTCGTGCAACGACGGTATTTAATATCGCGCACATGCACCAAGATTAAGTCGTCCTCGATCGTGTTATACTCAAGAGCATGGAAAAAAACATGATATACCGAGGGAATATACCGAGAGAGAGAGAAAGAAAGAAAAAGAAAAAAAAAGAGGTTGAATTAGCCTGTGAGTCAGCGAGCTCAGGCGCGGGGGTTGCTCCCAGTGTTATTTCCTGACCCGTACGTATACATGTGTATGTATATTTCAACCTGACAACATCGAATCGATGAAAGCTTGATTTCTACGCTGCACTTTTCAACCGACAAGTCCACGTAACAAATGTTTCATTTTTCTTCTTGTTATTGTTTTCATTCAAATGTTTAATTTATCTCACTGGCGTCTTGCCACGAAATAAAATCTCGGCTATCGTATGGCATGTCCAAGATAAATACCCGGACTTTTCTGCGATAGGGGAGGCGTTATGTTTGCTCGGATGGCACAGAGTCGCGGTCGATGCTCGCGTTGGCCCGAGGCTCATAAAAAATCAAGCGAACATTGCCGTCTGCTCGTCGCGTACGATGGTTTTTTATCACGTGCAATCGGCCAACACGCACAGGGTGAATGCGTGGCGAGAGAGAGATAGAAAGAGAGAGAGAGAGAGAATGACACTGACCTCGATTTCTCACCCTCGTACGACACGATATTACCATCGATCGTCCGTCTGTTCTGTTTTCCCTCTCTTGTCTTTTCATGCGTGTACGTCTCTCTTTTTCTCTCTCGTCACTCGGGCAATTTTGTCCAACGATACTCGAGACAATCTAACGAAGAAATTTAGCTAAACGCCGCGAGCACTGGGTAATTTGCCCCAAGATCTTACGACCGAGATACCGTTAACGAACGACGATTCTACCGATTATCCTTCTCTCGGGACAAGTTGTCAACGAGATCGAAATCGATAATTACTACAGGGCGAAAATATTGCTAGAACGCATCCAAGTAGGATTTTCTTTCAAACGCGAGAAATAAACCAAAGTTTCGAGTGAAAATAATACTGTCGTTTTTATTAAAGTCTCAGTTTTTACTATAAAAGGTACGAAAGTAAAACTCACCTGAGATAAACTCGACAGGTTGAATTGTTGACACGACGATCGCTGGCTAGTCTTCTTCTGTCCTCGAAAAAGTCTTTGAGGGCCGTCACACCAAGAACGAATACGACCGGTATCATGGCGACTTCTTTGCCAAATGCGTTTATAGCGGGTACCCAATTGAGTAGTAAGATAAATATGAAGTAGAGATTGGCCACGCGATGAAATTGTTCGAGGAGGTTACGTGGCAAGAAGCTAAGCGTTGTATATTTTGTTGTGCGTACCCTGAACAAAATATGAGACACATTGTTAAATTCGCGTTTCTATAAAATTTAAACGAATCGAAATCGAGAGAGAATTTCATTTTTCCCGGTTCGTGAAGCAATAATCTAAATCCTCTCTCCCTCTAGTCTATCGAGAAATCGCTAAAGGTTATCAAAAATTCCATGCATTCTATAAAAGTAATTTCGTTAAAAATTATATATAAATATATATCTCTCCAGTTTGATGGATTTTTGTGACTGGTTGTTTCACGTAGGTAAGGTCGAGGTTCGATAAATATCGAATGGATTCAATAACGTTAAGTAGAATAGCGAGAATAGGAAGAGAAATAAGAAATTTAAGAGAAAAGCTTGGGCCAACCTGTTATCTATCCTAACGCCGTTCGGATGTCGACTCGGTGGGGTTTTTGGTGGCACGAGGTGATTCGGAACGATGGTCCTCAGTCGCGATTCCTCGGGTAGGGAACCGAAACATCGTGCCCAGGCTCTGCGCCACCAGGGTGGAACGGCGCTACGCCTTATCGTGTATATCGATTCGGATCTGGGATCGAATCGTCGTTATAACAAAATGAATAAAAAAAAAGAAGAAGAAGTAAAAGTAGAAAAAGATAATAACCTCGAAGCCTGCCGGGAGTGTCCTCGAAAGGATGGAACCTTGCAACTGCTCGGTGGCCTTGGTTCTTCTCTGTGTCCAGGGGGTAGAATAAAATCGGTTCTCGAGCCTACTCTGCTGTGTCCATAGACCGATTGTTGTCCCTGTATATCGACGACCTGTCCCTGACTGAAGGCTCGCTGATGTCCCGGTTTCTTGAGAGCCGAGGGTCTTCCCGTTCCCGTAATCGTCGATATAGAAGTTCCTCCCGGTGGTGACGAGAACGTTCCGATTCCCGGCGTTGGGGAATTCCCGATGCTCGTTTGCCAGCCTGTCGAGGACGTTGCCAATACACCACCGTGACTCGCCGATCTCGCGTGTGTTCTCGGCACACCCGGACGAGGACGTCGTCTCTTGCCCAAATCGGACGTATCCTCCTCTTCTCCTACCCCGACGACTTCCTCGTGGTCTTCCTTCGCCCATTGACCTACACCCAGAGTTACGGGAATATCCAATGAGCCACCGACACCCCCGACTATACTCGTTAATCGCGCTGGCAGGGCAGGCAATGTTGGCCCCGGAAACAAGTACAGGGACGTTCTCTTCTCGGTCTCCTCGCACGCTGCTTGCACGCCGCTCTCGGACATACTTGTACATCTGCGATTAAACAAAAATCGGCGAAAATATTATTATCCCATCTTCTCTCTCTCTCTCTTCGTTATCAGACTGTACTTTATCTATCAGACTTTATTTCTATAATGTGTAGTCGATTGAAATTTTTGGTTATATCACATTGTATCTTATTGTACAATTGTATCTTATGGTACAATGGTTTGCATCTTATTGCCTCTCTCTCTCTCTCTCTCTCTCTCTCTCTCTCTCTCTCTCTCCACACTCGGTATGTCGAGATAGAGACAAATGCTTAATCTACTCGCGAACTTTGTATTTTGTTTGTTTTGTATTATATTAAGTTAAGTTAGCATTTAGATTAAGATTTAATTGTTTTCTCTGTTTTACTATGTAAATTTTCCTCACAGCGTGCTAAGGCATAATAAAATCTATCATTCGTTCATTCTCTCTATTTATATTTGTCCCATAGCTCGCTGGGGCATAATAAACCCAATCAATCAATAAATCAATCAATCAATCTCTCTGTACCACTTCCCTCTTAATCGCGCTTTGATACCAATTTTCCATTACACAATTTGGGAACCTACCCCGTACGACAATCCGTCGCAACGCTCTAGACCTTTCCTCGATACCGAACACGACGTCGCGTTTCGTAATAAAAAAATTATAAATAAAAAACCGACGTTCCAAAGAAAGTAAAGAAAAGCAAACGGGCGATAAAACTTAAAAGCGCTATGAGACTCGACGATAGGTGGCGTTAAGTGTCGAGTCGATATTCGCGATCGAACGCTAACGAACTTTTGAAGCAAACGCGACATTCCCCGGTAGCAAAACACGAGAAGCTTCGTTAATAAGTCAATTCTTGCAACATTTTTCTCCAACGATACTTCTCGCCCCGGTGTATATTTAAAAATATCAATACGAATGGAATTTTATTTTTTTGTCAACAAACACGATTTATTCCTTGTTGTAAATATTTTTTCCTTTTCTTCCGTCGGTCTCAATGAGCAAACCCCGATCGTTTTCGACCGTTCGAGAACGTTGCGACGTGTGGATATAAAAATGCCGACTTGGCACGGTCGGCCATTAGGTAGATTGCTCGCATAGACGAGATATTGCAGGACGCGATACGGCGCATGTTTGCATTCGAGAAAACCAAAAAAAAAGAGCAAACTTGAGCCGCGCACGCACACAATTCATCGGCAAACTGTGAGGTCATAAAAAAAAGGCGAAATAAAATCACCGATAGAGACAAATCGGTCTTCAAAGTTTCTCGTTTTAAAAAGAACGAGCCAGCGAGACAGGCGATTTATTTTTTCTTATTTCTGTATTCAATCTTGTAAATCCCTCCCAGACTCAGCGTCCCATGAATTGACACGGAATCCAATTCAATTTGCGAATAAAAAAGAAGAAGGATGGATTGCTGTGACAAACATACTCGCGCCTAGACCGAAATACTTTATCCGCCAGAATTCGAGGCCTTTTTGAAATGACGCGCGTCTCGTTCTAGTTGAAATTCCGTGAAGATACAAAGTAAAAAAGAAAACCCTCGTTGACATTGGTTATCCAGGAACTATCTCGCGATAAGAGCAACGAACAATCGGAATTGCGAATCGAGTAGAAGCTCGACGGGTCGATGGGAGAACTCGCCTCGTATCACTCGATTCTCGGTAGTAACACGTACTCGATATAATTATCGATAAATCAATGATTTAAGATAAATTCCATAAACGCACATTTTTAGGTCAACGCGAAAGTTCATCGATTCAATTTAAACTACACATTAATTATCTTCTCGATGCGAAAATAGGGGAGGAAATATTGTACCGTGAGAATAAAGAAGGACTCGTCGTTGCGTTGCGAGAGCACGAACATCGGGGAAAAAAAGTCGCGAGGAAGAAGCGATAATAGAATCGGGCCGTGTGTCACCCCCGAGATAAGAAAAGGATATAGTTATCACGCGGAATATCGCGGCACGGGGCAAACTCGATCGAGCCACTGGTGTGCAATTGGTAAACGCTTCGAGTATATGTACAGAGTGTGGTAGAGGTTGTATCGTACGTATAGTAAGTATAATGCTGCATTTTGCATGTAGCGTCGAATCGACCGCGATGCTGATAAAAAAGAGAATAAAAGAATTTCCCCTCTGCGGTAATGTCGAGCAATCGATCTGGCCGGAAGTGCATGAATCGCGGTCGGAGATGTGCTAAACATCGTGGCCTCGCGAGCAACGACTTATCGCTTCTTGGACGGGCAATGACGGACAGATGAACGGACGATATATAACGTCGAACCGGGCTCTCTCGAGACCCGTTTTCTTTGGCCCGTGAAAACTCTCCCCTTATACTTATGGTACTTAGAGTACGGTGCTGTAGGAAACTCGACGAACTTTGGCGTCGGGGAAATACGAGACCGAACACGTAATCACCGAATTCTGTTCGCACACGGAGAGAAAAAGGCTTAGAATTTTTGTTATGAAATTCTAGGAAAAATTAGCATGTTGTCCTATAATCTGCTGCTTTACACTAAAGAGTCCTAGATTCCAATAGAAATGTAAAGTGTAGAATGCTGCCTCCGAATTTTTATCGTGCTCTCTGGGTAAAAATTCTAACGCTCCGGACCAATTTTTCAAAGATTTCGCAGAAAATCTCCTACACGTGTCGATTGCACAAGCTTTATAGGGTAAGCGTGGTAATTTTTGTAGGACTTTTCTCTCCGTGTACTTATGGTACTTATGGTACGGTGCAGTACGAAACTCGACGAACTCTGGCGTCGGGGAAATACGAGACCGAACACGTAATCACCGAATTCTGTTCGTACACGGAGAGAAAAATTAGCATGCTGTCCTATAATCTGCTGCTTTACACTAAAGAGTCCTAGATTCCAATAGAAATGTAAAGTGTCCGAATTTTTATCGTGCTCTCTGGGTAAAAATTCTAACGCTCCGGACCAATTTTTCAAAGATTTCGCAGAAAATCTCCTACACGTGTCGATTGCACAAGCTTTATAGGGCAAGCGTGGTAATTTTTGTAGGACTTTTCTCTCCGTGTAGTCTCGGGTTATATCGGGTCGTTGTATCAAACGTACCACGAGTGGCTATCTTGTGTCGATATTATATCGAGCTCGATATTAAATACAAAATATAAACGGGGGAAAATAATCGTACGTGATCCTCGATGTACACGGAGAGAAAGAGTCTTAGAATTTTTGTTATGAAATTCTAGGAAAAATTAGCATGCTGTCCAATAATCTGCTGCTTTACACTAAAGAGTCCTAGATTCCAATAGAAATGTAAAGTGTAAAATGCTGCCTCCGAATTTTTATCGTGCTCTCTGGGTAAAAATTCTAACGCTCCGGACCAATTTTTCAAAGATTTCGCAGAAAATCTCCCACACGTGTCGATTGCACAAACTTTATAGGGCAAGCGTGGTAATTTTTGTAGGCCTTTTCTCTCCGTGTAGTCTCGGGTTATATCGGGTCGTTGTATCAAACGTACCACGAGTGGCTATCGTGTGTCGATATTATATCGAGCTCGATATTAAATACAAAATATAAACGGGGGGAAAAATAATTGTACGTGATCCTCGATGTATCTCTGTTTCTCTCTTGTTCTCTCTGGTATAAAATTCATTCGGATTAATAAACGAAGCTAACGATCGAATGGTCGACGTATCTTGAAAAGGAAAAATTCATCGTTAACCGAGAGATTCTTAAATGAATTTTCGAGAAAAAAAGACGTTTTAAGAAACGGATTAAGAATCGATCGATAAAAGTTAAAAGCATGTCAGTCGCTCGTGATCGTTTTGCAGATAACGAACGTCCGGAAAGTGTCGAGAGCGTGCGTTATCTTATGCCTGAATAAACCGCGAGAATATACCCTCGCGCCACGTTTTCATCCGCGTACACGAGCTCTTCAAAATAATAATAATTCACGCTTCCGTCATTCCCGATATTAATTTTATTTTTCCTTCATTTTGTCTTCGAGATATTTTCCCTATCGTACAGTCGTTTTTACGATACGTTGATCGATTATAATAAAATTTGCGTCCCCGATCAACAGCGAGAAGAAAAATTAATTTAATCAATCGAAAGAAAGTTACGTTCAAATTTTCTTTACACGCTTTCTCTTGATGAAAATATTTCTCTAAATTAAATATATCTTCCTCATCTCGATGATCCTTACTATTACTATATTTATCGTAAACGTACGAACAATGATTTTATTCAACGATTTTCTGAAATTAAAAATATCAGAGGCAAAACTCTTCGGACACGATCGATCCCTACTCTACCTCGCCTACCTTTTACATACAATATGCGTTACCTCTTATTCGCTAATTCAACCGTGTATTCCCGACGAAGTTTAGACGCTTTCGTACGCATACACGTGTATATATACGTACGATTGAAATTATTAAGCCGTGATACGTGTACAAAGACCTTGAAAATAAGGTATATGTACCGTACGTGGCAATCCTTGAATATCGAAGGAAGGACAAAATAAAGCCTCGAACTTAGTTTTAATGTCGAATAAATGTCCAACCATATATTATGTACGACATTAAAAATGAAAAAAAAAAAAAAAAAAAATAGTAAGACATTTTTAAACCGCAAAGTACCAAAAACGATAATTCGAAGGACAAACGTCTCGTCGTTATAAAACCTCGGGTATCTTCTTCCTACAAAAGAAAAATATTCTTTTATAAAAAGAAACGATTAAACCGATTTTTAATCGATCCCTCCTTCGTCATTGTATCGTTCCTTATCTTCTGATTCGATGATAAATAAAATAGAAACAACAGATCGAAAAACTGATCGATACGACGAAGAAATTGAATAAATCTCGTTTATCGACTCGTCTCGTTGTAAAAATCTTGTTCTTTGAAGAGCGACGAGAGTGTCGCCAGACTGTGGAATAACCCGATGGGACTTTGGGTGGGGCGATACAAAGTGACAACACTTTGTAAAAGTGGAACACGTTCGTGCGTTTATCATCGCATTGTATTCAACATACTCTCTTAAATATTGTACGCGTTAAATAAAAATCGTCGTTATACCATCGACACAAATGCCAATCTCCACAAAGACCTCGAAATCGAAACAGTGAAGAACACAGCCTCTGATCTATGCGCAAGCTACGAACAACGCCTCATGAACCACCCAAACGAACTAGCACGAAACCTCCTTGTTTTCGAGAAAAAAATCAACAACTCTAATTATTGGTCATTGGTAATAAAAGTATTACAGATATTTGACTGATTTGATGATTTTTTTTCTCGAAAACAACGCATCCTGCGTCAATTTTGTCAAGAATACTTTCCTTTGTAAATTTTATGAAAATAACGATAGTATTTTTTTTATTAGAAAATTGCAAAATTTTAAAAGTGAATCCGCCATATTGGATCCGCCATCTTTAATTTGCAAAATTTGCTGCCACGTCCGGATTCGAAGGTTTTCAAATTATGAAAAAATGCTTAAAAGTAATAAATTTAGAAACTATGTTACTTCTGATTACGAAAAAAGTCATAATTTCTCACATTTTTTGCCGCCATCTTGAATTAAGTACGGAAAAATATATGAAAACTATGCTGTAATGTTGTATTCGACACAAAAATATACTTTGATAAGCAGTAATTAATTTATATTTGAGTCTGGAAAAATTATGAAAGAAAATGTTGAATTTTACTGAATTTCGTGTTATATCCGCCATTTTGGAAAGGTTATAATCATTGGAGGTATGTTAAAAAAAATTTTCCTTGCACTTTAGACATTCCGATCACCGTTGATCATAGTTAGAATTCAGTCCGAGCATTTTTTTAACTAAAAAAAAATGTGAAAATGATATATTTCGTAATTTTCGGTACTTTTTGCCTTAAAAACCGCCATATTTTTTTTCAGTCTTGTCAAAATGCAATTTTGACACTGGAAATCGAAAGAGCACACCCGAAAATAATTTATTACATGGTTTTAAATTATAGTCACATCATTTTTCCTATTAAGTTTCGAGCCCAATTATTACCGAAAAAATGTGTTCGCTTCGGCGTTAAGGTAGTCCTATCGTGGGTGGGGGAAGTACAATTTTATTCACGTTTTTTCTCAAATACCAAGTGGACAGAGCGTTTAAATCCATTTAGAAAAGTTGTTGCAAATCGACTAAAGAACAGCATACTCAAAATTCAAACCGATCCTACGTAAAGTTTACTTGTTATATATAATAAACGAAATCATGATTTTTTTTTCCATAAGATTGTTATAAAAAACTACTTGAAGCTTCTTTGATGTCGTATAAAAATGTGTGTAAAATTTCAACAGGCTTCACCGACCAAAAAATTGAGATACTCGTTGTATAATATTGCGATATTTACCACGGGCTCTTATGGGAGGTTACGAAAAATGACGATTTTCAAGAATAAATATCTTGATTTTTGAGTCGATAAAGGCCCCTGAAATTTTACACACATGCACATATGACATCAAAGAACGCTTCCGCAAATTTTCAGTGAAATCTAACGGAAACGATGTAACGATAGGACTACCTTTGGGTTAATAGAGACAATATCACCCGAAGGCTCAAAAAGTTCAAACCGACAGACCTACGGCAGAGATTCCGCGCTACATAAACAAGGCTGTCGGCCTGTAAATACGAAGAATGTAAGAATGAATGTAAGAATGTAAGTATGAATGTGTGGTGCGTATCAAACAAAAAGTGAAAAATAGAGTAGAGTATATCAGCGAATATACCCTCTAAATGAACTGTAAAATAAAACAAACGACACCAAAACTAGTTAATGCCACAGCAGTGGCAGCTCATAGTTAGAGGCTGGAAAAGACAAATAAAAAAAAAATAAAAAAAAAAAAAATATCATCGTGTACACTGGCGTCTATGCGGGTATTACGTTAAACCTCGAGTGACAAAACAAAAATATATCTCGCACGTTGTAGCAACGCGATCGATGAATATGACGAATTCGAGTAATAAAATCGCATTTCGTGCTCATTGTAAAATCGAAGTCGACCTTCAGCGCTCTCTCTCTCTCTCTCTCCTCGCCAACTTACGAATTATATTTTTTTCCCCTTCGATCCGTTGATCCGTTAAACCGTCGAGATATTCCCGGGCTCGAGAGAGTCCGATAGGATTTAAATAAAAACAAACAAACAAAATGTACGAAAAGCCAAGGTGTGTTCGAGGTCGTTGGAGAAAAAAAAAAAAAATAATAATAAAAATAATGATTGAATTAATCGTGAAGAAAAATATGCGATAACTCTCGATTTCCGTAAATCCGTGGTGTAAAATAAATCGAAGAAGCTCGACGAAGCTCGACTCACGGGGGTACAATCGTACATAAAAGTTAAACTTGTTTTTGTTGGATCGACGCGTTGTCAAGGAAGGAAGGAAGCTGCTTTGCAAATGCTTGCGAATATAGGCCATTCTCTCTCTCTCTCTCTCTCTCTCTCTCTCCCTCTCCCCCCCCCCCTCCCTCTCTCTCCCCCTCAGTCTCTCGTAGACAAGCAATCGTAAATGCAGGGATGCAGAGCGGCGAAACATCCTTTTGAAAAGGCAAGCTCGCACAATCGTCGAGCTCGACGACGAGTTTTCCGTGGCATTGGGAGCACACCAACGATCGTACGCGCACGTGTACGATTTTTTCTGTGTGCGATCGTAGATGCGCTTACCGATAAATTTCTCGTAACCCGTTATTCATACATATCGTATCGACGCGTATATACGTACGCCTTATTAACTCTCTGTCTTTGGCATGCGATGATATTTTAATTGACCTATCGTTTGTTTCAATTGGCAATTTGTATATATAGATAGATATTTGTTGCGTGGCTACGAAAGTTAACGCGACAGAGAGAGAGAGAGAGAGAGAGAGAGAGAGAGAGAGATGAATATACACAGCAACCAGCCAGTCAGTCAGACCACTGCTCATTCATCCCAGCATTCCTACGATTCGACGTCTCGTAACGAAGAATATTTATATATGTACTTTATGCATGTCTCGCCAGAATCTCGTTTAACGGTACAGTAAAAATCAAGAGTTCGTCCCGAACGTCTCGTCCATTTGCGACCAAATTTGACCCATTCGACCCGATGTTTAATATTATTAATACGTTTGATGGCAAAAAAAAAATCTTAAGCTCGCGAAATTCTTAATGAATATTGTTTTATTCGTAGGAACTCATTTTTAGTCAATAAATAATATAATTGTGGGAATATAAGTATTTTTAATATTTTCAGAGTAATAGGCTCTCGCGAGGAAAAGGAAATTAGGTGCAGCTTCTTATGAGTTAAAGTCGACAATAATAATACATTTTTTTTGTGAGAATTTAAAAATAAGCAAAATGGAGAAAATGTCCTTGGTTCCTTTTCTCGGTCGTATGCAATATATCTTTGTATTCCCGGTAATGACGAACGTATGAGAGAGAGAGAGAGAGAGAGAGAGAGAGACATACGTCGCGCGTAACGCATCGCACTGTGCGTCCGCGTGACGTAATTTTTGCCTCGCTCCACAGACGCGAGATCTTGGGAAACTTTAAATAGACCGTGGCAATAACTACGTGGCTATAGTTTCTCCGATTTGTATCAACTCCCTCGCTACGTATACTTCCCCGCGAAAAAACACGCTAGATTTATGTATTTACAACGTATTACATGTATTTTAAATAATTAAGGAAGGTAACGCGCGTGTGAATGAGCGAGAAAAAATCAGATAAACGATAAAACGATATTAAAGTTGAAATTAATGAAAATTGTGAAACGTACATTTTTCCACGCTCTTCGACGCGTCCACGTGGCCCTGGTTAACCCTCGTGCGGACCAACAGTGTCACTGTCCTCGTTGGCCCGGCTCGTTGGCCACACACAAGCTGTTCCGTCTCGGTCGCGTCGAGTCTCTCTTTCCCGCTCTCGGAATCACATCGTCGCCGAGATACTGAAAGAGGATTTCCTGTTGTCTACTTCTTTGAAAATTGTTTTTTTTTTATTTCACTCTTTATTTTTATTTATTTTTTGTATTTTTTTTCAACCTTCTCGCGAATATAACACGTACCGAGGAAACGCGATGAAAAAACAAGTTTTTCTTAACGACGCAACGATCGCTCGAAGCTCTTATTTACATTTTTTTTTTAGACACTTTTTTTTAAATTTATTTACAATCGTATTGTGCAGAGTAAAAAAGATCTGGAAATAACACGATGAGTCGAGGCGCGTTTCGACATTAATCGTGTTTTTCTTTAGAACTTCCTCGAACTCCTCGGCCTCTTTTATCTCGAATAATGCGACGAGGAGAACGACGACGATGGAGAAGAAGACGACGACGCCGTCTACTTTTTGATTCAATTACTTTTTACTCGTTCGTTATTTATTTGAAAAATAGGATTTTCGATTATCTTTGAATTTTGTTTCATCGGGGTTTCGGTACGGTTTTACGGTGTTGAGTTTCTTCACGAATCTGTCGCTGGTGATAATATAAAATACGGTAAAGCGTCTCGGTATATTTGCGTTGCTAAGAGATCTCGCGCCGTTCGGTTTACATTGTTCTTAGAAACCTTCCGAAAAGCGAAAGAGGGAGCGAGATAAACTTGTAACTGCGAGATTCGCGCGACACTATCCACCCACGTCCATTTCAATTACCCGGAACAACATCACTGACCGTGTGCTCGCGGAGCTACTGACGTTTGCCAGCGAAGCTTTGCAAGACCGTGGTAGAGACGATCGTGGCGGCGGTGGTGGCCACATACCCACGTACTCTCTCTCTCTCGCTCTCTCGCTCTTCGGCACCAGCTGGTCAGAACGCGAAGTGCGCGCGCACACCACGGAGCCACAGCCAACCGTCTTTTCTTTTT
The DNA here is from genome assembly GCA_964017225.1 of Netelia inedita. Lineage (NCBI taxonomy): Eukaryota > Metazoa > Arthropoda > Insecta > Hymenoptera > Ichneumonidae > Netelia > Netelia inedita. Next base: position 38,532,892 of record OZ024923.1, read on the forward strand.
TCCCTCCCCTCTTGCTAGAATAATTCGATATTTCCCTAGATTTTATTCCCTAGTTTAACATCGAGATCGTCGTGATTCGCGACGGTTGAAAAATTATACGTAAGGTCCATGTTTGCGATTTGTATTTCAGGAATGTTAACGAGACTCGTTGTTTATTCGCTCGCTTCGAGATTCCGGAAGATTCGATAAACATCTGTTTTTCTCTTGCAATGGCGAATTATTTTTAAACGTTAGTACGGTCGTGACATGGTTGCTGAATGTTTCAGGATAATTCTTATTGTTAGTTACAAAGTGCGAGGTAGAACGCTGGATCCGTCGGTCGGTTATGTAGATTTCTGTCTCGGTTTAGGACAAACTTCGCTTGGCGGACACCAGGCGAGAGACGAGTTGCGCGCGTGACGTTTATAGGCGATGGAAAGTTTCATGCGTACTAGCCTTGAAAGGACAAATTCTACGTACAAATGGCCCTCGTGAATAAAATTACCGAAATAAATAGATAATCGACGAAGAAACGCGAGAACCAACGTTACATTGCTAAATAAATATAGAACAGAATATGTCGAGGCGATGAAAAACATATCGCTTTCGTGAGAATCGACCAATGATGGTGGGGGTGGCGCGGTAGTCGCGCGTTTGGTTCTCGATCGAAGAGTCAGAGGGACGATCCGCCTTCCGCAAAAGGGGGCCGCGATTAGGTGGTGGGGGAAGCGGGGAATTGACGTAGCAGAAGCGGCGGGGTCTTCCGTTCCGGCATAATAGTCGTGCGAGTTGGCAGCCGCGCGTGAGCCATCGAATCGGACGCCACCAATACCTCTTTGCTTTTATACTACCAAAAAGAATAAGAGAAAAGTGAAAAACGTCGCGAAAATTGTCTCCCTTCGTATCCGTCGAGACGTTGATCGTCGAGTTTGAAAATAGTGTGACAAAAATTATCTCTCGTCTTCTCGATTAGTTGAAAAAAAAACTGCAGCAGGATGGATGAAGAATATGACGCGATAGTGCTGGGCACGGGACTCAAAGAGTGCATTCTATCTGGCATGCTGTCGGTCAGCGGGAAGAAGGTCTTGCACGTAGATCGCAACAAGTACTACGGTGGAGAATCTGCCTCGATAACGCCTCTTGAAGAATTTTTCGGGTGAGACATTTCACCGTTTCTCCTTCTCCTAACGCACGTCATCTCCTACTTACCTACCTACCTACCCCACCTCACCTCACATATTTCCCTCTCGTAACCCTTTCGGGCTACGGTGCCTACACGAGGTCGAACAAAAATGCTGACAACGAGAGCTGCGGATTTTGTACAGCTGTCGTCGTCATTGGTCGTTGAAAATCTGGTTCGAGCCATTCGTGTTCGTGCGAGAGAGAAAGAGATAACAGCGAGTACACCGTTCACGTTCCAAGTTGAGATCGTTCGATGTTTTTTCCACCCGCATTCGTTTTTTTTCTCACACAGGAATATCAGTTAGAACTTTTTATTTTTTTGCTCCCGAGTCGATTCGTCACGCCGGACTCCCGCGTTCAATCCCCCTCTCACGTCGTCGTCGCCGCTTTTGACGTACAAGAAACGACATAACGCCTGTCGTTTTTACACTACTGCAAACTGCGCATGTAAAAGGCGCAGTTTGCGAGATGACTTTTCGATTTTTTTTAAGACGAATGCATTGCAATTATTTTAATCGAAAAGTGGAAGGTACTCGTTTTCGATCGATCTTTTTAATGAAACGAAGAGCGAATTTTTTTTTCTCATAAGAATGCCTAATGCGCTGCGTGGCCGGACAACGGTCGCTCGTGGAATTATAATAACACGCATGAGATCGTGGCGAGTCGTGTTCGCGCCTACCGACGTGTGGCGCTACGAACGTTTTGTACCGAGCATCGTACTGACTCGTTGGGAGATGCTTTTTCTTTCCTTCGACGTGAGAAACGTCATATCAAATTTCAACCAAACGATGATCGACACGATTCGTGGGAAATAGTAGTCACGTCGATTCGAGAAAAGTAATAAATTTCGAATCTCGAAAGAGAGAGAAATAATGATGAGAGTTTCAATCGGGGAAAATTCCATATGCGAGATCGATCGGACCCGCCCTCGCGATTCACTCGGACGATCGCGTTACCGGCGCCATAGTCGTAAACCAAATAATCGTAATGTCGAAATTTGCTCGGATAAAACTCGACAACCACGCGACTATTATTCGAAGGAACTTTCCATTATTGCTCGATCTCTCACCAACGTCATAATAATAAGAAAAAGCGTACCAATTGATAAAGTCTCTCGACTCGAATTCTATTCACGATGATAATACTATAACTGCCTAAATACACGATTTCGATCGATCTTACCGCGCGCATGGTAGCCGCGCATAGCCCTTCGATCTCCGTGTCGATGATTTCTTATCAAATACGACAAACTACTGACATTAATTTCTACAATTTAATTATCGACGAATAATTAACGTATCTCGATAAATTAAAAAAAAACCACGTTCCGTCAATTATCCGAGTGTCTAAAAATTCTCGGTCTATTCCATTTCTCACCAAGGTCCAAAAAACTTGCAACCATTATTTTATCTCCGAGACTTTCAGAGCCATTACGAATTCTCTTTCTTTCTTACGCAAATAGAAGGTATCTTGTTTCCAAGGTGGTCTCGGCTCTCGGCTTTCCGCGTTTTGTTCCCATTCGGGATTGTTCCACCGTGACCGAACTCGCGACGCCGGCAACGAAGGAAAAGGAGGAGAGGAGTAGGGGGGGGGGGGGGCATGATGGAAAACCAGACGGCATGGCGCAGCCCTCCTTGGCTTATGGAGCAACGACATGTGTGCGAATCGCCTCTCCGGAGACCATCGATCTCGCGCGATATTATTTGCGACCCTTCGTCTCTTACCATGACTTACCTTCCGACACACCTGTTCATTTTTCGACCCCTGCTTCGAGGAATAAAAAAAGATCACTCGACGACCATTAGAAAATCCTATTTAAAAGAAACAACGAATAATCGAGACGAGTCTATCTCTCCTTAACCCCTTATTGCATGAATTCTGAAGGAATAAAAAATTTGTCCTGGTGAAAATCTTTTATTCGTCTCTCTTATCGCGTACAAACTTTATCATTCACATATGGTAATTAAAATTTCTAATTTCCATAGAATTTTTTTTCTCGAACGATAAATTCGATCTTGGTGGGAATATCGTCGTTAAATTTGTTGCACTATAGTTAGCGCAGAGTCCGGGCGTACAATCCCGAGCGGCAAAGTACCGTAGCTTGGAAACTCTCCGTCGCTCGAGAGAATATCGATTCCGAAATGAAAAGTAGCACGCGCCCGCGCGTCTCGTCCCTCCACCACCTCTCCCTCATCTCTCTTTCTCTCTCTCTCTCCTCCCTTATCACCTTATCACCCGCTTGTTCATCCGCCGATCCAATTGATGAAAGTAGGAGGTAAACACTCGTCGTTCGCAACTGCGAACCTCGCTCGAGTATTTTTCGCACAGAGCTGGGTCGACGGACGAGTGTCGTCAGTCGTAACGTTACGCTTTAATTAGGCGCGATACCACTTTCCTTGGAAACCGATCGAATCGATTCGTCGAATTTTTAACATGGCGTCGATGAGAGCTGCACGTGGGAAGAGTCGATTATCGTAATATGTGGAAGATGAGGATTTTTTTAGGGATGAGAATTAAATAAACACACCCTAGAAAAATTGATGAATAATAATATGAAATATTTAGGTGGTTGGATGAAAATAACGACGTGTAGAATATGAGGATATTCGCCTTAATGTACATTATATCATCGAAGTTCCGTTATTGACCGAAGCTCTGCAAAAACCTTGACGCCCTCTCTCTCTCTCTCTATCTCTAGCTCTCTTTCTCTCTCTCTCTCTCTCTCTCTCTCTCGAGCACCATCACCGCCCCACACTGATCCATCGAGCTCCCCGAGTCTCCTTTCCACTGTTTAACTACGCCATTCTCCAGATATCCCATTATGTACATCCGTATCGTTGGGAATACTACCAACATATTTCCATCGAGATGGAAGGTTATTTGCGATGGACAAAAGGCTTCGATAACGTCGATGTCGATAAATGGTCCATCGATTCGAGAGACTATGTGTTTTCGCTCTTGTCGTATTGTATATTCTCTATATTGGTGTTTGCATCGATCGTTCAGGATGGAACGAGCTTCTATGTTCTTTGGTTCTTTCCAATATCGAGGGAAAATAATAAATATCGAAGAAAGAAAAGAAAATGATTTATTTTGATGAAATTTGTACAAAAGTTTGGTTCTCCTTGCAACATGGAAAAGACAATAGTCGATGATCGAATGAAAACGGATTCGTGTCGTTTGGGTTTACAGAAACTTCAAGCTGCCACCGCCCGACTCGATGTACGGTCGCGGTAGAGACTGGAACGTTGATTTGATCCCAAAGTTTCTCATGGCAAATGGACTCTTGGTCAAGCTGCTAATTCACACTGGTGTGACGCGTTACCTCGAGTTCAAGTCCATCGAGGGTTCTTACGTTTACAAATCGGGAAAAATCTCTAAAGTACCGATAGATCAGAACGAAGCTTTGTCGAGCGATCTTATGGGAGTTTTTGAGAAGAGACGTTTCCGCAGTTTCCTCATTTGGGTACAAAATGTCCAGGAGGACGATCCCAAGACATGGAGCGGCTTCGATCCGTTCACCAACAATATGAGCGCCCTTTACAACAAGTTCAATCTCGAGCCGAATACTCAAGATTTCACGGGTCACGCTCTTGCTCTTCACAGGTAATAATATTATATTTAAAAAAACAATTGGAACAGAATTAATAATGACTGGATCAAAATTGATCTATCGGAGTTAATTTTGTCAATAGAAAAATAAATACAAACCCGTATGAATTAATAATTATGATTGCAGAAACGACGACTACATTTCGCAAGCCGCGATTAAAACCGTTCGCCGTATAAAACTGTACAGCGACAGTTTAGCTCGTTACGGTAAATCGCCGTATCTCTATCCCATGTACGGACTCGGTGAGCTTCCTCAGGGTTTCGCGAGACTGAGCGCCATTTACGGAGGAACTTACATGCTCGACAAGCCGATCGACGAGATCGTCATGAAAGACGGCAAGGTACGAAATTATTCGATGAAAACAACGTACAGACGAATTAAAGCGTAGAAGTAGCAGGGACCTCGATTATCCTGCCAAAAGTTTAATTAATAGCTTAAGTGCGAAATATTTAATCGAGAAACTCTTAAATTCTTGTTCAGGTCGTGGGAGTTCGTTCCGGGGACGAAATTGCCTCGTGCAAGCAAGTCTTTTGCGATCCCACTTACGTGTCCGATCGCGTTAAGAAAGTTGGCCAAGTAATCAGATGCATTTGTCTCCTGAATCATCCGATCGCAGGAACTAACGACGCACTATCGACACAGATAATCATTCCTCAGAAACAGGTAAATAATCATATTAAGTTTCTGTCGCTTATTTTAAATCCTCGAGCTTTTATTTATTCTCTCCCGGAGTCGTGGATACTCGTTTGAATTGGTTGGACGTAGTTGATCATTAATTTAGAGACCTTGCAAATCTTTATGCATATTTTTTTCTCGACAGGTCAATCGCAAATCCGATATATACGTTTCCCTCGTATCGCACACGCATCAAGTTGCGGCAAAGGGTTGGTTCATAGCGATGGTTTCGACAACCGTCGAGACAAATAATCCCGAAGCCGAGATAAAACCAGGTCTTGATTTGCTCGGACCGATAGCCCAAAAATTCGTCTCTGTCTCCGATTATATGGAACCAACGGACGACGGCCTCGATAGTCAGATATTCATATCGGCGAGCTACGATGCGACGACGCACTTTGAGACTACGTGCTTGGACGTGCTCGACATATTCAAGCGTGCCACCGGCGAGGAATTCGATTTTAACAAAGTCAAGCAAGAACTCGGCGACGAGGATCAGTAACCGAGCGTCCCGTGAACGAGATCGCGATCACAGTTATCGAAGAACGAAAAACATTAAGAAGAATTATTAAATAAAATTAATACAAAAAGAAAACTCAATGGCGATGCACGCTCGTTGCCTCTCCGATTGCCCTCGTTCGTTTTAAATATTGAGCGAGAAAGGAAACGATAAATAACAGAAGAGCCAAGATCGATCGAAGACGAGAAAGTGAAATACGATAATTCATATCCGTATTTCGAGTTGGGTGCAAGAGAAGTTAGGCGACGTCCGATAGAAAGAAATACAAGGAGAATAAGAAAAGTTTCACGATCCGAGGGAAAATGGCATTGATGTAACTTCCGAGCCAGAGGCGAAAAAAGATCGATTGCTTTGTAAATAAAATTTAAAAAAAAAATCGCGTCCGTTTTCGAGGGTCGAACAATTTTTTTTTCTCTTTCTTTTACATTCTTTGAAAGTAAACGAAGTAGCGTTTGGAGAATAAAGTCTCTCAATCGTGAACACGTCAATGAAACAAAAAAACAAAGCTGAAAGCTTGAAACGAGGCGACAACGTCAACCAGACTGTCGAACATTCTTCCCCATTTATTCGCGCAATTAAACTTTTTCAATATTTTTCCTCTCACCATCGCGACGACATCTTGCACTCGATAACTTCCAATTGTTATTCTCTATCACCGATCGTGTCCGATTAGAATAATGCGACTGCGTAAAGAAATAAAAAGACGTTCTCTCGTGAAAACTCAATTGGTAATTCGAGCGACAATTATAAGAAATATTAAAGAAATCGAAGGAGAGGCGAACAGTTGGCGCATCTTTGGCGAATACGTGGCAACGATGTTACAAATGTATCATATTTTTAATTACCGAGATGTTATGCAGACTAATCGAGATGTCTAATAGGTGTATAAGCGGGAGATGCAGGGGAAAGGATGAAAACAATTATTGACGGTTTTTTCGTGTTATTCTTTTTTGTTTTCTTCTTTTTTTTGCCACCATCCTGCAAGTAGATCCGATGGATTCTCTCTTCCACATTCGAGAAAGAAGGAAATCCTTGAAAGGCAACCACGAGGCTCGTTCGATCGGAGAAATAAAGGAAAGAGCAAAGCGCGAGGATATTCAGGGAGAAATTCCTATTGCGCGAGTCTTTATCGTGTGTACGCGTCCATTTTAGCTCTACGAAACGTGTTAGAATTATTGCGATCACATTTTCAAGATGCATGCTAAACAAAGGTAATTCTTTTCGAATGGTAAAAGAAACAACGCCGAAACGGCGATTCGACAAAAAGAAAAGTCTCCAAAAACCGTATACGGTGTTCTATGTTGTAAAACACGAGCTTCTCGGTCGAATCTATGCAATATAATTGTATTATATTGGTATATTTGCAAGAAAAAAAAGCGCTTTACGCCTGATTTATTTTTATTTTTAGATGTTAAACTGATATTCGAAAGTGTTTACTGGCATAAAGGAAGAAATTGCGCGATGATAAGAAAAGCAGTAATCAACTTGTAAAAGAGATAAAAATTCTTCATCGGTGGCACGAAGCTTTTCATAAAAAAATAATAATAATAAAACAAATTATTAGAAGAAAAAAAATAAAATAAAGGTCCGTTATGATGAGTTACATCGCGCCAACGATAAAGTAGCATAATAGCGTTAAAATATAATTTACGCAAGCTTGCATCCACGAATATTCCTTTGCCCGGCGTGTGGAGCATATCGTGATAATAATTATCGTCATTAGTCGTAATACGCATCATCTTTGCGGTTGAGAAAAAATGGAACGAACAAAATAATCGTACCGCCAACGCTTGCACGCCGCTTTCAGGAAACCGTTCGGAATACACGCCAGTCGGTATTACTGTACAAACGAAACGAAACAACAAACGGGTGAATCAGTTCACGAGATGATGATCAAGGACAGCAAGGAAATCGGGAAAAAACGCCAAGTGAAAAAAGAAACAAAGAAACAAACATTTTAAGGATCGTAACTCACTAATTACTGTAATGCGAGAGCCGTATGGAATAAATGACATTGTGCTACGACGAGATGCGTAATGGTGTGTGTTTTTCTTTTTATTTTCAATCTTTTATCTCGCATACCTTGAAAATGTACAAATAATCATCTCGACAACCAACAACGATAAAATCGTCGTGAATTATTGGCGATGAGAACACATCGCCATTTAGCTTCAAACTCCTTTCGTATACTTTGCCGTGAATGAAATCGATGTATCGCAAATTACCATTAACATCAGCTGCGACGATGACTCTTCCGTCTGTCGATGGCGTTGAAATTAGCGAAGCACCGAGGTTTACGGTAAATCGAAAAATCGGACTTACCCTCTCGCGAGGACATTCTAGCTTGTAGATACATTTGTTTTCACTCGCAAAGATAAGACTCTGGAGACCGCTTCGCAAATCCGTGTGAAGGTGCAAATGTGAGAAAATGGCCCCATCGATGTTAACGCGCCAGACCTGTAATATCGAAATAATCCCATACGAAATAAAGAATGAAACTCGGTCATCGACCGAGAAATTCCGATAAGTTTTCTATAAGGAAATACTCGCGGGGTTTACCTTCTCGCCAGTCGCTGCGCAAATGCCGTCCACGGAACCAGAAACGCAGGCAAAAACAGCAATTCCATCGTTCAGAATTATCGGTGCTGAAAAAATCGGATGATCGAGCTTGTTTCTCCAATTAACTCGACCGTTTTCTTGTCTCAGGGAAACGCAAGTACCGTCGAGCGCTGCGAATAAGACGCATTCGAGGTCATCGTGTATGCACGGAGTCGCGGTTATGCTCCCATTGCCGACCACTGCATTCCAGACTTCCAATCCATCCTGGATAAAAACAAGGCAACGGACAAGTTGTTCGACTCTTTGTTCATCTCCAAATTGTAGGAATTTTATTCTTCTTCGTTTTCACATGGATATATCGTACCTGCAGGGAAACGCAATACGCTTTACGATCGTAAGAGCCAAATAGTATATTCCTTCTCCGCGAACAAAGTACAGCTGTGCATTTTATCGTGTCACCGGTTCTAAATGCCCAGGATCTTTCTCCGGTCTTCAGATCAATGCAGTAGAGAAAAGTGTCGTAACATCCTTGAATTTTTCGTCGAATGCGAATGTTCGGACGAGAAACCTCGTGATTGTGTCGTAAATGAAAAGCGTTTGAACTTACCGACAATCCCTTTAAAGTCGTTTACGACCAATATCGAGGCTTCGATTCTGTCCGGCAATCGAACCATCCAACAATCCGCTTTTGAACCGGTGGAATTTTCTTTTCTCAATTCGACGGTACATATGACTCCTGCGTGCGAACCAACGGTCACGTAAGTCTTCCCTCTGAAGCGGACAAAAATGCAAAGCTCGTAGTTGCTATTTCTCCCTCAAATATTGCCTTGATTCTTTTTTCAACGAACCCTGGATAACGAAAGATCGTGGGCGAGGCATCGACGCATTTTTTCAAATTATACCGGTCCAGCACTCTAAACATCGAATTTTCCACGAACGGTTGTTGTCTCGTCGTTTCCATCGAGGGAGGGAAACTGTTTTTTCCTCGACACTTTTGCCACGGTATTATGATTTCAGGTTTCATCGAGGCACTCGAAGATTCGATTTTTCGTTTTTCATAATTTTGAGAATTCGCGGTCGTTTCGACACTTTTGCCAGCGGCTCTTCCTTCGAACGATTTTTCGATATTCGACTCCTCGTTTGCATCGTCCTCCACGATATTCTTCATCATTCTGGAAATGTAACCTTGACACCATTCGTAATTCCGATTATCGAGTAAACGACCGATAATTTTCGAAAACTTGTGTCCACATTTATCCCCAAGCTCATCCGCTATTCTCAAAGCAATAATCGAGGTTCCTCCCAAATCGAAGAATCCCGATTCTTCTCCCATAGTAGCTCGTGGAGGTAAAAAACTTTTCCAAATATTTTCGAATACTTTCGGTGCATTGGTTTCGTCATTCGCTGAAAATTTCGTGGAATATTCTTTCAGAAAATTCCTACATATTTTTCCATTGGTGGATAATTCGAATCTATTCAGCAGGAAAACTCTATCGGGGCGATAGATATCGGCTAATTGTCTCGTATGTTTCGAAACTTCCATTTCGTAGTGTGTTCGTTCGTCCTCCGTAGTCGATTTATTGAAAATCGTAAAAAATAGATGCAACGATTGATCGTCTTTCACGAACAGTGCGTAACAATTTTCCACATAGGGTAATCGTCGCACATGATGTTCGAGATCGATCAGACAAAGTTTCGTACCATATCGTTTTACTCGACGATCTTTTCGGCCCTTCAGAGTTATACGACCCTCGCGATCGATCTGTAAAAAATACAAATTGTCATTTCAAAGACTCGATGACGAAAATGTCGGGTTAAGTCCGATATTTCTTTTCGTACCACAGCCAAATCTCCAGAGTCACGAAAAACCATTTCTTCCGCACTGGTAATGTTCTCGACATCGATAACGCATTTTCTCGTTTTACTTCCTGTTTGGGTAAAACAAATGTAAATGATAAAATATAATTATACCCTTTAATCGGCGTTGGTCAATAGCCGTTCGATATTTACCAATGTGAAGAATTCCATCACCCTCCTCAATCCTCTTTCCTTCTTCGTTTCTAACTTCCAGTGTCGTTTCGCTCATACATTCACCCAACTCGTTATCAAAACCGTATTCCTTGATTTCACGAATGCTCGACCAACAGGAGATCTCCGTTATACCGTATATATCGAAAATTCTAGTCTCGTTACCGCTGGAACGACATTTCGAGAGAACCGTCTCGCTCGGAAAATCTTCACCGCCGAGCAACAAAATTCGCAAATAACTCTTTGTCCCGAGAAGACTTTTTTTCAATTCTTCGCTCGACCATCTACCGAGCAACAACGAGGGTGTACTTTGCAATATCGAGACTCCGCTCCTCGCGAGTGTTTCGAGGAGTATCGCGGGTTCGTTCCGCAACTCCTGGGAAACCGTAAATAACGTAGCGTTACAGGAGAGACTCAAGAATATTTCGATCAGACTCGGATCGAAGGTCGGAGGGGTCAGCTGAGCTATCGTATCGTTCTTGGACACTCGTAAAATTCTTTTCAAGTCGAGAATATTGGGAACGATCGACGCGTGTGGGACTTTTACGATTTTCGGTTCTCCCGTTGAACCGGAAGTCGTCGTCGCGTAAGCAAAATTGCTGCAAACCTCCCTGGGTAGTAAAAATTCCTCCGAAAGGTCACGTAGGTCGTCCGTCCGGACGAGAAGAATGTGTTCTCCGTGTAGCTCCAAGCGATCGACCACTGTCATCGTTACTTCGTTATTACCCCCGTGTGAAATAATGTGAGAGATAGCCAACTTGGTACAGATGCGTCGAGCTTCTCGCATCGAGGACGGTAAACATACGAAGCTGCGACCACTCGACATAATACTAAACGATTCGTAAATAATCAAAATTTTATCGTAAAATTTGAAAGTATGCGCATGTATATAGTCGAACGTGCGTACCCGAGCATCAATCCTGGAAGACAGTGTCCAGGATTGTCCGATGTTATTCCAACGAAAATAGTAGCTCGTACATTTTCGAGAACACGAGAGACGCGGAGCTGCGCCTCGGATAACTGAGCGTATGTAATCGTCCTAAAGTTTTCATCGAGACTGTAATGTTTAATGGCAATGGCTTCGGGTTCATTCCAGTCGCAAATTGTTTTTAGAGTAATATCATCGGGAATTGAGCCATCTCCGAGAAGCTTAGGCCTCTTGGGACATGGAGAGTCTGCGGAAATAAAATCGATTCGAAGCGGCGTGCAAGAAGAATATCGAGAACAAATATTCTCGATATTAAGATTATATTTCTTTGAGCATACCCATTTTGTGGCTTCAACTCGATTATAGTTTAATATGAATATTATTCGCGACTGGAGAGAAAAGTTAGAGGATGTTTATAACCTCAAAATATTTTTTGGTGCAACGATAACGATGATATATACGCAGATTTTTTAAATACGGTAAATTCACACGAGTAATTTCGAATATTCGAAATTTATTTCTCTTATGACATATCGGTTTCAAGGTCACGCACGATTAGCCTTTTGAAAATATAAACGCCCGGTATTCTTTCCGTGGTCCGAGTTACTGGAAGTAAGGTTATGTTCTCGTAGTAACAACAAGGCGGCAAAGTTTGATCGGTGAAATGCTTTACTAGGGGGTTGCTGCCGTTACGGCTACTACTACTAACTATTCATTTCTCTGTAAATGGCTTCGAGGAAAGAATCCGAGAATCTCGTTCATCGCTCGATCATTACGAATGATCCTCAAAAAGCCGTGTCCGAATATCTTCGATCGAAGTTCCAAGATCGCCGACTGAAGTAAGTGCGGATATGTAATTTGTAAGTGAAAAAGATTTTCATATAAAATGGAGGCTCGTATAATCGGTAAACAGAAAATATCCCGGATGGGACGTGGCAAGAGCGGGTCCGGTCGCGGAATTGATCAAATCTCGTCGAGAATGGAGACTCGCCGAGACCGAGCTCGAGGCAAAGACTCACGAGCGAGAAACGAGAAGAAAAGTTATGGTCGAACAATGGGCCGAACTCGCTCACAAGGAGGACCTCTTGCGTCAGTCTTTTATAATATTTAATAAATTCGTCAAGGAAAATAAAGAGAAACGCGAGAGGGGACGTCATAAAATTTTAGAGGAAACGGAACGTCGAGTCAAATGCCAAGAGCAAGTAAGTAAAATCATCCCCTTTGTAATTCTAGAAAAATAACCGTCAGCCATAAATTCGACAATATCGTTGACCGGCCTATTAATTTCTCTACCGATCGAACAATCAACGAGAGAACTCGAGTGCATGACCGTGGTACGAGACAATATGGAGAAACACCTTAAAGAATACAAGATTTATCAAAACTATTTGGACTCGGTGGTACAAGAGATGAACAGCGATGAATTTCAAAACCTCGGGGATATTTTCAATCGATACGAGAGCCTCGTCGAGTCGAGAAACTTGCTGGCGCGACATCAGGATCAGAATCTCGAGGCACTCGAGGTTACCGGTACCGAAATGGTAAAATATCATTAATCATTATCCCGTTCAATGTACGCACGCAACAAATGGCGGTACCCCAAGATCATTTTGAATGTTTCATACTTCCGGTGGATCGTCTCAGCAACACATGACCGAGGCAAAGGGACAAATGCTCGTCGATCTGAACAACAAGTTAGCAATTCTCCAAGGTAGATACGAGCGTGCCAAAGCTCAGGCTCTCGGATGGGAAACTATCGTCTCGCGTATCAAAGGGACCGCGGTCTCAAAAAATCTCGAACTTACTCGAGTGAAATCATGTTGCTGGAACATGTATCAACAGCTCTGTAAAAGAAAAGGATTTCCCATGGAGATCGAGCGCGACGATATCGAGAGTCAGTTGGCTCACATAAAACGTACGATCGTCGAGCTCAAGAGAATCGCAAAAGTGGCGCAGAAAAAAACAGCGCGGCTGGAAAAAGTTGCCGCAGCTGGGACAGTGGCGGCGACAGCGGCGGCTGCAGGAACTACGTCGATCGACGCGTCGTCGGACACGCGTCTTTCGCGCGCCTAAGTATATACGTAAACGTCGACTTTTCCATCATATACGATTCGGAAGAATAGAAAAAGAAATGATATTAATAATCGAGAATAAAAAACCAAATGAGACTGGCGTGAATTTATTACGCGAAATGGGAAACTCGTCACTGATATCGTTTTTGCATTATTTTTCGCGCAGCCGGTAAATGACAACCGGAAACGTTATGAATCAGCTCGGAATAATCATCGTCGAGCCGAATCGCCAATTTTTCCATAACTTCCGCTCTCGTCAAAGGGACATCGAGACCCTCGGACACGTATTGCATTTCTTCTTTCTCGACGCACCTTTTCGTAATCATGATCGTTACACAGGAGAGAGAATAAAGTATCGGGAAACATAACGACGCAGGATTCAAACTCACAGGGAACAGGGTTGGGTGGGTACGATTTGAGGAAGCGCGGGAATTTTCAAACGTGGCTTTTTCTCCTCATCGAGTCGCATTGCCTCGCTTTTAGTATTTTCATCGATCCAATGAACCTTATTGAACATGTCGGTGATGCGTTTCTCGATTATTCCAAGATAGAGCATAACGTTGTTCATCGTAACGTTCGAATTATCCCCGAGTAAATCGAGAATCGGCGAATTATCGCAACGTACCGCTCTAAACAGAGCGTCGATGCCTTTAAGAAGCTTCTCGACAACGTCGTTACACTGTAAAGAGAAATAAATAATGATAATACTCGTTTCCTCGATACGTTCGAAACAGAAACGACGGTTACCTCGGCAAGGCCATTCTCGGCAATATTAGCCAACGAGGTTTGCTCCTCGAGCTGTTTCGATATTCTTTCGAGCGTCTCGGCCTGCTGATTGCCCCTATGAACATTAAGAGCTCGAGCCTCGTCGATAGCCGATCTAAGTTGTGCCACGCGCGACTGTAATCCCTCTAGCTCGTCGTTCAGCTCGTTCACGTAGCTAAAAAGAGCAAAATTTTCTTCCTCCTGCTTGACGAAGTGGGACGTTAGTTTGTCGATCTCTTCTTCCCCTGTCCATTGAAATATTCTATTTAAAAAGGAACGAACAACAACGGTAAGAATGTTTCGAAGACTCTCGTCTCGTACCGGTAAATTGCTTGACGAGATTTAATATATGCGTGTAAATAGCTATCTTGTTACGCATCTCTTCCCTCTTGGCCAGACGCTCGGCTTCCTTCTTTGCATTGAGATCGGCCATTTCTCTGTACTGTCCCTTGACCCCGAGGAATTCTTGAAGCTTGAGCTCGTTGTCGAGAGTTCGTTGCAACTCGCACATCTCCGAGGTGTGACCCTTGAGATCTCTCGCTCCTCTGAAAAAAACAAATCAACGATAATAACTGTACTCTTGACGATCGATCACGATTACAGAGGATAATAAAAATAAAAATAAACGCGAAGGAAACCTTTCGCGTAGAGCATGAATTTTATTGAGCTCCTCGTCTCTCTGATTAAAAGTGATGGTCGCCTGTTCGATCAGATCGTTGATTATCATTTTTCCACTGTTGAGCTGACCGATCATTCTTCCCCAGAGAACATTAAATTGTGCTCGTTCTTTGAGTAGAGCATCGATTTTTCCTCTTAATTGAGAATTTTCAGCCACTACGAGATTAAATCTCTTTGTCGCGACGTCGAGGCGATTCTCGAGAATGGAAACGAAACGATTCTGCTTGAGGATCATCTCCTTCGATTGGGAATCCGTTCGTATTTTGGTTCTCAGAACTGTGACTTCCTTAGATACCTGTTGTTTCGCGTATTACGTTAGATTCGGATGTCAACAAACACTTACCCTTGTCTCACCTTGACGATCTGCTCATGTAATTCATTTATTTGTTGTCTCTCGTTTTTTATCATATCCATGTATTTGGTTCGTTTGGCGAGTAGGCACTTGAGTCTCTCGTCCATCGCCTCGTCCTTGCGAGTATTCGACTCGGATTTGGCTGTTCTTATGGCTAATACGAGATCCGACTTTTCCAGTTCGAGACGTACGATCATGTTTTGCTGATTGGCTAGTTGAAGTCTCGCGTCTTCGGCATACGCGACTCTGTCGTTCTCCATTATTCTGTATTGTCTCTTGAGTCTCGACAATTCGGCCTCTGCCATTGTCTCGAGTTCTAGCTCGTCTTGGACAGGCTGTACTTGTCGATACGCCATTTTTATTCGTTATTTGATCTTGTCTATGTGTCTTTTAATATCTGTCGTCGAGGCGCCGAGATCGCTTAATACTCTATCGAATTCTGGTGCGAGTAATTAAGGAGTTGTGTACGTTTTTGGTCGGTCTGTAATTGTTTATCATTCGTTGCCTGGGACAACGAGGTGCATGCAGCTGCTTTTTGCTTCTGCTTCTCTTTCTCTCTGTGGCATTAGTTCGGAGGAACAGCGATGCGACACACGCATCGTCGCGTAATACCAAGGGGTATGGCCGATGTTAGATATATAAATATTCGATCGTGTTGTCGCGTGACGCGTCATATTCCTATGTACGAGGTCGTAGCCACGGAGAGAAAAGTCGAAAACAAAGAAGAAACTAGCGAAAAAGCGCGCGGGGGGGCGCCACGGGGATAAGCCGAACAGGTATCGTACGGCATTACTAACCTGGCAGCAGGCAAGGCGAACGAGCTGGCTCGAGCCTTGTATCGTATCAGTCGCGCGACATGGCTACTTTTTTTCGCTCCTTCGCTTTTGGGACGATAATTTCGATGAATCGCGATCTTTGAGTGAGAAATATAATCGATCACGACGTATAAGAGAGCGTATTAGTTCGAATCGAGAGAGAGAGAGAGAGAGAGATGAAAAAAGAATGGCAGTTCGCGCGTACGGTCGTTGGCATAATACGAGGAGTACGTAGATGGCGGTCGTGGAGGAACACACCAGTCAGATGTGCCACCACCAGGTAGAACGGTGATAGTATTCAGCTGGCTTGGTCACACGGAGGGAGAGAGCTCGACCAAACACATGCATCGTATCGGTATGCGTGCGACGATGTACGACGAGGCGAGAGTGTTGGCCGCGTCTCGGGAATGGTGGGAGTAGCTCGTTCCGGGAGCAGGGCACGCCGTGTTATTCCGTAATATTTATTTTCCACCACTCTCCGACTCACCGACGACTTTTCAGTCTGAGTCACTGTACCGTCTCATTACCTGGCGAAGCACGGTGCTCGTCGTTTGTCGTCGTACATCGCGGAGAGCCCGTTTCTCACCGTCCCTCGAACGATAACTCGTATTATCGTGAAATCGTTTAAACTCTCGTTATCCATCTCGCTTATCTTCGACGAGTGTGTGTGTTTCTTTGAGGTGGTGCGCGACGTTTACGAAGGAACGAAAGGTTACCCGAGACTCGACGATAATAATGGAATCTTCGTGTCGCGATCGAGATATCAATGCTCAAATCAAAAGGATGAAGAAGAATAATCGACGTCGTCGTCGTCAATCGGTTTAACGAGAGCGAAAACAAAGTGTGTGTGTGTACGCGACTAACGAAAAAGAAAGAAAGCATTCTTGATAAAAAGGGAATAAACGTGTATTTACAAAGTTTGCTCATCTTCGTAGATCGGTCGTTGGGCCAAAAGTGAACAAAAAAGTACAAAACGACGAATAAGTATCGGGCGGAAGTGAACAAAGTGGATACGTTCGAGTATCGGTAAAAGTACAAAGAGTACGCGCGCGCGGGGGGTTGGCAACAGACCGGACAGTGGTTAGGGTGCCGCGCGCGTACAAAGGAACGACGTAAACTCGTTCGTAAAATAAATAAAAATATCGAAATAGCGAACGGGCGATGACGACAATCGCGATCGCAGCCAGCTGAATAAAAGTTTCACCAAGTTGTCGTTGGCGGCAGGTGTGCGCCTCTCTTCGTGTATAGCACGTACGCGTGCGTGTGCGTGCGCGCGCGATATGAGTCAACTTGGCCCGTACAACATTGGACAATAACGTATGCATACATACATATAGGCACAAGAGCGAATAAGCGAGTCTCGCGATTCGATGTTTCCGACGAGTGGTCCGCGCCGCGGTGCTTTACCCGAGTTCGTAAACTACCCGTGACTTCCGGTCTCGTTCTTCTTTTATTATTCTTTTCTTCTTTCTCTTTTATCGCTGTTTTTTTTTCGTTGCTTCCCTCCCTCTAACTCGAATTCGAAGCGAGCAGAGCGAGACCGTGACTGAGCGAAGCACGACAGCGACAACTAGTACCGTGTATTCCCGCTAGTTGTATCGATGTTGATCGATCGTCGTCCCGCGCGAGATTACGACGAGAGTTATTGCGCGATCAACGGAGAGAGAGAGAAAACCTCGTGAGAAGAGATCAGCTGTTATGTACCGGAAACGTTACGACGACGCGTCTCTGTGCAATTCTTCGACAACGATCGACCCTTTCTCACTCCCTCCTCCCTCTCTCTCTCTCCGATCGCCATTTTTGATTTTTGACCGAGAATTAATAATCCCGCGCGAGACCGCGTACAGCGTGGGTTCGGACGACACTTTGTGATACGGTGCGCGCGCTATAAAATGTTTAATGCCGGTGTACGAAACGTTGCTTTATTATTAGTGAGAAAGGAGAGGCGGCACCTTTGCCACCGGTGGTGCGAGATAATAACCGTGAGCGTTGGATTTCAGCAGCACCGTCGACGTTGTCGCCAGCGAGTTTCGACCGTATGAAAACGGCTTTATACGCGTATCGAGAGAAAGAGAGAGTGACAGAAAGAAATATATTAAGTGTGTTTGTGTTTTTTTTTCGTCTTCTTTAATCTTCTTTCGTATTCTCGTACAAACGTAACGAAATACGAGAATGTTACCGAGAAAGGAAAACAACGTCGAGCCTTACGCTCTGGAAGATATGATATCGGATCTTCAAGCCCGAAGAAATTCTCTCGACAACGAGGAGAGCGCCGGTGATCCTCTGGAACAACTGAAACAACGAGAGAGGGATCTCGTTCTCGCAGCTGAACTCGGCAAGGCATTGCTCGAGAGAAATCAAGAATTAACGAAACAGGGTGAACTTCTCGCCGAGGAATACGCTGCCAAACTCGAGGTAGCTTCAAAATTACTTTTTTTTCTTTCAACTTTTTAATAATCTTCTTTTTCTTCTCGTATAATAACGGTCTTTAAAATGGCTTCAACCAGCTGACGAATAATTTCTTCGCTTTTTAAACGTTTCGCGAGTTTCGAACCACGTTCGAAGAATATCATTAACGTTTTTTGTGTTGTTTCTCGAGATAGAGAGTGAGTAATATAAAATTACATCGTTCGTTCCCTTTCTTCGCTCCCCCACTTTGATCAACCCTCGATACGGACACTCTCATTAATTACAGTTTCTTTTGTAAGATACTCAACGAGTATTTCCAAGAAAACTTTCGAATCGTTCGAGTTTAATATTTAAGATGAAGAATAAAGGTCGCTACACATTTACAAGAATATACAGAAACAGCAGCGTTCCCTATCGCGGTAATACTTTCCCTTAATCCAACTCGGAACTTGCCACGTAGCGTCGTTGACATTGACGGCATAAAAAAAAAAAAAAAGAAAAAACAAAGCAAGACAATGCAAAATAATCCACCGGCAATAAAAAAAACAATCAACGAGATAGAAGAAAGATGCCCCGTCGGAATCGAATCGTTGGACAGGAATATCGCACGTTCCACATTGTACGATGTAGCGGCAATTATATTAGGCCTAATTGTATTTAAAAGAAGAGAAGACAAAAAAAAAGTAGGAACGAGCCTAGAGCGCTCTCGGTAGCGTAAATATCGTATGGTTTTACGGGAATACGGTATACCGGTCGTGTGTACGAAATAATGAGATTCTGGGGAGACGATGGTGGCGATGCGAGTCGCGTTGTGTGTACGCTACAGTCTACTTGATACATCGTATCGCCACGATGAGCCTATCATGTGTGCAACGTGTGGGTTTGTAATAATACAAAGGAGTATCAGCGAGCGAGCGGCAGAGACGCGAAGCGTTCCACGGAAAGCCACGAAAGCGTGGAAACAACGGCAAAACCCGCCACTTGGGCAACTCCCGAGCAATACACGAGAGAGAGACAATGCCCGGCATCACGCTCTGCCTGCCTTTCCGTGTTTTTGCCTGTCGCACATACGACTCGTACGTGACCCCGGCCTACACCATCGTCCCTTCTCGTTTATACGCTTTTCTTCTTCCCGCTATTATCGAGTCACGGTTAATACGTGCTTTATCTCTCTCTCTCTCTTTTTCTCTCTACCGAAAATACAATTCGACGAGAACTGATGAAAAGTTTGAGAACTGAGAGAAATTGGCTCGCGATACGGTCAATGTGTGAAATTGGCCGTACTTGTTTTCATTTCGGATTAAAAGTATACATGTCGATCGTGGCGTCGGTTGGAAGTAAATTTGCGGTGAAATTATAAGGTAAATAATGAAAAAGCCAAGCGGCGAAAGCTGCAGACCAAAGGCGGTCGCCAATTATACGACGACGGGAAAAATACAATGGGAATAAAAGCCGATGCGATCGCGAGAGTTTTCCCCGTGAAGAAGGAGGGCGCCACTGTCGACTCGAGAGCCACGTGCGACGCCGGAAGTCTCTGTGCTACAATACTACTTCCGGGGAATTGTCGAATTTGTTTAATCATCGTTATTATCCTCGTGGATAAAAAACAGCGGTTATACACTTTTCTCCCGGTGTTACCCGAGCAATCAAATATATTTACCGAACGAGCTGTGCGTAATAATTTACATAATATATATATATACACGAGCACGAGAGGAAAATGCGCGAGGTAACTACGTACAAGTATTTTTACAGCCGGGATGCACTTGAATTCCTTTCGCGTCTCGTATCGAATGAAAAAACTGATCATTGCCATTGGAATCCGAAAGAAAACTCGTCGTTCGAGAATATCGAATAACTAGTTTTCATTTTTTCTTCTTCTTCTTCTATTCGCGTAACGAGAGACTCTACTACGTTATTTACTCAATGAGATCCTGCAGAATCGAGGATACGATATCAACAGCCAACGGATCGTTGCTCGTAGCTTCGAGCAATGTTATTTCGCGACTCGTACAAATGTCGAAACGTATTTAACGCTCTCCAACATAATAGCGAATACTCGTAGCTATATTTTGCTTATGCTACGGTGAGTAAGAGACCAGAGTACCTATGTATATTAAAAAAAAAATATATATACACACACAAGTTGCGAGAGCTCCGCGCGCGAACGCCTTTTACTTTCTATCCTGATTGTTGGCCATCGTCGGTCGTTCTCGTTTGGTACGTTCGGTCGGTAGGTCGGTCGGTAGGTAAGTAGGCACATCGGTAGATATCTAAACGTATACGTACAAGCAAACGCGATGCAACGATTACATTCGCGCCACGAAGAGTAAACCGTCGATGGACGACCGAGCGAAGGTGGAAAAAGAACAACTCCGAATACAAGATCCAATGAGTCATGTCTACCTCGTTCCACAGCCGTAAATATCCGCTCGAGTGTGCGCTATATGTACACCGAGAGACACTCGTAATGCGACGACCAACCGAGATGATAACGGAAAGAAAAAGAAAAAGAAGAATTAAAAAAAAAAAGATTATTCAATACCGAGGGATTTATCTTTTTATAGCGTAACCACGAGTGTACCTTATAGCACCAGAGATGACGACCATGATGATGATGATGATGCGGGGTTTCCTAATAATCGTATAGCTAGGGGGAAAAAAAGAACACTACCGAGCGTGCTACCAGTGGACGTGGCAACTTTCGAAACGAGCCATCCGAATCGCGTACCGAATTTACCGGAACAAATATAACGCGAATTTTCTTGCTTCTATCGTCCTTATCCACCGTATGAAATCCTCACGGACCAGTTTGCAGTTTCTCGTTGTCGGATATAAACCCGGCAGCAATGCGGGGAAAGTAATGTGCATAAAACTTTAAACTCGATACCGGAGGTGGAATTATGCGCTTTGTTCACGCATACGTAAACACTTGTTTCGAGTTCGTCGTATAACTACCGAGACTATGTTACCGGTTGTATCGTCATGCTCGAATAATTATGATAGGAACGATAGTCAAGAAATTAGTCTTTTACATATAGGTATACGCTTATTTATATATCGTCACGTTCCATAGGAATAATAATTATCGAACGATACCAGAGTGAATTTCGTCGAATTAAAATCGCATTAAGGAAGGAACCCTTTCATGATTTTTCATATATCTTTACCTGGGTCACTGTCACGTTGTGCAGGAAGACATCGCGGTTGATACGACGCTATTCGCGATACTTGGATGGATTCCTACGAATTTAGGTCACTGTCACTGTGACGCGACTCGACTCTTGGCGTCTTCTACCCCTCACCCTTTCTATAATCAATTATAAATATAGTCTCGCTCGTATAAGTATGCCAGGTTCGATTATCGTTAAAAGTCGAGCTTTGGCTTCACCTCGATGCATCGATTGTTCGAAATAAACTCGTATTAGTAACAGAGAGAGAGAGAAAGCGTCGAGAAGAGGATTGGGGTGACCTTTTCAATGATTCCAGGATTAGGCATAAAACGGACAGCGATTAATTCGATCGAACGACGATTGGATCAACGACTCGAGGTTTCGTTACTCACCGTTTGTCGATTCATCGAGTCCCTCGGGGTACGTTAGTTAGGTAGGAACTAGACAGAAGTAGAAAAAAGAAGAAGAAGAAAAAAAAACAGTGGGCGCGCTTGGTAGAACATAAAACGGTTAACTTCAACGTTTCTGTATTATATTTGGCGGGGCCAACAACAGGTAAATGACGCAATCGGTCGATGAGTAACCACGGGAGACCAAGGCCGCGCACCTCTACCTCGTGGCTCGATCAAACTCGAAACTTTCGCACGCGGCGCTCACC
The DNA here is from genome assembly GCA_964017225.1 of Netelia inedita. NCBI lineage: Eukaryota > Metazoa > Arthropoda > Insecta > Hymenoptera > Ichneumonidae > Netelia > Netelia inedita. The sequence goes on from OZ024923.1 coordinate 38,555,298, forward strand.
CGCCGTTATTACTATCTCCATACACGTTATACGCAACTATCAAGCCGCGCGATACAATCGTACACTTTATAGTTAGAAAGGAGAAGATGTAAATAGGATCATATTTGCTTAGGTAGGAAAAATGTAATCGTTGTAAGCGATAACAGCGAATTATCTCGAGTCTCGTTTTCGCTTGTCGCTTACTCGCGATCCGAAAAGTTTCCAGTCGCGGGAGCAGCTCGACTGAAACGTGTCCTTCCATCCAACGACCGTCAATGACGAACGACGTGAAAGTTTGATACACCCGGAGATATATATATCTATATATATATATCGTGTATATATCAATATACACACCTTTGTCAGCATTATTACGGAGCTAGATTGCGAAATTTTACCTTGATTTTATTTTGCAACGATTGTTGTATTTATTATTGTTTTTATCTATGTATCGTACCACTGGCTGGGTCTCCTTTATACTCGCGCTTACGGACAATAGGGTGACCGTGGTTATACCTTAAACCTCGGTCGCACTATTGTCTCGAACGTTTTTACAACCGTAATTCTGAAGCTTCGACGAAGAGTAACGATTGACGAAAACGGCTGTTTATAAGATGAAGACATAACGATGTGATAATACCGATGCATCGAAAGGGAAGATGAGAGAGAAAAAAACGTCTCGACAGTCTCATCTGTTTTGTAATAACGAGTTCTCCGTGTATACTTGGTACGTGGACGAGTCGCGAAACGCCTAACGCACGCTAGAACGAGGGTGAAAGCGATCGAGCACTCTACGAGTCGGAAGTAAACGGGTAGTCGGTGTCGATCGATCGGAAATTCTTGCAGTTTGTCTTTTGCAAATAGCAACGAACGACGAATAAAATCTTGATCTTGATTAACCAAAGCTATTACGTTTATTTGATTAATCGTTGTTTGTTTCTCGAATGCAGAGCCTCGAGCAGGAGAGACACTTGCTGAGACGGAGATTGGAGGAAGCAAGAGGCGAGAGCGAGGCTAGAGCGTTGGAGCTTCAAGCTGACGTCGAGAGTCTGAGATCTCAGCTTGAGGAACAGAACGAACGAGCCAGACGAGCCGAGAGAGATCAAGCGGTTCTCGTTGCCGAATTGACCGCTCAAAACACTCGATTGGCCGATCAATTGAGAGAGGCGGCCAAACAGGAGGAACAATTGTTACTCGAGCTCAAAGTATCGAGAGACAAGTGTGCTCACAGAAGTACCACGCTTCAGGATCACGTCAGCAGTCTCGAAATTCTTCGCGATGAGGTAACAATTTATATCATTATTGCGTTTACGTCATAGACAATTTTTTCCAACGATAGTTCAATAAATTTTCGTTTCAGGTTCAGCTCGTTTCCGCCCAAAGAACCGAATTGGAGAGGAGGTCCTTGGATTTACGGGAAGAACGAGCGAGAGCGCTCGCTGCTCTGGAAGAGGCTGAAGAAAGAGCCGCGGCTCTTGAAAGATTGAGTCACCAGGCAGATCATCGTGCCAGAGCTGCCGAGCAGGAAAGGTAACGTCCCGTTCTTTCGTAAAAGAAAAAGAAGAAGAAAACGTAATCGCGTCGTTCTAAACACTTTTCATTCTTGTTTGTGTCTTTTAAATTTAGGGACGAACTCGCGGCTGCATTAGCCGCTATCGAGGCGGAGCGACGAGGAAGATCGGGCTCGATACAGAAACCACCGAGATCGTTGCAGGCAGAAATGGAGTGCGAGGTGAGCGGAAGTTCTCTCGGTGAGACCGAGGACTCGAGAGCGGAAATTGCGAGGGCGTGTAAGCGTCTTCGCGAGCTGTGCTCGCATCTGAGACGAGGCGAGGACGACTCGGGTCTCCAGAGCGATTGCGACGAGTCCATGCTTCTCATAGTAAACGGCGGAGAAAACGAACAGGTCGGTTTATGCATTTTAATAATAAAGCGAAGATACTTTTTGTTCAATGACGATTATAATACGAAACGATTCTTGTTTAATCGTATCTCGATCTAGACTCGTTCTTATTAATATTATTATTATTATTATTATTACGACGATAATAGGGTAATTGTCCTCCCGGAGCACTCTCGGAACTCGTTGAAGAGGTCTTCGGTCTAGCTCTGTCCGGACGAGGAGCACCGAGCGAACTCGGTCTCGCTGTCGAGCTTCATCGTGTCACCGAAGAATTGGACACGTCGAATCAGCAGCTGAAGCAACTTCAAGAGGAGCTAAAGCGTCGTGGCGAGGCTCTACTCGACACGACCAGTAAGCTTAGCGTTTGCGAGGCCGAACTTCGCGGCGTTCGAGAGGAACGCGATCGTGCCAGAGGCGATATCGAAGACTCGGCTCTCACCAAAGATGAGGTACTGACCCAGGCTTTCGCGGTTCGGGATCAGGCGGTGGCGCGAAAAAATCGAGCCGAGGTCGAGCTTGCGAGAACGAGGATAGACGTTCTTCAAGCCAATAGTCAATTAATGGAAGCGATACAGCAAAAGATCGAACTCAGCCAACAGCTCGAACAGTGGCAAATGGATATGCAGGCTCTTCTCGACGAGCACGTTAGAAGCAAATTAACACCTGGCGGTAACGTTTCCATCGGATCTCCCAGTTCCGACAACGCTAGCGATGTTACAGCCCCGGTACGCAAAAAACGAAGCACCGGTTCGTCGAAAAAGATGTTCGGTCTTTTCTGACGATAGAATCTTCTCGTGAAAATATTTTCTTCTTTTTCTTCTTATAATACGAACTAGAGGGAGAACCGCCGCGTCTCTTTCGTTCTGTAAATAGTATAATGAATCGCGGCAACTAGCCCAAATTTCGAATCATCGAAGAAACGTGCCTCAACGATTTCGCACTCTTCCCAATCTTTGACGTTAAAAGCCTCGTTAATGTACATAATTTATACGCGATAGTTTATTATGTGTGTATTTTTGAAACCGAGAGGACGACAGAGAAAATGAGAAACAGAATGAAAGAGAGACAGAGAGACAGAGAGTAAATAATGTATTTTAAAAGAAAATGATAACAACGATAGCGATCGTGTTATTCCGATACGAGATTATTGTTAACGATAACATGGCTCTCGTGCGTGCTGATTTGAAAATTCGTGCGAAATATTTACACTCGCTATACTTTGACACTTGTAAAAATCTCAAAGTCCGTCCATCCATCGTCCGTCCGTCCGTCCGTCCGTCTTTTCCAAATCGAGACTGACAAGACTTGATTAAATTATTATTATTATGTATATACATACATATATATATATATACACCCTTTATTTTTACGCACAGGCACCAGACTGCGAATAGTCTCGCGTATGAAAATTAAATTTTGCGAAGCGCGCGACAGGATCGTTGTCTGTCGTACGCATTACGCGACCTAACTACGGATCGACTGTGCAATAAAATGAGAATGTATCGATGCGCGTGTTTATCGTGCACGGGTCATAACTTGGAACGATCGTCTTCGGTCGAATCTGCGAAACGACGCACGGGTCGTCACGATTATACGCGATAATTAAACGGATGTTGTGTCTTGTGTATCCGGTCAGAGGGTGTATCACTTGTTATATATATATACACACTATTAATTAAGTACAATATATTATGTAGCGTGGCGCTAAACGACCCATGCATTGTAAGCGCGTGTGCGGCCCGTCGTTGCCTAGTAACGTCGCGATCTCGACTCACTGTGACACAATATTTATTTAATAAAAAGCGCAGCTTTGCAAATCCATTCGAATCTTACCAGTTTTTTTTCCAAGAGACGTCGCGATCCTCGACATCTTGGCCCTCTCACGGTAGACGATTGTACCACTCGACTTTCGGTGACTCTTCGGTAGGCAAGATTGCTGATCGATGATACAGACAAGAATGGAAACTCGTCGTATACCTACATAGAAGATATATGGAAACGAAGCAAGAAGAAGAGGTTTGGACCGTTTCGTCGAATACAAGATGGCGAACAATTATTCTTTGATTTAAATATATTTTCTTTTTTGGCTGAATATCATTCTTTTTTGCGTCACAATAAAGGAAACGTGTAAATAGATCTGCAACGTTGGTTAACAATGACGGTGTATAGTTTTTTTGTTTTTTTGTTTGCTCCTCTTTCTCTCGTTATAATAATATGTGATTGTTGAGCGCGTCGCGCACCGTTAAACGATAAACCTTTTTCGCAGCTGGTCCGTAACATCGATAAATCATCCTGCCCTCGTCTCGGCTACATTTGAAAATTACACGTTGGTTAAATAACTCCAGGCTCTTGTAAATCGAAGCGTCGAGATATTTGTCCCGGCGTGATTGAGAATCGTTCGAGAAACCTCGCGTCGAGGATGACTTATCGAGTGCGACAATCGCGGGGTCATTATTTTTTTCTTTTTTGCAACGCGACCGAACGCTTTCGACGATGCGCAAAGCGCAATCGTCGATTATTTCGGACCTGTACACGCGCTCGTCCCGGATATCAATAGCGTACGAGAAGCCGGATATCGTCGAGCTTCTCGTACGATTAGAGGTAATTCACGCGGCACGATGCGCGATTGCGGCGAGCGACGAGCGTCGCGCGTCCGTGTCTCTCCGTTTCTTTATTTTCTTTTATTTCTTCTTTTTTCCACAAGCGTGTCCCAAACGAGATTCAGCCGCTTCGCAGCTGAACGAGCGGTCAGTTTCACGCGATTAACATTATTGATCGAGTATATTATTTGATACTTATATGTCGTGGTGGTGTAGACTCGAAAATGATCGTAATATATATATATATATATATACGCATGTATATGTATATATACATATATATAATATAGGAATAAAAAGGCGTGTGATGAGGACAAACGTACGGTTTCCGAAAATTACCCTCACGCGTGCTTATATTTCTGTTCTCTTTTTTCTTCTTTTTCTTTTCGAGTATACTCTCATTTTGTTCTTTTCTTCTTCTTCTTCTTCTTCTTCTTTTGTTTTCTTTCATTCGTCTTACCGACGTTTTTTGTTTGTTTGTTTACCATTCCCCCCTATCTAAGATATACATGGATTAATCGCATCATGTCCGTATAATGTACAGAGTCGTATATGAATGTGCCCGTATCGTATCACAGAGAGGCGTAACAAAAATATAAAACAATTTAAACGTTATAGTATCTCTGTCTCTCTCTCTCTCTCGCTCTCGCTCTATCGCTCTCGTTCAATTTGTTATCTCGCTTTTTTTTTCGTTTTGTTTTACTTTTTTCTCTTTTGTTTCATCTCGTTCATCGATCATGCACTCGTGCGACGGCTATTGTGTGTTGCGACTCGTTCCACAATGACAAACGGAGCCGCATATCATTACACGCTGATCGCTGATTGTCATCTCGATCTAAAAACATGAATTTTCATAATTTGACGTACGAACGAACGAAAATCACATGGAATAAAGCGTGTATGTTGTCGCTGATGAGACGAAGGATTTGAATTTGGGACAGGCAGGACGATAATCGCATCGTATAGACGCGATAATTTCAATTTAGCTTTATGTGGAACGGGTCGCTTCGCTCTATTATTGTCATCACTCTTTCTTCCTGCTCTCGCTCGATTAATCTCAACCTCTCTCTCTCTCTCTCTTTTTACTACCTCTCACTTGTTATCTTAATCGAAGCTCTCTATCTCTCACACACACTTGTTTTTCTCTTCTCGCTCATCATCATCTTCCTCGATGCCGTCGAATAAAATATTCCTCGCATATACACTATTGTATACAATAAATGTATACCTCTCCTTGTTCCCTCGGATGGGCCCAAGTGTACGAAATACTAAATAATTAATCTTGATTTAATCCTTTCGTATCCGTTCCACCTTTCGTCCGGTAGTCTCCTTCCGTCCCTCGATACACTTCGTCCGACGTAAAACTGCGTTTACATGCAACAATAGTCTTCCACGTACGTCTCATATTTGTTCCTAATATATTGGGACAGCAAGAGCACGACCGCGACTATTAACATATATATATATATGCAATAAGAGTAATAATTTTAATCATGCATTCGTCATCATCATAGTGATACAAAAATTCATGAGCCTTCGTGCGTTCTTCTTTCATCGATGGTAAGATTTTTTTTTCTTTTTCATTCGAAACTTTTTCAATGATTCATACTTAGCGGATCTTGCTCGTTTTATACGAGCCATTCTCTCTCGGTTACATTATTTATTCATGCATATCGATCGTATACACAAACTCACGATCCAAGTTTCAAATCATTTCTTTCAAACTTGTTTCATTTATTGAGAGAATGACCCATATATATATATATTCATGTGTACTCATCAATATCATATAGTAGAGTCGAGTGAGATTATTTCAGCGATATTAGTCCCATAGTAATTGGCGATAGAAAAAACCTGATAAACGTCATTAAATATTTTCGTACGGATGTCGAAGTTTGGTAATGGAAAAAATGTATAGTAGCATGTAAAATTTGTTCGTAATATATATCGTATGTATAATATGTATGTCGTATATTATCCTTCGATATATTCATTTTGCATTTATATCTAAATGTCACGCTTGTATGTATATTTGTATTTATGTATGTATATATGTAAATGTGCGCGGACGCATGTGTGTATTGATCTGTGCGCGTGTGTTATTTAAATGTAGACGTAAGTTTAATTTCCAGTCAAAGGTATATGAAGAGGTACAAAATTTACGGTTTAGTAGTAGGTAGTATAGGAGATTTGCGAGGCTATTTATCAAGCTCGATCCCAACTCGTATCCTTTATTCGACCAACAACGATTTGTCATCGAGTCGACGATGATACGAAAATGCGATTCGGGACAATAATTCGAAAAGGTTGTTCGCTCGACTCCGTCGATTCGTTGATAATTAAAAAACAACAACAAAGAATAGAAATTTTAAACGGCGGATGGAAAAATCTTCTAGGGGTTTGATGATAAACGATCGAGGGTCGATCGGAATGAAAATAATCGTCGTAAAGCGGCATAGAAAGGGGGTTGGTAACGTGTGGTATATTTGTGGAGTGGAAAAGCGCTGTGAAACCCGATTTCTCTACTCTCTCTCTCTCTCTCTCTCTGTCATATCACACTTTCGACTTCACGCATACACATACGTACATACGCCTCGATTACGAAAGTTACAATGATCCGAGGTTCAACGACCAATTAGAAAACATTTTGCATGCTCGAATGCGTTAGCTAATAAACTCTGTACAAACGTTAACATTCCATTGGAAACAACAACATTTAAATTCTAGCAAATACCGAACTGGGAATTTGCCCTCTCTCTTTCTTTCTCACTCTCTCTCTCTCTCTCTCTCTCTTTCCGGCGAATATTCGGTACTCGGATCGAGGGGGGCAAAGTGAAAGAATAAAGAGATTTAAAGTAAAAAAACGTACGCACAGCGGAATGACGCTTCAACGTCGTTTGAAGTTCAAGGTAGTTCGCGTCCAAAGGTATCATTCGGTATTCTAAGAAAAATATGGCTCTCCACGAAGATAAAGATACAACACCGATGCTATCGATCGAAATAATAATAATAATATACGTACGAGGACGCACAGAACATTCCTCGCGTCCTCGACCGATCCCCATTGTTGCGATCACGTTTCTATGATAAAAAAAACGCTATAAACAACACGAGGGAAAATATGAAGAAAAATTCAATCGACCGATTCGATGAACATACTTGTTGATTTTTGAGCACGTAGAGTTTGTGGGCGGCGAGGACCGATGATTAATGTTATAGTTTACGTTTGGTATAATATAATGCATGCCGTATACCGTAACTTTGAGACGCGAAACGATGAGAACGAGCGCGACGATGAGCGTTGAGATTTTTCGGAGCGAGCTTTTTCGGCCTCATTTTCTCAACGGATGCCACATCGCGACCGGACGTCTCAGTGCCGCGAGCATGTGTCTCCAATGGGCGAGTGATTTGCCCGCTGCGGTCGATCCCACGATTATATGACCGACGGAAAAGGCCTTGGAACTCGTGGCTGGATCGATTTCAGCCACGGTCAACCTCAGCTGGATCGTCTATAAAATAAATACAATGATACAGACCAGTTGGAAAGACCTCACGTCGATGAGAAAGAACCGAGCAGAAAATTAATCAAGCTGCCCGGGCCTGATTATTAGCCGAATCTGGGCCAATGTTCGACCCGTTGAAAATTCTGCTCGGGTTAACTCTCCTAGAATGTACGGCATACTTGTAAAGCGTGTGGAGGGACGCTGAATATGATCGCCTCGTTGAATATCGGGCTCTTCTCCCCTCTCTTTGCCGAAGTTTTCTTCTTGTGCATTTTTTTACCCTGCTGAAGGAGGTATACCTTGACGAAAAAATCACCCGGTAAAGGTGGATTTGCTCCGCGAAGATTTCGAGCCTTTACGACGACGAGAGTGAGCCTCTCGGCCGTAGGTAAATAGCTCAGAGAGAACATTAGTTCTCCGAGATGTGGGAAAGGTAGTGCCGGACTAACTAGGGGTAGCCACGTCGTCGCAGGAGGCCGAGCGGCAGATCCTAGCTTGAGAGTCGCTTCACCGACTAAAGAAGCTCCCCCGCCAATGGTCATCTCAACGCTGAATATCTGCAACGAGAAATATCGAAACGCGCATTTGTCCAGTCGTCGATACAATTATTCATTATTATTTTACGAATGTCTTACCTCAACGAGAAGAGTCCTTCCTATAGGTCCACCGTCGAGAGGAAATAAAAATTTCTCCTGATAACTAGGCGATGGTGAGCCTCGATAGAGTCTCGTTTGTACGTGGGTTTGTCGATCCGGTAGAAGACACACTCTTTTTTATTTTATATCCAGCGGGGGCGGTCGAAACCGTAAGAGAGAGGGAGAGAGAATAAGCGGATTAGCGTAAAATCGTGTACAATTTGGAAAGTCAAGTGAGAGGCCATAGTAGTACTTACCTCGCGAGAGTATCTTGAGCCGGACGTCCATCGGGGGCAACGAGATCCCGGGCTTCCAAAACACTAACCGCGAGATCACCCTCGCAATCGGCGCCGCGTCCACCCCAGCGTTCGTGCTCGAGACCAACGCAGACGTGACCCACCACCGTTACGTCCTCCATTAAATCACCGAGACTAACGCTCGTGTCGGAGCACACGCTCTCGCAACTCACGGCCCTTTTCAGATTCGTCTCATCGGGCGGTGGTTCGGATTCCGTTCCCTGAGAGCCTCGACGATTTACCAGACTCGTGTTTTCTCCGAGTTCCAATCCCCCCATCCAGCCACCATACGATTCCTCCAAGTTCTGGAATACAAAAACGTTCTTCTACAACGATCGGATAGTTTGCCAGTTTACAAGATTGTTCGTCGCGAGTATTCTCATTTCGCCCCTGATAAACTCTCACCTGAGAGAGTCTTCTCTTAAGCTGCACTTCCTCCAATGCCACGTACAGATCTTGGCTGCTTTTTCTTCTGTACAAAATTCATTGTTCGATTAATTACGTTGATTACACTACTTTTCCAAGCTATCGGATGATTTACCTCGTGCTATCCGATGCTTCCAGCTCCATATAAGTTTCGTGAAGTCCATTGAGCCTCTCCATACTTTTCCTTCTCTGCTCGATGCTGTTGTAGATATCCTGTTAAAAATACAATGTCAATAAGTATGTCGTTCATTTTATTCCCCAGCTTGTGCGTTGCGACATACCTCGGAGGTTCTCGTGAAACTCGGATCGGACATATAGGGATACGGTTCTTGACTGAGATCCCTGAGTAGCAACGGAGACGCCGGAGGATCCTGCAGGCTGTTGTAAACCTGCCGATATCACCGATTCACGTCATCAAGGATGTTCGAATCGATAGAGTTTGCATCGCATCGAACACAATTGTAGTGACGAGTCTCATTTAATGTATAGACATTGTGATTGTGTGCGTACATGCGTATACATTTAGTCCGAATGGTTTCAATTATTGGTCTTGAATTTAGGTCACGATAATGCCATTTTCGAATCGTTTCACAATCCCTAGCAAAATAGTCTTCCAAGGGTAGAATGTTCGCATAAATGAATGAGTATTTTTTCATTACCTCTTGAGCGGTACGATGAGCCTCGAGGTTCAGCTCCGGACTGTAAAGATCGGAAGCTCGTCTCACCCCGTCAGGACCAACCGTCGCATCTTGATCGCCCTCCGAATAGAAATTAGCTGCATCGGCCTGTCGTAGCCGGGTACCATCGGCATCCAGAGACAACGACGATCTAGTTATCGCAGGAAACGTGAACCGAGGCACTTGCTGCTGCGCCGAGGAAAGTACCGAGCTGCGAATAGCGAAAGAGTAATCTCGCGATCACGAAAATTGATAGAAGGGAGGTAAAGAGAATCAGGCGTCGATCAACGTTGGTGACGTACTTGTAAAATTCGGACGCGTCGATATAACTCTGCGAAGTGACGGATCTTAGAGCGCTAAATATTCGCTCGCCGGTGGTAGGGGCGGTGGTATTCTGCCTATCGACGAGGTCACCGCTAAGATCGGGTGGAGCCGGTGGCGGAGGAACGGGACCGCTGGCCACCGCGTGCTGGTCCCTCCGAAACATCGCGTCTTCCCCATCCTCTCTGAGAATCACAGCTTCGGCACCGTCCGCTTGCATCCGGTCGTACGCGTCGACCGGTAAATCCGGCAAGGTCTCTATATATTGGGAGACTCTGGTCTGGAGTCCCTGGAGAGCGTCTGTGGAATTGCCACGTGGTATCACCGTTGTCAGCGCTTGTTTCGCGTTTTCGTCGAAGCTACCACTCGTTTGGTCAAGATAAGCCGTCATCTCGATGCTCTGGGACTCGCGATGCGAATTCCAAGGGTGGTGCTGCAGCATTCCGTCGTTCGACCAATAGACCGAATTCTGGTGGTGAATGTACTTGTTAAGAATCGGCTGAGAGGGTGGTGGGCCATATATCGACTCCATTATGGTACGATGCGCCGCGGTCGAAGATCCTCCACAGTTGTAATGATCCAAGCTCCCCGGCTGCGCATTTCCACGAGACTCTTTTCTCATTCGTTGACGAAATTGATCGAGCTCGCCCATGTCCCGAATGGCGGATGTCGAGTCGATCGTTGCGTCTCGATCGTTGCCGTCGGGAGGACCGGCGGGGGATTGTTGGTCGTCGATCGATCGCCGGACACTCGATAACGCGTATCTCATACCACCACCGGTCGGATCTTGTTGTCCGATTATTTCGTATTGTCCGTAAATAAGAGCACCGTCCGCCATGCCTTGCCTCGGTCCGATCGTGTCGTACGCCTCCCTCGGGTCTTCGTTCGCCTCTTCGTATCTTGATTCGAAATTAGCCGAGACTCGTGGCAGCAGCTCGATTCCGGATTGTTTGCCGTTGGCAATCGCGTAGCGAGTCATCGCTATGCTCTTCTCGGACATGGAGATAGATTGCGAGCCGTTGTCGAGGATCGAGCCGTGACACTTGGTTCGATCGTCCAACTCTCCGCTCGACTCTCCCATCGGTGTTGCGTCGTCACCGTCCGGTTGCTGAAAGACAAAAAGGGTCGTTCCACCGCAACGACCAGCGGCGGTCGGACGCGCAGCAACGGGGCCCGAAAAACTACGCGCAACCGGCTGCATCGGAGGTGGTGTCAACGGTCCTAAACCCGCTTCGTGCATTCTGAGGTAATCGCTAGCGGGACCGCAGGCTGCGCTCAGAGGCGACGGTCTCGGACGTCCAGTTGGTTTTGGTTGAGGCGCTGGCCTCAACGGTTGCGGTGGTATCGCGTTAGTACTACCGAGCGGCGGATGAAGATCTCTGTCGACCGCCTCGAATCTACGACGAGTACCCAGACGCGATGCCTCTTTAAGTATTTATACTTGTATTCCTAATTGTATTTGCGTATACCTCGTGAAAGCTCCCTGCGCGTCCAATCTCAGGTCACTGTCGCTGTGAAGAAGGTTCTGCGAGGTGTTTCCTGTCTGTCGATAGAGACCCGGCACTGTCTGGGCCGTAGGATGCTGAGCTTTGACCAAACCGACCTGACGATCGGCAACGCGAGACCGGCCGCCGGCATGGAATATAAATAAATTACGTATACGATCCAGCGGATAAACAACAACAACACGCGCATCTTGGTCTCGACCTTGCGCGGTTTCCCCAGGGCACCTCACCTTCTCTTCCCTCGGTGCCCATAACCAGGACAATCTCTGACGCCACTCTTCGCATATGCTCCAGACGTTTCTTCTGCCCCATTGCCAGTCCAAATGTCTGAACAACCATCGATATCAACATTATTAAGTTCGCCGATCGAGATCTTTCCGTTAGGATACGAGTCGAGGAATACATTATCAGACCTTCGGCAGAGCGTCAAAACAGCACCGGCAACGATAATGACCAAGGCTATCACCAGCCCGACCACCGCCCACCCTCCGTACTGTGGCTTAAGCCCCATCGTACATCAAAGGTGGAGTCAGCCGCGGATCGAGCTCGAAATGAAGCAACGGTTGGTCACGGCTTCTTTCTCTCTCTATCTCTCTCTGCCCCTCTCTACCGCTTCAATATCTCCTCACTGATTAAGAAAAAGCATTTTAAAGTATCGTTCCTCGTGACCAACATCGTTCAATGTTACTTATATGCGCATCGTTATATCGTCGTGGGGTATTCGTAATGTCCAAGGGGGTTCGAGATCAGGAAGGTGTCATCACAACTGCAGGCATACGGACCCTATTTATAAATATGTATATAAAGGGAGCGATAGGTCCTCGTCGCGGTTAGTACCTACGTTGCAAGTGGGTCGTCGGCCTTATCCCCCCTCTCACCAACCCTCTAGCACACTGGGTCAAGGTCAACGCGAGCTAACAACAGTATTAAAAATCCAACATCGAACTCTCGAGTACAAACAATATCCTCTTCTCGAACATTCGATCTTTTTTTTATACCTTTTCTTTACTCAAAGCCACTCGAGTGTTCTCAAATTCTCTTTATCGAACCACGAGAGGCGAGTCGCGTCGCGCATTGATCAATTATGCACGAAACTAGGATGGATTTTCGCGATGGACAAGTGGCGGCGATTCGAGACCGGTCGAGCGAGGTTGGTCGACGAGGCTGCGGGCGGTTCGCCGGTATCATCGATCCGCCTCCCCCGCGTGCGTACCTATACTCAACGCCACCCCTCAATGTGATATTCCCCAAGGTGGAGACCCGGTCGAGCTTGTGCATGTACGTATGCCGCTTGCACGCTCCCTCCCTCGCCCTCGTTTACGCACCCCTATGCCCGATATCCGCATACCGTATGGAACACGAACCGGCGGAACCAAAGCCGCATTATTTCTTTTCAGAAGCACCCTCGATCCCCCAACGTGCTTTCTGCGAGTGTCGACGAGTACCATCGAGGTACCTACATAGTAATAATGGTACTCATAGGCAAATCAATTTTTCGTACAGGACATCTCGATACCCTCGGCGAGGGATCAATAGCCAAGTGCGATAGAATTACGTATCTCCGTTTCCCGCGCCTGCTTTGTTTTCCCGTTGTTTTATAACGGACACGTGCGCGCAGTGTCACGAGTCGAGGGGTCGAAGGAGACAGTCGCAGCGCGGAGCCGGAACAAGCGATAGTCGGCTACGAGCAAGCCCAATATACGCAATATCAATTACTTAGTGAGAAGAGAAAAAAGCTCCAGGAGTTTATTTTCCTCTCATGCATAATTGGTCCATTGGACTCGCTCATTCGCACTTGCGTAGGATGTATGAGCGGTCGGATTCGATACCATGCGCTCCAACATGGATGGAACGCACTCGTAAGGAATCAAACCAAACAACCAAACACTGCGATTCTTCGATACCCTTTGACAACTCCCCTGCCCCTCCCACGCTTTTTATAACGACCTCAAAATGGGCTGATCAAGATTTTAAGCACCTAAATACCATGTCCTCTTTTTCCAACGATATGGTCCTCCTTCATTTTGCTGCGTCAGACTCGTATCTTACGCGCAAAGGAGACGCTGGCATCTTCGCTTGACGCAAGATCCAAGGACATGGACAATATGGAACGAGCACCCCTCCACCCCCAGCCCTACATGATGTTAACATCTTCCGGTCTCCCATCTCGAATCGCCGCTCACCCCTTTGCGGGAGAGTACTGGACGCAAAGTTCAAGGTGCGCATCACCCAGATTCTTAGACACTTCCGTATCTAGCGATCCTATCGCCCTTCAAATGATCCCTAATAGCAGCATTTTTGAATTGCAACGATGATGTCGCTTTCTCTCTCTCTCTCGCTCGCTCACTCTCGCTCAGTCGCTCTCTCGCTCCCGCTACTTTGGGTCTACAGTACGAGTATCGATCGGTGGGCAGCCTTCTAGGAATCTGAACCATGATATCCCGGCTGCATACTTCTACACGATCGTCGAACACGTTATTCCGATAAACATTAATGCTAAACGAGTACAAGCGTATAAAGGATTCGCTACGTTTGACCGAGAACATCGATGTTCAACCTCGATGAACCGTAAACACACCCAGCTAACTAACGTACGTTAAATTTCGAGCGAACGCAGCCACCGTGAATTCTTGTTAATATTGGTCCCGATTCTTTGCTTTCGGTATAATCCGAAAATAATGTTGTAAATGATGTAGGTGGGTCTGATACCGAATTAACCAGCTCACCGTGATTTACCGATCCAAGGAAGACATTGTTCGTTATCCTTTTCTTATCGAGTCGAATACGGACTTGAACCTTTTGAAGGACGAAACTCGCGGAATTCATCTCTCGTCGACTTTGGCTGCGAATCGTTGTTGATCGCGGGACGCATTTTGTTACGTGCACGAGCGCGATATGCCATTGGTACCGATACGTACACGGACTCGCGCCCTTCTGCGCGACCTTTTACCGCTCTTTGCGACGCACTCTATTATCAATCCGCGATATTCGCACGTTCCTTGCCCGAGACTGACTGCGAGCGCCGATTGTGCCTTGTTACGAGCCGGGAATCGAAACGTTCGAGGCGCATGGTTGCTGCCTCCGCTTTTTCGTCAGGGGTGAACGCGTCGGACAACCTCGAGCTCCGCCCGTACTATAATAACAAACCAACGCGCTCGTTCTTTGACGGGGGTTCCGTTGACTACTGGCTACACCCTCGCATCTCGCTCGCTTGTCGTCTCTGCCGTGGTGGCGCGCGCGTCTCTCTCTCTTTCCCCCACTCTACCTTCTTCCATGTTACGATACGTGGCGTGCAACTTGTTGGTGTGCTTCAATTATTTTAGGTTTAGTGGGCTAAAGTAAGTGCGTGCATATGGGCCTGGATTGAGAGAACGCAAAGTCACGTGTGGATCGAACGGTCCGGTAGTTCCGACTCGTAATCACCTCGAGACAATGTCATCACGTTTACGCAAAACGCCGCAGTCGCGATCCGCATACGTACGTTCAAACGGGGCAAACAACTTCTTTGCAAAAAGACCAGCTATTGGCCGAGTCAATCGACCAATTGGGTCACGTACGAAATAGTACTGAACGTCTTAAAAACAAGCGCGACTTATCTTCACTCGTAATGTCTCGTTCGTTGATTAATTGTAACTTTCCGCGATGAAGACTTGCTCCAAGAATTGGTGAAGTTGTCCTGAAATCTTTATCGAGTAGACTCGATATGGAAGCTCATCCACACGAAACATCCCCTACAGTCTTTTTGGTCGAAACAAAATTTTGCCCCCCCCCCCCCACCCCCAAGAAATCCGAGAACTAAGTTTCATATCGAAATAACAAAATGCCGAAGACGGGTTACAAGAGTTTCGAAGTTTAGCGAGAGGTCGAGGTAATGCGGTTCGATAAATTGTCCAACGTCACTGGGTAAACGACCAAATTCGAAAACATTCAAATTGGTCGGCTATGTTCACAGAGTTGCCAGATCGAGAGTTTGCGTACTCGGCGTGTACTCGAAAAAACCGGGTTGAATCTCTGACATTCTCCAAGTGTCTCGAATCAAGTGCCTGCGCGAATTTTAGATCGAGCCACGTCAAACGTAAATATTTTCAAAATGGTAAGATACGACCGAAATTTGAGCTCGTCGTTGTCGCTCCATAATATTCCGTAAGCTCCATAATACATCGTAATCTTTGATGTGTGGAGTTTGAAAACGACGATGCGAGTATTTAATTCCGTTAACCGCGTCGAGAGAGTTAACCTCTATCGAGGTGTACGCGCCGTATTTCCTTATTTTATTTTGTCGCAGATTGAAATCGAGTCTATGGCGCGATACGTATCACCGATAAACCCAGCGGTATTTCCAATTTTGGCAGTAGTCCTTCTGGGTATAGGCATATTCTTCACCGCATGGTTCTTCGTTTACGAAGTTACCAGCACCAAATTCACCAGAGATATATACAAAGAATTGTTAGTTTCTCTGGTCGCTGCGATATTCTCTGGATTCGGCGTTTTATTTCTGATGCTCTGGGTTGGCATATATGTCTAGGTGAGATTTTATGCGCACGAATCGAACATCCTACGACGATAAAGATTGTTTCTATTTTTTGTATTATCATCGTCGTTTACAGGGTTAATATTTTCCAGATTTTATAAAGATGCCGTTGTCGAGACCAAAGGCTTCACACGATCGATGCTTCGTCATTCCTGTATTATAATTTGTAACACGATTAATAAATCGATATTATTATGGCTTTGATATACAAGGACAATTGACGCTCTGGCTTTCGTTTATTCTCTGTGATATATATACACGGCAAACATCGTCTTGTTCTTTATTCGGCTTTTACAATTAATGCACAGCACTTATATTTATACACTTATTACAAGAGACGAAGCACGTTTTTGTCTGCATTTTTTTTTAACGTTTCTGCTCGACTCTTCTTTTCCTCGGTTTTCGATAATAAAATAATTATATTGATAATTCGCGGACGCTTTGCAAGTGTCTGCCGTCTCGTTTAGCGACATAGCCTTGCGCAGTTCCCTATTCATCCAGCGAGGCCAGCC
Source organism: Netelia inedita (assembly GCA_964017225.1). Lineage (NCBI taxonomy): Eukaryota > Metazoa > Arthropoda > Insecta > Hymenoptera > Ichneumonidae > Netelia > Netelia inedita. Next base: position 38,572,186 of record OZ024923.1, read on the forward strand.
TTCTGTCTGCAGCGAAGCATGAGGGCTCTGAGCATAAATTGTCGGCGCGAAAGTTGCCTAACTTGCTTCAGAAATACATCCAAGTCTATTATACCGCCCCTCAATCCCTCGGCGAGATAGTATATCGCATCCTCGGTCGCGGCTTCTTCCGCGAAAGCGTTTAACATTCTGTCGACGATGATAGATCGATTTTAAAAAAAATGTTTTCGATTCAATCGCGAGACAATAAAATCGACGTTACTCACTGTTTGTAGAGAGGAGCGATCGTCGTTACAGCCTCGTCAACATCGATCGACTGATTATCGGAGAGTTTGGCGATTTCCTTTTCCAACTCCGTCTCCTTGTCTTGTAGAATATTTATGTTCTTTTCCAATTCTGCTTTTTCCTTCTTCAATTTATTAAACAAATCGCCGAGACGCGACGAGCCGTTTGTCAATTCCTTTTGAGTTCGCCGGAGTGTCTCTAATTCGGCTTGTAACTGTGAAAACTGCTCGCACAATCGTCGACGAAGTTTGTCACCGACGGCCGAGAGTAGCGAAGCTTTTATCTGTTCCTCGGTTATCGTGTCGGAATTGCCCGTATTAACGGAACCTGGTACCATCGGGGCTTGCTGATACGGATTATCTCCCTTTTTAAAGTAAAAATCGGTCTCGATTATTCGCACACATACGGCAAAAATTACTCGCAAGAAATTTGCTAATTAAATAACGATATACTCACTGGCAAACTTGGATTGAACGGAGATGGAAACTGACTGGGATAACTCTGGGGTGGATAGGGAGTAGGCATGCCGCCGTAACCCCCGTAACCCAGATCCGATGCACCGGCTGGAGGATAAGGAGCGATCGAAGGGTTGCTACCTTGCTGATAAGGATTCGAAGTGGGATACGGTGGAAATCCGCTATTCGTGGCTGTGCTCGCTCCTCCATTAGCCGGTACTGGCATAAAAGCTGTCGAATTATAAATATTTTTCTCATCATTTAACTTTCAATCGTAAACGTAAGAATTATTTTTATTCGTGGAATTACGTCGGAAACTTACGTTGTACGGGATAAGGCGTCGTAGTCTGTTGATTATATAATTTGGAAAAAACTGGCGGGTGTTCGCCGAACATTAGTCTCATGACTTGTATTAAACTCAAAAGGTCCGAGGAATGCTGAAATAAGCGCAAGGCTGTCGATTATCTTCTCTCATGATTTAACGACTCGATCTATAGATCGCGATTTATCCGCGATTTTGAGAATTTATTTAGATTCGAGGATTTGTTTTCGATCGTTACTTACCGGAACCCAATCGTGCAAGTATGGCAGATATACCTTGCCATTGTGATCTACGTAAATGCTAACTTTAATGCTCATGTCCGCGGTTGGCCTCACGTAACACATCGGAGCATTGTTCGGATGCGTGTCCATCAGCCAGATGCACACTGGAATATTGTACACGCTGCCTTTATACTCGATGGGTATAGTGCCTTGTAGGTTCATTAGCTGTTTGCAAGATCCATCGTTGAATACTGCAAAGTTACCAAGAAAAGCCGCATACGTCGCGATAAATATGACGTTAAGGACGTTCCGTTATACACCATCGATCTTTGATTTTTATCTCACCGAATGGCTCCATATTAAATTGCAGACTTCGATAATTTTTTAAGACATTGGTAACTTCTTTGCGTGTTATATCTGGATTTTGATACTGAAATTTTCGTATTGTTAAAGAAGAAATAATGTTTGTTCCGACATACGTATATGTCTACATATATATGGATGTTTGGATGAAGTTTCCACGGATTAAACGGACAAAGTAATTGAAGGAGTACAAAATCCACAATGTAGGGATACTTACTTTTAACAAAGCCATCTTTATACTCGTCATTTCGAGATGATTCATTTTAACCATATAACCTCAAAATTGATGTGCTCTTCGAAGGCCCAATTAATCCAACTTGCGTGAAATCCAACAGTGGTGAACCCAATTTCGTGATCAAGTTGTCAGTTGTTTTCGGGTCAATTAACACCGAGAAAGTTGCGACTATTCGAACAATGTTTCGATCTGTGACTCGTACTTTACAAAATGACGTTTCTCCGCCCATTCGCGACTATGGGAGAAAAAAAATCACAAAACTACTACACTTAATTAAGGTCTTCGCACACGAATCTCCGTACACGTAATACGTAAACCGTAAGGAAATCCTCCAATCAGTGTCGACTATTCTTCTCTGTAGATCCTCTGTAGAGGGGAATAGTCGACTCTGATTGGAGGATTTCCTTACGGTTTACGTCGTTTACGTATTACACGTTACGGAGATTCGTGTGTGAAGACCTTTACAGTTGTGTATGCATGCGAATGTTGTGTATATATACATAACAATTTTGTATCCGTGCGGCAGCAGTACGAACTTTGAGAGTGATGAAGACACCGCTAGAGGGCACTACATGTTCAGCCGATGATTTGTGTGAATCGATGCTCGGCGGATAACGAACGTATCTTAAAAATCTTTATTGCATTTGTTTTATAAGAAAACACGTCCATTGAATTTGATATAATATTAATATTTGGTATTGCTCAGTGTGCATTCGATCGGTACACACTTAACGTCATCGTCTATTTTGCGCATACACTAGAAGAAACATCGATAAATATGAGGTGGTTGCGTTAGGCTAGAATTCTTTTTATTGATTCTTATCACTTATCGACGGTTTTTTTACCTCCGGATAGGTGCCCAATAACTTTATTCGGAATTGGAAACAGTAGGTATCTCCTATATCTACTTTAGCGTCCCACGTAACTATGAAATACTAACAGGTTCATGTTCAATGTTTTGAAACTGTTTCGACATAATCTAACATATCTCTACGTCGTTGCGCTGCGTCATAAACAACATTTTTATTCGAACGATTCTGATGAATAATATCAGGAAAGAATATCATATAAAATAATAAATAAACCAAACAATTTGAAATTATGGGATAGTACGGAATTTTTCGATATTTCGAAAAATGTTCGTAGCCATTCGAAAGTGTACTTCAAAATCTCCCGCCATTACCGGCAGACGCTATCGTGAATTATAGAAATTCTACTACCTCTTGTGCGTAACTTGGGTAGTAAAGAAATAGCTGTCGGGCAAATACGTGATCGCAGGTTTCTGTTAATTATAAGAAACCGTATTTGTATATATATATCTAGAATAGATATACATATTTATCTGAAAGACAAACGTTCGATTTACAATTAGTAGTCGAGAAGATGTGTATGTACAGTCCTGTCTATGACATATGCGCAAATACACGAGTATATACACCTATACAAGATAAGAGATCATAATTAGAGTCTCCAAATAAAATACGTGTAATTAAGGTATCCGAAGAATGAGTTGGCATATTAAGTAACATATCCACGATAGTCGACGATCATTCGCGCGGTTTCGAGGATTAAATTCCCATAAATAGAATTCATAAATATGTGTGAAACGAAGCGAATATTTCGATCGATCGTTTGGATTTAACAAATATTCTTACAGCAATTTCTACATTCTCATATAATATATCGCACAAAAAGTCCATGTCTTTAGACGTCGGTCATCATCAAAGTGACGAAGAAGGAACGAGGCGGAAGACAACGGGAAGATCCGGTCCACGCTAGTTCGCCGTACGTCCGCCGAGCGGAAGTTAACGCTCGAGTCTAACAATAAGAAAGCATACACAGACGCTCGAAACCCCGCATGCGCGAGCGCGCGCATATATAAAAAAGACATTGCGTCGCTCTCGCATGAAATGATATTTCCTGTCCCGTCGGGAATATAATAAAGATAACGAAAACGTTTACCGCCTACTACCCATCAAAGGATAATTACGAAATTCATTATCTTCTTCATTGATACGAAACGATTAAAAATTCAAACGATCGAGAAGTTTTTTTTATCCCAAAATCGAAATAATATTACACCAAGATTCTAGAAATAATAAAAGTAAATTTTAAGGATAGGTTTTGTAGGTATACCGCGATATGGTTACTCCCAAGGCCAAAGAAAACACGAAACAAGGATCGCGTTAATCTCATCCCTGGCTCTTCGACCGCGCTCCACGGGTTTTCTAATTAACACCTCGGCATTTCTTTACGACGTATTTTTCCACCTCTCGAAGTCGCCGGGCTCGAAGGTCCGTTCTACGTTCCATTCGTCACGAAAACAATTATTTCCTCGAATCGAATCACCAAAGTATTAACACAAGAGATCACAGAATGTTGAAGCGTCTGGGTGCGAGAAACGTATACGTGTGGGTACGGAAGAAGCTGGCTTTACGTGCTCGCGAACTCAACACCAAAGTGTACGCCGATTCTTCTTACAATTGTCCGATGACTATCGTTCTTTCTTTAACTCGAGCCGCGGGGATAAAGAAAAAGAGGGAGAGAGAAAACATGATTAGTTCTTTTTCATCCCCTCGCACATATTCTTTCATACCATATGCGATATCTACTTACGCGATACACGTCGTATTCATTCGTCGATGGGAACAATAAATATCCTCCCTCCCCGCACTGACCCCGAAGTATAGCATTTAATTGAAGACGATATTAAACGCATCGGGGAGTCCTTAGTTTCGTCGCGGGTTAATTAAAGCTCATAATCGATCCTATTACGAGAATAATATGGCGTCGTCTTCAGTCACGTTTCACTTCCGGCTCGGTCGAGTCATTCGAACAACGTAGAATGTTTATCGAGACACTGATACTATTTGGTTAACCTTTTAGCTGCGGGGGTGGTCGATATATCGACCACTCAAGATGCGCAAAATATTTAATGTTTTTAGGCAAAATTTGATCTTTTGAATACGTTTTGAATCATTTTCGCCACGTCCACGTCGTTGATCCTGTGTCATGCTGAGAGCGAATGTCAGAATATGTCTTGATATCTCCGGAGATGCGGCAGTAGCTTGCTGCGTTTGTGGTAGAAATGAAATTTGACCTCTAAATAGAAGATCTACATAAAAAGAGTGCCTGCAGAACTTTTTTATGTGTTTTACGTATTCAGCGTATCAAACTACGTACGAAAAGCTTCTCAAAACTTGGCTTATACTAGAAATGAAATTTGACCCTGAAATTGAGATTTTCAAGGTCAAGGATGTCTGCGGAAACTTTTAAACTATTTTTTTCATATTCAGCGCGTGAAATTACATAGAAATACCCTCTCAAACCTTCATGATAAATGAGACAAATTTTTTACATTGCACTATACGTTGCCTCCGGGGATGGTCGATATATCGACCAGCAGTCAGATCGGGACCTCTACCTGAGATATCCAGTGATTTTATGTATAAATTTTGCATTTTATAAGAAGTTGATTCGTACTGAAATTTTCCCGCTGCTAAAAGGTTAAGCAGAAAAAAGAGACTTTTGACTTGAAATTAATTAATAAGCTGGCAAGTTACTAAAATCAGGATATCTTGAATACATTGAAAGGCGTGTTGTTTGCGATTTTTGCGACATGGTCTTCCATACGCGTGGTACGTTGTCATCAATGGACAAACTTTGGTCATGCGAATTACACGCTATGTATATATATATAGGGATAAATCTGCGTACGACCGGTTATCACCGGCTGCTCCAATCGTACAATTAGCCAAGGCCTGCGTTTCGTCTACCGGCCTCGTCTACGAATCTCTCATTCTCCATCTCCTCATATTTCTCCCTCTTCGTCCATGGAAAATTGTCGCTCCCCGTCGCTGCCATTGCATTGGTACAGAGAAATAATAAACTCGAACGAGCTAAGATCACCCAGAGGAGAGCGAAGATTCGCCCTGAAACGACGCAAACATGAAAAGTCTCGTAACGATAGACGTATAACGATTAAATCGGTATAGTCGTTCGAGGGCGCGCCATCTCGTACAGGGTAAACGAGGTCGGACATCGATGGTGTAGATACACTTAGAAAGAGGTTCGTGCGTATGGGAGATAGGTGTGTGTACAGGCTCGTTACTCCACTGGCGCAAATACCAACATATCTCCTATCGGCATGTCTCCCTCTCCTATCTCCGTCCTGAATGCGCCGCTTGATTGTCAAAAGTTGACTAACGATAATACCGGTTGACTGGTATTATCGCAGCGTGGATAATTCACCCGCACGTTATTTACGTACGCGTTCGTCAACGCCTTTTGCTATTCGTACGGTCGATATCCGGTGGGTATCATCCCTTAATCGAATAATCACTCGAATATAGAAAATTCGGTCTGTTTACGAATCTCGACCGCCGACCGGGGAAGCCCCGCGAGTATATCGGTGATCGAAAGTAAATTATCATGAGAAAATTGAAGGAGAATTATTGGGGTGGTTGGGTGGAGATTGGATCGGGATAAAAGAGATGACATCGGTGAGAGAGTAACTAGAGGGTGAGGAAAGACACTTCCGAGACCCGGAATTGTCGGGAACAAAGAGAATGGTACTGGATGCTGTTCATTGATATTCTCACGACGTACCGATCGTCGTTCCTCGGGCTTCGCGCGGTCGTAGGAATAAGAGAAGCGATGGAGTCGAGCCGAGTCGAGCAGAGCCGAGAATGAAGGAGTGACGGACAACCGGCGAGGTCTGCACCACACGAAAACGTGACGTCGCTTGGCGACGTCACGTTTTCGTGCGACGTCCAGTCTGCCTTGGCGAAAGAGGAGATGCGAGACTAGATCTTGAATTACTTAATGAAAAATGTACGCTAGTATAGTAAGAGCGCTCGTACAACACGTTGACACGGACTTAAGTAACGTATCGCTACCACCTCGCGACGATGCAGAGGCGTGTGACAAATTCGTCGGTGATCGTCCAGTAGGAAGGAAGTTCGAAGAGCGACTATATTTCCCGATAGACATCTCTCTCTCTCTCTCTCTCTCTCTCTCTTTCTCGGATTTAGTGGCAATTCCTTTTCGCGTACGTGCCCTACGACCGAACTCTCACGCGCATGAATCCAACCGCCAAGTATTTTCGGTCAAAGTGGCCGAGTCGTTGCCTCGAGCCGGCTAAAAGCCTTTTATACATATATAGAGCCTATACATACATATATATATATATGTATAGGCTTCGCTTCGAGAACTCGCGTGGCGACGAGCGATGCTGTAACAAACGTCCCGTCGATTTCGTTGAAAAGCTTGGTTCGTGCGTCCACAAGTGTTAACGGGGACTTAAAACTGGACCGCTGACTGGCCAAGGGCCAGTATTGGAAGCCACGCTCCGATCCTCGAATCTGAAAAAGCCGTGAGCGAGTCTTATGACTCACCGTCGACTCCGGGAAGTCTCTCCACTCGGGAAGAATGAAATAACCCGAAATGGTACGCGGTATTTCTTTCTTCCTCGATCTCCCGGAGATTCTTTCATCCGGTGTTAATGTGAGATCGAGACGGCTCTCCAGGGGGGAATCACCCTTGTCCTTTAGATTCTTGGACGATTACCGAAGATCGGAGATCTTTGGAAGACGTACCTCACGAGTCCGAGGATCTTTGTACTTTTTGTCGAATAAGCGTTTAGGATTTACGCGTATACTGTTAGATGGATAAAATCCGATAGTAGGAAAATCGAAGGTACAACGACCGGTAAGAAAGAAGAGGTTTGAAAAGTCATACTCCACGTGTGCCGATAACTTTGACACTCGTAGCTCGATGATCAATCAAAAATTGTTTGTTATCCGGGATTAAAATTAATTAGGCAAGTTACCGAGTTTGTAATTAAGACGGTTATCAGGTCGATAGGAGCGTGGCGGCTTAACGAGGTTTGCGTATGACGGAAAGCACTTCAAATATTTGCGGTAGGTTCGATACGGACGATAAAGACCGAGAGATGCGAGAACGCAGAGACGCACGCGTTTGCTCGGCCGCGTGGGCAAACCTCTCGATTGGCTACCATCCTCAATGGGAATCCCCTACTCCACATCAAAACGAGCCAATTGCGAGACGAAGAGAAACCACGATTGTTGCATTTGAAACGTATAAATGTGCCGATAGAAACCCATCGAATGTCAGTTCACGTTTCGACTTGCTCAACGTACTAGTCAACTATTTTTGCCACTACGATCGTACCAAGTTTACGATTTTAATCGGCAAAATATAAAAGGAAGACACTCCTTTTTTTCTACCCCTTACGAAGATTCGTCAACGACCACAAAGGTGAGTTGGACTAAAATCCTCGACCAAAGCTTAGACGACGTCGTAATAACGTCCACGTGGGCTTTTCTAAACAACGAAAATCGAGTTCGGCGCGCACCCCTCCTTCTCGTTCATTATTTCAACCCCGTAGCGGACGTCGACCCGGTTCCCCGGGGCCTTATTCCCTTATTCTCTTCCATTTTCAACGAGACATCGCGTAACTCTGCGTATTTCGAATAAACCGCTTCGTCTCCCAACTCGACGATTCCTCTCGATCGATCGACTAAATAACGTCTTCAACCTCTCGGTTGTAAATGTGAGAAATTTCAAAATTAGTCCTGACGATCAAAATATATTTTATAGTCGCGAATTAAGGAGAATTTCGTCGATCGTATCGATAATACGCGAGTACCTTGAATTCCTGCATTTTTGTTATTTAACTTATATCCGCGCGTCTGTCCATCCGTCTGTCTGTCTGTCCCCTCTAAAGTCCTCTGATCAGCACGTCCCAGTGCGTTTCTCTTCCTAATTGTAAAATGCACCCTGGCATACTTTGGTGCATTTTCGCGCGCCGAATCGTTGTCATCAAAAAATTCGATCGAAGATCAACGCATCATCCCCCGTAGTCATTTTTCCGTATACTCGGTATCTTCATTCGGCTTCAAATTTGTAGACAAATTTAATTAAAACCATCTTCGTTCGCCAAGCGAATTGTACGAGTGGCGAAAAAATGAACTACTATTCTTATTTTCCCGCAATTTTTGTCAACCAATCGTACAACTCGATGCAAACATCCTTTGAAATCCTTTCCGGTTCGCCATCTTGGACCGACCGTCGCGTCGACATAATTCAACGAGAAATGAATATTTGGCCCAGCGCGCGCGATTTTAAACCCCAATGTCGTTGCCCTCCCGGTGTCGAGTACCTCCATCGCCCATATAACTATAACTCCCTGCAATAGTACTACAAATTTCATTATCTTTTCTCGTCGCATCAGCTTTCCCGCGATTGATACGTCGTCAGCTATTTCTTCCTGTCAGCACCGCGTGAAAAACGCCTCTACTTCAAACCTATACAAAGCAACCTCACCCATAGACCGCGTACCTACTTTTAAAACATATAAATCCTCTCCACTAAATAATCCCCTATTCCTCCCCCACCCCGATCAAACTAGACCGTTTCTTCCATTAATCTCGCAACGCGGCGACTCCTTACTTCCTTCTCCAGCGCCTTCTCCATGCATTCCCCTCTCACGGCCTAAATCTACCTGCACCGATCGCATTACTATCGCATGTCCCAACTCGTCTTACGACTTTCATCATCCACCTTGCTCGAGGAAGTGAGAACACGCGTTGACCCCAGACCCGGACGATATAAACATCGTCACGGTAGGAGTAACGAGGTGGACCTACGACTACCTATAAGAAACGCTCTAAACCTAAACCCGGGTATTATTTCTCGTGAAAGAGATGTCGGTGAGACTCGAGTCTTTTGTCGATACCTAGGGAGTATACCGGACATACGTATTGGCCGGTATACGTACGTTGGTCTATGTGTGTCTATGAACGAGTAGAAGCACGAGGTACAGTTGCATCATCGAGTTTGGCCGTGCCCCCGTCCCCACCTCTCTTCCTCCCGCCGCCGCCCCTCTCACAACCGTAATCACCTCACTCCCATCGCTCCGAGCTGTCCTCCGTTCCCAGCGTCAGTCTCTCCTCGGAACGTAACGCGACTTTCGTCCGAAATGGTGCATCGAGTGTCGTCGCTACAAATTTTCTTCATCGCGACGAAAAAAAAAGAACTTCGATATATAACTTAGTCATCAGGGTTAAGGAAGAAACAAAGAAAAAATGCAAGTACCGCTTTCGTGAGAATTTTCATAATTCGAGGTATTCAAAGATATGTATGTATATATATAATATACATATATAATATATAGATACATATATATATGTATATATATATAATATATAGATACATATATATATATGTATATAATATTATATATATGAGTAATTGCCCGCGTGTGCATAAAGTGTAAATTCCAGCGAAATTACCTACGCTATTGAGAAACGTGTTGGTCGAGGATCACTCGAGTAGTGGCGGGGCCTACGTGACAAACTCGAAGTTCGTATACTCACGAGTTAATAGACTACATTCACAGCTCGTTGCGTATATGTATATTGAAGTCCAGCTCTCTCTCTCTCTCTCTCTCTCGCTCTCGCAGTCGAATACAGCTACTCGCGTATACTCGCAGATGCACCTCGACCCATATCTCCTCTATACGTGTATAAAACGCCATGTTTTATAATACAATCGTTGTTGTTTTTCGAGTATATTTTAAAAAAAAATTCATTTATCTGGAAAAAAAAATATTTGACCCCGGAGTAATAAAAAATTGGAGACGTATTTGACTCGATTACGGAAGAGAATGTTCGGACGGGAGTTACATGGGTCGAATAACGGAAGTTACGAAATTTGGTCCTTGTCGAGTAAAATTCGCGACGATGAAATTGTTTCTTTCGCTATGATATCGAATGAAGATGCGCGTCGCGCATGCGCCCCTCGTACCACTCTCGCAATCCGACTGTCGCGATAAGGTCCGTTCGTCGGCCATCTTTTTTTTTCTTCTATTCAAGTCACTAACGATGAATTCTCGAACGAAAGAAAAGCTCGGTTATATCGGTTGTACGATCGAAGTAAAGAATTTTTGGGAAAATGTAACTTCCGGTAGGACACTTCACAGGAATTATATAATTGACGTCACGTTATGAGAACGAGATGTGATTCACCGGTATGCGAGAGACAGAGAGAGAGAGAGAGAGAGAGGGATCTCTTTATTACCCGTGCATGAACGAATCGTACGACGATGATGATTCTTGGTTGAAAAGGTTTCGACGAAAAGACGTCATCCGAGAACCGGATGCGCCGGTAGACGCCCGAGAGCTACTGAAGAGATGGCCCATTCTTCGCTATACGTATGTGTGCGCATCTGCGTACGCGCATGCGTGTCTAACATAGCGGAGAGAACGAAAAATTAAATGATCGAAATAACCCCGGACGATTTTTAAGCCTAAGAACGGATCCGGCGCTATTCCAGACGCAAATGCCTGTTTACGATACTAACTTTGATCTCGCGTTATTACTTTTAAAAATTACGTTCTTCTGTGTGCGCGCGGTAGGCAAGATACGCGCGACAACACGCGATACGGCGCATGTACGAAAGAATTTATAAATATAACGCGGGCGTTTTAATAAAGATTATTCAATCGTCAAATTGAACTCATCGACGTTACAACGTTAGGATCGTTCGTATTGACAACAAATCATCTTCGTTCCAGATGCAAAGCTACGTAGTCAATTACTTGATCGGCTTTCTCGCCGTAATGGCGACTTGCCACAGCGCGTTTGGACGGTCATCTTCGTTCTTCCGTACGCTTGAGGAAACCGCCGCGGAGGTCGCGCAGATACCGATCGCCGATAACAGCATCGATGCTGTAGACGCTTTTCCCATCGCCAAGACGCACGTCGAAACCAAGCCCGTCGGAAAGACCAACCGCGTAAGTAGAACCAACGTAAGGGCCAAATTAACTAAAGGAAACGAACGTTCCCGAGCGGTGTTAAATTTTCACCAATAATTAACTCGTAATTGTATGAATTATGAAGAAGATGGAACAAACATTTTTTTTAAGTCAAAATCTCTTTTATTCGTCTCCCTTACCGCATACAAACTTTAGCAGCCATATATGTTTATTGAAATTTTCGATTTCTTCTTCGGTATGTTAAAAGATTATTTTTGTTTTTGTTTTTTCTTGTCGTAAAGCAAAACAATTGATAAAAGAATCGTTTAACATACTGAAAAATAAGAAAAAAAAACTTTGGCAGGGATATGTGGATTTTCGTATGGGGTAAGGGGGTTAACGATAACTAATATCCGCGAGACGATCGTTGTCAATTGTTGCGAACCGACGAGGAACGTTTTATTAGAAAATTCGAGCACCGATCTAAAGTCCCGTCTCCGATTGCAGAAACCCCGACAGCAATTCGTCAGAGTTGTATTGGACGATACCAAGGATCAAAGTATCACGATCGAAGAAGGGTGAGTAGTGTTGCTAGACATTTGTTTCTTCCTCGTTGTTAAAAGCGTAAAAGAGAGAACGGTTTAGACGAATGTATCGATTTTGTTCTTTCGCAGCAAGTCGTACGTACTTACGTGCACCATAATGGTGAATTCGTCCGCGGTAGTTTACTGGTACGGCAAACAAGGACCGAACGAGGAGGTGAGGATCGTGATTAAACGATAGACTCGAGATAGAAAAATATAGAAGAAAGAAAATTTCTCTAATTTCGTTCGTATTGTCTCTCTAAGATAAGCCTACCGGCCAAATCATCGGGCATTAATGAAAACCGCGTCGTAATGGCCAAAGAAAAATACGTGATCGATTGCGCGACCAAGAAGGACGAAGGAGACATTCACTGTGTCGCCATAACTGGAAACGGAGTTGCCCATCGTTCGGCCTTTATCAACGTCGTAGGTAAACGATCCTTCTTATTCTTAGGCCCGTTTTCTCCAACGCGGTTCAACTTTGATCTTGGTTCAACTTGCTCTTCATCTTTTTCTAATTTTTGGAACTAGAAAAAGATGAAAAATAAATTGAATCGAGATCAACGTTGAACCGCGTTGGAGAAAACGGGCCTTAGTCCTTATACGTATTGTATATACGATGTACGATTGATCAATAACCGTATGGATTCTCTTGCCTTTTTCACTGATAGACAGCACCTCGGCCATTGACTCTTGCAACTCCATAAGCGCTCCCGTAATAACGAGCCACATCCAAACGATATTTTCGGCCATAGGCTCGACGATTACTCTCAAGTGCAGGGCACAGGGTTTCCCAAGACCCGAAACACGCTGGATCACCGAAAACGGCGATCTAATCGCTAATGGCCATTTCAATTCCCGCTACGTCATCCTCGAGACCGGCGATCTTGTCATCGAGAATCTCGAGTGGGCCGATATGGGGCTTATTAATTGTATAGCCACGTCGGATTACGGCATGGATAAGGCCGGATCTTTCGTCTATCCGACCGTGAGTACTATCCTCGTTTTGGTTATCCTCATTTTCTCCCGATCGCAGCTTGCATCGCGGAGTCGTCGCTTATTTTTCTTCGCATCTCCAACCTCTGCAAATTTTCAATTTATTTCAGAGAAATACAAACTAAACGATCAAAGCTACTATCTCGATCCAAGACGACCAAGAGGGAGATTGGTGCAACTGGAGAATGAGAAAGAGAGGGAGAGGAATCAGAGAGAAAGAAAGATTAATCATTTGGCCATTGAGAGTACTTGCGCGCACTCACCCGTTTCTGATGTTCAGTTACTCGACTGTCCTGGAAGATAACCGTGTCGATATACGAATCTTTGTACAACAATGAGTACAAACAACAAGTTATACGAACTAAGGGAAATGAAACGCATTATCTAGTCACTTAGTGTTAGGTAATTAGATAAACCTTAATCGGTATAACGCCGGAAATATAGTCAGTAATGAAATTATTGTTCGCGCGAATAACATTCCGCTTTGTGTATTACTTTACGATCGAAACGATGTGCGAGTGCCACGATTTTGTGTCGATTCAATTTATCGCACCGACGAATGCTGAAAAAAAAACAAACAAACAACCTCGTACTTAATCAATGAATAAATGTATTTTGTCATACCGTGAAAATTCGACTTTACTTCTCCATCCTTTTACTTGTTTTGCATAGCTTAATTTTATTTTTCTTGATTCTTTCTCTTTCGCTCCGTTACGAGCTTCACACTCGGCGAGAATACAGTTTGCACGTCGTCCTCTCCTTTTTCCTACACAATCCTCGACTATTGTTAAGTGTTTTTCTTTTTCTTTTTCTTTACTATATCTTCTAAACAATGATAAAACGGCTCACGCGACACATACGACCACCTCCTAAAATTCATTCTCATCACGTTTTCTCGTCTCATTCCTGTCTTGATATTGTTTCTTTCGTTTTTGTTTTCTTCTTTTTTCTTTACACTTCTCGTCGTCGTCGTCGTCGTCGTCGTCACATTCATCCATCACTGAAGCGCAATCGTCCACCATAACGAGAACGTACACACGCTGAATCTTGTCGCATATCGCTAGTGGAAATCGTTCGACGAACTCGTCTCATCAACCGAAGCTAGTCGTGCAAACACTTGTACGATTAATCATGGAAACGTGCGTTTATATAGATTTAAATTGCGATCGACGAGTCACGCGTTACGAGCTTCGCTACTATCTAAATTAATATTGACTTTCCAGTCTGAAAAATCGAAGATCTCGGGATATTCTTACGTAATTATAAATACTGGTTTATTATTTATTACATTTACCGCTTCTTACGTATCTTCGTTCGTGAGTCGTAAAAAGAAAAAAGGAAAAATCTCGCGCGAATCACCACACATTTCGAATAACTCGTTGCATCGGGTTCCTCGTCTTGGACCAAGTTAATTTTTCTTCGCTTTAATTTCATTTCTCTATTGTTCCAACGAAAAGGCCGTGTGTTTGAAAGTGTCGCAAGAGAGACTACGATCAAATTGAATTTATAGGACACGAAAGATCGCGATAAAAAATTTCTATCGCTCGAATCATATCGATGAAACGTGGCTTATGTAAAACAATAAAATCAGAGAGTACTTAGACGAGAAGCTACTTCATCGATTAACTTCGTATCGACAAAGAAATAATCGTTATAAGGGAAGATGGGTGTGCGGGGAGTCTATAATTCGTAAATTGTGACAAAAACAGCCTCTTCTATAAACTATCGTCAACGAGGACGATCAGATCAATTTACAAGTTCCGAGATCTTCGATTACCGAGTTTCGCGGTATCACCTTGTTATAAATCGCCCAAAAATCACTGAGAACACCCCTCGGACCGTAAAGATTTGACGCAGTTGTTTTCTAGCCCCTTTGTCACTTTCTCACTCTCTCTCTCTCTCTCTCTCTCTCTCTGGCTTCATCAGCACGCAAACAAAGTCGTCGCGGATCAAATGGTTTAAAGATATTACCTAATTATCGTGTGTTTATGAAGCATATCGCGGTTCACCAGACGCTACGGCGACGACATCAAAGTAATTTGACAATAACAGAAATTTAAAAAATGACACTTTTTACGCATACTTTAATTAATTGTTCGAGTACCGAAATGTATAAATGATTATTGGATCATCAATTATTTCTTTCTATTCGTTCGCTTCTTTTTTCTTCTCCGAATCAATCTCACTTAAAGAGCTGTATTCGAATCGAAAACTATTTATTTCAAACCGATTCCGACAGTCGCTATTTTTACGTTTCCTGTCGATAATAATACTCGGTACTCGCTCGAAACGAAAGAATAAAATAATTAATGAGGAAGGAGGTTTATCCTTGCCCAAACTCGATTATCCATTAGCTATGTGCAACGCGACTCGACAATTGTGTTCGCGCGACGATCATAACGCGCGCATAATCCAACAGCGAACACAGGACAAACGAATACATAGGTGGACGTTCTGCATGGATCGTATTCGGACAATCGATTCTCAATAAATATTTATATATAGTATATTATATATATATATATATATATATATATATATATATATATATAACATGCAGGTTAATATGGATATACCTATGCAAAAGTTACAATTATTTACAGCAATTGAAGAAACAATTAATTTAATGTTCTTCCAGGTGGGAGGGCGGAGGGAATTCAGTCAAACTTTTTTCGTATGTTTTACCTTTCTATGCGCATCGGACTCGTCTTCGGCGCCGTAAAGGTGATATCGGTGCTTCATTTCAGTCGCCATGGACTTTGTCAATCAAATAAAGCGAAGAACAAACAAAAGGATAAACAGAAAGAAAGAAATAATTAATTCGGTACGAAGGAATAAACAATAAAATTGGTAAAGGAAAAGAATATGTATGTATGTGTATGTATATGCATACATATATGTATATATATATATACACGTACATGGTACATTAGCGAGAAAGGGGACAACCGATAGAGCCCGAATTGCAGAAACGTGGGATGGAAACATTTGTCGTTTTCTCTCACATATCTTTTTTGACTCCCACTTCTAGATTTTGTTTTTAACTTACGACTAAACTCACCAAACGCGAGCGTACTCTTTTCGGCATGTCTTCTTGAAGACTGTAAATTTGATCACGCTGCACAGTTAGTTGTGATCCATCCTCGAAGATAACCTAAGAAAAAAAAATTTAAAAAAAAAACGCGAAATGTTAGATCGTTAAGAAAGAAGAGAAAAAATTAAAGGAACCTCCGATAGTATTTCGATTAGTTTACTTACGGTATACATTATCCGGTGATTTGTACCCTCGAAAGTACCATCGTAACTCTGAAGATCGGTCCAATTAACCGTGACTGCGGCGCCGATTGCCGGTAAATTACCAGGCTCGTAGTTCTACAAATCAAATTTAACAAAAACAAAAAAAACCATACAATATAACGAGTAATTAATCGATTGAAAATCACGAATAAGACGAATGAAATGTTGACTCACCGTTATATCCGATGGATAGAGATCATCGCTAAAGCTATTGTCACTAAACGTGACCATGTAAAATAGTGTGTCGTGGATGGAATTTACTTTGGCCTTGTAATACCGCTTATTGCGGTGCTTTGCCCAGACCGTTTCACCCTGGCGTATCATAGAGATTTTCTCTTTACCGTTGTCATGACCGTGACACGTTATCTGTAACCAAAATTTCCGTCGTCACTATTTCGGCTATGAAGCAACGCGTGCACCGGGCGCGCGTCTCTGTGCGTCGTATCACGAATTTAGTCGATTTCTTGCAATTCTCGAATTTGTTAATCCGAGCACGAATAAGTCTCTCACCTTGAGTTCCTGAGAATTGTAAGCGGGTATGACGAAGGTCGCACCGGCAACGAGACCGCAATACGGATGAAAGAGAGCGTTGCAACTGTGACAACTGAGACAAGCGCCAGTTTTTTGTCCGCAACAACAACACTGTTGCTTCAATATATCCGGCTTGATCGTCAATACGTTTATCGGATCTTTATTGATGGGATCTTTGAACGTAACCCCTGGTATGAGAAGAGCGCACAGCATGTGGGCCCAACGACTGTCGCTCGTGCGTTTCAGCGCCCCACCTCGCATCGGACACAAACAGCACGACTGTTCGATATTGAGAAAAAAACGTATCAGTTTCCAATCATTTTTCAAACATTGCTGATAAACATATTTTGGAATCGATTATAACAATAGTAAAAAAACAACAACAACGCCAAAATAAACAGAATATGGCGCGAGGAAAAAAAAACAAGTACTCACAACATGATTCATGCCTGCTTTGCACTTGTCGCAGGCCCAATTCGGCAGATCGCTTGGTAATACTGTTATGCCGTAGCAGGATGCATGAACGGTCACATGACAATTACGACAACTCAGCAGCTTGTCGTTCTCCCGCTCGAGTCCCTGTTCTTTAGAGTTTGCCGCAAATAAAGTTGAAGAAACCTGCGAAATTTCGTTCAGTCTCGTTAAATCGGATCCACGACATTCTCACATTTCTATCGTATTGCGAATGCGGAGAGGAAAAGAAATAGAAAAAACGGTATCCTCACCCATATCGGTGAGCTTTCCGGCAAAACTGTGGGTTTGCAATATTTCCAGTCCGGTGGCATTTGTCGACTTCCACCGCTACTCGTCGATGTGAAAGCGGCGCAAACCGCACAATGAGAAACTTGAGCGCTCCAGTAATCGTTGAAGGCTTGAAGAAGATCGAGATCGGAAACGCTCGGATAGAGCATCTCCGAAATATGACCCGGTATAGCCGGATGGCCACTGAACACCGATACCTTCGTCGATTCGTGATGATCGTTGTTCCTTCCGTGATAAGTTATCGGTGGTAATTCCTCGATACTGAGAATCGGCGGTGGCAATTCGAACATCCGCGGCTCGTTAACGCTCTTCTCCTTTTCTTTGCTTTTCCTCTTGTTAACCGGTGTTTTCTTCGTTTTCGTAACAGTCATCGTCAAGTAGCCCGGTGGCGGCACGATATTTTGTATCTGAGATCTTATCGTCGTGCCCGTTTCGCTCGTACAAGTGAACGCCGACGAGGAACAGTTCAGAGGTTTCGGTATTATCTTCGGTTCCGAAGTCGTGATATCGACGTGTATTATACTCGGCTCCATTCTCGGCTCCGGATTATTGCTCGGCTTGGCGTGGGTACCGCAATTCAACAGTCCGATCGGCATACGATTGTCGACCTGCGTCGCTATCGAGCACATCTTTAATTTGCCATGTTCCATGCTGACGTTGTTGGACCGATCGATAAAATTATCGATCGTTGGTTTCACAAGTTTCATCGGCATTCTCTTCCGCGGCTGTCGTCCCGGAGTTTCGGACGTTGGTTTTTTTAATAAAACCGTCACGGTGTTCTGCGACGGTGCTCTCGACGTCGAAATCTGTATAAACGGTATGGTAATGTCATTTTTAGCCTTTACCTCGAGATTCGAATTTCTCGGTTGGGTCGTCAACGGAATAACGGCAGAAGTCGCGGCTGTTTTCGATCCAATGGCGTATGGACGGCCGGTCACGTAGCCATTCTTCTCAGCCGTTGTGAGCATGAGCGAAGTTTGACCACCGGCTACGTGACAATTCTGACCACCCATCGATTTCTGAATTTGTGTCATATCCGCGGGCGCTTTGTCGTTGAAAATCGGGGATTGATTGTGCCATATTTTGTTAACGACCGATATATTCGGCTGATCAATAGGATTTTTCGATTCCCAAGGGACTGTCTTTTCGAGACCAAAAGTGAACGGGTGACTGGTCGACGATGGGCACAAACTCGTATTTGCGAAGTTTGTTTTATTCAACGTTCCTGGTTTTTCATTAGCGTGCAACTGTCCGGGTTTCATCGATTTGGCCGCCAATTCGATTTTGTCCCGCCATTCCTTGGGCTCGAAAGCTGCGGGTCCTTTTAACGAGCTCATGTCCTTGATCGTGACCGGAGCGCTCGTTGTTTCGTTACTTCGGGAAAACGAGGGAACGAACATCGTCGAGGTATTATTGTTCGAGCAGAATCTAGCGTCTTGAAGAGTCGTTCGCGAATTGGCGTGAAGAACCATCAAACCATCGACCGCGTTGCATACATCCTTGTCCTCGGTGATCGAGTTTTCCGGAATTTTAACGTTCACGAATTGGCCCATCTTTCCTTCGATTGGCTGAAATTCTTTTTTCAACAGACTGAGACGAGGAGCTTTGATAAGATCCTTTCTCACGTAAGAGACGATCGGCTTGCCGAGAAGACTCGTGCCAATTGGTTTCTTCAAGATATACGCCAGTGAGTTCGAATCGTTCGACGACTCGTTCGTTGTTATCGACGCTGAAGCGCCACCATATTGAACCGGAGTGTCGATTATTTTTTCCTCTTTCATTGGAATTTCAATATTTTCCTCCTTTATGGGCAGAACGATCGTTTCCATATTTGGAAAACTCGTAGGCGGCGGTGGAGATGGCGAAAGTGGCATCGATTCCATCTCAATTATCTCATCGTCCTCGTCGAATTCTTCCTTGAAGGTCATACTTTCTCCGATCACGTCCTCCTCCGTTCTTATCGTATTCGTGATTATACTCATTTGCCTGTGACAAGGTGAGTCAAATTTATGTCCCGACAATGCTGGCATGGCCATCAGTTTTCTCTGCACATCGGCATCGGAAACATCGAGTGGCTCGGTCGTGCTGAACACCGGCACGTTCGGTATCGCGTTTTTGCTGCCTCGTTTATTCTTATAAACGTGTTTTTGTTTGTTCCTCTTGTGTTCGGGATTTTTAGGCGTTCGCTTTTTTCGCTTGGAGGATTTATCGGCTATTGAGTTCGAGTGTTCCGAGGTCGACGCGACGCTCTCCTCCGTCGTCGAATTTTGTTCGTTAGTCTCGGTGATCGAAGTTCCCAAAAGTTCCGGCCGATGTACTTTAAGATCGGGCAACACCAGACAAGGTATCGGACCTCCCATTATATCATGATACTCGGATTTTATACTCGATGTCGAAGCGCTCGATGCCGCTTCCTCGTTCGCGATAGCTTTTGCCGATAACTTTTTCGCTTTCATTTCCCGTCGTTCCTTGTCGACGCCACCCGGTGGCTTCTTCTTTCTCTTGCGGCCCTTCTTACGAAAACCTTTCTCCGAGTAGAGAACCGCGTCGTTAACATCCAATTCACCAGCTTTCAGCCAAATATCCTCGAGAACCTCCAATTGCTGCTCGTCCGGTTGGTCTTCGGTTTCCTCGAGTTCCAGATCCTGCAGTACCTTCTTGACGTCAGCTGGAATATCAGGACGATTTGCCAAGTCAGCCATGTTGACGTCGGGATTGGTGTCGGCTATCGTTTTCTTGCGATGGATAGTGTGCCTCTTATTTTTCGGTGCGCTCAGATAACTTTGAGGTAATTCGCCGCTACTGTTGTTCGCGCAAAGAAGATCCATTTGCGAGGGCAAAGGCGCTGCTGTTTGTCGTGGATCTTCGGGATGAGGACCGACGTCTTCGCCACGTAGCCAAAGATCGTATCTACGAAATTGTTTATTTACGTAAAAAATAACTTCTTGCCCGGTCTGACGCGTGAAAATAATGAAAAACAATTGCAACGGAGGATCTTTTACCTTTCCGGTTGAAAGCGCTTAACGAATGTGTCCATCGATATTTTCACCATGTCTTTGCTACATGTACATTGAGTCGCTCGCTTTCCATACTCGACCCAGCGAGGTGCCGCAAAATTCGTCGATTCGGCACAATTGAAACCGTGATTGAATCCCGCATGATAACCGTAAGGAAACGTGATCATTATTTCACCAGCTTCTTGGGTGATCTGAAAGAGGACAAAGTTGAGATTAGTTTGAATATCGTAATTTCTTGTTTCATCATTTTTATAAACGACGACGATGACGATCACGCGACGCATACCTTGTTGCAGGGTATCGAATACTGTCTCAGTATCTGAGGCGAGATGAGCGACATTTTGTGTCGCAAAAAAGCCGGACAACTTTGATAGCTGCAGGGAAAAAATCCACTAGCGAGTCTCTCGAGTCTTCTTCCGTGCTCCGGCGGTATAGCGTACCAAGTTTTTGGAGCACCGAAATGCAGATAATTAATGGAATAAAGATCCATATCCTCGGTATGCCAGGCAAACGTAGTTTTCCACATTCCAAAGTAGAGATACGCCGTATTGACGCCATCGATCGATATACCATAATCTTTGTTGACGTAGTCGAGTATCGTTCCCAAATGATTGATATTCCATTCGGTGACTTCCGGATCGGTCAGCGAGCCCGATACATCAGCGCCGTATATCGGCGCGACGTACGTTATGTTTTTCCAATATTTTCGTTCGAGATCTTCGTAATCAAAGTGACGAGGAGTGCTATAACGTTCGGAGAACGCTAATTTTTTATACTCTTTGATAGTCATCGCTTTTTTTTGTATATTTATCTGTTGATACAGTCCTTGCTTGCCAGTCACGACTTGGCATATAGGCGCCGGTATCGTGAGGTTCAGATCGTCTATGTTATAACCTCCTTTTCGCGGTACCCACTCTGGCGGCGGTATGACCTTCGCCAATCCCGCTTTATGAGCACCTTGGCTCTCCATGTACAAGACATATTTGGAGAAATCTTTAAACTCCTCGTAGGTAGGTCTGAATACCTGAATGCGAGGCGTACGTCCGGAATTATTGCTCACCATTGTGACTTTTTACTTCGCGACTTTTTTCCGTTCGAATTTATCCGTGTTTCTAAAATAAATTCAATTAATACGCTATTATATACGTCCGCGTTCATTATATTCAATAATAAATATCGGTTCGCTCGAAATTACGATTTTTTTCAAACTTCTAACTTTGTATCGTTGTTTTCTAATTATTTGAGTGATTTGGTAAAGTTTGTATCGAGCGATTAAACCTTTTAACAAGCGATCGTTTGATATTATTCGAGATGAGCTGTGTATCATGCATTTATGTGATGTTGCGTAGAACGATGATGAAAAAGTGAGATCTGTTTACATGCATTATTTTGACAACATACTTGTATCACGGATCAAGTGTGTTTCGAACATCATACGCGAGTCGAAAGAATAATTTGCGCGAACATGCAATTCTTTCCGAAAATAAACGATTGAAAAATGCATTTACTTTTCGTAATTTCTTGTAAAAAGTGAAAATAAACGAAAGCTCTGCCAACATTAAAGCGATTCACGAACGGGACGAAGGGCAAGAGGATAGACGCGCATGTTTTTGGAACGAGGCGTGCGCGAAAGGTGCATAAACAAAATGGATGATGCTTATTGACAGGGATGCTCTGCAAAAGTAGATTAATCCGGCGATACAATTTTTGGGACAGAATGAGTTTATGGATCGAGTCAACGAATCGTGCCAGACGAATTAATCGAAAGGATTACCCGAACGCGTTAGCGTCGATCAGCTTTTCTTTTTCTCTCGTACCTACGTAATCGGGTATCCGATTTGCACCGAGAGTCTCTAGATGCTATGGGTCAGGAGAGAGCACACACAGCCACTCTCGTGTCCCCGGGGCCGATGCACACGTCCTGATTATTTCGTAATCCACACGCGAAACGAAATGCTTACACTCGTGTCAGTTTGAAAAATAAACAATCACGCATCGCCGATCACGTGGATCATATTCGGTTTGAGTATTTCATTGAGTTCTGACAAGGACGAACGAGACAATCCACGCACCAACACGTACACACAACTACTCAAGATGCCTGGCTATACGTGAAACCTCCCCCACACCGCGCTCTGTCATGCGCCCAGCGACATCATGATCCCGGGGCACGTAACACATCTGCGCACGCCTATTTCCTGCGTCCACTTTTGAAGTCGAATTTTTCCAATTTTACGATACACTTGGTTCGGTTTTTTTCCCACATGCAACCTTATTGTTCTAATAATAATTTATGCAAATCGATATCGCAATTTGCGAGTGAAAATGATTAATGTCTAATGTAACAGTCGATTTGTGACCAAAGTCACATTACTTTGGCATAGATCGATGTCGGTAATCCGTTGTTTATGGCAAAAACGAGTAAACGATAATGAGAATTCTCTACAAGTGAGATGAAAGATACTATAGAATGCTGTTTTGCCGATTTGATTTGTAACGTCGGTAAAACAGCGTCCGAATGTTTTTTAAAATAACGCTAGTTCCTGACCGACTCATCGAGTTCAGTGCACGTATAGGTGTATATGCGTCCTTGTGCGATAGCAGCGCCATGAACGATCTAACCGGCGTTCCGTAGAACTGCAACAAATAACAATATGCGCTTTGCGTGCGTTTGCTATTGTGGTTGACAAAGAGCGGGATTTTTTCGGAACCAGTCCATATCGTCCTATAAAACGTAACGAGTACGTAGTATATAGAAAGTAGATTAATCGTTAATTTAAAAAAAAAGTACGCCAAGCTGTCTTTCGTCCGTCGTAAGCCCCAATTAATCACGAAATACATCATGTCGGACGAGAAGAAGGTAACATTTCATAACCTCCAATTCGGCGAATTTTCGTCAACTATGACACGTTTCTATGTATATATAACCACCGATGATTTTGATCGTCTTAGGAATCTAAAACCGAGTCTGAACACATAAACCTCAAAGTTTTGGGCCAGGACAGTGCCGTGGTGCAGTTTAAGATAAAAAAACACACACCTCTTCGAAAATTGATGAACGCGTACTGCGATCGTGAGGTAAATTTTTCTCTCTCGCCGATTACCCTTCTTAAACCCTTACGACCGGCCATCGTTCTATATTTTCTTCCCTATATCGCTTATCGATGAACCTGCTTCGATCGTCACTCGTCTCAATCAATTTTCATATATTCAAGGGTTTGGCAATAGCCGCGGTAAGATTCAGATTCGATGGTCAGCCCATAAACGAAGGGGATACGCCGTCTACCCTGGAGATGGAGGAAGGAGACACCATAGAGGTCTATCAACAGCAGACGGGTGGATCGTGATGCAATATATCGCGATAAAAACTACTTTATAATCAAGTCGCATATTCTTTGTTTCTTTTTTTAAAATACCTTTTAAGAATCTTCGTTTATAATTAATGTCCTTATTTCTCGTTGGAATAACGCGAGTATGTGGAGCATACGCAAGGTAGGATGTAGAAATTCGAAAACATCCATTAGATTACAGAGAAAATGAAACGAAGTAAGGACGAAGATGTAACACGCAAAAATCACGCAGACTCACACGAACACATACACGTCGCACGCATCGATTGTAACATATTATAAAATTCGACAAACTAAAAGAAAAAGATAAATAACGGAATAGAAGGAAAAAATAATTTGGTACCGGTTCATTACTATTACAAAGTCGAGACGTCGCAACATCGTCCCGATCGGATTTATATTTCGCATTTCATGGCCAAGGCAAGCCGCATTACGTTCTGTAGCTCTGCGTCGGCCTCGCGAAATATAATATTTAGGATATCCCTGTTTTTGTTGATAATGTCAATAGCTTCTTTGGACTTTCCGTTGTGAAGCAATAGCGCAATGTGCAACAGATACGCTCGACCGATATGTGGATGCGAGTCGCCGTAATAATATCTGAAACGATTTAAGATACGGTCATTAAGAATACAAAAATTGCCAATGGTGCAAGAATTTTCCTAAACGCACTCATATTTTTCGATTATTTTTCTCGAATACATCAAGGCCTCCTTCACAAGATTCAAATCTTTAGCCTTTGGCAACGCTGCTTCGAGCGTACGAACGTGCAACATATGTAAGGGATGAAGCAGACGCTCTTGTTCCGCCAGGCACGCTCGGATGTCTTCCAATACTGTGGGTGTAAAAAAAATTCGATATATCGCGTATCATAATCGTTCGTCGTACATTTTCTTACCTAGCTCGTCTTCCTTTTTCTTGAGGTAACGAAGCGATCGCGACTTTATCATCTCGAAGTTGTCTTCGAAATCCGGCGGAAATTTCTCATCGCATTTGGAGCACTCGAGATCCTCGGGGAAGCACGGATTCGTGCAACTTTTGTTTGGACACGCCGCCGCTGTTTCGACCGGATTGGGATTTTTACATCGGTCGCAATTGCACAAGAAGTAATAATTCAGTAATAATTCCTCTCGTCTCTCCTCCACAGTCTCCAGTGTGTCGATATAAGTTATCGACACCTGTTCCATGTCCGACGTTATTCGAAAGAAAAAAAAGATCATTCCTTGTAACGATTCTCGAACAATATTTGAGGCGTATTGGAGAAAATACCGAAAATTCAACCGAACATAATTTTCCCTTCTCCTGGTTCTTCAAAGACACGTTATACAAAATATTATGCCGAATTTTTGTAAATTGCAAGACGCCCTTGGGCTTACCTTGGTCCGGTCGAACGACGGTATATCACGAACGGCGTATATGACAAGAGTCGTACCATCGAAAATGCTCGAGGCGTTTGGTTCGCAGCTATGATCGATTATCGACGGTCCCAAATAAATACCAGTTCCGACGCTCGTATAGTTGCATTCGAGTATATCAAAAGAATTGATGATTATACGGCCGTATATCGTTAGTAATTCGTGATAATTTGGCAATATCTCTCGTGGCAAAAAGTCCTTTAGCACCGCGCACAAAGACGTGAAATGTTCGAGCTTCTTCAAGTCTTTGCCGATGTTACAAGTATCTTAAAGGAAAGTAGAAATGAAAATTAAATCGAAGCCATTCCGTACCGTTCGAGAGGGACGATCGAAAAGGCGCCGAAGCCGAAGCTTACGAGACATTAAATCTCCAAAGGTTCTGTATTCGTTCGGGCTGTAATATCCGCGTTCTTCGTCTCCTCCTTGGCGAAGCTTGATTATTATACGCGCCATCATGCGCGCCGCGTCCGGAACCGGAAGTAGCGTATGAACTCTTTTTAGACACGAACATTCCACTTTGTGCACGGACCACGACTTTTTCTGACAATTGCGGCTGCAGTAATGTACGTACCGACAACCTGAGCATCTCGAAACTTTACACCTGTAAAAAATACGGTAGAACGAGTCGAATGGAATTTCAGATCGACGAAAAAACGATCGGTAGCTAATTAATGATTAACACGCGATATCGTCCGTGTACCTTTTGAAACAAGCATCGCATCGTTCACCACGAAATTTCGATTTCAGTACGGCAGCGAACGGTTCAGCCTCGATTATGGCAGTTCTTTTTTTCACGTAACTTCCTTTCTCAACAAATTTTTGCCCTTTTTTCTCCATATTTGACATTATATTTTTTATTCCACTATCACCTCCATTTGGAAAAGAAAAAGAAAATGAAAGTTCGGTTAATCGTAAAACTCGAGCGGACACTCTGAAATTCTTGTGAATTCATTCGGATGGCGCGAGTATTTGCGATTATGAGGAATCTTACTACAACATTAATTCTAGTTCTTGAGGAATATCAAACTTCGGACTGTTATCGAACAACAGGTACTTTATTGACAACAAATATATATTTCTTTATTTCCCAAACTTGGTTCAAATAGGTACAACTCTCGCTCAATGTTTATCACCTTCTATGTTCGAACTCCTTTGTTTTGTTTGTACCATAGTTCATTATTGCAAGATGGGTGGACCCTGTTTGCGATTTGTTTCCTACTCTTTCCGTGGCACTAGTGGCTTGTTCTGGGGTTGGCGTGTGTGGTGCAGCGGCTGTTTCGAAAACGAAATAATCCTGCCAAAATTATGGCCGTTAATAGTTTATTATATATAGATACAGTCGGTGTCAACTCGCCGGTCGAGAAGAGCGCAAAATTAGCCGGTATCAAGGCACAAAAAATATTGCTTGTTGGCTTTGCGGCTTCCACAGAATTTCATGACATGTAGAGCCCGGTAGCTGGTATAGTGCTATCCTTTATTCGTATATCGAGTCGTTTCTTTTTTGTTTCTTTATCGCATTCGTCGAGTGTTTCTGCGCCTGACAATTAAGGATAAACTCCGAGTTCCGTATGAAACTAACGCGGTCTTTCATGTCTCTTAGCTCATGACTCTTTAATCTTATAACATTACTGTTTATCGATTATCACAAGACTGATAAGGATGATAGCAGCGAAATGCAGCAGGCATTCCCGTTTTTGTTCTTTCGTGCTGGAGCTCAGCAGGTGTTGTTTCTTTCGTAGTTGCGACGTTCGTTAAAAAACCTCCAATTATATCGATCATATGTTTATGAAAACGACGACAAGTCGACTGGAGAAAAACGCTTATTTACTAATAATAAGTTTCACGAAACGGTCAGCAAATTTTTTAGACAAGACGTGCTACATAACAACATATAGCAAAGGCCCCACTTGGCCTATGAGTAACCACTGTTCGTACCCCACTATCCCATCTGCCAACTACACTGTACTCTTCTCAAACTATACATACACGTCGCACGCGTGCACCGCGAACAAAAATGAGAAATAGTGTAATAATGTCATGGTCAACAACGATGTAATTCCAATTGCCGAAGCCGATGATTTGAAGAAAAGAAGAAAAATCTACCGTGAGACAGACGTGAAGCGACTTTGAACGTCGAAAATAGGTAAGGTATCTTGTATATCGGTGTCTGCATGACCTTATAGTTTGATATTTTTCAAATTTATACTTCCTCAAACTTCTTCTCGTAAGTACGAGTATCGTTTTGCTTGATAAGACCGCAGTGGCGACGTTGTTGGATTTATTAATACTCAACGCTTTCAAATCGCATTTTCAATTGTTTTACTGTCATGCGCATTAACGGACAAATACAGTCAATTGTTATTTCTCTTTTTTTTTTGGTTATCCCCTTGTTGACATCTCCGTTCCCAATCAGTGATTCGTCGTCACACTGCATCGTTCGTAACAAGAGAACCGTTTTTTTTTTGGGCATGTGTCAACATCCGCAAAGACAATGGCAGAAACTATTATGACCGATCAGTTTTCCCTGAGATGGAACAATTTTTCAAATAACTTGACGAGCGGCTTTATGTCTCATCTGAGCGACGAGGATCTAGTCGATGTTACCCTAGCCGTGGACGGACGATTGGTACAAGCTCACAAATTGGTTCTATCGGTGTGCAGTCCTTACTTCAAAGACATTTTTAAGGTACACAAGTTCGCCTAATGACGAACACCGATACAAGTACATCGAAGATCCCCGTATGTTTACAATGATGAAATATAAATCGAAAGTAATCAATGAATTTCCGATCGAAATAAAAATAAATAAAATAGCGGGCGATCTAAAAACAAGCCGGGTATTTTTATAACGATGAAAAAGAAATTACAAAAAAAACGAAAGAAATGATTTCCGATAATTTTGACGGAGCTTTTTTTACTTTCAGAGCAATCCCTGCCAACATCCGGTCATTATTCTCCAAGACATGGGCTATCCGGAAGTCGATGCGCTGCTGAGATTCATGTACCAGGGAGAGGTCAACGTGAGGCAGGAAGAACTTGCGTCGTTTCTCAAAGTCGCCGAAATACTTCGGATTAAGGGTCTGACGGGAGAGGGCGTTAATGAGAAAGATTGCATCAATGGAGACGACGTTCGTTCTTGTTCTCGAAACGAGATACAAAAATCCGATCAAGATTCGGACAACGATGAATTAATAAACGCCGGAAAATCGACAAATTTCGAGGAATACACGAACAAAAGAAAGAGTCGCGAGTCTACGAAAAAACACGGGACAGGAAATTTGACGAAAAAAGGCAGGTTTTCTACGCCGACGCTGAATGAACCGAATGCTGAGATCGCGAATCTCAACAGTACAGAGATTCAGAGATCGGATTTACTTCGCGAAGAAGATTGTGATATTCACGATGACGAAACGGGAGTCTTTGAGAACAATTCGGTGGATCTAACTAGAGACGATACAGCCGATGAACAAGAAATACGATTATTAGCTAAAAATATGGGAACAGAAGTCCTGTTGCCAAGTGACGGACCCAGTACAGGTCAGAATTTCCTACGATTCGTTTTTCAAGCACAATCTGATGTAGCTCGTTGCTTTTCGGCAATATTCTATTAATCGTTCGATCAACTACGATCTCATAACTAGCGCTCTATAGAAATTTACTAAATCTACCTACAATTTTATTATTCTCATATTTTACAAGTTATTTTCTTTGAATTTACAGCTGTCGAGCCCGTGACTTATAGGCTTTCGGCACGGGGTCGTCCTCAGCTGGTTCACGAGGGATACGTGTATAATTTAACGTCGCGGTCGGAGATGTTAAATCGTTCGCATTATCGTTGCGCCGAACAGCATCGCGGTTGTCGGGGAAAGTGCGCGGTGATAGCCGAGCGTTTCATGCCGACCGGCGTTCACGAGCACAATCATCCACCTGGCTATCAGTCGGAAAACGATTACAGGAAAAAGAAAAGTCACGAATTGGATCACAATTGAAACGGGAAAGAAAAGGACCATTCCATTATTTATAACTAAACTATTTTCCATACAAAAAAAACGAAACATTGGACGTTTCGAAACATTCCCAATACTAGTTAAGATAGAAGGTAATAATGAGTATATCGTACGATTTCGTACCGTTAGAATTTTATATATACCGTGTTATATATTCCAGTCATGCAAGCGGGAAATTAAAGCGTTTTTTACAGGGAATCAAAAGGCCAAATCGTCGAAGTCGACGATTTGGCTCGGCGATAAAAATTACTGCTATCGACGGCGTTTAGATTTCTGCATAGCGATTAGGTGTAAAAATGAGAAAAGCGACGATCGTTTCAAATTCTCTCGTCGTTTTCTCGATAAATCGTATCGAGGAATTACCCGCGTCTATTTTGTGATACATAGGAATATACGTTGAACGATTCGTCGCCATTGTAAGCGCAAAAAGAGAAATATAATTATTTATTTTACCGAATTTGACTCAAATTCGGCGATTCGTAAAATTTGTTCGTTTCAATTGCAATTCAATTTATTTATCTGATACATTAATGCAACTTTCGTAAGAATTTTATTTATCGATAGTTACGATTACTCTACGCTCGAGATTTTTGACTGTTTACATGTTTTATGAGATTTTACGAGGGTTTCCATGGTTCGACTTTGGGTGCCGTTGTACTATAAGGCATGTACGCCTCTTTTGTACCGGACACATTGGGCTTATGCTCGATCATCCATTTGTAATGTGGTCTATTGGGATCTTTGTGGGGCGGAAGGTCCGTTTTGTAATGTAACCAACCGAACCATTCGGCGGGTACTTGAGAACCGTCGTAATCCATCCAAACTTTGTCCGTATACTGTACCCATCTGTTGCGCCCTTTAAAGTAATAGAATATCGTGGAAATACGTAATTAGCGCGGTAATCGAGGGTAAGTATTAAAATGCAAAGACTTACCATAGAAATAATAGTTGTTTTCGTAATATTTGTTACCGAATTTATCTTCGCCGATCAGCGTACCCCATTTCACTTCATCTTGCCTATTTTGGAGATAAACGACTCAGAACTGTGCAATTTAAATGAACGATCGGTAACGATTGGTCTTGAAATGTCTGGATATTGTGAAAGAATTAACGAAATATTTCTTAATCGTGAAAAAATGAAATTGACCACACGAATGCACCGATGTAAGGTAAAGTTGACTGTTTTGACATCCGCTAGAGAGGCCAGCGATATTCATTGTGAATTGTGATTCTCGCCCACTGGTTTTATGTCACCAACAAATGTTTCTGGCATAATTTCGTAGTGATTAGGACATTTTTATTTGAAAAAATTTTTAGTATTTGCTTTTATGGATTCTCGTCGGAATAAACAGTGGCTTTGAACAAGAACAATATTTCCGTGTATAACCAAAAAATCGAAGAACTTGTTACTTTTTGCTCAAACACACAATGCCTGGATATGTTGAATATTTGATTAGTATAAAAACCTGTAGATTTGGCGAAGAGTTCCAAATGGACCACCATTCTGTTTTATTATTTTGAATAGATTCGCTAACTTATCTATGCCCAAATACTTGGCCATTTTGGATTCCGTGTTATGTAAATGATGTAAATGTCGCGCGTAGTTGAGTGTTTGTCATGTAGAGGCATCTGTGCGTGGTGTACAAACGCCATCTTACGGCAAACGGTAGAACCATCCATCCTATATCCATCTATGATTCTCGTACGATAATCATTATCATCATAAGTTGTTTATTGTTTTTATTTTGAAAAACCCTCCTCTATGTCCTTTGGTACCTTTAGGAATAGTAAAAGTCACTAACTTTTATAAACCCCCTCAAAGTCATAGAATTTGTTCCAATAAATCCTGTACCTCTTTAGGACCGCGAGAAACACGTGATATCGATAATATATAGAACGAAATATAATGGAAGAACGAGAGACAATGAAAAAGTACGTCTCGAACAACACGTTGGCAGGTTGCAACGAAGTTACAAATCTATTAAGGTAATAGCCAACAATTACTGTTTTCTTTTCTTATTTCGCGATGAATATCCCTCTCGTTCGGTAATGCTACCTTTTTTGTACACTATAGTCGTTCTGTATAAGTACTAAAACGTAATTGCTGTAAGGCGACAATGTTTCAAGGTGTTTGTTCTACGTGTACATATAGAATCGGGGGTTTACAGCATATATCGAACGAAGGTTCAAAGATGGGACAAGAAATCGTCGCAAACTCTCGCGACAATCTCGATACCCAAAGTGAGCAAATAACATTATAGGAGAAAAGCCGAGGCTAGGGAGACGAGAAAAGCTAGGACGATACATATATACGCAACGTGTACAATAAAGTGGTGAGAAAGCCACAGCGGAGCAAGCATGAGTATCGGGAGGAGTGAACGGGCGAGACGTTGGGACGGGCGGCGGGGGGGGGGGGGTATAGCGGGGCATATGGAAAAGCGTATAGCAAGTGTCCGGTCGGCAAGTTGTCCTTACATTACCATATCATTGAAACTTGTAAGAATTCAATTTGTATGGCACACGTGGCTGGATGAAGGGATATTTGCAGATGGTGCCATATTCTCCCCACGGGCAACAGAGAGCGAAATCCCAACGTCCATTATACAGATAAATTCGAGCAGCGTATATATAGCGTGTATAGAAAAGTGTCCGACCAACGAAAGCAGAGCAACAAGGAGGGAAAAGAGAGGACCGCGAGCGAGAGAGAATTTTTTTAAAACGAATCTCAAGAACGACGATCGTATGGTATTTATACGTTGAATTTTTTTTTTTTTTCGTTATTGTTGATGGAAAATAAGGAGATGATCGGCATCGAATGAAATATAAAAAAGAACACGTAAAAAAAAAGAATATGGAAAGAATATCAGGAATTGCTGTAATCCTGGATTTAATATAACCGCATTAGAAATTTACCATCTCCGAAGTAATCGCCGGAGGATTTGAGTTCACTGATGAGATTCGCAATCTCAATTTGCCTTGGGAGGATTTGAAGGTTGAATTAGTTCGTTTCACGGACTATCTCAGTTTCTCTCGAATCTATAATCTTCTTGGTCTGTTTTATTGCGAAATACTAATACGGTAAAAATAGCTATTTGCGACGTGGAATTTTCACGAAGAAAATGTTTGAGGTAAATTTGTTTATTTTTTTATGGTTTATGAATTTTTTTCGATAATTCCGATATTCGAGAATAATGTC
Organism: Netelia inedita; assembly: GCA_964017225.1. Lineage (NCBI taxonomy): Eukaryota > Metazoa > Arthropoda > Insecta > Hymenoptera > Ichneumonidae > Netelia > Netelia inedita. Next base: position 38,604,977 of record OZ024923.1, read on the forward strand.
TAACGATTCGTATCTTGATGGGATTCTCACGCATGCACTATGTATCAATTAAACGCAGATGCACCGAGCTGTTAATAGTGCATAACTGACCGTTGGGCCATCGTTGTACGATGATCCGGTCGTATCTAATTAGGTGGAGGATACCAGACAGCTGGACGATACTGTTGCTACGTTGCGTTCGTACAATATATACATATATATATCTTCCCAGCACGGGAGAATTATAGGTGAATCTCGAGGGACCGAATACGTATACATGCGATGTGGTGCGCACAGAGAGAGAGAGAGATGTAGAAAATTTACTTGAAAATTTGTAAATTCCACTGGTAATTTCACAAAAGAATTTTAACACAATAAGAAAAATTATATATTTATTTCGGAGATTATGAATTTTTCTGTATGTTGAAAATCAAATAATTGCTAAGTCTTTGAATTTTAGAAGGATTAAGTGACTGGCAAACAAATTATGTAGGGCAAGAGAAGTATAAAGAGATTTTTCCTATTCCTATAATTACTCATTGTCATTTTTTGTTCTGCTTAGTGTGTCTCTCCACGAAACATCGGTGCTCGGGCTACCTGCGCGAATGAATGTAGGAAATTGTGATAAATAAGAAAAGGAAGCTGCTTGAACGTCTTTTACCTTCGTCTTGTCTCTCGTATCGGAGTCGGTGAAATAATAAATATGGTAAATATACGTAATATATACGTACGTATACGTGGACGAGTAGCGGAGTCGAGTTTCGTGACTCCACGAAATCTTTGCTACCGGGCTACACGTCTCGTATAGAAACATTAACATGTACGTTACCGTATTATATACGGATTGCAACGAGTGTGCTGTATTTCGTACACGTATACGTACACACAGACGCATGGATATATGTATACGAAGCTCATTGGTCATCATTAGCGGAGTTAAGCCGGGTGAGAGAGAATGAACGAAGAAGAAGAAGAAACAGAAGAAAAAAAAAACGAAATGATTTCGTCCTCTCTCATCGTACGTACCTACATACATACATATTTATGAGTATATATATGTGTATACAAAATAGGTAAAAGCGTCGGTTCCGCTCGCGTCGAGAAGTCGGCGTATACAGAAACGTTACTCCTCCTCGTAGCATTCAGAGGGGATTACAAGGTAGAAGAGATGCAGAGCGAGAAACTCTCCTGGACCATGACGGAAAGTAAAGAAATGTATATATGTGGTATAAAGAAGAGAAGAATCGAGTCGAAGTAGATGAAGGAAGAGATGCGAGGGATGCTGCGTAAAGACGAAAAGGTGCGAAAAGGACGAAGAAACTCGTTGGTTTCTCTATGTATGTGTGATTCTTTGTAGTAAGATTATAGTCGTATAATGACCAACCACCAACGTCTTTTTTTCCATTCATGCCCGGGAGATGATGCGCTTTTAATGTTGATTTTATTTACGAGCCGCCTTCTGTCTTTTGTTCGAATTCTCTCTCACTCTCACACACCCTCGCGAACACACAAATACACAGGAACTTTAATACTCCACGATATACAACTATACGTACGACAATATTCGTACGAATGATCTTTTTTTTTTTTTGACCAGCCTTGAACCTTTTCGGTTCGACGAAAACTTTCGATCCCGTTGCAAAATAATTATCGAATTAAATTCTATAGGTGTTTCGATTAATAATCATTCGTAATCTTTATTAATGTAATAACGATAATGGGTGATTTTTTGTCGAAAGGTGGTGAGAAATTTTGACGAGTAACGATGATAAAAATCGTCGAAAGAAATTGGATCGTTAGCTCTCGCGAGGTTTGATCATCGCGCACGCATCCGTGTGCACACGTAGAGGGCGATACGGCGTATAATAGAGGAGTACGAGACGAGTAAATAAATTCGTGAGACAGGGAAAAAGCCATTCGAGTCGACGAGATGAGATCCACCGCGTGCCCTCGGTAGAGAATCCGATTTAAATTGTGGAAGCGTGTATATACGCAAAGAGTCACGCTGGGACGTAATATGCGATAGCTGTGATACGACCACACCGACCAGAATAATCAGGACCTATGGAAGTCGCGTGTACTCTATATGTATCAAGTGGCGCATGATAAAATATATTAGAGAGAAATACAGAGAGAGAGAGAGAGAGGGTGGCGCAACGGGGCAGCCAAATCGGACGATTTAATCTCAATCAAAACACGGAGGGTGATGGAGAATTTAGAGTCGGTTCGTTTGGTACCGTGAACATTTCGTCTTCTCGTTTCTCTTTCGATCTTTCGGTATCTCTCGAGGGACGAAGAGAATGAAGAGAACGACGTTCGGCACGTGTCCAAATGACACGTCTTACACACGTATATAAACGGGAGGGTTAACATCGACAACAAGAACGTTATATACAATTTTACATTTTTTTTCTTCGAGTTGTTAAAATATTTAAAAAAATCATTCGAGTCTTTTTTCCTTATATAAAATTTTACAGATTTTTTCTTCGAGTTATTGGTACCACGGGAATAAATTCATGTTTATGTTGATGACGGTAGAGAAATTTTAAAAAATCGAGTCTTTTTTTAAACGCGTCGATGGTGAGGACGAATTTAATGCACGATCTTCCTAGTTACGGCACAAAGTGTCGTAAAATCGATGAATTTTTTACACCGTGTCGCGTATGTATGTATGTTTTTATTGCGCGTGGTATCTCATTCGTCTCGTAGCGTAGATCCATCCTCTGTCGTGTGATACAAGGGTGTGTACAATTATTAGAGGGTTATTTGAGGGAGGATTTCGTGGGTTTCGCGGGTGTTCACGCAGCGTTCTCGATACGCGGGTGACCCAAACTCGAGGTTACGTGTATCGGGTCGCGTGGCGCGGCACGTGACCGTAGAGCCTTTACCAAGTGTGCAAGGGGGATCAAAAACTCTTCTAATCTCCTAAACGCGATTTCTCTCTTACTCCCCGTTTCCCTCGCTCGCATTATGTTTTGCGGGATGTAATCGAACGAGAGCGACTATCGAATCTCGTCACGAATTAGGACACGGTAATTCCTTTATGTTAAATTTATATACCGAGTGAGAGAGTGGAAGTTCGAAACTGTATTTCGTTCGTTTTCGAGTTTTAATCTCGATGTCTTTAAAATACTTAAAAAAATGTAATATTTAATTTATCTTAGTGCAGAAAGAAGAGAGTTTTGGCGTTCATCGTTGTTATCAACGAGGACATTTGGTCCGAATTTGGTCTACCTGGGTTTCTCCCTCGAGCCTCGTTATACGCACGAGATCCAGTGCCAAACGTGCCCGAGAGCCACCTCGTTCTTTCCCTCGTCCTTCTCACACCCGGAACGGTGCTGATGATTGTTAAATCGCACGGGGATGCAGAGGAAGAATAGGGACGAGTGCGAGAGATGAGCGAGAGGGAGATAGAGGAGGAGGAGGAGGAGGAGGAGGAGTAGAAGAAGAAGGAGGTAGATGAGAAAAGTATCAAAGTCGAGTTTGCCACAGGCGGGGGATTCCCCTCTCGCATTCTGCCTACACACGTGTGTACTCGTATATTTGCCGGAAACCACATACCCAGCTAGCACACCATATACGGTCGATCGTGTTTTATTTAAGACCTTACGCCTTATTCTTATAGGTTACCCAGTCTGTAAAACAAGAAAAAGCTAGAGAGAGGAATATGGATTTAGAGAATTTTCTCGAAACTGAGATAAAAGTGCCACGAGCGAATGGAAAAAAGAAGAATCGACTTCTGCAATAATCCACAAAGATGAACGTAATGGTCAGAGTGGTCGAAATGATATTTAGAAAAATATGTCGAAGGGATGAAGCAGCAAAGGTCAAATTAATGGAAAGAACAAATTTAACGTCCCCGTTAAACGTAATTCGAACATCGATCGTATCGAACGCGTCTCGATATCTTCCAAAAAAAAAGAAAAAGGAGTGTGTCATCGGGATTACGATTAGTCGTCGTCGCGTTCTACCGATAGGCCGTCGCCGGAAGAGGGATAAAAGGGAGTCGAGGTTTGGTGATGGATCGAACTGTTCTCGCGGTTCTTCGTTAGCGATAAGAATCGTCGTTCGACGTCGGTAGAGGTGTATATCCTACGAATTTTCCGTCTCCTTTAGCGAGAGCTTGCTCTCGCGTTTTTCGCGGTATCCTTCGCGTTTTCATCGCGCTCTTTTATTCCTTCTCTCTCTCTCTCTCTCTCTCTCTCTCTCTCTCGGTTTCTCTTTTCTACGTATAACACGAGAGTGGGTTTTCTTGGGCGAGCGGGCGAGAGATCTGCATGAAAAATGTTCCACCGGTTCGGGGGAGGAGGGTGGTTGAGGATTTAACCGTCGTCACTCGCGAAAGGCTATGATAACGATAATGCGAGACGACAGTCCATTAGGGAGAGCCCGCGGATTTCCCGTTACATTACGTGTGTTCAGCCCTATCCTCCCTCTTTCTCTCTCTCTCTCTCTCTCTCTCTCTCTCTCGGTGCTTTTGCTGAATCTTTTCTAGACTCGCGCCACACTGGAGAGACGCGTTGGCCAGCGAGCTTTTATACTCGCAGCCGAGACAGCGTTGGTGCCACCACGACTCTTAATGCATCTTTCACCGCGACCCTCTCTATCTTTCTCCCTCTCCCTCTCTATCTCTCTCTTTCTCTCGCTCTCGTCCTCCTGTCATTAAGAGAATGAATATCGGAAATGTACGTGACTTATTATACCTTTCGAAGACTCTGTCCCGTTTCTCTCTGAAATGTTTCTATACGAGATATTTATAACCAAGAGCATGCGTCCACGAGTCAGCACAGTCATCGTCTTTAATTCTTCGGACGAAAGATTAAATATACCAGCAGCACGATCCCATTTATTTATTATCGTAGTGAATTTATTTAAAAAATTATCCATATTTGCATCACAAAATAATAATAAAAATTAATCTTTCTTATTAAAAAGATAAAAAAAAAAAATAGATAATCGAGTCGATGCGATTGTCGAATAGCGAAACTATCGGAGAATCGTTGACTCTCGACGCCCATTTGGGGATGAATGCGGGTAGATTATACCGGTAGATAATATTTAGACATTTATGATAATTTCTCTATTATCGCAGGTTACCGGAGCGGAATATACGTAATACGCGCGAATCGAGAGTACCGAGAGAGCGAGAGGGAGGATATTATTGCAGGAGGCTTGCCCGAGAGTCCAGCCGAGGGATCAACGACGAGAGATATCTAATTGAATCGGTGCTCGTATGGGATTCGTGTCCTATACGATTCGTACCGAAATCGTACCGGTCAACGATCATACTTTGCGAGAAGCGAACATCCAAACGCGTACATCGTTATTCGTATCGCATTAGCATAAATTCGCCCTCTCCACCCCCTTTGACTTTTGACCACGGGGGTATACAGGTATTATATCTCATCGGGAATATATGTAGATGGGACAAGGGTTGTACGATACACACTTCGGTATAAACACACCCCGTATAAACATATCGTACTCGGGGAAACTAGATTTTGGTATTATCGCCGGATATTTCGGTGATACGGTAAACGATATGCCGTTCCACGAGCGTCGACATTGCGAGGGAGAAGAGCCACCATGAATAACGTTTCGTTCCAAATGATTTCCGATCCGATTCTCTATGTGTGTATTCGTTCGAGAGAGGGAGAGAGAAAGAGCGAGATTATGTAATCATGTTTTTCATTCACCAACCCCTATATACATATATTCGATGCATACACGATCGATAAAATGATTATCTCCAATGGCTCATTTTACTCGTATCCACCTTGTTGATCCAACTATAGGATCACAAATTTATACGAAATTTTCTTCGGATAAAAATTTGTTCCTATCGTGTTTATTATTATTGTCGTTATATTTGGGAGGAAAGTTAAACGAAGGACTGCGAGAGTCAAGGGTGAGAAGAAAAGATACGAGTCAATGGAAGATACCTAGTTGTATATTTGGATGGAGAGAGAGAGAGAGAGAGTGAATGGAGCAGGATCGTGGCAGCTGTATATCCTCGAGCATTGTGAACGTCACGTATTAGGTCTTGGAACACGAGAGACGAGAGATCTCTCGGCGCGTTAAAGCAACATATAAACGTTGACTTTCGTCAGAGCCCGGTAGCTCGTCCCTTTTCTCGTATGGACAAAATATTCCTATGTATTCGTATTAGTCCTTGTACACAGTCGAAAAATCGTACAAGAATGACAGAAGTCAGTCGCACCCTAACTTTGACGCTCTCTCGGTTATATACTTTTTGGTACACTGCCTCCTGCCGTTCTGTTTGATCTGGTATTGAGTCTGGATTGAACTAGAGAGAGAGAAAGATAGGAGATGAATCAGAGTAAATATGACACGTTGAGCAACGACCCCTGACTATTTAGTATCCTATATATACGTTGGGTTTATATGCACGTATTATGTCATGGGAGGCACTTTGTGTCAAGCACCGTGCTCCGATAGTCCTGAAGGGCTTAGTATAGCCGCCTGCGATTCTATTATTACATATTGCGATTATGCACATCGTTCCAATCCTATAAAAAAAAATTAATCTTCTTCTGGTCTCGATTATTTTATCAATTCCCTAAAAAAAAAAAAAAAAAAAAAAAAAAGATTCGAATACCAAGTAAAAGTTTTTGATCTTTTTACCATGAAATCGTCCGGACGATAAGTTTGAAAAAATTCCTCTTAATGGGTACAAAAATAAAAATTAACACCGTGAAAAAATAGTGAGGGAGAGAAGGACGGTAAAAAGGAAAAAACTTTTGGGCAACATAAGGAGCTTATTATATTAGTTTGCCTTTGTATAATGAATTGATAGCTATATGTTTACCGACGTGCAATAACTGAGGAACGCGTACCCGCGCCAGATGGCAAGAAACGCTTCGTCTCTCTCTCACCCTCTCTCTCTCTCTCGCTCTCTCACTCGAGATACCGAGCTGCTGCTTGATCCTCGTGCTCCATGTGTATGTGTGTGCGTGGATGAGAGAGCGAGAGGGTAGGTAGCTCCGATATTACGACTCAATCACTCCCCATCGATCACCACATATATTACATTATTACTCCACGGTCTCCACGGTTATTACACGAACTAACTTTAGCCGTGTGTGCTGGCCCCTTTATCGCCCATATACAATATGCCTTGCTTTACTATATTTGCCTTTTTCACTTGCACACATAGTAGCAAGTATGTGCATAAAATATAAAGGCGAAACAGTGCGTGTTTTTCTTTTTTTTTTGGGGGGGTAGTAAGACGAAGGATAGAGAGGGAGGGAATTTTCTGAAAGACGTTTTATAGATTCGGGTGCGTACTCGATACACGACGTTATATACCACAATTGGTGGTCCCTTTGTGGTTCGAGCCCTTTTTCTGACCCTTGCCTCTCTCTCTCTCTCTCTCTCTCTCTCTCTCTCATTTTGACCGTCACTGTTCTCATAACTCTTCGACGATAAACGTCCGCTCGCAAAAATTCGTCTCGTTCATCGTCCCCACGTCTTCCATTTCATCACGCGAGGATCGTAAAGAACGAATACAAAAAAATAAATGTCGATAGTTTTCGGTGTCGTTCTGGTTTCCGTAATAAAGGTGACATAACAAGAAGCGGTGAGAGAAAGGGGCTGTACGGGGATAATCCGCGAGGTGGTTGATGAATCCTGATAAGATATAGCCAAACGTCCATATATATATATATATTTATATTTATGAACGTATATATAAAGAGGATTAGGACAAACAAATCGCGCCAGATGTAACTCTAACGAGAACGAATCGGCCGATTATAAATGATCGCGATTCCTCTCTTTACATCCCTCTCTCTCTCTCTCTCTCACTCTATCTACCTTTCGAGCACCCTTGTGTCTCCTCGTCCTCGTCAATTATAACGGATACGATCGTACAAACTATTTCTTATTTTTACCAACAATATTCCCTCGATTTGAATGATTGTTTACGTTTGAATTATTGTTACGTATAACTTGGAATAGAAAAATTCGTTCAATACCTGAAATTTGTTAAAACATAAGTCGTTGCTTGAAAAATGTCTAGGTGATCCTTTTTTTTGGGAACAATGACACGATGAACGTACGATAAGAAAAATGTAGCGCGTTCGGTAACGTGTAAGCGCGTGTTATCAATATCGGTACGATTTCAATGCCTGGTCCATATCCATAACCATATATATATCTATACATATATATATACACTTATATACATATATATGTATACATGGTGCGCGGGTGGTTGGTCGTGCGGGCTCTCGAGACGAGAGAGAGAGACCCCAGGTGGCGCAGATCCTCGCTAACAGTATCAGTTTTCTCCCTGTAAACATGTCTTATCCCCCTTCCCGCAAAAGCTCCGATCCCGAGAGCGCGACGAGATTCGCATCTCTCTCTCTCTCTCTCTTTCTCTTTCCGTTGGCTTTTCCCAGGGTGAGAAGGGGAGAGTGTGGAACAGCCATAGTATGTACTATACCGCTACTAGTGGGGATACTTTTGTTATTCAGAATCTCGTGTGATTGCCACGATTTGTCTTGGCGGGCGTGCGAAAGGAGGGTTTGGTAGGGGGGCGGTTGAGGAGGAGGAGGAGGGTGGGGGGGGGGGCTAAAAGCGTTCTCACCACCACCCCCCGAGGACGACGAGAGGAGAAAAGCTTTAGCGACCCCCGCTTTTCCACCAATGGAGAGAAAGTCAAGAAATACGGGGTGGACGGGAAGAGGAGGATGTGGGAGGAGGGAGGTTTAGAGGAAAGGAAACATTCTATGTCGGAGGTAGAATTTTGCTGCTAGAATATATAATAAGATTATGACGAAGCTACGCGCATTTTTATTCCTCGCTACTTTTTATTCATCTCTATTTTTCTCTCTCGTCGACGCCCTTCTCTCGATCTGTTTCGTTGCTTACGATCTGTTCTCTCTTTCTCTCTCTCTCTCTTTCTCTCTCTCTCTTTTGTCTCTATTCGTCGCTTGCCCGACTTTCTTTTTCATGATATCGTACACGAGAGTAAACAGTTTCAAGTACACAAAGTACAAATTGTATTGGACCAAGTACGTAAATATAGGAAGATAGAGGCGCAATCAACGATATGAAACTATAGGAAAATTAAGGGTTGGTGTATGTTCCGATAGAGTAAAGTGGGATAGGTGAACCACAACCACCCTGAAGAGTCCTTTGTCGGCGAAATCTCGAATGGAAATATCCCTATATTTCTATAGTTGAGAAGATGCTGCGAGAATCTCGTTCATTCATAAAATATTCCTCGCACTACCGAAGTCTCGTTCACAAAACGTCCGAGAGATCGCGCTGCGGTCAACGTTTTCCGGTTGGGTGTAATCCCCGATTTTTAGATTTGTCTCGTATTTTGGAAGGAGGCTGAAATTTGAAAGAAATTTTTCATGTACAGGAAGGAAAGAAGGAAGGAAGGAAGGATAGAAATTGAAGAGCAGGGTAAATATATATAGTAGCATGGGGTTAGCAACGTCGGGGTACAACAGGTTTCTCTTGGATACGAGGAATCACTTCTGTCTTGCGCCCTCGTCGCTACCGTGCGTAAAATGGCACCTCTTCGATATTATTCTCGTTATCAAAATGCTCGCCAACCTTTTATCATCGATGATGAAATATTTATTCGATAACGACGAAGAAACATAATTCTTTGACATTATTTTAAAAAAATGATCGAATCTATTCTTTCGTTCAAATTTCAACTCGAACCTTCAACCTTCCTATAATATTTTACTCCGTAAGAAAGAACCGATCGTAAACCTTCGGCCGATATAAAATCGATATCAACCGTGATTTCCATCTTCTTCAAGCACAACGAACGTCGCACGAGTCTAGAGTAATAATAATGAGAAAACTAATACTCGTCTCATTTTTAGTTCTCTCCGCGTGTCATTTCGTACTCTTCCTATCTATATTTACATACATAAACGCCTGAAGATATTACGTATACATATACGTAGATAGATAGTAGTGTGTTTGCCGACAGGGAACAAAAGACAACGAACGAATGGATGGCGCGCCCATTGGAATATTAAAATAATCCGTGATTACTTTAATAAATCTGCCTATTCCTACTGGTCCTCTCTCTCTCACACAGACACATACATACACATACCAATATCCTCTCGTCGCTTTTTCGTTTCTTTCCCATATATATATTTATAAAAGTCTGCCATTCCGATTTCAGCACCCTCTCGAATACGTTTTCTCTGTCTCTCGCTGAACGCGACTCGGCTCGAACAGGGCCAGCTCGGGAGTCTCGAGCCGCGAGCGGAGGCGGTCATGGCACAGTCGCAGATGTGACTGTACCCCTAATGAGCGCGCTATTTTTCACGAGTATTTTTATCCCGTTTATTGGCCAGGCCGCTTCACAAACTGTCGGCTGGATATTAATCATCCATGGCGTTTCTCTCTCTCTCTCTTTTTTTCTTTCTGTCTTTCTCTCTCTCTCTCGGTGACTTTCGGAGTTTTATTTCTTCCAAGGATAAAGGCGAGAGCTTGAGGACGCCTTCCTGAGACGAAGAGGGCGAGGGGCTGACAAGGACGCGGAGGAGGAGAAGGAGGAGGAGGTCGACGACGACGACGACGGGAGAGATGTTCGAGAACGAGCTCCGGGAGTTCCTTTTCATTTATTGTTATTAAACCGGCTTCTGTGCTGAACACATTTAGTCCCCGCCATCATCCTGCACACTCGCGCTCCCACACACACACACACACACACTCGAAATCTTTTTTCCAACCCACGAGCGGGCAAAAATTGATTTACTTCGTTGAAATAATCTAAATTTTAACATTTTGACTCGGATTAAATGCGTCGTTCTTTCCACTCGATATTTCTCAAATTTTTTTACCTCTTAATCAAAAAACACTGGCGATTAACAAAAGTCATTTGACATTGGCAAATTAAATTACATTTTTTTCGTCGGTAGAACGTTAGTTTAGTAGTTTTGAGAACGAGAAATAAAAATGCATTAAGAACGAAGAATAAGAGGGTCCAATTGCGTATCGAGTGTGCGTTTGTGTATAGCGAGGTTATAAGGTGGGTTATAAATCGTCGCAGGTGACAAGCGATTCGACCGATCTCTCATTGCGGTGGTTTCATCCTCGACCGCTCGGTAATATTGCTATATAGACGAGGTATATTCTTCTTTAGGACACACTCGTCCCCTACTCCTCCTATAATGGCGACGAGACGCTATACACCTCGGCATTCTTTCCTTCCTTCGACCTTCGTCCTTCTCTCCTTTTTTTCATTTTTTTTTTCTTTCGTGCATCACGGAGACGAGATGAAATGTAAAGACGAAAGTATTTCCGGTGACGAGAGGGCGCGCGGTTACCTGAGAGTCGAAACCGAGAGTCGGCGGGTTTCTTCGTCGATTGACAAAAGGGGGATCGAGCTCTTGCCTCTGTTAAGCCTAGTATAGTTTCTCTTTCTCTCTCCACTACGTTCCACATTTTCAATGAACGTATCAAAGTACGCACCGAACCACCAAACTCGTCGTTTGTCGGATTTAAAAAAAAAAAAACGTATTCAACTATTCGACTCGAAAACGAGAAGTCAACGACTCGTCGACTTCTCTTTTCGAATCGAACAGTTTTCTCTAGGTCGAATTCTCCGAGACCCACGAGCGACAAGAAAACGTAAGAAAATTATCGATCCTGATCGACACAAATCAAACGTCGATCGGTCCCAAAAAATATGTTTTATCGAACGTCCAATATTATGTTTTAATCCCGTAACGAACCGGCTCGAACCAAAACACATAAAAAGTCTTAAAGATCTTTCCTAAATAAAAAAAAAATTCATCTCGTCGAGATGGAAAAAAAACCAATGTTTATCTTTGCTTTTGGTCAACGAAGCGGGGGCATCGATCTTAATTCCTCCTACATAAAACAGACACGAGAGAGACGCGAGATCAAAGTTCGATTGGCTCTCCGCGTATCTCCATTCGTTCGATAGAGATGACACACAAGACGAACCTCCTCCTCGCACGTTTATACATTTCCGTGCGAGTTCCCCGAGGGTATATACCACAGCGTCTCGTTCGTCTCCTCCGGCACTGCGATATTATTATCTTAAGAAAGAAAAACACGTTGGACACCGATATACGTGAAATATTCCGTCTGTATACCACGACATTTTTTTATACACGCATGCGCGACTCGAAAAAGTAAAGAAAAAAAAAACTCCACGAATTCTCGTATTTTCGTGAAGAGTGGGGTGAGTGCACGAGGAGGAGGGTGAGAGGGTGGGTGGGGGGGCACCTGTGGAACACTCGTCGCCCTCGAAAATTCGTCGAGACGAGGCGCACCCGAATGAAGAGATTCGTCTCCGGGGCACGCACGCTCACCCCCCACCCCCTTCTTCTCATCACTTTTGGAACGAAAAAAAAGATGGGGAAAAAATGTTGTCTCTGACAACACTGGACGATTCTGCGAGGCGTAAACGCCCATACGGTAAGAGTTGAACGAGATGGATTGCACGCTGAGATATAAACACCCCCTGAGGCCCTTATATATACGCGTATATAGAAGCACGTTGGCAGGACACCTCGTCACAGGGACGAATCTGTCTTTCGTTTTTAGCGATTTTTTGTATTTTTATTTTTATTTGTCGACTCGATCTATCGGCCACGTGCGCGTCCTTAGACGCTCCACCCGCGAAATGTTTACTCGATAAACACGGGGGGAATAATTCGCTCGCTCATCGATACCGATAAACCGCACGAGAATAATAATATATACGTAATTCTTTTTATCTTTTCTTCTTTTATGGGGATTCGTTATTTTTTTTTTTTTGGTTTTGTTTCAGGACGAGGGGAAGAAATCACGAATGGCTGTTATTTATTCCTGAAAATTCGAGTTTGTTTTTGTTAACGTTGGTCCGTTTGGCGGCTCTTTTCTTTTTTTGTTTTTTTTCATCCCTCTCTTTTGGCAATACGTTAATGGTATAGATACGAACTATACTATATTAGGTTTATATTCAGGATTCCGTGAGCCATAAGAGAGTCTTTCTTTGCTCCTTTATTTTTTCCTCTTTTTTTCTACACGCTTGTGTATATATGTATTTATATGTCTTCTTATACACGCTTCTTTTTCTTCATCCGTTCTTTCACGGCACTGCCACGAAATCTTTTTCGCCTTCAACCGGATGAGCAACTTTGCTCTTTTCACCTTGCGTCTCCCCACGAGCGACCAAATGGTCAGGCTTTGAGAGAGAGAGAGAGAGAGAGAGAGAGAGAAAGAGAGGCAACGGACCATCAATCTCCATACCATCTCGTTCGTCGACATTAATTTTATTGGTAGTTGAGGACCGTAATTCTGTGCTCGTATAATACTCCACGACACCTGTGTATATATACAGTCACGGTGCAAACTATAGGTATAAACCGATGTTTGTGCAACGTATATATATATATATATGTGTGTGTGTGGGATACACACGTGGAATACGGGGCTATAATTTCGGACGCGCTCAAGCATTTACAAGTTACGATAAAACTTTATACGACGGAGAATCAAGAATCATGAAGGGGTTGGAGAGGTTATATCGGATATTCGTCGTGCACCTCTCGAGGAACGATCGAGTCATCTCACGTAAGAAAAACAAAAATCGTGGCAAATATAAAAATTAATTTTTGTTTTTCTCACGAGAATTTACCGTAAAGCGAGAGAATAAAAAAAACAAGGAAATATAATAATAATAATGACATTCACGGGAAAGAATTGACCGAGAAAGTCCCGTGGGAAATTCGATATTTCAATGTTTTCACGGGGGCGTATCACGACCCCCGAGAGAACTTGGCGCAGATCGACGTTATAAAATAAGAGCCTGGAAGTGGACAGTGATCACCTGAAATATCGATTGTAGAAACGGCTTAAAAATTGTCGCGTTCCATTAAAAAAGCAAAAAAAAATATAAAATAAACAAAAGAAAATATAACTTTTCAAATTGCTCGTGGGTGTCCCGTTTCTCTTAATAGCTCAATAGTGAAACTATTGGGTTCGAGCTGGTTGGACCGGTGAGCGACGAAGATATATGTTTTTTGGTGATGTATCGGCGATTCCAAATAGGGAGAAATCGTAAAAACTAACTGGTAAAAACGATATTTCAGTGCGCGATGTATACGTGGTATTATTGCGGTATACCTATATTTTATATAGGTGCGGATATATACGTTGGTAGGAAGGTAGGTAGTAGAAAAGCGGAAGGGTCGCTACTACCTAATCGCGTATCCCTACTCGCTATGACGCGAAAGAGTACATATATATACAAAGTTATTTTTCATATATATATATAGAATCTGTAGTATCTATAACGATGGCGGTGCACGGTAGGGTGATCGTAAAATTACGTCACGGCTTTTGCTTTATTGCCCTCGGTGGATCGCTCCCACCCCCACACACATACACCCATACAAAAACATACATGAATTTTCCACCTACTCTCTCCGTTCCATTCTCTCCATATACCTCTCCGTTTCTCCGTTCCAATAAAAGTCCCAATAATAATGCCGGATGTTTTCCGATGCACCATATTTGATTTAGTGTCGGCCATTTTGTGATCACATATCTGCCTCGTAAATCTCCGCGTAGCAGTGGCGCCACCGCATAAAAATATCAAACGTCGATGCTGTATACGCCCGTCTTTTCCGCGCGCACACCCCCCCTGGTTCACCCCGATCTCCGTTCACCGAGAGTGAGAGAGAGAGAGAGGGAGCCCGCAATCCTATGTAAAATATTGCTGCCCAGCAAACTCGACGGCACAAGCAGCAGTAGCAGCAGTTGAACGTGTGCACGCGATAGCTCTCGTGTGTTCGAGAGACGCGCGGGGGGATGGAGCTGTTCCAACATTTTTCCAAACCCCCGCTTTTTTACCGCTTGCGTTTTCCCTCTTTCTCTTTCAGACGTCTCGTCGCCATCTTTGTAAAATCCGACGATACTCTCGTTCGATACACGAGGACAAGGGTGGTCAAAGAAATTCAATGATTCTTTGATTCCTTCGGCGAGTAAAGTGTTCAATAAAGGAAAAGGAAGATTAATCCTTTCGTTAGTTTCCTTCGTAGTTTTAATAGACCGAGATCCGTCGTGACTTTGATTTCATTTCCTGCTAGTCATTGAAGCGTTCCGACAAGGAACGTGGAAAATAATCCAACAAACGTATCCGTAGACCCCTCCGATGTGTCGAGAAGTTACATATGGCTTCCTCTCTCTCTCAACCTCTCCCTCTTGGTCGTATCGAGTACAACTGATGCGCAGAGGAGAGTCAGTCTTCCGACGACCTCTTCCTCCATGGGGTAGATCTCTATGGCACTTGATACTTGGTCAGGAGGATATAAAGCGCGTAGTGCTCTAGCAGACACGCAGACGCGTCATTTCGTCTCATTCCCCAGCTCGATAGAGCAACCAAGGAACGAGAGTAAAAGAGGTTTTGGTCTCGATGGGCTTGCAGGAGAGGAAGAGAGAGAACGAGAGAAAGCTCCCCTGACTATGGACGAGGCAGTATATCGCAGTTATTGTCCATTAGGAGCGCGAGAGGCGGCGATCCACGCCACAAACTTACTTTATGATATTGCTCGCTGCTTGCGCGCACTCCCGCCCTTTCCTCTTTCCACCATTTTGTCTGGACACCACCAAGGTCTTCTCTCTTACCACTACCAGCAGCTACCACAATTTCCGAAGCTTTCCTCTACCTCCTTCGAAGAGACTTCTCTTTCTCTCTTCGGGTTGTCGGTGGTGGGTTGCGAGAG
Source organism: Netelia inedita (assembly GCA_964017225.1). Taxonomy (NCBI): domain Eukaryota; kingdom Metazoa; phylum Arthropoda; class Insecta; order Hymenoptera; family Ichneumonidae; genus Netelia; species Netelia inedita. The sequence continues at coordinate 38,620,702 of OZ024923.1, forward strand.
CGCGTGCTTCGCCGAAAGGGCTTCCACCGTTCGTATCCCGAGGGTTCCGTCGTCGTCGTCGTCTCTTTCTCGTTCCTCGTCGTTCGGGACATCGCTCGGGACATCACCGTGACGTACACGTCCTCTTCCGAGCTGCCGTCTGGCTTTTCGATGCCACTGTGTGTGCGTCTCTCTTAGCCTCCCTTTCTTCTTCGGTAGAGGTTCGTTTCCTCGAGGAACGAGAAAGGAATATCATCCCCGGGCAATGAGCCTCGTACCAGGACACGTCCCCTTATTCTCTCCGAGATATACGAGAGACCCTTGCTAAATTCTCTCCTCGTTCATCTTCCAATTACGATGTACCAATTTTTTCCAATCGAGAGAGTTTAATTTGTTTATTCCCGATGCGATATAGCGAGACACAATGAAATATACCAAATAAATTCACCCCAATTTAATTCCCCCGATCAAGAAAAATTCATGATTTTCGTACTTGTTTTTTGCTCGTCGTTTTAGCAATTGAAACGAAAAGGTTTTCCGAGATTTTCGTATGAAAAAGAGTACGAGCGCTTGTGTATAGAGGGCTCGCATTCGTTTTATAAAACTCTTATTCGTATATATATGGGAATATATAGGACCGAGAGAAGAGCACTAAATGCGATGACACTATAGCGACAGTTAGAGTCGGTGAATTACGATTGGCCGCGGCTCTCGTTCTCTCGCTCGCTCGTTGGAAACGTTATGGTTACGAATTGAAAGGGATACGATCGGCGATGGAACGAAACCAAATGGAATGCGGAGGGAAAAGGGAGGAGGGGTGAAAGCACGGGATGTGAAAACGCTCGGAATGGAACGAGTCTCTCGCGGCTCGCGCCCGTCTGCGCGCGCTATACGCTCCGAGTAACGACCAATTAGATAACAAAACGTCAAACAATAAAACCCGTCATGTTTATACCGAAGGGGATAAAAGCCATGGGCTCGCGCGTGTATCTCCTACATACGTATATCGCCGTGCACATCCACGCGCCCGCGCTCGACTATATTTCCGAGAGCGGTGGCTCGCACCCCTCCCACTCTCACGCCACCGTACGGATCTCCCATAAACTACCCGGTACACACGGATGCGCGGACGGTCCTCCTATATAACGCGACTCATCCTCCGGCTTTTACTCGGAAAGGACGCGAACGACGGCTCGCTATTATATTCCATACCTACCCTTTTTTCTTACCAAAACTTAACTCTTAATATTATATATTATGTTATAATAAATATTACAAGAGAAAAGAAAAAAGTTATCGAGCTTTTTCCAAAGGTCGAACCTTTTATTTTTCCCCAAGAAAGTGATCCATGGATGACGTCAGGCTGTAAATTATCCGTTTATCTCGTTTGCATATTCGAGCCTCGTTGAACAAAGCCGAAGATTCTCTTGGAATCCGAATTGGCCGAAGTGAGAGGGTGTTTTCGGGATCGTCCAGAGGGTGCGAGACATTGGTGTCTGTCCTATCGAATTGTAAAATCGAGACGCGTGCGCGGCTTATACTCTCCCTCTCGCTCTTTTGTACAACGTTGGTTCTCGTAAACTCATCGATATCGCGATTCGAGCAGCGGGGTGTAGCGGGTATACCTACCACACAGACACGAGGGACGAATCGAGAGATTTTAAAATGGGAACGACCGTGAGCGACGGAGCGAGATAAGCTTTTGCAACGGGTGGACGAATCTCGAAATACATTGTTCGCGCATCGACCAATCGCCCGGATCTATTTTTATCATTTCGAAAAAGATATGTTTTATCGATGAAAAAGTATAACCGATTTATTTGATAAATAATATATTGTAGATTTTTGGTTACACGTATTTTTTACCTTTATGTGTTACTAAGTGTGAGAAGACGACGACGAGGACGATGGAGACGACGAACGGGCAGAGAGGGATCGAGTCGGACAAGACTAGCGGGGATGAAGCCGGTTAATTGGCATGACGGATAGAGGGGGTGCGAGAGAAGTTGTCGCTTAGTAACATTACGCCGCGATGAAACTGATACGCAACCACCCTCCGCAATCTCGTTCGCTTGCTTCGCAGACCGTTCTCCCTGACGTGCAGACCCTCCCCTTCTTCATCCCCCCCCCCCCCCCCGTCATCCACCGTTTACCCGACACACTCGAACAGACCGTGTCCCTCCGTCAACCGCGCCGTAGTTTACTCTCTCTCTCTCTCTCTGTCTCTCTATCTCTCTTTCACTTCCACGGAAACATCCCCTCTCGACGTTCACGTCGCGTCGTTTCTCTCGCCCTTCCTAGAAATCCCAAGCTTCGCACAGATGATGCGCTCTCGCGGCTAATGTTCTACATTTGCTTCGGAAAGAGAGAGAGTGGGTGAGAGAAAGAGGGAGGTGACGACACGTAACTACACTTACATGTGTAGGAACGAGGGTGTGCGAGATAAATATACACCAGAAAAGACCAGAGCGCGTTCTCCCCCCACCCAAACCCGACGAATATCGATAAAAACTTCGGAATTAAAAAACATTAATCTCGGCATAAAAATGTTTCAAAAGTTTTAACGATTTGGATAATAACGTGAAAAATAATAATTAGAAGTCGAACGAAAAAATATTTGACGCGAAACGAAGCGTAGAGGTCGTATCTACGACCGATAGAAAACCGGTACCGGCGCTTGTAGTTCTTCCCTTCTCCATATAGATCATCGCTCCCAATCTCCCCTCGCTGACTTGTTATTAAATTAATCCTTCGTTTAGCCAAATTGATGCATTGATATCACAGAGCACTCATAACTCACCCTCGCCGCCCACCCATTCTCGCGATCTCTCTCGCTCTCTCCCTCGCCCTCGTAACAACAACCCCCTGCACGAAATGTTTTCTCACCCGTACGAACGGTTGGCTACCAACGGCATTATATACACAGTGTCACATGGTATACGGTACTCTGTTACCCGTGTTGCCGTACAATATAGTACAGTATACTCGACTCGCAGCAGCAGCAGCAGCAGCAGCATCAGCAGCAGCAGCAGGGGTAAAAAACGGGGGCACTCGACGCGTCCACGGACGAGCCAGCCCTCCGATCTTTATATATGTATTTCTGTATATATTTGATTTTTTTCAGCACCGGCGAGGTGTGCCGACCACACCGTGCTTCGAAAAACTTTTTCCTAATGATTAACGCGAATAATTGCCCCTTTAAAAAAAGCAAATTTATTTAGCGATTCGAGTGAAATATTCGACTTGATTTGGTTCGATATGAGAGTTTAAAAAAAAAGCTAGCTGTGGGAATAGAAAAAAAATGGCAAACTCGAGTCCAATCGCGTTATATTTAATTCATTCGAGGATTTTCCGGACATCGGACAAACTACTTTTGACCCTCGTCCATGACGTCCCTCGGCTCGATGCGATCGACCGACACTTCGAGTCTCCTGCGGGTTCAACCCCCGAGACAGGAAAAGCGCCGAGTTTAGGAACCGGAGAGATGAACGAACCGAACAAAAACACTCGGAGCTTTTTACAACCGGCTCTTCTTCTTCATCCCCTTATCGGCTGGTGAAAAAGACTCTCTCGACCAGATAAAACAAGATTGATTACCAAAGAGTTATCCATCGTTTGATTTTGTGTCCTAAATTTATGTAAACTTGGTAGCGCCAATTTCTCGATGAATTCTCGATCGAGTCGACAAATTGAAAGAACAACGCTCGGAGGAAATCGCCAGAGAAATCGGGAAAACCCGGGGATCTTTGGTACGGAGGAAAGAGCCTTGGAGGATGTTGAAGTAGAAATTCATTAGACCCCAAAGAGGTTGCCGCATGTTCGCTGAAGTTATCGCGAGTAATCGACGACGTCTCGCGGTAACGACCCTCGATTATTTGAAACACGAAGGACAGAATCGGGAGGGAATAGAGAGAGAGAGAGCGAGGGAAAGAGGGAAGGGGGGAGAGCGAAGTTTATCCGTTCGCAAGCACGAGACAAATCGTTCCAGAGGCCGAAACACGCTGGTCGCTCGGAATGGAAAGGGCTGTTCTCTCTCTCTCTCTCTCTTAGATACATCGTTCGGTCTGACAAACTGACCAACGACCGCCTCCTCCATTCTCTCCGGTTCTCGGGGTCCGCCGCATTATCGCACCACTGCGGACAGCCCGGCAAAGACCATTTGTACTTTGAGAGAAAAGCCACACGCGCGACTGGGATACTCCGTGAGAAAACAGAAATGGATGAGACGACGAGAGAGAAAGAGAGAGAGAGAACTCTCGCTCCATCGGTGATTGTTTTTCCCTAATGCACGAGGAGCTAGTTCGACCGGAAAAACTTCCAATCGATATACGATCGAGAAGAATAAACGCGAAAAAAAGGAACTATTCATTTTGGCTTCGTTAAATTTTCATCCAATCTCCGAATCGTGGTTCGATTACTTTCGAAATTCGACTCGTTTCATTTGCGCGACATGATTTTTCTCGTAGCCGAATCTTGAAAAAGTATCCTCCGGCTTGAATTGGTAAAATCGCTTTGTTTCTTATAACCGTCGTGAAAAATTATTGTCCTCCCCCCGGTTCGACACGAATTTCTCTCTCTCTCTCTCTATCTTCCTTTCCGGACTGTAGAGAACGTAGCATAGAAATTCATACGGAAGCAATTTTATCTCGAGCATAACCGACGTATGAATGAATGCATGTACGTATAATATAATAGAGCGAAATGGTTTCTTTCCATCCGGCCGAGTTGGTTCTCCCTCCCTCACTCTCTCCCTCGACATCGGAACGAGATGAGAGGACGCGATTTGGATTTTCAAATTCGCCGTTGGAACCGTTCCAAGAAGAAGACTTTCCTAGAATCTTCGAGAATGATGTACCGCCGATTCCGTTACTGCTTTGCCCCCCCCCCCCCCCCCAACCCCAAGTAAATGCCTCCCTTACTTACAGATTTCGCCTCGCGCGTCGTACTTTCGAAAATTGGAATAAATTTCACAAATCTCCATTCGTATGAAAAAAAAAACAATCACATTCGAATATTATAAAAATGAGGAGGAAAATTGATATCTCTAGGGGTAAAATAATTCGACGTTCGATCGAGCTTTGAGAAAAGTTCGTATGATAACTTAAGTATACCTATATATAGGTCCATATTTGTGGTAGAAACGATCCGGATCGGAAGATCCAAGAAACGTTTATTATACGTCGACGATTCGGTCGCTTCGGTATTGCGTTCACGCTGCTCTATTAAATATATATCTCTATATTTACGCGTAGAGCTTTTAGTCGGTGATGGAGCGAGAGACGGGGTTCTCTCGTCGGAAGTTGCTTTCCCGCTATAATATTACGTATAAAGTAATTAAGGACATCGGGCGACGGAGTAACGCGGAAGAGGAGGAGGAAGAGGAGGATGAAGAGGATGAGAACGAACACCGTGAAGCTTCGTCGAGGGTTTTCGTTTGGGTTTGGGGGTGATTTGGAGAGGGGGAGAGAGTGAGAGAGAGAGAAGAGAAGAGAAGAGAAGAGAAGCTGGCCACGGCCTCGAGAGCATGGCCGACAGGTTGGGGAATGCGACATTTACATAGTAATTAAATCGCTGGAGCAAGTGGGTACCGTTGGGGGAGATACTGTGTGCCCGCTTCTGTTGGCTGCTGGCTGTTGGCTGCTGGCTGCTGGCTGCTGCTCCCGGTGTGGAGCCTCGAGCCATTACAGACGCATTAGATTGCGGTAAGCACTTGTTTATGGCGGACCATCCAACCCCCTCTCTCTCTCGCGCCCTCTGTTTCTCTCTCTCTCTTCCTCTCGTTCTCTACATTGGAAAAGCCGCGCGGCGTGCAACCCCCGGCCAACAGCCAGTCAAATTCTCCGTGCTCTTTCCCTGGTATATCTACGACTCTCTCTCTCTCTCTCTGCACAAAAGCTCCGTATATCGACACTCGAGCTAGCGAATGGGCCACCGAGCTATCGATACCACCTATTTACCCCTTGACCATTTTATTTACAAACGGCTTGTTTCTATTCCGAGTTTAATATTGCTTTTTTCGTTTCATTTTAAACGTCGATTTAACGAATGTTTTCTCGGTTTTGTGATGAAGAAGTTTAAGTGGTAAAGCGGCGCGTGATTGCCAAGAAGAGACGAGACAAAAGGACCGCCTCGTGCCTTCAGTACGAAATTGAGCCCACCGAATCCTGGATTAGATGGTTTCTCGTCGCTTGCGAATGCGTCGCGTTCCATCCTGGATTTGACGAGTCGGCCGTGCGCGAAAGGTACGAGATCGAGAGACAAAAGTGGAAACCCGAGGGTATCTACCGATGCCTATAGCAAGAAAATATCTCGAGAGTCTGGAAATTTCACCGTAAAGCACGTTTCTCTCCATGTCGAGTCAAAACTACAACAAACTTTACTCGTTCCGTTACAAACCGCTCCAAACAAAAGACTTCCATGCGAGCCCGCATAAATCGATGTTGCAATTTCCCATATCGGACGAGAGGCGTGATAAAAGCCGAATATATGCACCACCCTCCCACCCACCTCCTCTTTTTACCACCAAGCTCGAATGCAAATTTTGTTGTTTAAAATTGACGAAAAAAGAGAATGTTCGAAGCGTTTTTCATACCCGTAGACGCAACGACAGAGGTCAGTCTTTCCCCCAGTTATTGGCGACACCCTTCGTGAGACACGAAGCTCGTGGCGAATACACCGAGGAAGCTGAGGGTGTGGGTCGCTCTCGAGCCAACATTTACATTTTTATTAAAAAACATTCACAAGTCCGCGACACGGCGGTATAACGCGGAGATAACGGATATATGCAGGAAGAGTGGGGTCGGGGGGGGGGGGGGGGGGTGAAAGGGCGACGCGGGGAGTGAAGCGTACGAATGCTTTCTCTCTCTTCTTCTCTTCTTCGTCTTCTTGTTCGCAACCGCGCGCACGAGAACATTCAATTATCTTAGTAATCCTACAATTATAGCCAACGGATTTACTAGGCGAAGCTGGTGCTCGTGCTCTCTTTCCCTGCCCCCCCGCCCCTCTCTCCCTCTCTCTCTGTCTCTCTCTCTCTCTTGCCGCAGCATCCCCGTTACTAGCGGGAAATCCCTCTATGTATATATATATATCAAAACGAACCCCTACCACCACGCGTTCTCCCAGTTTTGTTTTCTCTCCCGTTTATACAATATCCCCCCCGCTCCCTGCCCCCTCCCCACACCACCATTCTGTCTCCCGTCGCACGAGCGACCTATTTAAAATAGTCAAATGGAAAAAATAGAGAAAAATTCGTTGTAACGCTGATGAAGAAAAAAAACAAAAAAAAAGAAATAGTCGAGGGGAAAAAGTAGATTGTGAAAAAAATCGTTACTCAGGGGGGATGATATATAGATCGTACGATTTTCATTCGACGTTATCTAATCGAATATATACTGTACTTGGAGGAAGAACGTTATCAACGATAATATCTCTATAATTGAAGGTATCGTGGATTCCGTCGAGTGTCACCTTCTGTCGTTTTACAGATAAAAAAAAGGGAGACGTAGTACAAATAGACCGAAACGGACGATGAAACACTGATGAAAATCATTGGAAAAAAAAAATCGAATAAATGAGCACGGGGCTTCGTTTGGTCATAATATTTTTTTATTTTTACAAAATATTTTCAATAAATATGTGAAAGGGGGGGGGGGGGGGGTGGAGTTGGAGGATATATATCGAGGCGATAGCACACGATACAACGTTCCGATTCCATTGGGTCCTGCTCGTTCGGGGTTGTGCCTGCCGCACGCACGAGAGAAACAGAGAGGACGAGTTTACGATGCGGCGCGTGTGCATAAGGGAAGGAAAGCAGATGGAATGATTGGTGGAGCCACGGGGATGTACCGGGGGGCGCGCGACGTCGCACACCGTAACGCTTGTGTACCTACCGTTTGCATACACCCTGCTATCACACTCAAACCTACACCCGTATTTTACGTATCCAACGATTGCATTTCACCGTTGCGCAGTGTTCGGGTTACTTTTCACGCGCCGTCCTTCGCCGTTCTCTCCCTCCCCCCTCCCTCTCTCTCTCTATGTATATATATATATATAGGAGAGGCCGCTCATAGTCCGATATACGCGAAATAACGATTCGCTCTCGACCACCGAGCTCGCCAGCTTCTATCTATCGATCTGCGTTTTAATTATTTTCGCGCAGCGCCGCCACGAGAGTACTCTCCTGGTCGCGTCTCTCTTCTTCTCTGTCGTTCTATATCTATACAAGGGTTAGGTATACGAGATACGGCATTGCTCTCTCTCTCGTACGTTAGCTCGCGATAAAACCATCGCGTTTACGTTATTATATAGCTCTATGTATATCGATAGGTGTGTATACAAACAAGCTCGACGTTATACGTCCAACGTTTCACCGAGAGACAAGCTCGACCGGTAAAAATCTGATCGTACGGGGAAAATCCTCGAAACCTTAATCCGAGAGGCGCAACCTCGTATTCTACGTAATAAACGTACGTATCTATAACATATATATATATATATGTTCGAGGCAGATTAAAAAAAATAGTCGAATCGTGGTAGGATTTGGATTAAAAGGTGCTCTTATCGATGCGCACTTTGCACAAGGGAGAAAGAGAGAAAGAGGATTGAGGACCAAAAGAAAACAAGGATTCGTCGAGGGAAGAAAATTTTAATCGTTTACGTAATATCGAAATGACATCGATCAGACCGAGTCGAAAATTGTACCAACGCGAAAGAAGAAACACGAGAGGCGAGGGTTGCATCGAGCCATTAAAAGTGCATCGATGCACCATATCGGCTACAAAATATCTCCGATATATATATTTTACTCAATTTTGTTTTTTTCTTCTCTCCGTTGTTCCGAATCAAACGCGTATCAATTTCATTCCGAACGTGCAAAACGCGTATTATACTTTCACCATTACACGTATAGTCGATGTGGCGCACATGCGCGGGTATACTTTTCGATGCGCTCTCGTCGTAGTCCCGAACCGCGAATACGGGCAAATGTTTGCATCGTCGTTGACCGGCGCGAGATGAGGGTTTCGGTTCGGTCGCGTATATGGACGACAGGTGACATTGATTTGTCGATATGTTTTGCCGATAAGAGGAATTTATCGCATACGTTTTAACGCGATGGTTACTCTCCACTATAGCGAAAATTATCCGCGAGAGAGGATGAATCGTGTACACGCGGCGAGCGCGACAGAGAGAGAGGAAGTTTGATCTCCACGTTTTGTATATATGGATATACGGGTTATATGTACGTATAGGTACGTGTGTCGTATTAAACGTATATAGTTATATACCGCGTGGACCCCTCATATCCCGATTGGAATTATGCGGTTGGACATAATATAGTTAGAACGTTATAAATACTCGTCGTCGTGAATCCAACTTCAATTTCGTTTTGCGCCCATCAATTCCGATCGTGATTATTAATACCGGGCTAATTTATACTTCGATCCTCGATTAAGGATACGAAATAATATCAACGAACGATTGTGTCTATCGTTACCAGGCTCGTAACAAACATCGAATAAGGGATGATTTAATTGGCAAAAGAAAGAACAAACATCAAACATTCGATCGACGATCGAATTTTTTCCCCCCTCAATGAAACAATTATTCTTGTATAAATTTAAGGGTAACAATGGGACTTCGTGAGAAGCGCAAATATTATACGAGTTTGAAAGAAAAGGATCGTCGGGCTCTCGGTTAAAATCGAAATGTGTCTTTGGTTATGGCGAGCCTCGTTCCTCCTCCCTCTGAAATACTTTGCACGCGTTTTGTCCAATGAATTTCCAGGGGTTATTCGTGTATGTTCCGACACTATACGAAACGAGAATGAACCGAACGAAGAGAACCAGGTAGAAAGCAAATACGCTGTACGTACCCTCTGCGTAGTACGAATCGATTTTTACCGTTCGTTTTTTTTATTATTATTATTTATTTTATTTTTATTTTATTTTTCCAAAGCACCGAGAGTGGTTCCCGTTCGATGCATTCGTGTGAAAGTTCGAGTTACCTTGTATCAAATTTGTCAGAGATCGAACGTTTTTTAATGACCTCTCGTCACTGCCTCCCACCACATACGTATATCACGAAATTTACCTGGGGCGAGAACGAGGAGACATTTATAATACATCGAACCTAACAATGGCCATTCACAAATTTCTACGATGAGCTGTCTACCATTCACCCTCGTATATATATATAATTTTTTTATAGGCATATTATTCCGACGGTTAGGTATCTTTCTAAACAGTTCGAGTGAGAAAATAAGTGAATTTATCGTTTCTTTATTTTCGTATCATTCAAGCAGCTTATTGTACACCTGTGTCCCGTTTATCGACGCAAAGACTTTTAGCCTATACATATATATATGTATATTGAAATAAAGTGACGAATAGTTCTACGGCGGATCATACTGATCCGTCGCGTTGTATAATTCGATAACGAAATCCCGACGACGGGGGTTGTGACGAAGTGAAGAAAAAAGAAACGAGGGCTAGCCGCGGTAATACAGAGGGAGCTTGTATGAAAAAGAAAACAAAACAAAAAACATCCCTCGACGGAGAACACGGAGGGAGTCATCGCGAAAAATGCCCCACGCTTTCACTCTCTCTCTCTCTCTCTCTTACTCGATATTATTGTTGGTAAAAGGCGAGAGTGGATTATTAATGCTCAGTCGACAGGTCGTAAAGAGGCAGAAAGTGGAACGGGGGAGGTGAAAAAAAATGAAGGGGGGCACGAGAGAAGATGAAAAAAAGGATGATAATGCCGGGTGAAATATAGCGGCTGGCGTGCGCGAGAGGAGAACGAAGAGAGAGAGAGAGAGAGAGAGAGAGAGAGAGAGTCGCGTATTAAGCCTCTCACAGTGAGCGGAACACCGGGTGCGGGCGCATTTGCGATGTGACAGCCGAGCGAACCAACGAGCAAAGTGACTGAGAGAGAAGGAGGGATGCTGCAGCAGCAGGAGCAGCGGACGAGCAAAGCTGGCGGAATTAGGCCCTCGGCAAGAAGGACGACGTTTTTCACTTCTCTCTTCGTATCTCGCGAGAGGCTAAAACGACGCTTATTAAATTAGTGATCCGTTTGGAGCTTATTATACGCGTACCGAGTTTATACAACCTCGACAAACCGTTCCAACCGACAATCATTAATTCCTTGAAAATAATACTTGTATCGTATAAGTACCATGAAAATATCTCAACCCTTCTCGTCATAATATTGATAATATATTTATAAATAAATCGTTCGATATGCTCGACTTTTTATAAAGAAATCATAAATCGGTATTATCGGTATGGTGACTTTATTAAAATGGAAAAGAGTGTTTATAATTGTGGGAGTGTGTATTACACGATATAGTCAGATATATAGTACATCTACGATCTGGGACTGTGGCCGAGATAAGCTCGCTCTTGTCATTTGGGGATGAGAGGAGAAGGAGGAGGAGGAGGAGCCCTCGGCGAAGGGAGCGAATGGCAGAGAGAAGATGCAAATTCGTATGGTAGGAACGTGTGGTATATAGAGGATTTGAACAACGGGGGATTTCGAACCGGGTGGAGGAAGAGAGAGAGAGAGAGAGAGGGGGGGGGGGAGATAGAAAAGGGAGGGAAGCAATGTGCAACAAAAGCCCTGTGTGTATGATCGTCCATATACCTACGAGACTTCCACCTCTCCCTCTCTCTTTCTCTCCCACTTTGACCCCCTAGTACATTTTGATTTAGCTGCATACGTGGCTTACTGACGGATTATTATAACGAGGCCACAAAGAACGACGGACGGGGGGTTAAGAGGTGTTACAGACTGTACCCGGCTCGTTCCTATATCCTTCTGGTGCGACGAGTAGACGAACGACAAATTTCCAAACTTCACCCTTTATTCAAAGTCGAACGGTCGATGGAGGGGACGACGACGACGTTATATCGCTGTATAAACCCCGAATTAAAGAGACCGCGGGTAGTTTCAAATTATACACAGATTTTTCACGCTTTGAAATTAATACGCTTACGTTTCAAAAATAAAGAAGAAAAATTTCTATGTTTTTCATACAGAGAGAGAATAGAAAAAATCGCACCCATCGCAGTCGACTTGCATCGCCTAATTTGACTCGATATTTCGGGCTTCTATTCCCCATTGTTGGAAACGACAGATTTGTGTGGGCAAAGTATCGAAGACGTTTCAAAGGCCCTCGGGCTCGTAGACCGCGTCCCATTACTATTATAACAGTTTACCGGTGTGCGTACGTATAAAACGACGGCGAGAAAGATTCATCTTGGAAAGCTTTTGAAAAAAAACCCATAGACGCGTCATTGACGACCTTTATACATATATATATATATATGTGTGTGTAAAGATCGGTATAGACGTACGTTGGCAGGGTCTGGCAACGAGCCGGATGCGAATGCGCATACATCTCGTTCGTTCCACGGCTCTACCAACGTCCACACAATGTCTATAGGACCGAGTCGATTTTCCCCTGGGTATCCTATACATAGGTAGGTGATGCCCGGGTAAACTCGCCAAGGAGATTATTCGATGATTTGTTCGACGTGGCAACTCGGAAGCTACGCCACACGTCGTTGTTGCCTCGCGACGTTATATTCTATCTATCTATCTCTATATATATATATATTAGATTTGTGACTCTCGAGCCACGAGCGAGTTTACCGATGACCCGAGAGCGTACGCTCCGTTTCACGCGTTATTCCAGGATTTCACCTATGGGGGATGAAATTTTCCGTGCATATAGACACATCTCTATCCGGAAACGTGTATTCCGTTTGTCCAAGAATTATTATGAAACACACATATTGTACCAAAGTGATACGATTTTGATACGAGCACGTTGACGACGATTGGTATTACCGATCGTAATCGTTTGGGCTACTTCGATAATACGAAAGGATAATAGATCGTCCAGTCATCGGGGTTTGCTCAAGGAAAATTTCAACAAAGATCGAACAATCTTTCTTTTTCAATATTTCCAAACGATCGTATAAAAAAATTGATAAATCGATCCGAAAATAAAACATTTTGATAACGATCGGAAATATTTGTTTTTGGGATTATTTAAAAATTTCAATCAAACGCGTCTCTCGACAGATTCGAACGTTTAAGTAGGTACCGAAGCGCGCTCATAAAATTGTCGCAACCGGATGAATCGTGGCGCGGGCGGGAAGCTACCGGCACTAAAGCCAGGAATAAGATCGATGAGTCCGGCGGCGACGCGCAACGATTCACGATTGCGCCGCCGGAGAGTCGACGAGAGGCTAGCAGCTTGGAGAGATTAGTCGCATCTGCCATATCCGTGTGCAGGATCGAATCTCGCGTTTGGCCGGGCGGTCCGACGCTCACCACCGATATACCGATGGATATTCCCTTCCCCCCACCCACCCACCCCCTCGACGTTCCACCTATCTCATCGAGAATACATCGTCCAACTTGGAAAATATCAACCGCACGCAACAATAATGATGTCGGCTTTCCACGCCGGGCCTCTTCTTCGGCTTTCTCATCGATCATCGACCGGTTATTATTTAAGCCGCAACGTGACGTCATTAATGTCTCGTTAGGGGAGGAAAAACGTACCGCAGTCTCTCACCAAGGCTTCGTACTCTCTCTCTCTCTCTCTCTCGTCGAGCGCAGTTTTTCGTGTAACGAAAGTAACAAAGTCGTGCGACCGCGTATATTACATAATCGAATACGCGGGTCTACAGATTTGACGCGTATCCACGACCTTGACTATGACAATGATGTATCGTTTTTTATATTTTCCCATCAAGGACGAAAAAACTAGAATGGAACGAGGCAAAGAAGGACTTGGATGTTGAGAAATAAGTGGGAGATGAATGAAATTCTATTTTTAATGAGAATTATATTTGTCGGTCCATCGAAGAATCTATCAAAATTTAAGAGCGATGTAATATTCGTTGGAATAATATGATAGAAAGATTGGTGAACGAGTAACGAAGCGGTCGATACAACGGTAGAGATAATTATCCGGGGCGATAAAACGAAGAGAAAGGAAAGAAAGACAAAAAAAAAGACGACGAACCGTATGGACTGTTACGATAGATTGAGAAAGTTCATATATCTACCATAACAGCGTACGCGTACACCAAAACAGCCTATACCGTATATCGCATAATGAAAGGACTCGACGACGAGGGTCGGCCAATTTGTAGGAGGGGTGGCGATATTGTGTAATATAATTTCTGTGGAGTGCCAAAAACTCACTCTCTCTCTCTCTCTTTCTGGGGTGTGCAAAGCGGACTAGGAAAAGGGAGAGTCAAACAACCCCTCGATATATTCTACGTCCCTTTGCCTTCAATAACACGAGAGATCCGGTAGTAGCAGTGCACTTTTGACTGCGCCCGTGCCGCAGCTACCTCTACGAAAAGCCTGAAACGCTTGCCCCCCTCTTGCTCTTTCTCCCTCACTCTCTCTCTGTTCACCGCATCGTTGACGACCACCGGATATCTCCTTTGAATCGGGACGCCCCAATATAACGCTCGAACGCGTTCGCGTCTTTCGTATATTTAACCAAAGTATATAGTGTGCCTATATAGCGAGCAGTGTGCCGAATGACTGATTGGCTAAAAAAGAAAGAATATCACTTTTGACTCTGGGAGTTCCTTGCTGTCTATTTCGCAGTCCACAACCTACGTGCGTGTGTGAAATACTATATTTCTCACCAACGCGTCAATTTCCATAGCTCTATCTCTATCTCTCTCTATCTCTCTCTGTCGCACGCGCACGTCCTCGTTCTCTAACCGGAGCGGCAGCTGCCTATATTCGGTGGTCCCTGTTGCTATTCCCCACACGCATTTACGTTACACAGACAGTGTGCCGTAAACGCAGTGCGTTCAACCCCCGTGAAGATCACGCGGTCCTTTTAGCATTAGCCGATGGGTAGTACATAGGTCTCGAGAAACATCGACAATGGACAATGGACACGTCCCATTCCGATGGTATTAGCGTTAAATTTGGGCCTTCCGAAACGTTTTAATAACATAATGCGACACGGAGTCGAGGATTTGTTACGCTCGAGTTATTCCGGATCCGCTACCGTGTTTGTGTATTGTTAGAGTCAAAGATGAAGAAAGGACAGACCCGATGCGTCGATGAGCCAAAGATTTCAATTTGAGATCAGCCGATAATCTGCCTGAGAATTATCCCCTCATCCTCCGTATCGTCATATCGTAACGTTTTTTTCTCTCTCGATAATCGAAAAAAATTATATTCGATCGCATCTCATTTATGTTGGATAATAGAGTCCCGTGTGGAAAATAGTCCGGGATATCCAAAATATACACGGATCCCGTTTAGGCTTCGACGTGGAATCCCTAACAGGGATTTCCTGAGTACTGCCATCAAAGGTCCTCAACAGGCTCTCATACGTTTCCATAATACGAATTAACAGGGGCTTGATGGGTGTTCCAATGGAGGGCCCCATCAGGTGCTAACAGGGCAGTGGCTAATTTTTACAATAAGTTTAACCGGGCCTTGATCGGGCAAACTAATGTGGGCCCAGTTTGGTTCATTTGGGATTTCCTTAACAAAATAAATTATGCTTTCATCAGGATTTCCAGTAAAAAGCCCAATCTGATGTACTAAGGTATACTCATTAGAAATATCAATAAAGGTTCAAATAATAATAGACGACTTGAATGAATAGTAATTGGTAACTGGTTCCTTAACTGCCTTTTATGCTAATATGTTGTTCATTCAACAATCCACTCATCATTTAAAATGAATTTGAAAGAAAACGATTCTTTGAAATTCTTTCAAAGAAGACTTTAAAAAAAATATAACTACTTAAAAACATATAAAATTTTATTAAAATTATCACTTATACATGAAGCAAAGTCAGGTCGCAAGTATTAAGTGTTCCGTTTGACTCTAAGCACAGCTGCAATACGTAGCGAATGTGGACGGTGCGCAAAAGAATAGTTATAGATTATTATTAAGACCGCAAAAGATAGTATAAATGAGTTCAAAGTTGGATATTAAAAAATATTGCTAGCATTTTCTACTGTTATCTATATAATTAATATATGAGTTTGTCTCGGAAGAGCGCAGTGGCTCAGGGGATAGGGCGCTGGGTTCTCGCGCAGCGGATCCGGGTTCGATCCCCGCAGTCGACACGAATTTTTCTAAGTGTTTTTCAGCAATACTGGCGGTTCGGATTCCGCCAAAAAAAGATAGTTAAGCAGGTTGTGAAAAATTAAGGATAAAAATGGTAGATTTGTAAAAACCCAGAAAAAGCGTGTTGAATTGAAACTACCACGTTAACGTAATGTATAAATTTATCTTGTTGGCATTGTGTAAAATGGTAAAAATTTTAGAATTTTTATTATAGATTTTTTATTATAAGAACATGTTATAAAGTTGCTGAAATGTATAAAAAATATATATATAGAGCTTCTTTCAAAATATGAGTGTTGCGTATTGCAGCGAAATACAGGGGAGACATAGGGAAGTGCCAGGGAACAGAGAGAGTAATTGCGGGATTTCTATAGAGACGATATTGGAAAATGTAGGTGTAATCAGGGAATCCTAGTATGGCCCCGGTAATATTTCCACTAAAGGACCCGTTTTAAAAAGTGGGACAATCCTATACTGGACCTGAAAGGAATCCAAACAGGGGCCCGGATACAATTGGGGAAAATTAACTGGGCCCCGTAGATATCCCGGAAAAAATTTCCACACGGGGTGTCCCATATAAAGCAGGCCTTGCGAATTGACACGTTTCGTACGAGCTATTTACCAGGACGTATATATGTATGTTATAATTATAATTTTTCGAGGTAGAGTGCGCGCGCGTTGCATTCGGATTATCCACGCCCGACTAACTACGTACCTAATCCAATTCGTAATAATAGTTTTGTCGCGCGTGTGACGATCTGTTCTGCTTTTCGATTCTTCCTTTCCCCCTTTGTCCACCCCGCCCCGACTTAAATATCGTATAAAAACGTTGGGCGCGAATGCGAAAAATGCACAGTCTAGACATACGTCGTATATAGGCTTGCGTATATCATGATAGACGCAACGCAAGAGCGGAAACGAGTCTACGCGCAGTAAACTATTCTTTACCTGCCAGCGCCGTCGTTAATAAAGTTTGATGTTGCGGAAAATTAGGTCTCAATTATCCGTTGGTCCGAGGGTCCAAGAGGGGGAGAATGGATTCGAAATCTATATATAGAGAGAGATGGCTCGTCGCAGTGCCGCTTTCTCGCTCGAACATTATCATCCCTCCCCTGGGGCTAAACCATAAAGAGAGTTTTCGAGCGACAATGAGACGAGGTTGGAAGCATCGGGACATAATACGACGTGAAGCTAGCGCGAACCTGGCGTGGAACGTCGAAAAATTTCACGAGTGTCGAAAAGTCACGTCGGCCGATCTTCCCTTTCCGTTTTAAGCATCCCCTCGTGACAGGGGTAGGACCATTCATGGATGGACTTTGTGTCCGCGTTACGCGCCGCGTTTCCGCCTCATTCGACACGGCAATGAAATACCGTTGAATCGCAAAACTAATAACGCCCGGATGATGATTCGCCCCGATCGACAAATATTCCAATAGCCAAGATCGCGCAATTCGCCCGGTTACGAGATCGATCGAGACCATCGAAACGGAGCCCAACGTTTAAAAAAAATACTCGGTGCTTATGGAAAAAGAATGGGAGTCGCGAAGGGAGCAAACGAGATCACGACAAACAACTTGTTTTGCCCCGTTTCCGCAACCGTGCCTGCCCCCCTCTTCTCCTCCGTCTCTATCTTCGCTTCGGCCATAGTGTCCATCCCTGTATAGTATATGTAGGTATATACGGTTTGGATACGCGCGTAGGTTGGAGAAAGGGGGTTGAAACGTGTATCTCAGCGTGAGAGGCTGAGGAGGGTGAGACTCTGGTTTCATGCTGGTCTCCGGAGGGCGGCACTGCTGAATTATAGGTAGCTACCGAGTACGATAGGTTTGACCGGGTGTACGTATGCGCGGTATCCGCCAAGGTGTCCTGTGTATCGTTCCCCGAGACGGGGGTTTACTTAATCTGGACAGCATGTAGTAAATACCTGAGAGCCTACTGGGCCAAATCCTATTGGTTATCACGGTGTAGCGTCGAATCAAACTTTACGACGATCCGATAAGTTTCGATAAGACATTCGCTAAGATGCTTGGTTCGAGTCTGAAACGTACGAGCAGCATTTCGAGGATCGTTAATTATCCTTTCGTCGAATACACGTACGAGTGAAATAATCAAGCTTAGAGCGTATCGCGATCGAATCCGCATCGGTCTCTCGTTATTCCGAGAGTCGAGTCTCCTGCTCAGCCTCTTTGCCGGATACCTATTCGAGACCACATATCTCTTTTTAAGTATCCCTCAAACACCCAAACTCCGAAATCGGAGCTAAATTCTCTTCCATGCGAGTCAGCGAACGAAACTGGTAAAGTGGTAGTAGTAGTAGAACCGAAGTAGTAAACTATGGTATAAAGTGTCCGGTAGCGTCCGGTGCCAGCCAACCATGTATATGTGTGTACATGTGTGTACGCTCTCTCTTTCGGAGCTTCCAGTGAATGTATTCGGGCGTTTTGGCCGGTGGTACTGGTCAGTCGAGAGTTCCGGGTTTGTTGGCGGTGTGATGTGGGCTATGAGGGAGAGATGGAGAACGGAACTCTCATCGTGCGCGCGACTACGCGCGCGTGTGTGTGTGTGTGTGTGAATGTGTATTGAGAGAACGAGAGGGCCAGAGGCTAGAGAATAAGAAGAGGAAAAGGGGAGTAGAAAGAGAATGAGAAGGATCATGAGGATCGCGAAGAACCAAGCGAAAAGAGGAAGTGGAACGAGGAAAAGGAGAAGGAGAAAGAGGAGGAGGTGGAAGACAGCAGCGGTGGTCGATGTGCTATATCGCGAATCTCGTTGCCGGAGCTCTGAGTTGTGCTCTGTTGGAACCAGAGAGAGAGAGAGAGAAAGAAAGAGAGAGAAAGATAAAGAGTGAGCGAGAGAGGAAGCGAGAGAGCCCCTAGAGCGCCCTAGCCTCTTGTTTTATTCAGTCGGGATCATAAATTACGAGTTTAAACACACAATGAAAGACGCTTAACAAGAAGCTAACGCGAGATTGAGAGGCCACGCCTCTCCCCCTTCGTCGTGCATACGCCGAGAGCATCGCACGAAAGCTCTTCCGCTGGAGCAGATTCGGGACGACCAATGAGAGCGTTGGTAACGCCCATTTGCCCCACTGGAGCGTACCCTCGCGAACGAGAAAGGCTCTAACGTACTCCGCTTTCCCACTCCACGAAGCCAAGAAAGCTCGCCTATCGGAGCTCCTCGTTGCGAAAGCACGAGGGAGTGAGAGAGAGACAGAGAGAGAGGGTCAACGAGGTGGGGATGGAACGAGAATCGAGTGTAACGGAGGGATGCTGCGGAACCCAACGTGCCGCCGGATAATCGTGCAAGAGCGAACGCGTCGTCGGGCGACAACACGACAGTCGATTCGATCCCTAGTCTCGGAGAGAGTCGATCGCGCGCATTCACCCCGTTGTCACCGACGAGAGTCTCGCGCCGGAAAAAAAACAAATCAACCCGATTTGTCGATCTCGAATCTCGATCAGCTTCGGTTTGGGTCAAAGTTTAACGAGTACTCGTGATAATTTAATCGTAACGCACTGTGATTGTCCTAATCTCGATACGAAAACTTTGGGAGCCAGATTTTCCAAGGAGCGGTCCGTTTCGTCGACGAGCCAGAGTGCAGTGGTGGTTTTCCGTTGATCGACAGTGACAAAGTGATCAGTCCAATGGGACAGGGAGTCTGGCGTATTACTGGCGCAATGTGCAGTGAAAAATAAAGGAGAAACGAGTGTCGACGAGGACGATGATTCGAGGAAAGACGATGAAAGACTGATCGGCGTGTGAGGGCGAAACGCGAAAGTTTACCGCGACTCATCGCTTGGAAATAAAAGAGCGTGTTATTATGCGCGGTTCGAGATGGTTTGCTCCGTGACCAATGTGGCAAAGACACTCTGCGGTGAGAATAGCAGCAGCAGCAGCAGCAGCAGCAGCAGCAGCAGCAGCGGCAGCAGCATCGGCAACAGCAGCGGCAACATCGGTAACACGAGTAGCATCGGGAACGATCACAGCCTCGCCAACGGTATACTCAATCTCGAGACGACGCATCGTCGTTCGATAGAGGCGATAATCGATCTTCACAACAATCATCATCATCACCATTCCCATCGTTACGCAACCCCATATAATAGACTGAGAACGCGACGTTCGAGCAGCAGCAATAGCGTCAGCAGTAACGACGAGATCCACGGGAATTCTCAGTCTCATTCGCGGATCATCGAAAGACCGATAAGAGACGGAATGTCGTCGCTGAGCGACGCTCATCGCCGGAGCAGCAACAGTGCTGCAAACCACCTCGTAGATCCTGGTGAACGCAGCTCCTCCGCAGGTTCCTCCCTGGGCTCGTGTTCGCCACCACCTGCCTCGAGCCATTCACCACCACCCCCGAGGCCACCCTGGCTCCACGATTTTCACGCGGCGGCATCACCCCACGTTCTCCAATTTTTGAATCTGAGCGCCGCCGGTGGTGGTATGCTCGGCAGTCAACCCCTTGCCGCCCTCCACTCAATGGCCGAACGGAGTCACCATCAGCAACAGCAGCATCAGCACCAGCAACAACAGCAACAGCAGCAACAACAACAGCAACAGCAACAGCAGCAGCAAGCCGCGCAACAAGCTGCCGTCGCAGCCGCTGCGGCACACCAACAGGCGCACGTCGTTCAACTCCAGCAACAGCAACAGCAACAAGCTGCTGCGGCTGCGGTCGCCCATCTAACGGGAATCACCGGTACCGGAAGCACGCAACCTCAGGGACAATCTTCACCGACCGGTAGCGGAAAGCACAGTCCGGCCACCTCGATCACCTCCGTCGGTAGCAATCCTCATGGTATCGACAATATTCTTTCGAGGCCCGCGGCTGCCGTCAACGCTCATCCACAAGTTTCCGTCGCGGCCCCTCATGGATTACCGCCCGCGCCACATCCCCAACACCTCACAGCCCCGAGATACTCGATGCACGCTGGATTCACCGCTTCGGCAGGTTTGCGGCTTTTCTCTCTTTTCATTCTTCTCGTGGTTTCCGCACGATCGGAGCTTTTGGCGGTGATTACTTGATTTTTCTAAGATAAGGAGAATGAGACAGAGGTGGCTTTCTTGTGTCACGATCTTTTGAATCGTACGAATCTGCCGTTGTCTCCTTAGGTGATGTCTCCTTCGTAAAATATCAAAGCACGTATTCCGGTTATGGGAGGGAAGAGGGCGAGAGAGAGAGAGACTCGATATTTGGGAAGGGAAGGCTCGTACGCGACAAGGGGGTTTTTTCCAAATTGCTACATCACCGGAGGACCGCGTTCGGTGCGTCGCGTCGCGTCGCTTTCCTCCGTTTAGAATGCTTCGAAGACAACGTGACGTGGGATAGTATGGTGTAACAGGAATCGTGCTTCAATATCGAAATTCGCATTCTCGACGAGAACCCTTCCGTCGGATATCTCTCCCTCTCTCTCTCTCTCGCTACAAGTTTCATATTCACCGAATAGCCCCGGATTTTCTCCGAATTCAAGGTGTTCCTTCCCGATAATGCTATATCGATATCTTCGCATATTTGTATCGCACGACTACAGTGTTGTTCTTTTCACGAAATATTTTAGGAATCGGACAATTCCAACAGAGGACGGAACCCCGCCATCCCGCTGTTTATTGGCCAGGCCTTCAAGGATTGGTCAGCGATCCACTCGCGTGGCGAGCGAGGCTTCACTCGTGTGAGTATATATACATATATATTATTTAATATAACGAGCCTGCTATTTACAATCGGTGATTATTGAAATTGTTCGAAATCATCCCGAGCAGAGAATTGATCAAGCTGAAAGTTGGCATTGCCTTCGTGGCTACAATTCGAATAAGACAACCACGACAAGAATTTGAAAATGGCAAATAAATGAGAAGGCTCATGTGGAAAAATACACAAAAATCGATAACACGTCTTTAAAAATGGATGGAAAAATAATTAAAAGATCACATTGTGATTCGAGCCCGATGGAACATCGGAAAAACTGATTAATCTTCTACTCGGAATCTAGAGGCAATATAATTACCATACTTCGTGAAAAGATACTAAATATCTATTGTAAAAAAATGTAAATAATTTGGAAAGCAGTGTCGCATTTCGATCGTTTGGCGAGAAGATGATTTTGAAGAGGAGAATGTCGCTCGTACGGATAGTCACGGTGGATTACACCGGGTGTGCGCGACCCTCGTTCCGCTCGACGATATCATATATTCAATATCACGAGCGAAACCGAGATAGAAACCATGTTTTCCATTCTCCCGTGCTTTCTCTCCGTTTATTCCCGGGCTCGTAACGCGGACCAACGCGGTCTCTTCTCGTTCAGGGTTCGGGTCCCTCCGCACGAAGGGCTTTTCTCTACACTCGCGCCAATAATTCGGCGACACGGCGAGATGTGCTACAAAAGCGAGTAGACCAAACTCAAAACGAATATTACGCGATTGATTCCATTTGATTATTTGATCTGGTATCTCCAATTTTTTCATAAATTCTGTTAAACAAACAAATATATATATCGAGAGTTTTCTCATCCTTTTTGGTCGGCCATCGAGCTCGTACGAGCGATCATTTTTATCATCGCAACTGGTTGTTCGGTATGGAGTGGTACGATACCGTGTAGAAAAATTTATGTGAATTTCGGTGGACGATACGAGAGAGAAGAATGGAGGAGCGAAGGTAAAAGAGAATCGAGGGGCGTTTCGCATGTTCGCGTGTTCGGTAATAACGGAGAGCTTCCGTCATTCGTCGAGGAAGAGCCCACGAAGAAACGATCGCCACGGGAGCAACATCGACCCTCTGTTTATGTCCAGGCCGCTCGCCAATCCTCGATAAAAACAGCCCCCCTCGAACGTTTTTCACGCTCTCGCGACGCGTATTTTCCCGTAACGTTATGGGACCTATATATCCATACTTCGTGCCTGATATCCCAGACTTGTTCCTTGTATATATCCGGCGTAAACGTCGCTATATCCCGATCGAGACGAACCTTCCTTCCTCCTTCTTGTGTTGGTCATCCAGGGATGCTTTCTCGTCCTCCATATACCTATGTAGGGCGTACACGAGGGCCAGGGAGGGAGAGAGAGAATCATCTATAGAATCAGCTCGATCTCTTTCCGAGTTGGAAAAATTGCTGACTACGCCATTTCGGACTCTCGTTTTCTCGATCTTCGTTCTCATTTATGTTCGAGGAATATCGTCCCGTCGGAGGGATCCACTTGGTACTCCAAATTAACAAAAAAAAATCACACGCACCCCTTTTTATCACCGCTCGAATCATTTTTATCTGTGTGTCTCGTTGACTGTTTTTTATTTTCCAAGTTGCCACAGAAAACAATAATTAATAATGAAAAACGGAAAAAGAAGTGATCGAGGTGATAACCGAATAAATTGTTTCTGGCATTCGTATTGCGCTCGGGAGGAAAGAGAGGGAGAATCAAGAGCGCGGATTAATAAATGTACGTGGTCGGGAGGTGGGGTCGGTTCGGCCGCCTCTTTCTCATTAGTTAATTCCACCCGGTAAGGAGAATATCGTACTCGTCGCAGATGTGTACTCGACCTTCCTCATCCGGTGTCCTCTTCGTCCCACAGTATCATATCGTAATACACGTGAGTGTAAACGAAGAGAGCGAGTCCTCGGATTGGTGCGGAAGTAGGAGACCCGCTGTTGCGAAACTGGTCGCTGGACCAAAAAGGAATATATCGGTGCACGAGAGACAGAGAGAGAGAGGGCGAGAGCCTCTCGGTCCTCTCGCTCATAATAACGCGTATCCGTGTGAATGTAGAATATCTCCTGTGCATATATATATGTATATCAAATAGATGCATATAAGGCAGAGAAGAGAGAGGTGGTGGAATGCGGTAAGCAGCTCGTTAGAACCCTCTCCGCCGACTGGCCATTATTGCCTCGTTCCGTATTCCGTTACAAATTGCTTTATTAAATTTAAGTCCCGCAGGCCTCCCGCCTGTGCACCGACCCGGACACTTGCTTCTCGTTTTCTCTCTCTCTCTCTCTCTCTCTCACTTTACCAAAACCCTCCGTTCGCCGGGGGTCCTTATCCCTGTCTCTCGCATCACCGTTTCCCTCTTGCGAGTACCAGGGGGAGCCCTTGTCCACACATACGCCATTAACCAGAGCGGTGGCCAGTGTCCAGCGACCAAGAGCCATATATACCTCGTATATATATATCGCAAGCTAATACCAGCTGGCGAGCTATGAAAAACTCTTAATTGCCGATGCCAGAGGTATCTCGAATAATGGCAAGTAATTATTTCTTTTATCGGCTCGCGATTAATTAAGACGGGACGAGCTGCCGGGGTGATTGTTACACTTGGATTATTCGATTGGAGTCAAGTGCTCTGGTATAGATCATGAACTCTAGTGAAATGATTTGTCGGTCGGGGTACTTGTTATCTCGCGTATGTGCGCGGGTAACGAACGATCGGGCAAACTAAATTCTTCGAACATCCTCCATGAGCGAGTTCATGAGCGTAAATTGCAAATGCACACACACACATCGTGGTGGCGCGTGCGTTCGCCCGCGTGGCTACTAGCCTACCCGCAAATGGCGGAAATAAATGTAGTGCACCGGTGAATACATTATAGCACGGTCGAGAAATGCATTATGCTTATATATAGATGTATATAATGGGAGGAGGGGTGGAAGCAATGGGGTGAGTGGGGAGGAACGGGGTTTAATTTACAGTAGAGAACTCGGTAGTAATTCGGCGAGGTTAAAAGCATTGCTTTGGCACATATACGAAAGGCGTATGTGTATACAAGTATAGAACGGGAAAAGTCCTCCCAATCTCATCGCGATGTTGCGGGACGAGGGAGCAAGAGGGCTCGTAAAATTTTCGCAAAAAAAAAGAAAGGAAGAGCAAAAAGAAAACGTCTCGGTTCAACGAATTTTTCATAACGGCGAGATGCCTCGCGCTCGCTCTCCACGAGATATCTCATCTCCCGCTCTCAAGCTCTTCTCTACCCCTCGAACATGAAGCGGAGCTAACATAATTACGTTACAAGGATTTTACGGCAACTCTTTCTCTCTCTCAGTCTCGCGTTTATCCTACCGCTCGCCACCTTTCGCCAACGTGTAGCACGAATAGCAACCCTTTTTTCCGGGCGGTACAAGTACCGGCTGTTCATAATTACGTTTCTTCTTATTCCTGTTCGTCTTCCATTTTTTTTTTAATACCCAACACGAAAAAATCCCGAGCACCCTTTTTTCCGTCGACTTTTACTTTTTGGGGTGGTGGGGGTGTATATAAAGCGAGGATTATCTCATCGAGAAAATCCTTCTCTCTTGTTACCGCCTCTTGGAGATAACGTTGGTGTTTGTTCTTGTTTTTTTTGCTCTTTCGTCGAAGTAAATAATTCGTCTCGTTTGGTATCCTCGTGCCTCGTAATCGAACATCGGGTTCTTCGTTGCAGTGTCGCAGCAGCTTGGTTGTCAACAAGCGATGACCGGAGCGGGTGGAGGTGGAGGTGATCACGAGGGTGGCAAGAAGAAACACACGAGGCCAACGTTCAGCGGACAGCAGATATTCGCTCTCGAGAAGACATTCGAGCAAACCAAGTATCTCGCTGGACCGGAACGCGCCAAGCTCGCTTATGCCCTCGGTATGTCCGAGTCGCAAGTCAAGGTAAGAAATTAAACCAGAAAAAAACGACTCTTATCGAATAATAATTATAGTCCGAGCCTCGATTAAATTCCGATTAACCTAACGATATTTGATTATGCACTTCCGATTTAAAAAAGACGAAACCGCTAACGCGCCTCTCTAGAAAATCTTTTCGAAAAACGATTCGTTCGAAGATAAGAAAAAGATACCCTTATAAAAGACACGTATGTTGTGTGTATGTTTTTTTTCGTTCTTTCGGCAACGTATAAGATATAACGCGCGTGTAGCAAAAGCAATATTCCCCGCTGTCTTTCCGTTCGCAATATTCCACCCCTTACCGATCTCCTTTCGTTCGTATGCCTCCGCGGCAAACGATCGGGCTTTTCTCTCGTCGCCATACAGAGATGAAGAGAGAGACAGAGAGAGAGAGATAGAGAGAAAGAGAGAATGCTATATCTTGGCCGAGCGGGTCGCGTCCACCACCCCGTCGGTGGTGGAAGCGAAGCGCCATTCACCTCTTCATCCTTCTCGCCGCATCGCTACCGCGAGAGCTTTTATGTACGTGTATTGGTTGGCTATATATACTATATATGTTATATATACATAGGCGCGCGGCTTTCGCAACCCCCGGGCAGCCTCGATCCCTGTGGAGCCTCCACCGTCTCGCGGTGGAACGAGGAAAAAGTGAGAAAGAGAGAGAGGGTAGATTCGCGGTGATGCCTCCTCGAGCACCAATACAATACCACTACCAAATACAAATATATATTCCCCTAGACATATAGATATATGTATAAAAGACCGTCGGTAACTCACTCTCTCCTTCTCTCTCTCTCTCTCTCTCTCTCTCTCTCTCACTCAGTCTCTCCGGTATCTCGGAGAAGGGGTGGCAAAACTGTAGCGGCGTCGATGTAGCGCTGTCATTGGCTCGTTCCACGCGGCCATATTTACATTTTTATTGAAAGCTACAAGTCTTTCTCTCTCCGCTTCTCTCCTTCTCTCTTGCGCTCACCGGATGAATGATGTTGCAAAGGGGATGAGCGAGCGGATGCGCGATGAGAGAGGGAGAGAGTACCGCGGGGGATGGTTTTGTTTCAGGTTTTAGAGTCGAGGGAGGGAGAATTCAGAGCTCGCGAGAGGGAAAGCTCACAGAGACGTTGCATGGATATGAGTTCTCTCTCTTTCTCTCTCTCTCTATGTATAGAGGGAAAGAGAGATAAACGTAGAGAGTGAGAGTGAGAGAAAGATTCGTATATTTACGCGTATATATGTATATAAATATGAAAAGAGCGAGAAAGAAGGATTTTCAAAGGTGTGGGTCTCGGCATTCAATTACCTCGGATTTTCTCGGAAAACTGCGATTCGCCTCTCGGTGAGTCGCGCCCGTTTCTCCTCGGTGTGCGCGTATATCTATTATAAAGCATATATCCTCGTCGTCGTCCTCTTCGTCCTCGTCCTGATGGTGGAGAGATACGAAACAGGAAAGACGCGAGATTGCCTCTCGGATATACGCGAACACCGAGTGAGATAAAGAGAAAGACTGTCGTCATAGTTTCGACAATATGACGAGCGACTGTTTGCGAAAAGCTTCTCGAGCCACACCGCGGAGACGAGTCATAAATTATACGGATATGATTCTTCTTAAACCTTCAACTCGTCTACGAGTTTTATAACCGTCGCGAGCTTGAGAAAATTTGATCCAGAAAAATAAGCGTGAAAATGCTCGCTCACTCGTGGATAACGAGACTCTCGCAGCATCCTGTACATGGACTCGTGGTATCAACCATTCCCTCGAGGACCAACGAAGGACGGAGATCCTTTTATTCCCCTTCGATTAGATTCTAATAGGGTTCTCAACGTGGGGAGATAATCGAAGTTCAAATTCCTGAGTTAAATACCGTGACACCCTACAGTTTCCTCACCGTTCGAAGAATTACAACCGTGACTTATTCTCTCGTGATAAACGACCCTTAATTTAATCCATCACCTACGGAGTACTTTTCAATATTTGTAAAATCCCAATCGTATTCTCAATTTTCTTACGATAATAACATAATAAAACACATAAGAAATGTCGTTTGACGGAACGTTTCCGTTTTCGTCCCTGCGAGAGAAACCGACGGAGCAAGCTTCGGGTGTAAGCGGACCAATTCGAGTGTGCGAGGGCATAGTTGTTTACGGCGGGGTAATCTGCTCGTCGACGTATACCAATATCGATGACGTCAATTAGTACGAGAGAAGGCTCGCTTCGGGTTTTCCATTGGGAGAAAGGGAGAGAGAGGTGGTGCGACGGCTCCCCAACGTGTCTAATATATATAGATACGTATAGAGCGGTGGTAGCAACCCCCGGCAGCAGCAGCAGCAGCAGCAGCAGCAGCAGCAGCAGCGGCAGCAAGCATAACGGAGCAAGAGCGTGGCAGCATTCGCTAGCGAGCTCGAACCATGTATCATCATGGTGGTATACTGAACGGGCAATGGCATGGCACGGCGTGCGGCGTGATAAATCACGCCAGCAGGCGGTGTTCGCCCTTCATTCACCTCCTCCCACACATGCCATACACGCACATATCTCTCTAAACGCGCCGTTACGACACGCACTCTAACTTCGTTCTCTCTCACTCACTCCCTCTCGTTCCTTGTCTCTATGCCACGCAATGTCGAGAGCACGTTGTACGCTATCATTATAGCGTACAAATTCGTTCATATGCACTGGACGAGTATGGACTCTAATACGATTAGGAGAGGCTGCGAGCCGCGACCGCGACCTCGCGGATACGATTAATATTTCTCCCTCCTTCTCCGCTCGACAGATTTCAAGCTTTTTACGTAAAGAGTGAAAACACAAATTTTATCGAATTACTCGATTAAAACGTCTTATACGTCGTAATCATCGAAGTGTCCGAAAGATAAGAAAAATCGATGGCTCGTGTCGTTTAAAATTTCATTTGGCAGAAGTCTCGAACGATTTGGAGAACGGGCGTGATACACGCTTTCGATCCATAATACGCACATTTCGCGTCTTTAATTTGCAATTGTACGAGGATAATGTATTCGATGGTATACGGAGACGGGTAGAATATCTTACGAATCGGCCAGACGGCCGATAAAATTTGTGCTCGGTGCTAAATTTGATTCGGGAATAAAAATGGAATATTGGAGTGAGAGGTGGGAAGGGGGAGGGTGTAACACGAATCGGTGAAGCCATTTGATCTCGCAGTGGCCGCGAGAGCCGACGGTAGGGCTGGAACGAGGAGGAAGAGGAACGGGCTGAGGAAGCAGGAGGAGGCAAGGGAGGTAGACACGAGGTATGAAACATATCGATATGGGGAGCCGGTCTACGAGAACGGAATACAGAGGAGCGCATTATCGAGATTCTCCGATGCGCGTGCGAGAGGAAGAGAGAAAGAGAGAAAACGTTCTCTCCCTCATTCCACTTTCTTGCTCTATCTCTACGCGCGTTCTCGCTAAACTATCTTCCGTCATTCAACCCCAGCATCCTTCTCCATCTCCCTCTCTTCTCGTTCTCTCGTTCGAGCATTACTTATTCTCGCGGCACTCTTGGCTCGTCAATGCGTGACGAAAAAGCTTCGAACGAATATCGACGCCTGAAACGCGACGTTTACCAAAAAAGAAAAAAAATATATTCTTTTCGTGATGAATTTCGGTATTTTTCTTTCGATGATGAAACCCCTCGACAACCCTTGGACCTTATTTATGTGCGTGAGTGTCAATTTTTTGACGACGATTTTTTTAAATCGAGATTTACACTGGAATGAAAATATTCTTGCACCCTCTCACACCTCGTGTCTATCTCTTTACTCCCACGTCTTTTATCTCAAAAAATCCATCTCCAACTCGCATGCAAAATTTATTATCCAAACCCTGAATAAATGCTCGAAAAATTCGATGCGTGTCTTCCCGGCGAATGGTGAAGCGAAGTAAGCGAGGTGGAAGGCTTTAAAAATCGAGGTTGACGTAGGCCGCTCCGCAAAAGCCGAGCGAACCAAGAGTCATTCGTCACGGATCATCGAGCAAGATTTCACTCTCGCCCGCGTTTCTCACCCTCCTCTATTCCCGTTTTGACGACGATCAATTCCATAAAAACGCGACAACCCGATTGTCTCGCCCAAAAATTTAATTCTTATCAATTTCGAGCGTTCCTCGATTGATTCTCGTTGCGAATCTTGTCTCTCGTTTTATCAATCAAATCTCGGGTCTCCCGAGCGATACGATATAATAATAGGAGCGAATCATTCGGCAAAATGTTTTCGAATCCTCAAGCACGTCCGATGACGCACAACTGTGGTTTCGTGCGCTTTATATACATATATACATGTACATATACATACGGTGAGCACACATGGACACGGATTTACAGAACAATGTGACCGGGGCTTGGATAATCTTGATTTAATAAATCTAACAGTTGGGCGCGACGAGGTTGCGCTTCGGGGTGCGTAGAAGGTGGAGGGTCGTCTCGCCGCAAACACACCCTCACCATTCTGCCTAGTACAGCAGTGGTAACAGCAGCAGCGGCACAACACGCGTGCGTAACTAATACCTCGGGGTTGAAAAAAAACCGCAGGAGTAATCCTGAATCAAGCAGGAACGTTGCGTACCATTTGCCTGCTCGAAAGCAGAAATCGTCCAAGAGTAAAAGTTCGCGGCCGCTTTTTTACGCCGTATTCGTGCATTAAAGTTTACCGGACGAGTTGTTTGCACCGTATTAAAAATATGGCGCAAACATCGACACCGCGATCTCTCGTTCTCCCTTCTCGTTCTCGCAAACACACACGACAGTTTTTATTTAACATTAGCGTTTTTCGTACGAGGGTAGATATTTCGTGGCGAGAAACAAAAGTAATAAAGGGAAGAAACGTTAATAATGATACGAGGAGCGAGTGTGTTCGAACGGCTTGAGAATGTAGGGAGATACGGGGGTGGAAAAGGGAAGGTAGGAAAGAAACCGAGAGGATCGGGAGATTTGTGGCCGCGTGGTCAGCTAATATCGCCAAGGGTTGATGTATCGACTTTCGGTCCGTGGCTCGCGGGAGAATGCGCGACGTCCTCGTGGTTTTTAAATCTATCATATTCTGTTGATAAATATCGGTTCGTTGCGATATTATCTTTTATTTTTTTCTCGTTTTTCTTCTTTACGTAATAACATTTTTAGTAATTATAAGGTGAAGGCGATTTTGTTTTTTTTGCGCCGGTTTTAAAGTGATGTTTCGTTCACCCTCCGACGGGGAAGGAAGAAAACATAATAATTCGCGCGATAGCGAGACCGCGCTCGATTCCCAGATGTCTATTCTTCTTAATCCCCTCGCGAGCTTGCAAGTCACCTTTAGCCTTAAGAGAGAGAGAGAGAGAGAGAGCGTTCTTTTTTTTCGCTCCGTCGAGTGTTTTAATTTTCATCCGAGCAGCTATTAACTTTTACGAGAGCCGTTTACTTTTTAATCCGTTTAGCGTTTCTCGCTCGATCGTGAGCGGCGCTCCGGCCGAGAGCCGACCGCCCTGTGCTTATATCTTTAATTTAACTTCTCTCTCCCTCCATCCCTCCCACCCTCCCATCCCCACGACGCCTTGCTCTTTTCTCTCGCGAAGCGAAGAGCCAAGCGCGGGCGGCGGCCATTGAGCTGCTCCCGGAAGGGGATGAAGAGGTCTCCAGCCTCTCACGAAGGCTGGAGTCGCAAAAGTGGGAGAACGAAGAAGTGAGAGCGCCAGCGCGAAATCTCATCATGGGGAGTGAGATAGAGAAAGAGAGAGCGACAGGAAGGACGGAAGGAAGGAAAGAAGAGAGAGGAAAAATGGAAGCGTCGGTGCCGCTTCTCGCGGATTCAACCCCGTGGTGTTACACGGCATCTCCTCTTTTCCCTCGTTCTCAACTGCATCGAAGGACACCCGGATAATGCGATCCACCATTTTTCTTCCCTCCCAGATTATAAGCAGCATTTTTTAGTTTTTCACGTCGATCCCAATTTGAAAAAGCACAGTTGATCGATTCAACGATAAAAGAAAATGAATGAAAAACGTATAAACAAGTTGGATCAATTGATAAAAACGTTTTCCCACAACTAGCGAGATTATATCGATCGTTGACATTATTATCGCATGCCTCGCGTAGCAAGCTGGAAAATGAAGTTACTGGAAAATGAAGTAGAAGAAGAAGTCGTGGATGGTAGCGTCGGCGAGGAGTCAGACGAGGGAAGGAGGAATTTGTAGTGAACTAGCGCGGCTTGGATCGGGGGTGGTTTGCGGGTGCAATCGGGCTTGGCTCGCTTCCCTCTCTCGCTCTCCCACAGCTTCGGGTTACTCCCCTGACGCCCGTTACGTTAATTAAATACATTGTTGCGGGGACACGGAGACTGCCAGTATGTATTTCGTGAGCTTTATAGGTGCAAAGGGGCACCTTAAGTGAGAGAGACGGAGAGTGCGAGAGAGAGAGGAATATCACGTGGCTCGGGACGCACAAAATCATCTCGCTCGACTCTGTTGTGTACACGCTATATATAGTATAAACGTATAAATATAAAGAGGCGTGCATTCGCGCAAACAGGGTTTAATTTTCTCGGCTTCGCAGCTTGACGAATTAAAATTGAATCCGAATCAACGGGCTTTATTGGGGTTGAAAAAAATTGTCTCTACAAAATCCTTCTAGCGTCGATTCGGACGATCCTCCACCAGTTTCTATATTAAACGTATCCTTCTCAACAAAAAAAATCTTTTTCGCGAGGGGTGACAAAACACGACGCGGTGTGTCCTCCACAATAATAATGCGAACTAAGACGTTTTCTCAGGCAAGAGTCACGTCCGAGAACCCCTTTTGTGGCTTGACTCTGAACGTTTGCTTCGAGACACCTGCTGTGCACGCGGGGACATCAGTTTTTACGACGCACGATGACGACCACGACGACGACGAAAACCCTGCACGAAATGCTACGACCGTGAGCACAGGACCTCTTTTTCCATGAATAGACACGATTTTATACTCGGAACATAAGACGAAATTCATGGAAAAATTATTATACGACTGAGAAAAAAATACAAATTTTCATTATAAAGTATCGAAGCGATACAGGAGTATCATTATTATTTTTTGTTATATAATTCCATATCGACGATATTATTTGTTTGTCATTATTATTATTTTTTTATTTCATTTTTCGAAACTTTATTCGAATAAAATAATTTTTAATAGACTTTTGGTTAGAATCAAGGACGGATCCGGAGGCTTGATGATCAGGGTGGAATTTGGAATAAGGTAAGGTCGAAGTTCTCGGCCACCTTTCCACATTTTCAGCCTGATCAAATATCTGCTCAAGATGATTCTCCGGTGATATATTCGTGGCAAGGTCAAAGGGCGTGCGCTTCTGCAACACGCTCGGGCCTCTCTCACCCCCGTTTTCATTGCTCTCGTCCCGAAAGCCCACCAAGTATTAACTATATCACTGAACGGTCTTCTCTCTCTCCCTCTCGCTTTCTGGTCGATGGGTTCGCCGCTGGCTCTACGGCCTGCCAATTCGTCGGGACATTATCCCGCTCGTAAATTTCAGCAGTAACCGGAGCTTCGACAACGAAGAGCCCGAGTGCGCGAGCTCTCGCGATGAGCGAGAGAGAGCGAGAGAGAGGATGAGCGAGAGAAGCGAAGCAAGTGGATTGCGGGGAGGGTCGCGCGTCCTGTGTTCTCTCGTGTACGCACACTCGATGCTACTGCTTCGGTGGTTGATTGAGTCGCGTGTGTTCCACCACCACCATCACCACCAACACAGGAAACGCCGAGAAGCGGGGATGATCGGGGACAATGCACTCGGGGAATCCAACGATCATCCACCAGATTTAATTAATGACTCGATATCTCGATTCCCAAATCAGCTTACGATCTATTGATTCTCCCGTGTTTACGGTGAATGAAAATTTCATTTCCGTTTTCCTTTTGCAACGAGAGATAACAATAATAATAATAATTAAAATATGTTGATCAAAGATAAAGTATCGTTATCGAGATAATAGTATTTAATTTATTAGAAGAAAAAAAATGTCTGTCGCGTTAACGATCTGTACGAATAAATAGTAATATTATTGTTTTGTTTGATCGATTTTTATTTATATTCGAAAATGTTGCAGGTATGGTTTCAGAACCGACGAACGAAATGGCGAAAGAAACACGCCGCCGAAATGGCGACGGCAAAGAGACGTCAGGAGGAGGTGGAGGGTGTCGCGGGAGAGGGTGAGGACGGTTGCAGCGACGGGGAGATGGACGGTGGCGGTGAGACAGCGGCCAAGAGGCTCAGAAGGGAGCTCGAGCAACAGTACGGGCCGTGAGAAGAGCGATCCTGTTCCGATGCTGCTTGAGCACCGCAGGGTGGAAACGCAGGCGTGGCCAACCTCTGTACGAGGGGGCGTTTGAACAAGCGCAGAGTCAGCCTCGCACACGCGTACACGCCGACACTGACGCGCGAATACACCGGAAATTGAGGATTTTCACTGAGACAAGAGGGTCGAGGGGCTCGCGGTCCTGTACGCGAGATTCGCGAACGACCGAGAGAGAGAGAGAGAGAGAGAGAGAGAGAGAGAATGAGAATCGTGCCTGGAGCTTCGCTCTATAGTCCGGGCCCCCGTGCAACCGAACCTCGCGACGTATATATATACATATGTGTGTCTCTGTGTATGTATGTGTGTGTGTGTGCGCGGGTATGAAAGTGAGACAGCGAAAACGAGGGTAGGAGGCGGAAAGAGAGAGGGTGGAAAAAAAGAAACCTCTCGCGGGATAATACGCGTACCACGGACTCTCTCTCTCTCTCTCTCTCTCTCTCTCTCTCTCTCCCTCTCGGTCTCTGGATCTCTTCGCGCACGATATAAGGGAGAACAAGGAAAACGCATCGACGAATGAGAAAGAGAGAAAAGCTTCCGCGAAAGCTTTTTTTGGATCTTTTACCATGGCTATCGCCCGCAGAGGACTGGATATGCGATAACGCTGCGAGAAAGAGAGAGGAAGAGATTCTAATGGAAGTTGGCACGAGGGAAGCAAAGAGAAAAAGAGAGAGAGAGAGAGAGAGAGAGAGAGAGAGAGAGAGAGAGAGGGTCCGAGAGAGTTCCGCCGGTCAATATCCACTTCTTCCACTCACACTGCTTCGTGCTTTTTTTCCTTTTTACGTCTCTCTCTCTCTCTCTCTTCTTCGATATTTTTCTCGGACATTGTGCGCTGTCGCGAAATTTCCTATTTCTTACAGAAGAGAGAGAGAATGAGAGAGAGAGAGAGAAAGAGAATGGGGTGGGGGTGAATTTCCACGTGATAAATTCGTGGATCGAGTCTCGGGAAAACGAAATTTTATAAGGTGTGCGAAGATGAAACGGGGGACAACTTCCGGTTCGTTGGATCGGGGGAGGGGAGGGGTAAAAAAAACGAAGCTTCGCATTCTTTTCCTCGCGTACCGAGCGGGACGAAGATTTGAACGCCCGATCGTTCCTCGACGAAGAAATCCCTCCTCGTCTTCGTTTCGATCAATGAAAAATAATAAAAATAAATAAAAAAAGAATTGAAATTTTTCTCAACGACAAAATGGACTATTTCATCGGACGGTGCAATAATTATATTTAAACAAAAAACAAAAATAAAAAATAAAAAAACAAAGTGCGACAAACGCTCACTATTTCGAATAAATAACCAAAAATAATCGTGGAAAACGACAGGTATGAAGTGAAATTGAGAAATGAGAAAAGGGAGGGAGAGAGAGGCAGAGGGAGGTCGAAGACCGAGTCACGAGACAATTCTCACCCTCGTCGAGTGAAAAATAAAAAAAATGTATATATTGCTGTAG
The DNA here is from genome assembly GCA_964017225.1 of Netelia inedita. Classification (NCBI taxonomy): domain Eukaryota; kingdom Metazoa; phylum Arthropoda; class Insecta; order Hymenoptera; family Ichneumonidae; genus Netelia; species Netelia inedita. Next base: position 38,656,234 of record OZ024923.1, read on the forward strand.
ATATTTAATAAATATAGAAACAGACGAAGAAGAAAAATCTGATTAAACGTGATTGTGATATTCGGCGTTTGAAAATGCGAGCTCGGTGTAAGTAGGACTCGAAGTTATTATTATGTATATACGTATGTATATATATACAATATTATATATATATATATATATATATGTATACGCGATAACAAGTTTGAAAAAATAAACAAAAACGAACAAACATAAATGCATCAACGAAAAATCGATCTGAAAGAAAAAGCGAAGAAATATTTACAGCATACCCGAAAAAATGTTGTTCGTTGATTGCAAATATTAGCGAGGCTGCTTTTCCACGCGAAGAGATGATGAAAAAAAAGCACGTGTTCGACGTCGAAGAAAATCGTTACGACACGAGAGATTAAAAACAACGAGTCAACAATCAGGTAAATTGAACTTTAATGAATCGTCAAAGGTCGTCGAGTGCGACGAAATTATTGAAATTCTCGTTCTCGGTAAACAAATTTCAACGCCTGCTCGATTATTTATATATATATATATATAGTATATATATATATGGATAATAATAATATTAAAAACAAAGTAACCGATTGTACAGTATATGGCTAGATGAAATTGTTGATTAACCGGTAGCGACAATCTGTATAAAATGAATGACAAGACGGAGACGACGAATCGCCCAATTGTATAAATTATACATAAATGTTATCTATCGCTTGTGTATTATATCTCTGATTTAATAAATGGCAAATATGATATCCCGATTACGATTACTGCGTTCCAATTAAATCTACTATGTTATCGTTATTTTCATTGTGTTTACTTACCAGTGATAAATCTTTATCGCTAAATAATTCAACGATAATAATAATAATAATAAGAATAAGATTAATATTGATGTCACGAAATTCGCCTAAAAGGTAATTCTCAAACATTCAATTTGATCATCGTCGTCGTCGTCGTCGTCGTCGTCGCTACGAGGCGGACCAACAGTGATTTATCCCGGCGGGAAACCAAGTTTTCGACTCGCAAGTTATCCCTTCGTCCTCGACGTACTTCGTGTGCGGGCTTTCTCTCCCTCATTTTCCACGAGTTCTCTCTCTTTCTTTCTCTCTTTCTCTTCCGAAACGTATCTCCTTGCTCTTGCCTCTTCCCCAAAAAGCGCGTTACAAATCCTGACACGATGTTCTCTCGCTCATCCTGTCGCCGCTACCACTACCAATACCAATACCAGCGCGCGCACCCCTACACACCCTCTTATAGGAACGAATCGAGACCAAGAGCTTCCCTTTCTCACCAAGATCCGCGTTATTTTTGCTGACTCGACGATGCCACGTGTTATATTTTTATTATTTTCATCGTCCAGAATTGGGATAAGTTTTCAAAGTTTTTTGTCATTTTTCCTATTTAAAAAATAAAGACTAAATTCCTGGTAAAATAATCGTTATTACAAATTGTTAAAAAATCGATAATTGGTCCAAATTTTAGATTGGCTTTTATTCCAATTCTCGATTCACTTCCAATTATTTTGTACCAATTACTTGCGCAGACTAGAGAGAGAGAAAAAGAGAGAGAGGAGCTCGCACCCTTCTCACTACACGCTATATATTTTCTCAACTGCGCATACATCAACGGAAGACAGGTCGTGTCATCGAGACGCGAGTGCGGATGCGTCTGGTCCCATTTGTCCGAGTGATTACTTTACTCACTCAACGAGTCTTGAATTTCGTCGAAAAAAGAGAAAAAAAAGAAGAAAAAAATACCAAGGAATAAACCGGATGATCATCGTCACCGATCTGGCCGTTAATACCCTAGTGATATTTATGCAACGGGAAAAAAATCAGGAAGATGAGGAAAAAACGTATTATTTATTTTTTCACGACTCTGCGTCAACGAACGATCATCGCGCCTTCGTCGTCGTTTGCCTCCGAGATGTTTTTATTATTTTTTTCTCAAACACGTGCTCTCAATTACCCACAAAGATAATAAACTATCTCACGAACCAAATCAAATAAATAAATCGTTCGATGTCCTTACGAAACGAACGAAAAACGGAAAAGAGAATGATTGAATTTTGATTAAATCGATCGATCGTTGGAGGAACGGGGTGGTGGTCATCGACGGTGATAAAAGAGTTGGATCGTCGCGATTGAATGCCAAGCGCGAATATTAGGAACGATCTCACGAGGTTGAGGGGCGATAGGAGCGTTCGAGAGTAAAGGGACGAACAATTCTATAGTAAATTACTTTTGGTCTCCATTACTCTCGGCGTTCACTTTCTATCGGGTTTCGGGTCTCTCTTTCTTTTTCCGGCAACGTCGTACGGATAATTCGATTCTTTCGAAACGAGATCGAACGTCTCGTCGATGCTCGCTCTCGCGTGCGACGATGGACCAATCCCCTCCCTCGAACCTCCCCTCCTATTTCCAACTAGTCCTATTTATCTCTCGCGTTTAACCATGGCTTTTGTACCCCCGATCCCTCGAGTCCAAACGACGTTCTTGATTAAATGCTATCGAGCACTTTTATCCGTGGTACAATATCCACGTCGAATACTTTATTATTACGATCGAAAATTCTCTCGTCTCGAAGGATTTTGGTGGCGTCGTGAAACTTCGAGATCGAACGATCGAACGATACGATTTTATTGAAAAAATGATTTGAAAATTAAAGTTTGTCTCGGTCCAAAATTAATCGTGTCATCTCGTTGATCGTGTGTCGTTTCTCCTAGGAAAATAATATTAAAAGTCACGATATAACGGTAGAGCAATCTTTGACTACCGAAAGGGAGAAAAATATGGAGGGGAGGAATCTCGTAGGAGCTATTAGCGAGTGATGAATACCCTCGTATCGCGCACACTTCGAATCAATTTACTAAACGGTAGATTAATTTAATAAGGGGTGTTCCCCGTTGAGAAAGAAAAAAAAAAGAGGGGCGAAAAGTTGATCGAGACGAGAGAGGGGGCGCTGCATTGTATGCGTCGCTCGGACGGGAATCCAACGTCAGAAACGCGTTTACGTAGTAGACAAAGCGTAACGGAAGAGCGACGACGCGGATGCTGCAGAAGGGAGTGAGGGGAGGGGAGAAAACGAGCAGCGAATAAGATCGAGAGAATGATTTCTACGAGGGCGATGTGTATAGAAAAGTGGTGGTGGTGGTGGTGGTGGTGGCGATGGTGGTGGTGGTGGTTCTAGTAGTCGTGAACTATAGTAACGGGTATAGCGTAAGTGGCTCTCTCGCTCGCCGCGACCCCACACTCGCCGTCTCTTTCCCAAAACAGCTCAAGCAGAGGAGTCACCCTGTTCTCCCAGCATCCAGCAGCTATTCATTTAGCTAACAGGCTGTTATGATTAAGTTTGCTGGCGCGCGAGAGCGTTCGGGTGTACGAACTAGAGAAAGGGAGAGAGAAATGGATAGACAGATAGATAGACAGACGTGGGGTGTAAGAGAGGGAGGAATGTAGCGTGGCTTTGGATTGCGAGGAGGGGTAGAAGAACGAGACAATCCGAGTGTGGCATTCGGAGTTTGGACGAGTACCGCACCACGAGGGGAAAGGGACTATAATATGCTTTCGAGAGAACGTTGTATACACATGCTCGAGCTTTCTTCGTCGCGCGAGATGCTTTCCACAACCCCTCCCGTTGCTCTCGTTCCGATGTAAGGCAATTTACGCAACCCGGAATCTCGCCTGAGTTACGACACTCGAGGAAACGATAGCTTCGACTCAACTTTTCGACGAATCGACTTTACTTTTTGTTCCATCGAATAATCCTCGTTACCTCGAATAACTCGTACGATATTTTCAATATAATAAATCAAGGAAAGTATCGATTGGTCGATACCTATCGAAATCTTCCTATCCGATTGGCTATTTTCATCCCCCTACAAACCCCTTCATTATAGGACACTTTACCTACTGCGAAAAAAATGACAAATTCGCATTTTATTTTTCCAACGTTCATCCCTAATGGATTATTTAATGGACCATCCGGATGAACCATTCGATCCATTTATACGCAGACTTTGAGGGAAAAAAAGCTATAAGATTGATACGTTGTCGCGTCGGTGTAATAACGCTCGGATTCGCCAATGGAAAAAGAGTAGTTGCATATACGCTTTATACGTACAAGCCACGCGCTATATTCCCGTGAATCGTACGAATGGATGCCCATCCATTAATATTTATGTCGATATCCGAGTTAAAGCCCGAGTGTTCGAGAGGGCTATGACTTTTACATAAGAGCCTTGCGTCACTATGGCGCAGCATCGCGTGCTCGCTGAACCGCGAATCGCTCGTTTTCGTTTCCCTTTTTTTTTTCTACCACCCCGACGGCAGTGATTTTAATCGTACTCTCTGACTACGACCCTTAGCTACGTGTATCATCACTTCGAACGACTATCATTTTATCCCCCTTAATTGTTTACTAATATTTAAATCACATTCGATGTTTTTACGTCTTGCGTTATAAATTAATCGAAAAATAGCTTACTGTAAAAATATTGTATATCGAGATCTGATAGTTGGCAATTTTCAACGAAATCTTCGTAGACCCGTGGACTCGTTCAGCCACCCGGACCGAGAGCGAGGAACATCATTTTTGTTTCCATTAGGAATGTTTTATCACGCGTTGTCACAAACGTTCCAGGGCGCATGCCACACCGCAGTGTGTTGGCGGCGGATGGTACGCTCCGCTATTGCCATTAGAGTTCCCAAATCCGCGACGATAAATTATCAGACAGAAAATATATATATATACCTGAGTATAATATATCCACGTGCCATATACATAAAGTAGTATATATAGAGCGGAACTGGAACGGAGACTTTTGCCAAGAATTACTCTCGTATCAAAACGATCATGTTTATAAGATGTCCCAGAAATATCCCTATTTTCGCACTTTAAACGTCCAAAGGTGACGTTTTTTTCGATTTTTTTTTCTTTCATCCACGTAAAAATGTGTTTACTCCCAGGGACGTGAAATAAATCGTCTATTTTTTTAGACAAAAGATCGTTGCTTTTCACATTGTTCGAAAAGAAATGAAAAAAAAGTCTAAAGTTACCGATACATCAACGTAGAGGCTACATTTTCGAATCTCTCCCATAAATTTCTTTCATTCTCCTTTTATACCCCCGCCTCTTTTCCAATATAGCCGCGTACCGTGGATGAAAAACATTTAAACGATCCAATATATACGAACAATCGTTCGGGGTGAGACGAAAGAGCACAATCTCTCTCTCTCTCTCTCTCTCTCTCTCTCCCTCTTTCGAAACGAGGATGATTCAGTAACGATCGCGTATATCCAACAGCCGCGAGAGGGCGCGCGCGATCCTATCGGTTAGATATCGCGGTATGCGGTGGTGGAGTCGGTGGTGGAGCCAGCGGCGGAGGCGGTGGCGGCGGTGGCGGCAGCAGCGGCGGCGTCGGCAACTAGGCGGGGGCAACAGCGGCGGCAGTAGGACCGTAGAGAGAGAGCGACATTTTTATGCTTCGGACTGGGCGCCACCGTCGAGATTTACTGCCGTCCGCGGTGTTATAGCGTTTGCTCTCTGTTCTTTCTTTCTCTCTCTCTCTCTTTCTCTATCTAGCGTTGGCGCACACGAAAAGCTCCTCGATTCCTCTGTCATATACATATGCCTGTATCCATTTGTATATGTACATATACATCTATAATGGATGTATGCAAAAGCTGAGAGAGAGCGAGAGAGAGACGCAACATATCAACTACATCATACGCGGAAAATCGGAAAACATTCGGCGTTATTATACTTTTTTATTGTAAAACCGATAAAAACGGATAGATGGCTCGCGACTGGGCCGCAACCCGGAGTAAACGTGCAACCGACCTTTATATACCTATATTTATTCACCGTATAGACATATTCGATACATACCTATGTATGTGTAATAATGTATAGCACAGTACGTAGTATGGTAATATTATAACCGTGGCATATACGAGCCGCAATCTCGTCAAATATCAAGCATACCCCTTTCCTCTTTCGCCTCGATCTCTCTTTCTCTCTCTCTCTCTCTCTCTCTCGCCCTCGCGTGCGCGCGATCTCTAATCTTTCATCCGCCCTGATGCCATGCGCTCGTCTTGTCAAACATCCCCTCTTACACGTGTGCTCTCGCAGCGATACACTCGCTCGTATAACGCCTCGATTATGTTTCTCGCCGAGTTGAACCTCGATAAGCCGTCTTTACGATTTCTTTTTTCTTTTTCTTTTTTTTTTTGTACCATCCGCCCTATGTTTTTGTCATTTTTGTGTACACGAGGGGTTATTTTAATTTGTGATTTTTACAGTTTTATTCGGTTTTTTTAAAATTATTTTACTTTACCTTTCAACCGAATGGACTCTTGTCGATGGAAGGGCTTGAGAATTTTGTAAGCTATACCGTTGCTTGGTCAAACTTTTTTTTTTTTTAAGGAAATTTGAAGATAAAAAAGAAATCTAATTCTTTTCGGAAAGTTTTAATATTTACTTGGAGATTGTCGAACGACACGGCCAACTCGTTCGACGATATAATCAAAGTAAATATATATATAAGGAAGATAAAACTTCGCGACGAATAAAATATGCTTTCGCGTGGACGACTTTCAAGCTCAGCGATAAAGATGAGAACGGAGAGGGGAACGATGAACACGCTTCCGTGAAAAACTCTGCTTTAGCTATTTCCACCAATGCCGGTATAATCTCATCTATATACAAGTACTTTTCTTGCCAGGAGAGCTCGAGATTCGGCAATAATGTAGAGAGAAACCGAAAAACCTCAAGAGAGGAAAGAAGCAAGACAGTTCGAAAGAAAATCGTGAAACCTACTACACCTAGCGGGCAGAGGGGAAAAGCAACGAAGGGGTGCACGCTAGAGAGAGAGAGAGAGGGAGAGGGAGAGAGGGAGTGCGGGAGAGATAGAGTATTCCAAAGAAGGCCGAGTGATTGCGAGTATGATTGCGAAAGAGAGGAAGAGAGACGAGAGGAGAAAGAAAAGCGAACGGAGAAGAGGAACACCACTTTTATATCTGGCTCCTGGATTTTCATATCGTTTTATCGCTCCTACATTCGCTATCCCAGTCATGTTTATCTTCCTACGCCGCAAGGAGAGAGAGAAAGAGAGAGAGAGAGAGAGAGAGAGAGAGAGAAAGCTCTTCTCATCTCTTCTCCGTGCTTATTTTTCTCTCCCTCCCTCTTCTTCTTTTCTATCTCGTATCTTTTTTTTACTCTCACACTAAAAGAATTTCTCTTACCACGACACTTCCGCCTCCCCCAACCCCACGCAGCAATATCATTCTCATTCATTTTTATCTCCCTCTTCTTGTTCTATATACGTATACGTCCCAATCTCCTCTCTCGGTATGATCAGCGACGTTTTCCTTCCTTTACATATATATATGTGTATATGGGGTATTCCAGGCCAAATCGACTAGGATGGGGACACGTATGTATAAATTTGTTTTTTACTCTCAATACGCTACGTAGTGATAGAAAAAATAAAAGCTTTACAAAACTCGATTTTATTAATTTCTTTTTTTCGTTGTAATTATCAAAATGTCGAAAGAGCATCGTTAATCGTGAGCAATTATTCTCAAATTCGTAAACAAAATGATTCAGTGAGAAAACACACAAAAATTTGTTTAACGAATTTGTTTATATCGCTTGAAATTATTCCAGATGAAAAATAAGTTAATTAATTAAAAATTGTGTATCTACGTAGACGAGGGTCAGAGTCTTGTCGATTAAGCGTAGAATGTCCTGTACGTAAACTATATTGACTCGGTGAACTCTGTGCTTTCGTCCACTCACAGACACTACAATATTTTTCTCTCTGTGGAACACGACGGGGAGAAAAGAACTTGATACTTACGGCAATAACATTGAGGCTGGAACTAATAATATTATGCTTGCCGAAATATTATTATTATTACCATAGCTAGTACCTACTCTTTTATTAAATAAAGAGTTTCGCTATGCTCCTCCCTATATACTCTCGTAAGTGATTCGGGACGCTTTCTCAACGATCTACGAATCTAATAAATGTACTTATTTTTATTGTATCGGGGCACGTCACGTGACCTTGGTTGTGCAACTATATAGATAATAATTTGAGGAAAGGGTAGATTTAAACGATTTCGTTTATACGTCGACTCGTTATTTTTTGTTTTCTTTAATTTATCGCCTCGACGAATATTTTGATGAAAAAAAGATCGGACGAAGAGGGCGTTTTTGTCTATCTGCAAAATAATGTAGAATGATTTTTCAGTTGAAATAACTTCTGTGGCCTCTCTGGTGTGTTCGTCGACAGGGAGGAAGGAGGAGAGTGAGAGAGAGTGAGTGAGAGAAAAGAGTGCGAAAAGACTCATAAATACTTGGTCGGCATTTTTACGAGCGATATACGTTTTTCCTAACGTCTTTGAGCGTACGAGTGGGCTTCGAAGCCACCCTCTCGGGCCAGGTTTGTGATTAATATTACGAGAGTTTGCGCAACTCTCGTAAAGTTAGCATACGTAGTTACGAGTACTTGGACTTTTGCGGGTGTCGAGCGCCGCTTTTCTCATACTCTCTCGGTCCAAGCTTTTTCTCGCACTTGCTCTTCATCCCCGAGAGCGCTTTCGAGGGGTCGTTTTCTCACTCGCGCGTCGTTCCTTTTTTTCTTCGAATGGATAACAGGAGACCATGTACATATACTCTTTCAACGCTCTCTCTCTCGACATTTTGCCACCCCTTATCGTGGCCAAACTACCCCCATCGACACCGTGAATTTATCGTCAAGTTAAACCGTTAATATCTGCTTTCGCAGGCTCTAAATCAATGGAAAATATTCTAATTGGAATATGAAAAAAGTTGGCGCAGCTTGGAGAGTCTCGGTTCCTCTTAATTTTCTTTTCCCTCGGGCCAATCTACGTACTTCTTCCGTACTTTCTTTCTCTCTCATTCGGTAGGATATCGCGAATACAGGCGCCAAAGGGGCGCGCGACCCCCTCTTTTCAACCGCCCCGCTCGCAAAACTCTCGTGTATATCGAGTAAAGCGCCAAGAAGAAAAGGGCGGTAAGAAAAACTCGGCGCACTTGCACCTCGTTCCTTTCATCTCCCTCTTTCTCTCTTCTTATCAAGCCCAAGGGTTGTACACTCCCGGTTCGTATACGAAACGACGAAAATTAAATTACATCCAGCCCGAATCTTGACAAGAAAAAATGAGATACAAATTTCTTTTTTGTTTCATTTCGAAGCTTCAACTGCAGGTGACCTTTCCGCATAAAGACTGAAAAATCATTACGAGTCTCCAAGGACTCGTATCTAGATTTACTGTGCGTGGCTTTGGTCTGCGCTTGGCATTGGTTTCAGTGAGGAAGGAAATTCGCACGTTGAACGAGATTGACGAAAAAAAAAAAAAATTCCAAGTTCACTTCGCCTCGCGTTCTCTGTGACATTCATCTAGATATTTTATTAGTAACTAATCGATCGTTTATCGAGCTACGAAAATGATAATTGAGTAACGAGGGATGTTTTGTCCGCGTTACTCGCACCGGAGGTTAAGTGTATACGCGTGTATTCGTAAATAGGTTCGAGGCGGAGATTTCGCACCGACTACGCGCTCGTGACGATAAATTACGAAAGCGGAAGCGGGTAATAATAATGTGGCAAACGGCGTTGAATATGGTCGGTTGTGACAGGGCTAATAGGGGAGGAGGGAAAGATACTCGTGTTCACCTCCACCCGTGTTTATATATCCATATATATATAATACAAATTGTATAGAGGCACAAGGTCGGAGAGCTCGCAACTCTAGCTCTTATACGCACGAGAAGTATAGTATATGTACATTATATAATAGAACGCTATGAAGAGGATCCTTCCGTAGGGTGAAAGGCCCGTCTGCCACATTATCCTTAATTTATCGTCGGTTCATTGTTATCGTACACCAAGAGACGATCAATTTATTATTAAACCTCGGAGGGAGAAAAGAGCGAGAGGAAAAGAAATGAAAAACATTGCGAAACAATCTCCCGTACGGAGAAATGATTTTGTACGTAATCTTTCTTTCCATGTAGTTTCGATGAAATATAAAGACTATAGCGTGGTACGTGAACGAAATAATGATTACTATAGTTTGGTAAAAAAAAATAGAGAGAGAAAAAAAATAGACAGAGAAAGAGAGGATTAAAATGAAACATAAACGAATATTTGATTGGTTGGTGTATATCCGGTTAACGAGAGTTACTGTGCCGGATGACGAGGCCGTTCGTTCGCTCGGTCAAAATCGCAACGAATTTTCGTCGAGAGTGACGTTCGAACGAAGGGTGGGAAGGAGAAGGCTCGTCGAGAGAATTCACCCAAAATGGATTGGCGCGTCGTTTATGTATCTGAATCGCGCGACACCGCCCATACGTGCCCGTGTGTATCCATCCTACCGCGTATAGATAGATTTATGTTACCGGAAGAGCGTCGATGCTCGGATGCGAAAATTTCGTCGGATAATCGACGGTGACTTTGGCTCGCGCCGCGAGACCAGCCCGCGAGTGGATTTCATCGAGGCTCATGAATTAATTGCTCGAGTTATACGAGAGAGGGACAAGAGAGGAGAGTTTTGGTCGGTGGAGGACCGAGAATAATTAGTATAATCGTAATGGTGAGCGTTACATCGCCTCCGAATGGTATTTAAGGCTATAAACTCGCGAGCAACGAGCGTTCTCGCGCTCAACCCCCCCTCGAGCTCTCTATACATACATACGTATATCTACGTATATACAGGACTATGGTGGATCGTTCGTGGCTGTGTCGGTTCTCGAACGAGGGAACGAGAACGGGAGAAAAGCTCGGTTAGTTATACCCCCTCTGCTTCGAGCATCCAACCCTTTTACACGCCGGTACATTATAACATTTTAAAGCCCTTGCAACGAGTACACAACTATACTTGTATTATGTACGTACGTGCTTCTGTATGTATGTATATATATACATTATAAAGTATATAGAATTAATATGTACGTAGCCACGCGCTCTACGATAATTATTATTTGACGACCTAATTTAAAGCCCATAAAGACAACGAATCGTTTTTCGTAAATGCACAAGGCTGTATAGGGCGCGCTTTTGAACGATGTCTCGTGCGCGAAAGATGATGTTCTTTCCTTATCGGATTTGGTATGTGATACTTGTGCGAAAAAAAACGAGCTTGAAATACGTAAATACGATTTTCACCTCGAACCTTACGTCCTATTTTTTCTTTTTTCTTTGTTTTTTTCCCTCTCTTTAGCTTCTCTTTCTTTTTCTTTCGTATTTTTCGTGGAACTTTCTATACCCCGAACTCGCCATACTTTTCTCCCTAACGATTTTTCAATCGGGCGTATTCTCGAAGTTGAGCGGTGAGAAAAGTTTGGAAAATTTTTCGAAATAGGACGAGAGTCAAAATTGTGGATTGAAGAGGTCGGCGTGTGCGAATACAAAAGTACGAAAACGAGCGGGAGTTATGGATCGAAGTATCATATATATAATGTCACTCGGACACTTTTCAAAGAGCGTTTTAAACTTATACCCTCGCTACACTGAAATATGATAAATCCTCTCGCTCGGTTTTTTTTCTTTTTTCTTTGACTTTTACGTTTCCAACGTCGTTCGTAATTTTACGAATAGGATACAGTCTCGCTGTACATCCAGACCGAGACGATATCTATATATTCGTAGTCTTGCTACGACGAAGAGGACGGCCGAGTCGACGAAGACGACGAATATAAACGATACGACGTCAAGGCGCTAAAAATCTACTCGTTCTCTTCATCTTGCTCTCGCTCGATACGAGATGGAACGAGATAGAAGAAATAACAGCCGAGTTTCGATAAACGGAGTGAGACGGCAAGAATTTAGCTTTCAGCAACGCCCTGAAAACGATTCGGGGCGGAGTTTTCGTACGTAACGCCCCGCGTTAAATACATCTCACCACCATCGAGAGAGACCAAAATTCTCCACCACCGCTGTGCGGTTCTCGATGGTCCACATTCGACCCTGACAAACGTACGGAAATCTCAACCACGAATCGTCGACTCTAACGCCCGCTCCATCTACCAGTTTATTCGTAAACTGTCTATCCGGACCGACTAACCGTCGGCAAAGCGTCTCGTATTGGGTTTGGGTTTTTTACACGTGTGAAACAAACGATATCAATAATTTCAGCCAAACATACTTTTACCAACAATTGCGAGGTGGAAATTATTTTACGAAAATGTTTCAAACCGCATCGAACACATTTGCCACGATCGAGGAATCTCTTGGTGCATTTGGAGACGAGGAGAGCGATGATCCATCGACGATTCGACAGTGATTATTGTTCGGCAATATTCCACGTCGAGCTTCACGAAACTACGTTTCATAATTTAGATGATATAATTCACCCACATTAATATCGTAAATTTTGTACAAAAGATGTAAACGGAAAATTAAAAACGAAAGAAAAAATTGGAGAGCCGCCACAATGAGAACGCGTTGTTACTTGACCGAACACCTTGAGGTACGGAACGATATAATCGAAGATATGACCTGTCACTGTATAATGGTTGTAGGAAACGTTTATTAAACTGATAAAGATTGTGAGAGGATGGACACTTTGAAATAAACGATGCAGCTACGATAGATGTTTTTAAGTTGCACCTTCTAATCGTTTGTTTACGCGCACAGCTGATCCCGGCACACTGAAAATGGCGGCATCGGCGTTCAAAGTCGTGATACTTCTCGTGAGGGCCGCATGCGGCAGCACTTGACGGGGCAACTGAGACCGGAATGCGTACTTCATAAATATATATGCATGTGTAAATGTATGTTTGTACACGAGGGAGCGTGTACGAATAATGAAAATATGTTGTAATCATGGGGTTAAAACCAAAAACAATCAATTAATATATTATTAGACATTTTTATCACGATGTTGAATAGCAGAGACGCATATTTGGCAAGACAATATCACAACTCATACGCGCACATGATCCTCGAAACGCCCAAGACCTAACACGAATATTTCATATGAAAAGTTATTATCGTTACAAACAAATAGCACTCTTTGGGAAATTCGCGGGGACGAGATTCGAAATTGCGAATAACGAGAGCTGCCGCTGTTAGCCGCGCGATAGCAGCACCTGACGGATGGTACGGGTAGAGAACTTCTTATCCCATCCGTTAGGTGCTGCCCCCGTACAGCCACTGCCGACGCTAAAAATAATTTTATTATATATATATATATATATATATATATGAGTATAATGACGGACCTGCTAGGAAACATGTGATTAAAGAACGTTACAGTTTTTTTTTAATCTATATTTATTATTACTCGTTACAAAGCTGTCAAAGCAGACAAAACTTCTTTCGGATGGTCACCACAACGTATTTAAAAAGTTCTTATTTCTAAATGAGATGGTCGGGTGATTTACCGAAAATTGACAACGATATGCTCTGATGAATAGTTTTTTTTTTTTTTTTAAGAAATGAGGCAAACGACTGACGAAATATGCGTATGATGAAAATACAAATATCGTCAAAATTGCGAATGAGGCTAACAAGGCACAGTAGTAAAAAAAAAAGCGTACGATCGACGAAAGTCTCACAAATCATGACAATGAGAACTTGTGTCTTTAGCAGACACACAAACTACGAATACAATGGCATGGAGATCCTTTTTTAATTTGGCTGAAGTTCGTTGAAATACTCAACAAAATGCATAATTATGAGAAATGCACGTAAAAGATAAATCATCCGCCCGCGTTACAAGATAATGAAGCCTATGAGAGTCCTGTGATCCAGGGATTTTAAATCTCTCGTGAATAATGGCAGTCTGATCGTGTCGTTACGACAAGCATGCGTTTCGTTTGCACATACTCACAGATAAGCTATCGTATACACTCATTAAGTGTTAACTAAAATTAAGAAATGCAAAAAAATTAGTCTTGTCAAGTTTTGTTTTGTCAAATAATGGAGGCGCGGCTCTTCCTCCCATTGTGCTCGAAATGAAATTTCTGCACTTTTGTATTCAGGAGCATCAACGACTGGCTGATCTAATGGCGTTTGAATCGTTATCGTCTTGAAGAGCAACGTCGATAATTTTCTTGTCTTTGAACAAGTCTGAAATCCTCTGTTTGTCCTCGACAGCGAGCGAACGCCAGTTTTCCTCGAGTTCTTTCATCAAATCCTCGCGCCGCAGATGTACATCCTCCAGGATCGATTTTTTATCCTCGATGACCCATTGATCCCACATCTGCTTGGCCTCCTCGCTAAAAAAACAATCGATACGATAAATACAATCGTTGTTACAATAATAAATATTTTTTTTCAAAGCGGAATATAAATTCTACGTTTCGCGGTCAAAACTATGTATACAAGTAGCAGTAATAGGGCGTTTGGTGACACACCCCTTATTGCTACGAAAACACGTTACTTTTGGCACGTCAACGCAGCTACTATGATATACTCGACTGCAAATGAATCACGAAACAGTTATGTTGAAAAATAGCACATCGAATCCTTGGCATTGCGTTATTCATTTTTATCTCTCGTTTAATTTAATACTTTACTATCGTCAAAAGGTCATTCGTACGCGATCGAGATCAATATTATTACGACGCGTGACATTGTTACCTGTACATGGACGAATTTGTGCAAAGCTCTTCTCGTTCTTTCAGTAATTTGTCCCTAGCCTCGATTCCAGCCATTCCGAGCTTCTTGATTTCCGGATCGAGCAGAAGATCGTCTCGTCTGTACAAATTTCTCTCGCGCGCGAGATCCAATCGATTTCTCATGTCCCTGAGACGCAAAGCCTCGTCCCATTGATGTTTCGAACATGCCTGATTCTCGCGTTTCTCGAGATCCTGGATTCGAGCTTTGAGCTCATTGTGAGTCAGATAGAGAAACATTTGCTCAGAAAGATTCTTGTCGCCGGGTATCATGCGCAACCATGGCAAACTTTTTTCGCTCTCAAAGTCACGACGGTCGGAACGCCCGGCCGAAGCTTTCGCACCAACTTCTCTATCGATGTCCTGTTGCTGCTCGTATCTCTCGTTGTCGTAAGCTATCTGTTCACGTTGCAGCTGTTGTTGATCGTATTGCGTATCCGGCGAAGCATTGCGCATCGAGGATGGTGAACGCGGATATTCGGCTGGTTCCTCCATTTCCTTCGCTTTATTTTCTCCATTCTCGTCACGATCATCCGTCAACTCCTGGTATTCGGAATTGAACGCCATCTCCTCCTTCTGGTGCTGATTCTCGTGCGCTAGTTGCTCATCGATTTGGTGCCGGCCCTCGTCGGTTTCGTCAGCGCGTTCGTCAAATTGTCCAGATTCTTCCCCATCATCATTGTCCGTCGAATGCGCCGAAGTCTCACCGACGTTCGTCGACTCGAGACTGCGATGTGCATATCGGTCGGTGAATTTCGGATTCGGTCCCTTATGAAAAGAACCTTCTTCGTTCAGATAAGTCTGATTTCCAAGAATAAAATGTGAATCGTGAAGTATCCTTGATCGAGGACGATGCTCGACTGAATCTGTGCTTAAACCGGCTGCTGGTCTACTTACATATGTTGCAGAATTGCTTCCTTCTTTTGGGACAGCGGTCTGCGTTCCGTAAAGATTCGAGGCTCTCGCATGTCGTGAATTCTCTTTGTACTCGTCCATTCTCTCGTTGTACCCTTCTTGCGCCTGTTCTAGATCATGATGATTAGTGTTCCTTTCGATGATATCATCATGCTCGTTCCGAAGATTCGTCTTTTCTAAACTCATTCTCAATGTTTTTCGTCTCGCTTCCGTGCGTTTCCCTTTAAGCGTAGAAGGACAATATTCCCGACTGGACTCTGGCCCCGTTCCGTAGAAGTACGATTGGATTCTTGGGCTATTTCGGAGATGATAGCGACTGTCCTCTTCTAATTTCTCCCTCGATCTATCCCCGATCGCTGTCAGGGGGGAACGAACTCTCGGTGAGTTTGAAAATTTCAGTTGTTCGCACTCGCGTTTGTAGGTTTCCTCGTCTTTCACCAGCAGATCTTGAAGTCTGTTTCGTCGCGTTTTGAGCGATTCAGCTTTTCTCAAAATCTCTAAACACTTGGGCTCCTTTGCGTTCGGCAGGTTCCACGCGTTGAATTGTTTCGCTCTGCTGCACTCGAGCTCAAAGTATCTAGCAGTCTGACAAAGATGATCAAATTTTATGCTCGCATCGTTATGTCTATCCGCGTTTAGTTGATATTGTTTCTCACGGAGTCTGCTTATCCTGGAACATGTTTCAACGAGTACCGAATTAGCACAGTGTCAGCTGCAGTTTATACATAAATATATAGATAAAATGAAAAGAGAGAGAGAGAGAGAGAGCGAGAGCGAGACAAGTACGATGGAGCAAAGAGGATGGTCGAAGGGATAGACGTTTCATTATGTACTTGTGGAAATGCAAAGGGGAAAAAAGGTAATGCGAGGAGAGGAATGCATGTTGTGGGATATGCCACACGGCTCGTGAGGGGCTCGCGGGGTGATATCGGTGGTAATGGTGGTGGTGGTGGCGGTGTCCTAGAAGACGCGGTGCTATTTTCATCTTCGGGCGGCACTCCTGACGTCGTTGGCCAAAAATATCAAGTTTTTGGGTGGCAAGAGCGAGCGAGATACATACACGCGTATGAATACGCAGTTTGTGGAGGGGAAAAACGGCCAAGCATTCGCGTTCACGGAAAACGAGTCGGCGCTCTCCGTCTCAATCTCAGTCTTTTCCGAAGACCGGGGGAAACGGTGATTTCCGGAAAGACTGAGAAACATATCGTAACCAGTGAAGCCCGTGAAGGCAATCGTACGGAAGAAAATTCTTGATACGCGAAGAACGTGCGCAACGGACGATCTTCGATATATTGAAACTCGAAGGAAAGATACGATCGTGAAAGAGGACCGAAAAATCGATCGATATATTCAGCGAGAGGACAAGTTCGAGAGCAAAGCAACAAGATGCCGGGAGCGGGCGGTCAGCAACCCCAGAGGACGACGTTCAGACCACCCTGGGTCAAGGATGGACCGAATCCATTACCCATGCCGACCGCACCGTGGACTCTAAACTCGAGACGAGATTCCAAACCGACGAACGACGACGCACCAGCTTTCACCAAGGTCACATTAAAGGTCAGCGATATACCAATTCCTCCTCTCATCGATGCAATATCAATTCAATTAATAGATCTTGAATCATTCTTTCATCGTCGCGAATCGCGTTCTCTTTCTTTCGTTTCAAGATCAAAGTCTCGGTTACGAAGTTCGATTCGATCGCATAGACTCCCCATGTTTACAATTATAGGATGGCCGACGAAGCATTCGCGTCTTTTGGCCCGCACGTTTGGGCCTCGAGGACGCTTGAAACAAACAAAAAACAAATAAATGAAGAAAAAAAAAATAATGATAATAATAAATAAAACAGCGGCGTTCGCTGCGACACGCGTATAGAAACTACTGGTAGGCAGTGGCACGCTGCCACGTATTAATAATAGATCCATTATATTGTTTGATTTAATATTCGCGCGATGATTTTCATCGACAAAATCATTCTCGATTCCATATGATTTGAAATAATAACGCTTGGTTATTATTCGAATTTACCCGATTTTATAAAAAGAGATAAATAATTTTTTTTTTTAAACATTCACCCAGTGGCATACCCATTGGTGAATCGAGGATACGAGATACGTTAGTGTATATCGCGTTACTGGAAGTACACGGAAAACTATGAGAGCTGGTAACCGATGAGCTGCAGCGAAGATACGTCGGAAAAGTGTTTCGCGTATAAGCCTTTGGGTCACGATTATTTCAAGACGCCCGTCTATTTCAAATGTGTCCCGTAGTAGGCAGCTGCGTCTTCCGTCTTCCTCTCGCTCTTCCCCTGTTGCCCTACCTCGCGAAAGGCGGCCAAGCGTAAATCCACTAAATCTTTCTTTCTGAAAAAAAAAATGCAAATAAAATCTTGTAATAGTCGAAATGACGAAAACAAATGAATTTTCAATCGCTCGTTCCAAAAACTTTCCTTCGAACTAAATCGTAGTTCATCGTCGTCCGGAAACAGTCGTTCGCAATGTCCGAGACGCTTTTCGAATAAAATCTTAATGATAAACAAACGAGGGCTTATGCATTTCTAGCGGGTCGTCGAACGTCGGTACACAACGGTCGGCGTATCAATAACACCAGTGGCCAGGAATAGAAAGTACCAAATGCAAATAAGAACGGGAAGACGGTTGTGCGATGCGCGAAATGCCTGCAACGTACGAATGACGAGTAAACGAGGATTCATCGTTCGACCATTTATTATTTACTACCATCGTCCTCTATCTCGCATCTTCGAGGATCGAATTAACGTTAAAGAATAAATGGAAAATAATCGACCGATTACATTCTCGTCGTCGGGGGCGAATGAAAATTACTACGATTATACATCCGGAAGATATTCTTTCTCTCTCTCTCTCTTACGGTCGAAGATTATTTATAAAGACGCGTTGAGGTTGAGATAAAAACGACGAGCTGAAAGACTTGCCAACTGTCCCCTCGTCGTCAATCGTCGCGGTGGTGAAAGAAACTTGTACGTTTTTCTTAAATCAGTCTACGGGTCTGCATCGAGCCAAGCTGTATAGACGTATAGATCTAGTCGTGCGGTGATTAACGATAAAGAGACGCGAAGATAAATCATACGAGTAAAAAGTTTGAATTTTTCAAAATATCGTATTCAAGGTGTTGCGCTTAACGAGATCGAGGAAAGGCAGCGGCCTAGTTACGATTACTCGAGAATAGTTGTGCAAATCGATCAGTGGCACGATTTGGATATCATCAGCTCGAAAACCCTTCGAATTACGATTATTAAGAACGAGTATTCGTCGTATGCAAATTTGTACTGGTGTAATTTCGTTGGTAAGAATAATCGAGTATGAAAATTATTTCATAGAGCGTACCAAAGCCCGTGGAGAGTGTGGTATCTCAGTCGGACACGGATGTGCAACAGCCTCAGGCAAGGAAACAGAGCAAAATAACGATTATTCCGGCTCAACCGAGGAACGAGAGAAGCGAAAAGAGTAGTAAAGCCGGCGCATCCGCGACGGGAAAATCAGCGGGAGAAAACGGACGTGTGGAATCTCCCTCGCAGAGACCCCAGCTCGAGCGTCAAATTCGAGTGGAAAGGTCACGGTCGCGGGGTGACAAGATGCCACCGATCTCGAAAAGCGAGAGCACTACCGGTAAGTGAAGAAAATAAATAAGCTAAAGAGAAGGAGAAGGTGGCGCGAGACGAGGGTTTAATTAAAAGCGAACGGAGAGTCATCGAATAATTGTTCTAAGAGGATCGATCGATAGCACCGAAGACCGATGGTTATTTTGATCGTGGCGTGTCCCCGTTGAATCCGATTAAAAGAGTAACGCGCGCGCACGTCGGCCCTCTTCTCGATCGATCAGTCACGACCCTCTTCCGTCGTGTCGAACGAGCGTACACGCGTTTATCTTGTGTCAACGAATCGTTACTTCGAGACTTCCATCCGCAGGTGCACCAACGCTGTCCAAGAGCTCGTCGAGAGCGGCAATACCTCCACCGCCACCGCCGAGGCCACCACCACCGCCACCGGGTAGAACGGTCCTTAAGGATCTGCCACAGCTCACGTCGGAGCAAACCAAAACACTCGAGATGCTGAAATCGAGACCAAGAAAGCGTCCCGACTGGGCGTGCATGATGAAGGAAGTCGAGAGTGGCAGAAGGCTCAAGCACGTTCAGTGCAATGACAGAAGTGCGCCACTCATCGAAAGGGTCAACAAAGTAACTGCCGATCCAGCGGGTAAGAAAATTTCTCTCTTTTTCTTTGGCTCTCGCTTACCGATATGTTGGACCAATGCGTTTTCACCACAGGCAAGGCACACTTTGTCTTCGAGTCCGAAAAGTCCAATATGCACAATCAGCTGCTGAAACAAATTCAGTCCGGTGTAAAATTGAAAACGGTCAAGACCAACGATCGTTCGAGACCGGTACTCGAGGGATTGAGAAAATTCAGACGACAATTGACGATAGAAGAACAGATGCAAAAAGCGGAAAAAGCACCGGTCGACGAAGTCGTGCCCGACGAGCTGGACGACATTGACGCGGTTAGGGACGATCTTCAGAGCACCAAGCAAATGTTGGCTCTCGAATTGAGAAACAAAGAAGCACTGGAGAGAGACAACAAACGATTACAGGTGAGTAATTGGAGTCTCTCCCCTTGGATCTCGCGAAACGTTCGATTTATCTTTTATTCTCCGATCGACAGGCGAGAATTCTCAATCTCGAGGTTGAAGTCGAACGAGCAAAGTCCCAGAAGAACGTCGAGGAGCACAAACAACAGGATGAAAAGTTGACCGAGGCATTGCGAAATGAGGCGGAGCAGGGAAGAAAGGACGCCGAGAGATTGGAAAAGGAATTTGCCCGTGTTGCCGAGGAAAGAGACGAGACGAAGAACGAGCTCGAAGAAATGAAGAGGATGTACGCTGCTCTCGAGAGACGCATGAAAGCTGGTCAGTTTTGGCTTGAACTCTGTCTTTCGTTACACCCTACGCTCGTCCCTCGATCCAATCTTCTTTACGCATTAATCGGCCGAAATCGCAGCTAAAAAAACATCTTTTTTCAGGTCTAATTATGCCATAATCGCTTTAATTAATGCTTCGCTTTCTTTTCTCCCTTGATTTGTTTCTCGAATAACGCGCTTGCAGAATATTGGGAGAGCATAGAGTGCGGCGAGCCGATTATACTGTTTCCGGACGAAAACGTCGACGCATCGTGGTACGATGTTTCAGGCATGGCGCTTGCCGGTTGTCCGAGCGCCAAGGACGTTGCGAGAATCGCTTCGCAAAAGAGTATGGACAAAGGGGAAGATCGAGATGATGACGAGGAGCAGCAACGAGAGGAAGAGGAGGAAGAGGACAGCAGCGAGGACGAGGACGAGGAAGAAGATTCGGACGCCGCGGCTGAGAAACGTCTTGTCAGAGAATTCAAATTGCTCAAGACCAAAATCAAGAATTTCAAGTAAGCGCTCGTTTCCTATCATCATGAAAATAATGAAATCTTCCTCGTAATTGTACAAAGAACCATACGAATCGTCGTCTTCTTAAAACAGGGACAAGGCGTCGAATGCCAAGAAAGAGCGACACGCGCTCAGAGAACAAATAAAGCAACAAAACAAATTGCTCAAAGAGGAGAAGAAGAAATTCAAGCATCTTCAGAAGGAGGTCGATAAAATGGCGAAACTCATGGCCGATACGGACGACGAAGAACAGGAGGAAACTGATCACGACGAGGACGAGGAGGAAGACGATGAAACGGAATCCGAGGAAGAGTCGGAAACCGATGACTCGGACCTTGACGATGTTTGGGATTCCGACGATGAGGATGATCCACCTGAGAAACGTCGCAACAAATTACAGGTCGGTCGGGGAATCCCGACTCGTTAAATTTATACTCTTGAGATCCAATCGGCGGATTAACGCTGAAAACTTTGTTTTTCTACAGGGAACGGTCAAGAAACACGAGGGTCGTCTTGCTGCCTTGAAAAAAGGCAATTATTTACTAAAAGCACAGGTAGATCGACTCAAGGACGATTTAATCAAACAGAGAGAGGAGAGTTTGTCATTGCAGGAGGATTTGGACTCTGTATTGGCCGAACTCGGCTAACGACAAGAATTACAGGCATCGCCCCTCCCCCCCGCCCGGCCCTTGCCCCGTCCCTCTTGGCCCGTTTAGTAGTGAAATACAAAACTACAATACTATTCGCGTACACGATATACATCGACACACAATATATAATACACGACAAGCCGGTGAACAAGAAGATAACGTATAACACACGCCTTGGAAGAGAGATCGACGACGTGGGTGCAATTTTCGGGTTTGTACTTTAGGCAAGAGAAACGCCCTCACCATATATTTACTATTCCCGGTCTGTCGGCGATAAATTTGAGACACGGCCGAAAATTGCAATCGACGATCGTAATCCGAGGTTAGCCAATTCGCAATCTGATTAAGATCATCCCGATGGAGAGCATCTTTTTCGCAATTAATGTGTAAGATATTTTTTAATAAATATGCATAAATATTTGTCATTTACTTGAGAGGATGCGGAGATATGAATTGTAGGTTATGTTGGCTCACTCGGCGTCCCTGCGATGTACCGGCGCGTATTATTCTATCGGGTTATAGTTGTACACTGCTACTCACATTTTCTTACGTCACTAATTCCACTGCGCAGATGTCAGTTCTCCCGATCGATGCGAAGTTCAACTCGAAACGTACGTTACTTCTAACAAACTGATACCGGTGAAACGACCCTTTGTTCACCTCTGCAGGCCGGTATACTGCTTACTCACCGCTACTGCAGTACTTGCGCGCTGCTATTCTTCCCAATATCCGTCACAGCGATCGCACACTGCGCATGTAACCTGCGCGCTTACCCAAAATACGTTGGTCGCGATGATTTTCAAATGACCGATTTGATCGTACCTTTCCCATAAATACTTGATAATGTTATTAGAAGTTAGTATTTACAAGGTTTTTATATCGTTAATTGGCATTCTGGGCTGTACAAAACTCGTAGAATTAGTCAAGATGAGTCTTTCTCGAACTTTTTTTACAAGTACTCTAGATGGTGGCAAAAATTATTCAAACCAACGAGTGGCAATAATTGTTGCTACCGGCCGTAGGATGGCAGAACCTGACGGACGGAACGGGAAACGTAGATCGAAACGTCGATCGAGAACTCTGCGAGTACAATGTAAATGGAGAGAGTGTTACTGAGCAAGAGCGGTTTCAAATAAGTTGTCCTGTAAATATTTGGTTCTTCAGTCGGCCGAGAAGAGATGCCTCTTGGCGGTGGAGCAGTATGGATTTCCGACATTTACAACAGATGGTACAACCAGATAGGAGTTTGTGGTGCCGGTGTGATACCGACTTCACACACTGATTTCGCCTTTACCTTCTGATTGTTAATTTTTCCACAAGTCGCGGCGCTCTACTCAAGGTCTTCACGAAAACCTACCGACTTATATTTATTACCGACCGATTTATATTTATTGTAATAAATAAAGATGAAATTTGTTATTCGTTAGTATCAAACGACGATAGCAAAAACAAAATGTTCAAAAAGTCAACAAATACAAAAACTAGAAGTATCCAAAGTTTACCCGAACGTTCACCAGTAAAAGGTTCCTGGACAACTTCAGATCAAACTGAGAGAAAATAAATTACGATTTTGTAAAAAAAAAGTATTAACGATCAAATGATTATTATTAACGATCAAACAATTTCAAACGGCGATCATACGATTCTAAAAGAAAAAGCTTAAAATAGTTAAAGTCACTCTGGGTAAACTTTATGCATCCTCGTCATTCGAAAGATCAGAACTGGGTCAGGGATAACAGCCTGAAAAACCAAAATTCCGACCGCGGTTCCAGTAACATTTAAGACTGTCGGGTTTTCCAGACTGGCGATGAAAAAATGGCGATATCGTTTAGTCGTGCTAAAGTGTTATTAAATACAATGCTCGGTTATAAATATATCTGAGACTAGCTCGCAACATGTCGTTCTCGAGATAAAAAATCAAGCTGGTGAATTCGAGCAAAAGTTCGCCGTGGGTGTTTCAAAGTACCGATGAGGGTCCTACTACATTGAGGGCTAACATACGAGTCTCCTATCGAGTCAGAGTGATACGTTTCTGACAGCGTGTTCACAATGGCCGATGATACCCCGACGGTGCCCAGAAGGCGTCAATTGGTAAACAAAAATTATTCATACGTGGATTTATGTTTTGGCTGGTTAAAAAAGACGAGTGAAACAATATTTCATAGCGCGAGAGAACGCGAAAGTTGTACACGGATGATTGGACCCTCGGCGATGAGGATATCGAGGGAAGAAGAACCTTTCAGCTTGATGAGAAAATCGAGTGCGAAAGATACAACCTCGAGAACTTTTCGGGTCTCTTTCGAGAGATGAGCGGAGCTGAGCTGAGCCTCGCTTATCTCCAAAAACATGGCCTGGGTATTCCCTTGCTATTTCGAGACAAGGCGGGCTTGGGTCTCAGAGTTCCCAGTTCTAATTTCAGCGTCAACGATGTGAGGACTTGCGTCGGTAAATATCGCACAATTCTATCGTTTATTTATTTATTTTCTCATTCGATAAGTGTCGATTTTTATTCGTTCGTCGTTACGCGTCCGTGTGACAAAGGAGAACATACGTATCGTCGATAAATATCGGTGTAAATAATCGTCAATCGTGTAACGCCGAAAACGAAGAAATAATCGATCGTTCGGTGATGTTTGCAGGATCCAAAAGAATTTTGGATGTTATGGACGTAAATACTCAAAAAAACGAGGACATGAGCATGAAAGAATGGCAAAGATACTACGAAGATTTTAACAAAGATCGTCTATTAAACGTCATATCGCTAGAATTCAGTCACACAAAGTTGGAAAATTACGTTCAATCTCCGACGGTGGTGAGACAAGTCGACTGGGTCGATGTCGTATGGCCGAGACATCTCAAAGAGGCACAGGTCGAAGCCACCAATCTATTGGAGGATATGATGTATCCAAAAGTACAGAAGTATTGTCTCATGTCGGTCAAAGGCTGCTACACAGATTTTCACGTTGATTTTGGCGGAACGAGCGTGTGGTATCATATTTTACGAGGAGGTAAAATATTCTGGTTGATACCACCGACGGAAAAGAATCTTGCGCTTTATCAGGAATGGGTACTCAGCGGAAAGCAATCGGACGTATTTTTTGGTGATATGGTCGATCGATGCGGAAGAATAAGTCTCAAAGCCGGTATGACGCTCTTCATTCCAACCGGTTGGATTCACGCGGTCTACACGCCCCAAGATTCTCTCGTATTCGGTGGAAACTTTCTTCACAGTTTTGGCATCGAGAAGCAGTTGAAAGTCGCCCAGGTCGAGGAACACACCAAAGTACCCCAAAAATTTCGTTATCCCTTCTTCACAGAGATGCTCTGGTGCGTCGAATCGAATACCGGCAATTTTAATCATTGAGCATGAACGAGTAATCGGCATATTTCGTTATCTCCCACGAATCAGGTACGTTCTCGAGAGATACGTTCACGTGCTGTTGGGTCGCAGTCATTTGGACATAGCAGAAAATCAGCGGCAACATACGCCGATCGATACGCAAACGCGTTCGCATCTTCATCTCACACCGTTCGAACTGCACGGTTTGAAATCAATAGTGATGTATCTGCACTCGTTACCCTCGACGAAGAAGAACGTGCCGGAGCTGATAAGAGACCCGGTGGCGTTGATTCACGACGTTCGTTGTCTCGTCGAGCAGCATAGACACGACAATCCCGAGGCAGCTGTAACGGGAACACCAATTTTACCACCACCCCCGCCCTTGACGATAGCCGAACGGGTAAGTCACGAACGACCAGCGTTCGATGTACTTTTGTATCAATCGACTTTCTCGAATTTATTTCATCGACATTTCGATCGATCCATTAGACCAGGAACGCTCGCTCCGATCTGCCGGATCGTCTTAGAATTACGGCTAAGAAGAATTACGCAAAGCCTATGCAAACGGCGTTGCATAACGCGAATGACAAGGTGGATGGAAAGTCGAGCTATCCACGGAGAAGACGAACGCGCTGTAAAAAGTGTGAAGCTTGTACAAGAACGGATTGCAGCGAGTGCGCTTATTGTCAAGACATGGTGAAATTCGGTGGTACCGGCCGAGCGAAGCAGACATGTCTGATGCGACAGTGTCTCAGACCAATGTTACCGGTTACCGCTGCTTGTAAAGTTTGTAGACTCGACGGTTGGGGTCAACAACCGGCTTCTCTTATGGGTAATTACTCGGTATCTCTGTCATTATCTTGTTCATGAAAGAAAAGAAAAGAAAAAAGAATGAGAAAGACCAACGGTTTCGTTTTACAGGCAAACCGACTCCGGGTACACCATCGAGTCTGATGGAATGTTCGGTCTGTTTCGACATCGCTCATCCAGAATGTGTCGGGGTAGATTCCCAGAGTCTGGCGGTGAGCGAGGATGTGCCAAATAGCTGGGAATGCCCGGAATGTTGCGAAACTGGACGGAATCTCGATCCTCGATCGCGACATGGAAAAACTCGAGCTCGGAAAGTCTCGGTATCGAGCGCCGCTTCGTCCGCCCCAACGACCGACTCCGAAAGAGCGACTACACCGAGCAAAAGGCCAAGACCCGATCCAAACGAGGTCCGTGTCATGCATTATCGTCCCGTCGAATTTTCAGCTAGATTCGTTTCGATTAAAATTCGTTAATTTGTCGTTACAGCAGGCGTGGAACGAGCGAGAACCGGCCGAGGGCGAGCACAGAACAGCTCTCAGAAGTCAACTCGCTGTTCAATTGATCGGTTCGAGCAACAAGGCCCTGAAACGTCCGCACGTTGTTGTACGACCGGCTCAGCTTCCACCAATACAGAGAACGGATAACATCGGTCAATCACTCGCTTACGACAAGAGTGTAATTCTCGGAATATTCGGTTATTTAAATCGTCGAGACCTTGCGCGATGCGCTATGGTCTGTCGTGCCTGGGCGCAATACAGTATAGAACCAAGTCTTTGGCGAAGACTCGATATGTCCCACGTGCACCTCACCGTCTCGCATCTTACGGGAATAGCGCGAAGACAGCCGGAGAGTCTCTGTCTAGACTGGTCCGACGTGACAAAGCGGCAATTAGCCTGGCTTCTCGGTAGATTGTCGCAGCTTCGAAGTCTCTCTCTTCAGGGATGCTCGTGGTCAAACGTTTGCGTACTAAGATCTTGCATCTGTCCTCCGCTGATAAATCTCGATCTGAGTCACGTATCGGGCTTGAACGATTTTAGCTTACGAGAGATGCTCAGCCCACCGACCGACTCGCGTCCCGGACTCATCGATAAAACCTCCAGGCTCAAATACCTCAAGAGTCTGTCTCTCGCCGGTTGCGACGTCACGGACGTTGCATTGAGATACGTTACTCAACATCTGCCTCACATAGAGTCGCTGGATCTTTCGTCTTGCGGGCGATTGACCGACGCCGGGGTTGCTCAGCTTACAACGTCTCCGGCTCACGCGGTAACCAATCTCGTATCCCTCAATCTCGCGAGCTGTCGATTACTCACGGAAACGAGTCTCGATCATCTTGCAAGATGCAAAGCACTCAAACGCCTCGATCTCAGACACACGACTCAAGTATCGACCCAGAGTGTCATTAAATTTGCAGCACGTAGTATACACAATCTTCACGTGACCGATGTAAAACTCGTACAAGAGAAAAGGCCGAAACACGACGTTAAAGTTACGTGAAAGTATGAGAATACACGATCCTCGTGGAGACGACTCTCTCCGTCTCTGTACCTGCTGCTGCTACTGCTGTTGCTGCTAGGATTGACGATTCTTTTCCTTTTTTTTAACACCGTACATCGCCGAGGACTCGTTTGTTTGTTCATCGTCTTATTTATTGCAGAGAAACGACGTTGCTTGTTGGAGCGCGATGTGAACAACGAGATAAATACTTCTCGGTAATCATTCGGCTTTTGCGCTTCGCCTCTTTGACACACTTATTCCGAAGGTATATGCAAGAGGCGCGAGCGCGTATAACGAAGAAGAAAAACTTTCAATTTTATTGAGATAGGTCGGCACATGATACTCATCCGAGTACATACGCAATATCGCTTACTAGAGAGTGTACACGCATCGTGTCTTTGAATAACGCGATTTCATACAACAAAAATTCGATACGAAGTACGCCGGTAGGTGAGTGTGTTTGAATAACGATTAAAATCCGGCTATATTCGTCACGGAAGATCTAACAGATCGTTAATTGACGATATACCGCTCATCGGTCGGAATGATCAAACAACACATGTATATGTATATTTTGCGAATTATCTTACATAAAAGTTTTTTCCTCAATCCCACGTATCGGTAATTCGAATGCAATTAGTGACGATCGGGAAAATAAGCTTTCTACGATTAATCCTTTACTCGAGTGACGCGAAAATGGAAAATTAAAACGTACGTGTATTTGTAGTTTTTGTTGTTGTTTTACAACCAACGTTGTATCATATGTAATTCACATAAAGCAATATAGCTATTCTCATTTCGAGATGTCATTTGAAATTTCGTGAAAATATCGGCATCCTTATCGTACATGTTTATGGTATGTGCACATTTATGGCATGTCGATTATTAACAAAAAAAAGTAAATACTATTTAAAACTTGTCCTCGATATTCGTAGCCACGTAGCTTATGATTATAAAAGGTTTATTCGCTTTTCATATAAACTACGAAATAATAATACACGAATATTTACAAAAATGCAATTTAATTTTGGAGATTCCGTCGGTATCTTATCCTGCGTACGTGTATAGAAATATGTTTATCTACACAAATGCAACCGTACCGACCGGCAGCCCTTCCTATCCCTACCGTCAGGTGCTGCCGCTAGTGGCAAGTATCGTCACTCGTAACTTGAAATCACTTTTGCCGCCATGGCGTTTGGAGTAGTGCAAAAAAATCGAGAACGTCGTCCTGACGTATTCCTCTTCTTGTTTGTGCCTTGAGGAAACGCATAATGACAGTTTTCTACTTGACACTCGTTGGTACTGTAGATTGATTATTTTCGTTGAAAAGAATCAAGGGAGGTGGCTCTACTCGTACACGCATCGGAGCGTATAACCTTATCCGCAATTTTCCCGTTTTAGCTTCATGTCGTCCGAAGTACGCCAAGTGCATTTCTTTTTGTGGCATCTGCGATATAACAAAGTAATTCTCATTGTTCCGTCTTCTAATTTATGTCGTTACCTCACAATTTTGACACAACCAATATATAATTTTGACGAATAGCTCTCGTTTGAACGCTCAAATATGTAGTGACAACAACAGTATCGCCGACAATAGCTGTTATGAAAAATACATTTATTCCATAGCTTATTGAAACGTATGAAGTTCTTGTTAAGCAATCTCTCATGACTCTTTGGGGTATTAGGTTATAAAATATGTCAAAATGCTGACAGTGAGGTCGCGCCGGTATTAATCTGCACGCGGCGTACATTGTACATCCATATTTACTCGTATGCTTGGATCTAGAGAGAAAAATTGACTTTCGGAAAAAGCGTTTTCGATCAAGATTCCGAGCAGAAAATTAATCATGCTGTCTGATATTTCATCCAGGCTGGATCGGGCATCGATAATGCTTGCCCGTTCTGTAAACGGAAGCCGAATTATGGCAACTTCAAACGTCGCCATTTTGAAGTTTCGAGAATCGCGAAATGGTTGAAAAAAAAGTAATTTTAATTTAGTGATTTTGAAATTTATCGAAAAATTAATAAAACTTTCGTCGTCAAGGGGTCGAAATACATCGATATATGCTAGAACAACATTTTTTAATTTCCAATTCTGCCTTTTTTAAAAAAGATTTGGGAAATTGACTCTGAGCTCATTCTATTCGCAACTTTTCAAATTTCAAAATGGCGTGACGCAGATTAACCGCCTTGCGATTTTTCAATGTTACCTAAATTTTTTAAATCCCATCGATTCTTTGCAGAATTTTCATAAATACGCACACACACATACCCTTCTCATTTATTTCGCCATTTTTTTTCTCACAGCCGCTCAATTCTCGCCAGCTCGATATATTCAACGGCATCCACTAATCCACAACCAGTGCGTATGCAATTACCGAGCCGGATCATTAACCGGATCAAATTTCTGCTCGAAAAGCAGAAAGTCTTCGAGATCAAGATTTTCGACCGAAAAAGAAGAAAACTATCGACAGAACGATAATAGCGGACCTACGATTCGAGGACAGCGGTATGTCGTCGGTTATAACGTAAATACAACGTCAAACAGACGAGAGACGCGTCGTTAATTTATTATCCATCGAGTCTCGAGACTTCCGAAGAGGACGGAAGCTTTTTTTTTGTTTATTCGGTAATCCACGAGGCAGCTACTACTGATCCGCGTACCCGCTGCTTCCGTCCTTTTCGTCTCGTTCCTCGTTTCTACGACTACACACACATATATGTATATACAAGCGCGGACTTATTTTCGAGAGACTCGAAACGCGTTTAATTAACATAGCTGAGACGATGGGTGTGCATCCCTCATCTCGGATGGTGGCGGCCCGTGAGCCGGCTAGCCTGCAGTCTCGCGGTTTCACGGGTCATTGCGCATCGTCAGCCATGACATATACATGCTCGAGCTACCGTGCACACGATGCAACACCCTCGTACCCGCTCTCGAAAGAAAGCATATGCGTAACCATTCGCTTATACTATTTCGGCATCCATAAGCTTTCTTCTCGAAGCGTGTTCGTCTCGCGTCTTCATTCTTTCTTTCATCGATCGAATATCAAAACCCGAGGAACGAAAGCTCGATCGGTGAATAAATTAGCTTTATTTGTACGAATACGTACGGTTTTTATGACTAATGTAATTTCTTTTAGGCGCTGAAACGATGACTCGAGAATAGTACACACGGTCGACCGATCGTATACGTTTCATTGTACTTGGTGTCGCAACGAGGAATCGAACCCGTTGGATATTTGGAGATAACGAAAAGGAATAAAGCCGGAAGAGGTATCGACGCGCAAAGCTCTCTACTTATACGATAACGGAAGAACAACAAACTACTCGCTCTTTTTCTGCCCCTTTAATTCATCGAGTGAATTAAAGAGGTCCCAATCGGCTTGGGATTAGATCTCGAACCTCGCGAGTCTCGATATGTGACGAATCAAACGTTTAAAAATAGATATCTTTTCGTAATAAATTACGAGAGAGTATACGCACGACTTTTCATCCTCTCTCAATGTTCTTCTCGTCATCTTCGAAATTTTTGTTCGTACACGTAGACCCAAAGATTGAAAAAAGGAACCAGTATTTTTGTAACGGAATCACGCGTTTTGTTTTTCATATTTTTCGCTCGATCGTCGAATATTACCTACGTATGTAAAGAAAGTTTTATAAGACGAAATTTGCTCGACAAAATGATTCTCTATTTTGTCCTTTGGACGAATGAACATTAGCTAAAAAAAAAGTCTCGATTCGAGAGATCGAAGAATCTTCCCCCGTGAACTTAATGAAAATAAGTCGAGACAAGTTTGACCACAATCGAGAAATAATTTAGCAGAGTCGATTCCTCGGTCCTTGGGGGTGTGTAAATTGATGATAAAAATAATTGAAAAAGAAAGCAAACCGTCGTTGACAGTAAGAATGTAAAAATTTCAGCGCGAAAGGAGCCAAAAACGTCTACATTCGTCTACATCTGGAGCGGAGAATTTCACGGAAATGCCAACTGGTGTGTGCCCGGGCGGACGAGAAAGCAATTATAACGCGCATCGCACATGGCCGTGAAGCGCTCCTCCTACGTTCATCCATCGTTCTCGAGGGGGTGAGTAAAGAGAAA
Source organism: Netelia inedita (assembly GCA_964017225.1). Classification (NCBI taxonomy): domain Eukaryota; kingdom Metazoa; phylum Arthropoda; class Insecta; order Hymenoptera; family Ichneumonidae; genus Netelia; species Netelia inedita. The sequence continues at coordinate 38,687,644 of OZ024923.1, forward strand.
AAAATCTTTCCCGTCGCCAAGCTGTCCGATTTATCGCGTCATTCGTAGCTCGCACTAATTGGCCCCGATTATACACGTTGAAGCGTTCGTCACGCGAGGAAGATTCATCCCGGGAGCCTACCGAAATCTTGGCACGTTCCAGGAATCGTCGTTCTTTCCGTCGAAACGAAGATCGGTGAGTAAGATCGCGGTACATCCATCTCCTCATCTCCGGGAGTTCGTCTAATAGCGAAACAAAAATTGACTCGATCGGTCGTTCGCTCGCATCGCCTCGCTCTATTATCGCAGCGTAGCGATAAGACTCAAACTTTTTCACCGAGAGTCCGGCGATAACGAAACAAATAAATTTTCGCGCCGTTTAACTTTTCGCAACGTTACGGAGCTACTTTCGTTATCTCCTCCTCATTGGATCCGCTCCGCCCGCCAGGCCGATAACGCCAAGCGTGCAACTTGCGTGCATAACAAACAAAAAAAAAAGAAAAATCGTCGAATCGAACGTCGAGGTGAGTGCCGTCGCGATGGCCGACGATCGTGTTTCACGTACTCGAAATACATACACGACTCTCCTCAAGATCCTCGCGTGCTTTTCACCAGAATTTTTCGCACAAAGACAGCAATGCAGGGACGAAACATCCCCGGACGAAAAAAATAGAACGAGCGATGTAAAAAAAATAGAGAGAGAGAGAGAAAAAAAAGAAAATCCGTACGTATTGCGAAAATAAAAGAGGAGTTTACGCGCGGTGTGGCTCTCGAGCGCGCGGCCGAGCTCTCTCCATGCGCTCACCTTATTTCTCCGCGCTTAGTCTTACCTACACGTATACATATATACAAGATATGTTTATAGAGTATAAAAATAATACATAGACGAATATACGTGTACAAGCGGGAGCGGGTAGACACGGTGCGCGGAATATACGCCGAGAGTCGCTGGCGTTGCCGCTGGGAGGGTATATCGGACGCTCGGGGCTCTGTACGTGTTCGCGCGTACATTTATATAGGTATATAGCCCTGGTAGCCTATAGGTACCAAATGGTAAATGAGAGGGTAGACGCGAGTGCCGGACGGCCGGAGCTAGCGGCGACCCAAAGCTCCGCGTCTACCGCGGCTCGTATATGTGCGAGCCTCGCGCTCCCTATACCCGGTGTCTCGAAATACGACACTACTCCAACAGCTTGTCCGCCCGCGACTGGCTGCCACTCGTCTCTTCTACATCTCTCTCCTCACCTTTCCCCGAAAATTTGTCTCCTAGTTCACCCTTGCGACACCCCTTGGGTCTGGAACGCGAATTGGAATAAAACGTATGACCGCACGTGTACGTCACGTTCGTTAGAGATACGCACGTGTCCTCGACGGTGCGAAGATTCTCTTGAAGAGGTTTCCTTTTCTCATTTTTCCAAGGCTTCGCTGTATATACGGTCCGAAACAAAGGGGTAGGTGGGATGTACAATGATTTTTCTCTCTGTCCGATCGTCATCGTCGCTACCTCTGTGGGAAAATAGGGAGAGGTTTTGCAAAAAAGAGGAAAAAATAGGAGTTTTGAGTGGGACTGGGAGAACGGAGAGAGAAAAAAAAGGATCCAAGCGACACCCGTTGTATGAAGAGTCGGGTGTGTATCGCGGCCACGAGCACAGACGCGATCGGTGTACGGGCGCGTATCGGTGTATAAGAACGGTGTGGGTCGATGGGATGAGAGAATCGGGCTCGTCCGGACCTCGCGTCTACCCACCGAGTTGATAGGTTGTTCGAGCGAGAGAGAACGGGAGGCCGCGAGATAGAATTAGAGGGAGATGGAATCGTCCGCCGTTACACACGAGCGGAGCCTCGAGATACGAATACACACGCACGCACGCATACCCGTGCGCTCGCATACACGAAGACACGGAAAGAGTGTGAGAGGGTGAGGGGCGAGGGAGGAGAAAGAGGGAGAGAGAGAGAGAGAGAGAGTGGCAAAAGGCGTAGCAGTAGCGTTATAGTGGTAGTTGGTACTGGTAGCAGCAGCACCAGCAGCACCACCAGCAGCAAGTGGTCATGCTTGTAGTCGTAGTAGAGAAAGAAAGAGTGCTTGAGAAAAAGGGAAAGAGCGAGCGAATACCGAGTCGAGAGATAAAAAAACGCTACAGGAGGTGGAGCAAAGTGCGAATAAGAGAAGCGCGCCCAAGAGAGAAAGAGGGAAAGGAACGAGACCCTTCACTCGACTCCTCTCTCGACTCGCACTCGTCATACACATTGGTACGCGAATCCATAGACAGAGGTGTAGCTCTTCCGAAGCTCCCGATGTACGAGGTACGCGTCGAAGCACAGGACGAAAGGAGCCAGTGGTTGCCACGGAATATACACCCTCATTACGCAGATGTAGCCGACAAATTCGATTAAAGAACGAGAGAAGGAGAGAGAGGGAAAGAATCGTAGCGTAAAGGAGGAAAGAACGCAGTCCCCTCGTCAGGGAGGCTACGCATATCGTAGAGAGAACGAGACGCGGATCGTTCGACCGACTAAAATCGCCGAGCAATTTCCGCGGTTGCGCAAAGGTCGTACTCCCGCGGCGCGACGCGGCGATTCTCTCGCGGTGGTCCACCAACCGTTTCTCAAAGGGGCGCATTCGAGTTCTCCCCCGATCCCGAACAACCGGATGTCACTCCAATACACTATATATATATAATTATATAGTATACCAGCTCCATTATCGACAAAGACAAATAAAGTAACGCTCTTTTACCAACGTTTGGACTACCTGTGTAGGTTTATTGGCGTCCGAGCTTGAGAGAAACGCGAGAGGACAATTTTGAAGCCGATCAAGAAAAGCCGATGTACCGATTGGAGAATATACAAATGAGTCGAATAGAAAACTCGCGAGAATAAGTTGGAATATTGGGGTTTTGTTATATCGCGGTTTATGTAACCGTAAGGATATATATCTACGCGTATATACGCGATATATATATATATATAGGAAGAACCGAGTGAGTGACGGTTGACGCAGACGGATGCCACTCATTTGTCTCGCTTCGAGATCAACACCGTATAGACTCGCGCTTATACGGCAAAGGAGGGACTCGGGGCGAGGAAAACGAGAGGACCGATTCACCGCGGTCGAGAATCAGTGAGAAGGAGGGAGACCCTGAGAGAGTGAGAGATAGAGAAAGAGTAAGAGAGAGAAATAGCCGAACCAACTGACAAGTTTTTCGGCCAAGAATGCAAGACGGACCCCCGTCGGGTCTCGCTGGCATCCCGCTGACTCTCTGCTCAATTTTATTCCTCTATTTTTTTCCTCCCCGGCACCTTCTCCACCGTATCTCTATTTATCCTCCTTTCCGCTCGTCGTGAACGCCTCGATCGAGGGTACACCCCAAACTCGGTACGTACACCACACGTATCTCCAACATAGGTATAGATACGTACCGAGCACCCCAATTTTCGAGACTTGTCGAAAAAAACTAGAGATCGTCGACTTGCTCTCGCGTACACGCGCATCCTCCGAGATCCGCGTTCTATCGAAGAGGATATAGGTACCTATAGGTCGGCGTAGCGAAGAGACTTATGGATATCCGTGTAGGAACGAAAACGTCAGAGTCATTAATAACTCGAACGGAAACGCCCATCCTCGCTACGCTCTCGCGTCGTTTTTTTCTCCTGTTTTTTTTCTTCTTTTTCTTCAAAGTCGAACGTGTATGTGCGCTCGCGTTGTCTATACACGAGCGATATATATATATAGAGATATTGGTGATATAGAGGCACTGTGGTACCGCATCGGGTACCTGCCGATGCGGACTCGAACCGGAGGATAAGAATAAGAGCAAGACAAAGGAGGTGGGATAGGGGGCGAGCGCGAGGTGCGCGTATATATACTCACGTGGGAAACCGGTAGAGATATACCGAACCGCCGAATATATATTGTTTGGTATACCTGAGAAATTTAGTGGTCGGCGAGTAAATTTGTTGGGCGCGGCTGACCGCAGTGATGTGCGTGGCTCGGCGATCTTCCGAAGCCTCGGCATCCGCGTGCGCGGGCGCGCGGTACTACTTTGCGAGGGGCCCCCGACGATGTTGCTCTCTCTCTCGGAAAAGCTCATCTCCTCCTTCCTCCACCTTTCATTTATCTCTCCCTCTCTTCTCCTACCGAGCTTTCCCTCTTCGTTTGTTTATTTCAATATCGCAACTTCGAGGGATGAAATATTTTGGAAATGTTGTTTTCTTTTTTTTTCTCATTATTTCGAGAATAAGAAAAGAAACAAAAGTCAAAAGTCCGCGGGCTTTGGACGGCGAACGCCGCGGCGTGACTCGACGAAATTGCGCGGCGAGTCACTGATTCTCGTCCCGGCGATCATTCATCTCCCCCGCTAGCGGACTCTCATTTTCTTAATGATGGAAACATATTTCGTAGCTCCCGGGGCGCGTATCGAAAGCAGACGGTTCTCTGTATGAGTACCGACTTGTTCGATCGCGGGTTTCGATTGTTCTCCGCCGCGTCGAACAACCCCGCAGCCTGCTCTCGCTTCTTTCCTCGACTAATAACCAATGGACCAGATTCGGCAGCTTCTCGCCACCCATACATATATCTACATAGACGTATACACGTATATCTAATGCGAGCTTGGTCTCGATACATTTCGATCCTCTGGGATCGATCTTAGCCCCGATCTCGACTCTCGAGCATTTCATTCTTCTTCTTCCATCTCCTTCTCCCGAAGCAACCAAGTTTTCCATAGCGTCTCAATTTTTCGCTACTTTACATCTATACATGTCATACGAGGATGTACACGTATAGATGGGGCGAAGCAGAAGCTGCACGGGGCGTGAATAGTACGGCTGCATGACCCTTTTCGGCTCTTCGAGTCGGGAATGAAGAACCGAGTTGACGCGCGTGAACACAAGATGGGAAAGACAGAAAGAAAGAAAGAAAGAAAGAAAGAGAGAAAGGAAGAAAGAAAGAAAGAGAGAAAGATAGAAAGGGGAGGCAAGAAGAAAGGCGTTGTATATGGGAAAAAGAGAGAGAGAAAGAGAGAGGGTGGAGAACGTACGAGAGAAGAGTCGAGCGCTCGCGGAGGCCAACTGATGATCGCATGCATTTAAATTGGTTCATTAAGGCCCCCGTGTGCGCGCGGTGCTCGCTGCGCACAGGACTCTAGAGCCTTCTCTCTTCCTTTCTCTCTCTCTCCCGATCGTTTCTCCATCAACCCCGCGCCACTCCGATCCTCTCGCGTGTTCTATGCGATTTCAGCCTCTTAACCCACGATGTACCATTGACGCGTGCGCCAAGCGGGGCTCTCTTATCGCGCGAATAAATAAAATTTTCCTGACATAATGCACATACGTACGATCCACCGACGAATTTATCAACCCTCCCGAGCAAACTCTTTCCCGTAAAAAATAATACGCGTATACATTTAAATAATCGTCCAACGATAAATCGTATAAGAAAAAAAAACCACTTGCATAAAAATTATCGGCCATTGGTCGATGTTCCACGAGTCCTTCTCTCACGGAACGTTTTAACCCCATTTTTCCTGACGAAAGCTCCGTACGAATTAAAAAAAAAGTATTGCAAGAGTAAGAAAGGAGAGAAGCGATGAAGCCCTCGCGCGGTTGCTGAATTATCTCGATACAAAGATTGTATAATCGACGAGGCGGTTCCGAATGCGTTTCAACACGCGTTTGATGCACGCGCGCGCACGTGCGCCTGCTCTTTCCTCGTTCATTCACTCCGCTGGTGGACTCCCGCAGCCACGTTTGGCACACTCGTTTGAACGACAAGGGAAGGGCGAGGGGGAGAGAACCAAGCGAAATTCGGAAATTAGTTGTTTCCCGATCACGCAAGGTGTTCGAAGGAGACGTGTCTCGCTGCTTCCGTGTGCGTGCACTTTGTATGCACACGAGTGTGTGTATGTGTATGTACGTATCGTTCGTAGAAACACGGAGGAAGCTCGACCCCGCGACCCTGGCACGAACCCTGGTGGGTTCTTCGTACGAGTTCGTGCGCATTTTCGAAAAACGAGACGTCGGTTATAGGTGGCCGACGGTGTTGGGTAGCAACCCCTCGTGTACCACGAACACGCGCCGAATGGTACTTGGTAATCATCCGTCAGACGCGAGTTTTTGCGCGAAACTAGCGGATTCGATATTTAACAAAACGTCTCTGATCTCTGGGTTCGATATAAAATGGCACCTTGAACTGAATCGAGACCAAATGGAGTCAACGTATCAAACTGGGAGAACCAATGTTCCACTCCCATCGTTGTAGCAACCCCTATTCTCTCGATTGTACTTTGCTCTCTCTCTCTCTCCCTTGCTCTCTTTCTGCCTCTCTTTCTCGTACGCTCGATGCGCGTAACGAAATAAAACGACGAGCAGCGTGCAAATGCGTCAGGCGTGAGAGAGACCCGCGCGTGGGAAAGCCAAGTCTGCATCTTCGCTTATTTCGGGGATTCTCGATCGTAATGAAAAAGTGGGACGATGATATTTTCGTCTTTCGACGAAATCGTATAATCACGGAGAAAAGGGATGTTTTAGATATACTCTTGAAAAATTCATATTTCAACGAAACGTCGAATCGAACCCCCGCGTTTATTCGGATGCAGTTTGGGCCTATAGTGTGTGTTTATATAGACGTATACGAGGTTCAAACGGAGTATAGGGGTGATGGGGAAGAGTACATCGATACAGCAATGTTTGCTCCGCGCCTCGAATCATCCCTCGTATTTGCAAACACCAATTGGTATATTTACCAGCCGCGAATCCCCCAATGGGACGAGATCTTTTCTCTTGCTCTCCGATTCGTACCAATGGACGAGACGATTAGACCCACTGAACTCTCTCGTTCGGTTAAATCTCATAAACTTCGGTATTTGTCGCATCCCAAGCTTAATGACATTACTGTTTATTTGAAGAACTTGTCGAGGAGGCTTTTATATACGCATTTGTGCGAGCATTAATGTTCGAATGGCAATTTTCGTAATATATTCACAGCGAGAGAGAGGGAGTGAGAGCGACGATTTGTTGGATGTAGGGTCAAGGGTGGGAGGGCTTCGTACCGGACCCCCGATGAGCTGTTTTGTAGCGCGGGAAAAATAGGTGGCCGGGCGGAGAAGAGCAGAAGAGAGCGGAGAAGAGCTCGGTCGCTCGCGCGCGCGCCCGAGAATAGGGGAACTCCCGCGGTGATAATTAGAGGCCCACGAGTGTTTCTTGGCCCGTTGAACGACGCGTCCTTGAAGTTTTGCCGTCTCCGTTGATGCAGCAGCGGCTGCAACCACTCGTTCCTTTCCTCACCGAAAACATATCACCCCGTTCTCGTCGTCCGTTCGCGTCCCGACTTTCGCTTTCTCTCTTTGTTTCATCTCGTTCCACGTTGTCGACGTGTACCCTCAGGCACGTGGCTCTGATATCGGAATAACCGTTGTTCACCGATTGACCATTTTTCACTACAAAACACGCATCGCGAAAACGATTCGCGGTTGATAAAAGTGAAAGGCGACTGACGCGCGACGTTCCTCCTCGCTCTCTTTTTTTTTTGCTTCTTACTCTCGCTTTTGGTTCTTATCTTTGGCGAACGAGGAGATAAATCCGAGTGCCGCGAGTGGTACAAGGGTGGCTCTCGTGGGATCGAGCCCCCTGCCCCCTCCCTCTCGACCCCGGGTAAGGATACAGCGTACAGATATCTCTCCTGTATTTTATACATATAGTTATATAGATAAGGGACTGGGTATGTAAAGAGAGGCGGATGAGAGGGTCGAGTCGCGCCGATCTCACGCGTCGCGTTTCGTATCGCGAGCCGCGACCGCGCACCATTCCCCGGGACATTTTCCAAGCGTGGCTCTCTATATACGTATTTATATATATATACGTATTTGTATATAAGTGCACCCCCGCTTGTCCTATCAAGATCTCTTCGTATTTATACCAAGAGGGGGATCAAGCCCTTGCGGGGGTTGGTTGAAGCGAACGCGCGCACTGCTCCCTTATCTCGGCGTTATATTCCCAAAGGGCGACTCCCTGCGACTGCCTGGCACCCTGCAGATAACGTTTCTCCACCGATCAACCCCCTATGCTCAACCTCGTCCTTCTTCCACCCGCCCCACCTCCCCTCCTACGTCACTACGTCCCTCACGCCGCGCGAAACGTTCTTTTTTTCGTTCTTATTTTCTCATCAGGCGCGCACACTTGCCGTATAGTTTGCCAATTTTGACATATATTTTAATTAGCACCATCGCGTTGCCTTCTAAACGGTGACACATTAATCTTTGTTCTACCTCGTACGATACGGAAAGCCCTTCGTGCCGATGCAGCGGCAGGTATATGCTTAAATTCATACGCCAATTTTTATAACGTTTATATACATGTGTATATATATATATATATATATATATATATATATATAGTATAAATATACACGTCTTGGGAGTAAAGTTGCGTGCCTCGCGTGCGCCGTCAACCCCAAAGACCCTAACCGGCCCCCGTTATTCGCGCATCGAGAAAGAGAAGAGCTATAGGAACGAGGGTGCATGCTTGCCTGCCGGGTGGGTGGTCGGTCGTTCGTGAAATAAGCTCTGCAGACTGCAGGGGTTTGGTGGTTGGGCTTTGGGTAGGCTTATATATATATAAGCGTCTATATACAAATATATATAAAAGTGTGTGTGTGTGTGTATGTAGAAGGGACGAGAAGCGACCGAAGGCATAACCAAACCCAGAGGCCTCTCTCAGCGTTTCTTCTTCGTACACAACGGAGACTCCGCTCCCCCAAACTCAAAGCCTCCCTCTCACTCGGGCTTGTCCCGCAAACCAGCCAACGATCACCACGATGGGTTTATACTAGTATATATATACGTGTATATGGGGGGGTAGTCGCCGTCACTCCGTCACCCCGACGAGCAAACCCCTGCGAGTCGGTGCGAGAGCCCGAGCGCACCCCTCGGCTGGCCGCAACCCCGCGAGATCCCAGCTGCCGATGACGTTTCCACGTGAGTACCCGCGAGGCTCGCGTGTTTTCGACATTGGCCGCACGCCGATGATTTTCATCCCGTTCCCAACATCAACGCCAGCACCACTCTCTCGTGGCTTCTCAAACTCTCGCCCTCGTACATCGGACAGCGTGCGCGACCTCACGCGCGCACACGTTTCTTCAAACAAGAAGAAAAATATTAGCGGTGTCGCGGTAGCGCTTCAACTTTTTATTATAAACTCCTTACTTTATGGATACATTTTTATCGAGTTTTACGACGCTCTGTCTCGTAGGAACAGATAATATCTCGAAGGTCGCGCCTTCTTTCGTCACTCTCGTGAACGGAGAGTGCCGAGAGGAAGTTTTCCCTTTTGTCCTCGACACAATACCCACCGGGACCGGTACCAATAGATAACGCCTATATTTGACGTCCTTTTGAAAATATTGGTACACGAATTAAAAGAGCGTAGAAGACGTGGAGATTATATATGTGCGGAAGAAGCAGGATCTGGCCACACCTTTGGTACTACGATAAGTTCGACACGGGCCACGAGAGAGAAATCAGCCGATGGCCATCACTGATGTTGGTCCACGCGAGCGACCATTCGAGACATTATCCTTTTTCGCCATGGGACATCTACGATGCATCATACATATATAGATATATAGATGAATATCAAAAGCGTTCTTCTTAACAAGGTGTATTCTTCGACCGAGTCTCCATCCGGGACGACCACCGTCACGAATAGATACGACGACTATATCTGTTCTTCGTATCACCCTGGAACACGTGCGTTCCTTATATAGCGCACCGTCTTTCCTCTCGTTTTCATCGTCTCTCGGACGAATTACACGCTCGTATGCGACGATTCGAAGAGGGTGCGGTGCGTCGTACCTGTGCTTGGGCACGAGCGAGTCCGCGACCCACGCTACCCCTACCACATTCTATTTCGTAACAAGTGGTTTCCGGCTTTTTCAGTCATAATCGTCCTACGATTATGTTTGGGTAGCGTCTCGTCGGCTGGCGAACCCCGTACAACCCGCCGGCTTCGCTCCCCTACTGTTGCGCTCCTTCGATTCTTCTTCCTCCTCTCTTCTCTTCTCGTTCTTGCGAAGATTCCTCTTTCCGCGACGAGCCACGAAGCAAAGATCGGAAAGGTGAGGAGCGGGTGTTTTCGGAGGCGTCTAATGTTTCTAGTCTTCTCGTTTTAGGTATATCTTGTGGAGGAATAAACAGAGAGGACGTTGGCGCGGACGATCGTTCAATGTTGAAGAATAATCGTGTACAGATATTCGCTGGTCTCGCCTCTGCTTATTCTTCATCCCTTTGCGATGCCTCTTTTCAACAATATATATATATATCTATATATATATATGTGGGAGACGTATCGGTATAATACACGTAGATATATACCCAAGCTGGACGCGAAACCGGGGCTTTAATCGGAGGAGCTATCACGGTCCCTAAGTGGGCTTCCTGCCCGCTTCGGAATTATAGATAATGTCGGATAATAATAACACAGTGCGAGCAGGAGCAGGAACGGCAGCAGGAACAGCACACGCTGCTCTCCTTCCTTATACATATACATATACCCATACATATATGTATATAAATGTATTTATATATACGTTGCCAGCTCGAGCTACACCCACACTCACACGTACGTTTACGCGATAAGAATTTTAGAACAAAAATCTACCAATAGCTCACTCGTCGATTTTTTTAATCGAGAATGCAATCGATAAAAATATTGTGACCAATAGTGAATAATAAAACAACAAATAATCGCGCAAAGCCTCCTTCGAACAGTGAAACATTTCTAGTCTCGGTATGACACCTGTCTCGTGTAATCTTGGTTTTTTTTTGCACCAAGGATATACCTATATACACGGTATATACTGGTAAACAAGAATAATACAGACAGTCTCAAAGTATTCTCGGACCGAGAATACTTTTTTTCTGGCTGCGGGATAAGAATAAGTATAGGGTTAAAAAGCAGGAGGTGGGCCGTGCGCCGGAGGGCTCGAGCCATCGGGCTTTTATATACGTAGGTAGGTAGGAAGGAAGGTAGGTAGGTAGGTAGGTAGGTAGGCATATACCATCCGCCCAAGCGGGAGTAGCCACAAGACGTAGGATCTAATATCGAAGCTATAGTGCCAGCAGGGCGGTATCCACGTGCAACGATATCTATATACGTATATAGTAATATAGACGGATGAATAAGACTGAAACACGACGTGTGTGAGAGTGAGAGAGATGAAGACTACTGCTTCTCGAGTTCCTCATCTCCGCTCGAGGCTTATGCACAGGGGGCACGAGAGTCCGAGGATCTCGCTGATCGTTGCTCGCCACGACCGGCAGCGTATCGGCATCGCGGGCCCGAGCGAATCCGTCGAGCCTGGACGTGCCGGGCCACGGGGTCAGCCTTCGATACCGGTAGAGAGAGTCCCTTATTTTCCTTTTCGCCTTTCGTCGTCGTATCGTCTTTTGCCGTTCGCGCGAAACGCGAGACACGGCTCGAAAGAAGATCCGCGCTTATCTCGTCTCTCTCGCTCTGTTTCTCCGTCAGTTCGTATCCCACTTTATTTTCCGAGCAAAAATTTCATCGGGCTAAAAGTTGGTCCAGATCATAGGTGCCTTATTTAAAATTCCAACGTGATCAGCCTCGTAATCCAGATCCAACCCAAATTCGGTATCTCGATCTAGCCCTGATTTCAGTCGTGAGAATGCCGATGGATCCATGAAGAGAAAAAGGGTCCACCTTTTCCACCCACTTCGGGATTCTCGAAGTCATCACAATCCCCAAATTTCAAGTTGCGAGTGTCGTTGCCAATATAAACAAGCCCTGGCGTAACCTGAAACACCTACACCTTTACCAATTTGGTCGAGGCACCAGCTAGGGTTTCCCTATTGTTCCCCACCCCCACTACCATTTAACTGGCAAAGATCATCAACCAGCCAGTATCCCGTACCGTTTCGAACCAGCTTTATTCTCTCCTCGTACGAATCGAACCCTCGTGTGCCGAGTCGACACCCTCCCCCCGAATAACCCTCTTCGACCCAAAACTATGTATGTATACGCATCGACGAGGCAGCCTTGCCATAACGAACCATCAAGTGGCGATATGATATTCACCCCTCGAGTTATTACAAGTACGAACGAGCGGAACACGCCGTGGAGCGGAAAGAGGCGCAACGGGATAACGCCGAGTGTGCTCCTTCTCCTTTATTCCGACGCGCCTTTCGACACACCCACATTTTGCAGGGACACCTGTTTACTATTTGTCTTGTATTCGGGCGATATACTAGTGTACGTATATCACCATATACATATATATATATCTATTTAATATATCACAAAAGCCGCTTTCCTCTTGATCGTGTCCATCGAACGCTTCGTCGCGTGTCCCTCTCTCTTTCCTAGTTTCTGCGAGAGCTCGCTGGTCACTGGCAAATATTGCATCGATCATCCCGTCTCGATGAAACCCGATGAGATTGACTCGTTGGAGGAGATGTCCGAACGACCGCGGTCGGAAAAGGAAAAAATAAATCTACCATTAAAGAACGCGTGAAAGGTTGCAAAAAAGAAAAGCCAATATAAAACGGGTCTAGTTTTCGAAAGCGCGAGGGAGATGCGTCGAGGGCGCGGGAACAGATGGTGGGCGTGCATGTCTTTAACCGCTGAATGGCTCTCACCGAGCTACAAAAGCTCCCTGTTACCCACTCTCTTTCTCTCTCTGTCTCTTCCGTTCAATATCTTTCCTCCGAACTTGCCATTGTTGCAAGGATTTTTTAAAATGAAGCTTGTTTTAGTTGAGATTTCACCGGCAGGTGAAATGTACACTTCTGTTACAGGTCTGAAGCAACCTTTAACCAATCAACCGACCATAGAACCCACAAAAAGTGTACTTTTGGTAAACTTTTATTTTAGTATTATGTATGTGAATACTAGAAGCGGCAAGCTCGAAGCACAAAAACAGAGAGTCGAGCTCGAAGTCTTGGAAAGCGAGTGAGACGAGGGTTGAGGAGGAAATGGGACATATGTATACGTACGATAGTCGTGGCAGGATAATGGCAAAGCGAGTTTTAATGCCAGCAGAGTCGTAACCGGCGCTAGGGAACAACGAGGGTGGTGGTCGAATCTCCCCAAGTCCGTACAAACTGCAAGTGCATCATCAGCAGGACGAAGGGGCACGCAGCTTCCGTGACGAAACGGCTCTCACACTTGACTCGTTCCGTGCCCTCCGACAAACTCGTACACTTTTCCATCTCTCTTCCCGACGTTCAACCCCGCACCACCGAATTACATTCTTTTTCGTTCTTTGAATTTTTCTTCCTCGCGGCTAATTATAAAATGGCTTCCTCGAGGCGCGCCCGAGAGAGAGAGTGCGGGCGATCGTCGCTTGATCGCGAATACGCGCGATGCATGACAAGTAAACACTCTTAACCGGTGTCGATCGAGATTGCCCGTGGGCGGTCGGGCAAACGGATAGAGAATAGGAGGAAGGGAGGAAGGGAGGCACGAGCAAGTGTGCACGTTTACGAAGTAAATGGCTCGAAAATAAGCGAATCGTATGCCCCGGGGTTGGAGTCGACGAGGGAGCAAAAGTACGTCACGGTATACACGTACGTTCTCTATACGGGAGAGAAGCAGGCCCGAGCGTACGAGGAAAAATAATACAAACGAAAAATAGTATAGCCCGCATAAGCACAAATAGGATCGAAGAGTGGGGTAGGGGGTAGAGAAAGAGCGAGAGAGACAGAGAGAGTACGAAGACTCGAGAGAGGGTTGTGTATCGGCTGGTACTCGCACGCGTACACGCGTCTGGTACAGACGAACGGAACGTACATGCCATCGAAGCGGGCCCGGGGTGCCGGCTATAATCGATTCGGACATGTGCAGTTCCCCTGGGCGGGTTGCTCGACAACCCCTGACTCGCCGAAACCTATTTATATAACAAAGCTCTTGTACACCCCCGTAAACCCAACGCGCTCTGTGCCAGCAGCAACGTTATCCACTGGCTCCTGCTACTCCCGCTTGCCTCACATCCGTTGCTCTCCTCGTAGTAACGTGGAATTTTTCTCCTTCCGCGAATTGACTCCAGTAAAACAGACCCTCGTTCATGCTTCATCTCGCTAATTTACTGACTCTCGTATCTATACTTTATGATATCCGTGACACGAGAGGAAGAAAGAGAGAGAGAGGCGAGCGACCGGTCGCGAATTGTACACGTAACCTCGCAAATAAACGAGTTCGTTTCATCTTCTAGGGAAACTTATGATCAGCTGAGAGAGTCGATCGGAACGTTTGAAAGTCGTCGCGTAAGATCGATTATTCGTTTCGCACGTCGTAACCGATTTCGCCAGGCATCCCCGAATCTTAATTCGCGAGGTCGCGGCTCGCGACTTTTTAGCTCACTCGCGCTCTTTTTCTATCTCGATGAAGGAGCACGGGGGTTGCGAAGTCCGTTCAAGCAACTTGATATTATATATACGTATATAGGTACTTACTTGCTTACTGGTCGTCGAGTCCGCGCTATCGATAGAGGGAGAGAATCGGGACGGTGCCACGCGACGTTGTTCGACACGTGTATCGCCACGTGAGCCTCGAACGCGTCGAACCGTGACATTTTCGTTCCCCGCGCTCCCGCCCTTCCCTCTGTTCGCCACGCTCCCTTCCACATCGACCCCTCTCACAGGGAGGGGGTGGTCGGGTGGTTTTTTTTTATATTTTTCGTTAACTCCTAGTATGAACAACGCGTTCTGGAACAACGCGTCGAACTTTCATCGATTCGAGGTCGCTCGTCGGGATTACTCGTTCGTTTTAGTTCCAACCGTAATTATAAATGAAAAACAAAAAAAACGAAAAAGTTGGTTTCATCCCCTCTCGTCCTCTGTCACTAATTTCTCTCACTTTGGCCAGAGAAATGTCAGTGTACATCGCGTTTATGTCTCGTGGAACACGAGTGGGCACGCAGACCTTAGGCTATAAAAGCACTGCCCGTAATAAATATAATGATAAGAACGTCGAGGGGTGAAAATCTCGATTCGCAAAGATAGGGGGTGGTTAAAGATAGGAGGGTTAAAATAGATCCTACCGGGATCCCACGGGACGGTTTGTTCTTGCTGGCCTCGTCCCGAGGGAGACGCGCGTAGCGTACCTACCACTCGTCGAAAACTCGGGACCACCACCACCCACAATATTATTCGTCGATTTTCTTGCTTACCTCAGCCATCTCATCCAAGATCTAGACTCGTACATCAAATCTGCAAATCTGTCGCAATTTTTTCCATCAATCCTGTTCCCGAGCTGCTCGTTAGGTGCGAATTGCAAGACGAAATTTCGATGAAAAATAAAAGTGAAGTGTCATCGCGACGATGAGAGCAGGGTGCGGTCGAGCGTCGTTGAAATAGTTTGCGAGGCTGGTGCAACACCAGGGACGACACATGGGGAACGTGAGGCGGGTGGGGAATTGCGAGGGTAACAAATCGGCAGTACGCCGAGCGTTTATCCCCCGCGGGGAATTTCCTCGGTGCGGATACAACAGAAGCTTGTCTGGCGGCTCGCGTAGATACACACATCGTATATACATATAGTAGGTATACCACGCTACTAGAGAGAAGAAGGCGGCGCTAGCCCGGGGTAAGCGACCCCCCCTGGAGCCCGAAACACATCAAAATCGAATTCACCAGATGTCCGAGACAGAGACCTCGCTGTCGAGGCTTTGCCGGCTCGTTGTACGTATGTCCACAACCGAGGGAATATCGAGGAGGTTGTAACGATGTTAGGGCACGCGGGGGCGCCACAACGAGGGACGATTCTTACACGCTCATCTAACAGTAACTGTATCCATATAGTATTATTGTTAGTACACGATATGTATATATCGAGTAAACGAAAACATGTAGCTATTCCCGACATCATATTCAAACTTTTGAGAATCGCGATTGTGCAACCAGGATGTATTTATACTTACGTACCGATTTGCTGCCGCAGCCTCACTTACCTCTTCTTTCCGTCTTCTCACTCTCTCAAACGCCAGTACATAACCATATTCAATACATATTTATATATAGGAGGTGATGACTATAGGTACTCGATACAAAAGAATAAAACTCGTCGCATTTATGGAAATACGAGGTGGTTTATTATATAATGTTCATAATGGTAATGCATCGGTGGCGGAACTGGATGTCACGTTATAATAATATCAATAATAATAATAATAATAATAATAATAATAATAATAATAATAATAATAAAAATGTGTCTCTGCAGGGTGTATACCTTTGGACGTCTAATATTATACATACGACTCGCCACTTCCTCCTTTATCGTCACATCGTTTCACCATCAAAAACACACACATATATGTGTGTATATAATATTTATATACACACGAATATACTATATAACGCGCTTGTAACGCGTCTTCCGCCAGCAGCAGCGAAACATTTTTTTTAATTCAATATTTACATCAATGGCCGCTCGACATCTTGACTCACTTCTTTATCACGTATTCGCAACAGTTATATTTATATATATATAACGCGCATATATCCGTCTCGATAATTTGTTCGCAACTCTCTATATTCTCTCCTCCTCTCTCTCTCTATCTATCTATCTCTTTCTCTCTCTCACACACTCACTCTCTCTCTCTCTCTCTCGTTTTGTTCGTACACGCGTGTCGGTGAGGTCGAAGCTTATTTGACTTCTTTTAATTTCTCTTCGAAACAAGGATTATCTACAGTGGGTTATGCCCAAAAGCGCAGGCCTTTTTTCCGTTATACAAACTTCTTGGGGTTTGAGTTTAGGGACGAGGACACCGGAACAGGATCGACCGATTTTTATCAATTTTATACACAACAAGTGATACACGATAATAATGGATACGGGCGCGTCAACAATAAAGACCATTCGTCAATAGCGATCGTATATCTTTCTTTTAATGGCAATAATAATAATAATCATAATAATCATAATAATCATAATAATAATAGTAATAATAATAATAATAATAATAATAATAATACAATTAAAATCTAACGGCTTTTATGGATGCTCGATAATAATGATAATAAATTCAAAGTGTATGAATAAAATAATGCAAATAATACGATAATCGACGCTATTTCACACGAATGTTGAGAATTGGGTGGGGAAAATGAGATGTAAGAAATAAAAAAGGGCACTGCGGCATGATATCTCTCTTATCTCTGAATCTCGTTTGTTAATTACGCCAAGAAATTTTTAGTTGCTTATGTTTCAAGATGTCTCGACTCGCTTCCCCGTCCCTTTGCCCCTCTCTCCTCTCTCTCTCTCTCTGTCTCCCACTGTGTGTGTGTCTCTCTCTCTCGTTGTTTCTTGCATACGCGTGTGCAGACTCTTTCCTCTTCCACAGACCTCAGAAGCCAGCGCTTTATTCGCATAATCGAATCCGGATGGATTGCTGACTAAGAGAGATAGAGATAGAGAAAGAGAGAGAAAGAAAGAGAGATCGGGAGAGAAAGAGAGCAAGAGAGAGAGAGAGAGAGATTAATTAAACGTAAACCCGTTCTACCAGACGAGACCCTCGCTCTGCATCTGGTGCTGCTCGGGGAAACCACCGCCCCCGCTTCCGCCACCAGGACCGCCACTACCGTTGCCACCCCCACTGGGATTACCCTGTCCACCACCTGAGAACGCAAATCAACAGCATACGCATACTTGAACGTAGGTGAGATGGAACGATAAAAAGTACGACAGGCGTATATAGATAGAAAGAAAGAAAGAAATTAAGTCGAGCGTTTATTGTATGCATATATTTATATACGGAATCGGATTATTATATATATATATATATACGTCTTGGTCGTCCGTTGGTCCGCGTCTCGTCGGATTAATCTTCCATCGCCGACATAGGAATGTTCGTATATAAATAATAATAGGCGCATGCCACATGTATGTCGAAAAGTACGTTGAGATAAATCGTCTCGGATCGAGCATACCGGATACGAGGGAACGATAGGACTAGGCGCGTATAATAAAATCGAGTCGCTTACCCGAAGGTGCGAGAAATTCTCCGGGACTTCCAACGGTCGGTGGTTGAGATCCCTGTCCCGGTGGTCCTGCTAGAAACTCCGAAGGTCCTCCCGCTGCTCCTGGGGGTGGATATTCGCCAGCGACCGCTGCCGCAGCAGCGGCCATGCCAGCTATACTCGCTGGATCGAGGCCTGTTACGAACAAATTTTGAACTGATTTCAGGCAACGTCGTACTATTGTGCCATCTCCGAATTTATTCCAGGTTGTATTAATCGACCTGGGAATCACTCTATAATCGTCGATGAAACGAAGAGGCGATAATCGTCGAAAGTAGCCAACCGTTGATAGTTCTAACTCTATATGAGAAGATATATAGCCAAGAGAAAAATCGAACGAACGAACGAACAATGTCGGCTGGATATTATCGAAAATTGTGCGCGTCGACATTTTGCCGAAGGGAGAGAAAGAAACGTATGTCGATGAAATATGAAGAACGTTGGTGCTTGATAAACTCACCGGGATTTCCAGGACCGGGGAAGGGTGGCCCGTGCGGATGAGGCGGTGGATGAGCACCGAAGAATTCGTGATGAAACCCCACAGGACCACCGTAACCGAATTCAAACTTGTCCGCAGGAAAATATGGGAATCCCGCGGGTGGTATATCCTCGCTACCGAGAGGACCGTGATTCAGGTTCATAGGAAAACCTCGCATCTTTCGCGAACCATTGAAAAACGGACTTCGGCCCATCGACGTGAGTTGCTTCAATCGGCGCTCTTTGCTTCTTTTGTTTTGAAACCAGACCTGCCGGGACCAACAAATCAACGAGATGAACCTTTCGCCGAATCGACGATTATTCTCTGCCACAAAGACAGATACTTTCGGATCGGATGCAATTTTCACCCGTACTCTTAATCATCGTTCGTACGAAGAGGAAAGAAAAAAAATAACAAAGGAACAAAGGAACCAAAACCAAAACAATCGGATATTCAAGTTTCTAGCTCGTTTAGTCCGGTACGCAAGGTGGACGATGCCAAAACATACATTACCTGTATCACTCTCATGGGCAAGCCGGTCTCTTTGGCGAGCTGTTCCCTGATGTGTCTCGTGGGTTTCGGTGTCGCCGAGAAAGCGGTCTTCAGTATTTCCAACTGTTTCGCTTTGATCGTCGTTCTCGGACCTCGTCTCTTGGAACCAGCTCCACCGTCTCCACTGCCGCCACCAGCACCACCGTCGGGACTTTTGTTCTCCGTTTGACTGTCCCTCGTTTCCGGATCACCGTCGAGCGAACCTTCGTTTCATCGATCACACACGTATTTACGATTAATTTTTCTACTAATTTACATCTTTCCATCATTCTCTCTCGCTCTCTTTCACGCTCGTGCTCTAGCTCCATAATCCCGAGTATCGTCGTCATCGTGGCGAGCGTGATACACGCTCCAAGTATATTTATAATGTATCCGTAACCCATCGACGCGTATCGCAGAACCAACAGCAGCAGCAGCAGCAGCAGCACCGAGGGAGTCCCGAAGCGTCGAAAACCCCACATAGGATTATTATCGGACGCGCGCGCGCGTTCTCTCTCTCTAGCACGGTACTAGAGAGGCCCGTTGAAACGTATAGGGCCTCCGATAATCCACTGTATATAGCGAACGGCAGGCAGCCACGCGGGGAGGTCTTAACCACCGGACAAAGAAAATGTTTGGACAGTGTCACACCGCACAACGGGGCACCCCTCGAAGAGGACACCCTTGTAACCAACCCCCGGGTGCATAGATCGAACGAGAGTAGCTCTTTCCGTAGCCCTGCTGTCTGCATGCTTATTTGAAAATCCATGTACCAAACGCCGGGAGAAAGAAAAACACGCGCACATCGTAGACCTATGTAACAACGAGTCGAGAAAGAAGAGCCTAAAAAGAGTCTCGGGGAAAAACCTCTACGATGAGAATGGAAAATAAAGTAAGATGGGGGATTCGCGAAAATTGGATCGAAAGAGAGGTAGAGTTGTGCTTTGATATTTGTTCTCGTTGTCGGTCCCATAAGTGCTGCAAAGGGTTGAAAAATAATAATCGGCCCCCCAGAACGACAAAGAGACGAGACTGGGCCAGATATTGAGGGGCTAGTAGTAATATAGGCACGGGAAAAAAGCGTTCGACTCACCCTGATCCTCCGAATCCTCTTGCTTGCAAGAGTCACTTCCAAGAGGCAAATCTCCACCATGACCGACGACCTGATCTCCGGTCCCACCGGGTCCTAGGCCGTGACCACCCAAATGAGGTCCACCGACACCACCGTGATGGTGGTGATGATGATGTCCACTGCCCTCGTCGTCTTCGTCCTCCGAGCCCGAGCCCATTAGGGAGTCACCTCCTGAAAGAAAAAGACATCGTTACGAAAAATCGTTTCGAGACATTCTTTTAATCTCCTGGCGCAACCTCGAAACCCAAGGGAATCTAAATGCCCCGGCGATTGGTATAGCTCAGATTTGAGCACATATGCGTTTCGCGATATCACGTGTCCGTGCTCGTGTATTTTTTTATCGGATCCGAGGGGATAAGGGGTCGCGCTGAGGTGTCGGCGCGCGACAAAAGGAAACCCGCTGCGTAACGTAACGACCCTAGGTATTCGTTTCACAGTTACAAAACGCGCGCCGCGGTGGGCCATTCTGACGACGGGGGCCGATTCTCCTCCTCCTTCTCGAAACGGAGCGAAGCGGCACGGGCGTGCGCGAGGAAGAAGGAAAAAGAATTCTTAGGCCTGTGAATAAGGAGCGTATACGCGCGCTGGCAAGAACGATGATGAGGCCCGACGGTGGGTGACGACGCGCGCGCACGTTCGTCTTTCTCATGGACCTTTCGAACGAATAGACTCCGCGTCTACCGTCTGTTTTCACAGCTTGCCCGGTATTTCGTTCGTGCGAGCGGGAGAAAGAGAGAGAGAGAGAGAGAGAAAGAGAAAGAGAGAGAGAAGACGTAAAGGACCCCGTCTAGCTCTCTCGCCACGCATATCGAGAGCCCCGCCACCAAAACTATGTATGACTATAGCTCATGCCACGGTGGTAAACCCTCGTGAACTGACTCCATCCCCCGATTCCCCTCCCATTTTAAATCTCTCTCTCACATACATACATATATATACATATATGTGTGTATTGCCGTCCGATGGGCCCGGCGGTCTTGTTCGACGCGTCGAAGCGTGACCTCTCGCTTTCGAGAAGCGAGGGGCAAACAGAAAAAAAACGAATAACAAGACGGACTCTTTGATGCTCACCGAAAATTACGAGACACGACCGCGCTCTTCTCTCCCGCGTATCGTACACACGCCTCATCAATACCGATATTCTTATTGTTTTCTCACGTGTATATATATATATATATACGCTTACGCACAAGTTAGAAACGAGATACAAGCCTCGCGACGATCATTGCTACGTACCATGATGACTGTGAGAATGATGGGTTTCCGGCTGCAACGATTTGCCCGATAGATAGTCCTGCTTGCAGATGAACTTGTTGTCATCGAGAACGTAGAGCTCCTCGCCCGTGCTCAGTTGCTTCTGACACGAGAGGCAGGTGAAGCATCTCAAGTGAAAAACCTTGTCCCTCGCTTTTCTGACGAGATCCTGAGGATTTATACCTTGAAAACAGCCGCTGCACTTGGTTCCGTACCTCCTGCAAGCACCCAACACACGTTTCGATCAGACGTCTAGTACGAGGCGCGGGTCGATCTTTATTCGTATCGCGATGGATCGTTAATTGGTTCAAGGTGTCATGGAATCAAACGACCGGGTCGGGATGGTCGCCCCGATTATTCTTTCTACTCGACCTCTTACAGTTTGTTTACGTTTCGGCGATTATGATGAACGAGATGTATACCTAGGTACGTCGAGGGAGGGTAAGAAGGAGGTCGGACCGAGAAGCCAAAATCGCCGCGAGCTCACCTCCGACGATGTTGATACGTCGTATAATACGCGAATAGACGCGAGAAGGTGCGCGAAACGGTAGCGATTATAGTAGAGGCGCGTAACTGTCTCCACACCCATCCATTTTTGCGTATCTCTGCCTTCCTTGGTACGATTGCCGACCGGTCATCCTCTAATTACAGGAATCATTCGATGAATTATAGCAATTAGTTGGTTCGGCATAACGGGAATTTTTCAACGTCGCTCTCGGGCCCCAGGAATAAAAAGGGAGGCTGCTGTTGGAAGAGAAGAGGAATAAGAGGAACGTAGAGTGCCGTGGGCTCTGTGGTATTCTCTTCTCATTCTCTCCACTCGCTCTCCCACACCCTCTACCACCCTCCTTAGTGCATTGTGTCGGGACGTCGAATTGTCGAGGCCGCGCGACGTGCGAAAGAGCCAGGTTCTTCCTACCGTGGAAAAGGGGCTGGTCGTTAAAAAATCATTAATAGCAAGGGTTATGTATATACGTAGAGCGGAATGCCGCGCGTAGAGGCAAACCCCGAGGGCAGTACCGGACCTGCCCTGGGTGTGTGCATATTGTATATGGTAGTCGGGGTATATACCTGCCGGAATAAAAAAAAAGACGAGTACGAACGAGAAATATCGGCGGTCGATGATGTCGGGAAGACTCGATTCGCGTTTTATTACGTCCGATACCCATCGCCCTTACTTACAACCAGAACGTAAATTTTTGACCCGAAGTACGACGAACAGAGTGGTTTTAGCGAGAACGTTTGCATCCAACTCGACCATTCTCCAACCCGGTTCTCAACTGTTTTTATTCAATATTCTTTATTACTTTGGAAAATGCGATCTCGACGAAGCTTCGATTAACGAACGCGATGGGAATTGCTTGATAATCTAGGTAGCTCCTTAGTTGAGACGACGGAGACGTTTTGAACGAAAGAAAATAAGCGAACGAATGAAAAAGGGCTGAGAGGTCGCACGCTGGTCGAGTTGGCACGGAACCATTCATATAAAGGCACGACGCATCCTTCGAGAGAGTTTCGCAATTTTGTCAAATAAATTTCATCTCGAAATACGCCTCTTTTCATCTTCTTTTTAATAATAATGAAGTCAAATAAAAGTCCGAGAGAAGGGAATGTTGGGGATGGTGCGACCGAGCGTGATGCGGTTCTCGCCAATGAGAAAGGCCGTGGCGATAAATCACGGCAACGACAAATCTCGTGGTCTACCGTGACCATAACCATTAATACTCGTCTTGCCTATTTTGTTGTTGACGCGCGCTCCTTGACGCCGGCGTCTCTCCGTCTCTTTCATCTTATGCATAATTTTGATCGCGGACGCACACGAACGCACGCAAATACACAAACGCTCAAACGGTACGGGCGACGTCACACCTGTACGATGCGAACGACTCTCCAATACCCTGTCGTCCGATCGTTATCTCAATTTTCTCAGTTAATCAATTCGTCCCTTCGAGCCAAATCTTTAAGGTTTCATGATTTTAGGACTTTTTGGTGCACTTATTTCGAACTTGTATCGCGAACGAGGCAAGATATCGAGGCGCCGGTTCTTGGAAGGAAAGTCGACGCGGACCAGGACTCTCGCGTCCTGGAATCGTAGAATCTCGTCGTTCCTCGAGCCGATTCTCAATATTCTCTTCTCGCGCGAGACAGCCTCGACCGCACTCTGGCACGGCCAGCGGCGAGTCGACCCCGTCACGCCCATCAAACTCTCTCTCGCTCTCTCGTGAACATTCGCTCGTTCGAGTATAACGACGCACGGCTTCAAACTTCACGGTACATTTACATGCGTCTACGTTCGAGAACGAGAGAATACCTCCGAGCTGACGGCGGCGACGGGCGATATTTCGCCGACGTCTGAGATTCAACGAAACGCGTGACCGAGCAAACCCAAATTCGCGTCCAACGGACGGACTATAAGTGTCTCATTCCGACGGAAGAAACGAAAAGATCGAGTCGTATCGTCGACCGACGATCGTACGAAGAAGGAATCAGGACTCGTTGGGTGTTTATCCCGATTATTTTATACTCGACTCCTCAATTTCGTCTTTCGACCTAACAAGAATGAGGATGCTAACGTTGGGAACGCGACAAACCCGATTCAAACGCGCCTCTGTTCTCCCTATTTCACACTCTTTCCTCCTCCTCCTTCTCGTTATATCTCTATCCTATCAACGATATAAATTGAGCGATAATCGATAACCCCTTCGATGAATTATTAATGCGATCGCACGGTCGCAAGGAGCGGAAAGTTTCCCAGCCGTATGGCCATTATCGCAAGTGTGTACGATCTTATTCGCGCCTTAACCCGATATCATCATCCATCTCGATCGATGCGACTACTCGATCGATCTGTCGAAGGGGCAGACCGTCATCGACACCGCATCAAAACCAAGAACCTCCTCCCTCTACTATAAGCGCATATATCATCAAATTAACTTCTTTCCCGTGTTGACTCCCAATCGGTCCTTCCCGTAATTTCGCGTATCTACCAATCGTTATAAAAACGAGACGCGTCGTTCCATCGACGCTATCCCGATATCCGCCTTATACTATTAATCTCTCCATCGCGACGAAAGTCGTACTTAATACGAGTGTTGGTGTTTGTACCTGAAAAAGTCGTTTCTGCAGAACATCTTGGATTCCCTCGAGAAACATTTCTCCTGCAATTCCATACCGCAGTCGCAGCATCTGACGCAGTCCGCGTGCCATACGCGTTCCAGGACTTTTGAAAAAAATTTGTCCAATATAGGCTTTTTGCATCCCGCGCATGACATGAGCATCGCCAGACCGCACCTTCCTGACGATCATTGAGTCGCGAGACGACGGATGAAACAAACGAACAAGCATTCACGTTAAATGGGGGATGCAAAAAATTGTCCATCGGGTGTCGAAGGACGAGGACGACGAAAGACGATGACGCCACGAGGACGCCGACGAAGAAGAGCCTAGCGCGTCCAAATCGCGACGCGGATCTCATAATTACCTCGCTTACCTATGTGATGTGCCTGCGTAACGGGTAACGGGGCGCAACAAGGAGCCCCCAGAGTGGCCTCCCTTATCCGGGGGTTGCTGGACACGCCGATTCCAGGGGCCCCTGCTCCCCCTGGTCCGGCGATCCCGTACCCCTCCACCTCCCCAGCGGGGGTTGCCTCCCCACCCAGGCCCACTCTTTCCACCCCGGTCGAGGAATCGGCGGTCTCCTTCCCTGGCGCGTATCGGCTCAATCCTCCCGAACGACCCAGTGCAATCGCTTATCGTCACGACGATGCTCTCGCGCGGTGCCAATCGGCACGCGTTCTCGATTATTTTCGACACTTATTACTATTCACTCTTTCCCATCTTCCAACGACATAAGTTTCTAGCTCTCTCTCTCTCTTTATATCTAACACTCACCCTTATTAACCACCTTATCACACTCGTTTGTTTATCTTCTACGGTCAATTATTATCTCGATGATCAAGCCCACAGAGATACACAGGGCAAATCCACGCGAAGAGCGTTCCGACGAGCAGCCAGCCGGCGCTAGACCGATCACTCGTTTTACAATTCGACTCTTTGACTATTTGTTTCCAACCTTCTGTTACGTCTCTTACGAGAACGAATCTCGATCGGGCTCCGATCGGGCTCTTTTTCCCATTATTGAGATTACCTCGACATCATCACCTTCACCGTCACCACTGTCGTCACCATTTTAGCCACCACCGTCGCCAACATCATCGTCACCAATCACCACCATCAACACCACAAACACAAACCACTGATCGTTACTTTCGTTGGCACTTTATCATATCGTAAGGATTAATCCTCGTTTTACACTAACGATTGTCGTCTTTCCCTCGGTTCTTTTCTTTCGACCTTTATGCCATCGAGTGCCGACGCCACCATCAATCCCACCACTACCGACTCCACCGGACAATCGCGCGGTCCACCAGATACAGGAGTACGAACGAGAGTGAGATTGTAATTTATGAATCGCGACCGATTCGTCTTTCTTGGGAGGAAAGGCGCTAAACAAAAAGAAAGTCGAACGAAGGAAGTAGCGAGATAAGCGTGCGTGCATGCGGGGCACGCGGCTTCGAGCGGAGTATTTGGCGTTTACCCGGGTTAACGCACGCTCTCAGCACGAGGTTCGCCCGCCGACTGACCGCACCTGCGACCGTTCGCTTCCCCACCTTCGAGGTCGTACTCGGACGAGCAGGAGCCTTCGTCGGTCGTCACCGCCCACCGATAGGCCACGTCCACCGGCGGGTATCACCGCTCTCGCGAACCAACCCTTCCGATTGGTCCGCTAGCTTCGTAAGTGGGCGTTCCGCGCATCCCCACTCTCTTGTACGGACGCTCGAGGAATGGCTGCGATAAGGTACGAGTGGGTGGTTGAATATGGCGAGTGGATCGCATTCGCGTCGAGTCTAGTCAGGACGCGAACGGATGCCGATACCGACGGTGTGGCTGTCTCGGGACTGGCGGGCTATATCGATCCCCTCGGCTCCCACGTACTAAACTCCCCTTCCCTACTACCGTCTCTACGCGCTATCTCCGATAGCCTCGTGCTTTTTCTTCTTCTTCCTTCTTCTTCTCTGCCTTTGCCTCTTCTTCCTTCTTCTTCTTCTTCTTCTTCTCCCCGTCATACTCATAATCGACGACAATAAACACACGTACCGATAGTACCGGTATGACAACGACCGCGCGTGCAACCTTTCGACACCCTCCCTTCCCCCTCTTTTCCTCTGTCTTATATCGTCGACGGATTATTTTTACCCGCGAAATAATTTCGAGGATATCTCGATGCTTCGAACAACAATAAAAACGTCTCGATACAGCCCTAGATACTTGAGACATTATCCAAACATCGGAAATCATCCGTGTATGAAGGTTGAATCGCGCCCTCTGACGAGAGACTGCCGTATCGACCGACAATTATAAAAGTACCAATTACCATCATCGTTGAAAAAAAAACGAAAATATCGTATTGTATACTCCTGAGGAAAAACGTCAGCGATCGGGTATAAAGGGATGTTAAAGGCAACAAAGTTACGCGCCAGTCCGTCGCGATGCGTCCGTTCACGCACGGTGGTAACCACTCGTCCGCCGCGGTCGCTACCGTCGCGGCAAGTGGAACGACTCGACCGTGCGATCAGACGCGTTCGAATACATCGCGTGAGATTGCCTATTTATAAAAGCTCAACGAGAGAAAGAGGAAGGAATTACCAAAATCGGACCATTTTTTCGAATAACGGTAACGAGCTTTATTCGGACGAACGACTTCGTCCGGCATTTGTCTTATAGACATATATATATATATATATACATATATATACACGCGAGGACAATATCGATACGCGCATGTATCGATTGCCCACGCGATATTGTACGGAATGTCTACGCGTTCGAAATTAGTATCGATCTTGGATCGAGTTAAGCTCGAACCCGCGTCGATCAATGCTCGGATGGCTCGTCATGGGGATGAAAGCCGATCCACTTTCTGTACGTTAGATTCATGACGTCCTCGACCCCCCTGTCTATAGGATGAATTATAAACGGAATCGACACGAGCCCCACCAGCGTCGATATCCATGGACTTTTCATGCCGGGAGTTTTCGCTTTTCGTTGAACGAAACGAATTGCCGCGCATAGTCTGTTTATTATGATTCCAGGCACGATGACCGACGCGAAACTCTGCCAGAGAAGCGTGTCCATGGTCGAGAGAACGACTCGTTTGTTTCTGCCGTTTCCAAAGTCTTTCTGAGAGCAAACGGTACGTCAATATTTGATAATCGCAACGCGATCAAAACAATAAGATCGATGCGTTTAAAATTTTTCTATTTACCTTGTAAACGCTGTTTCCTTTATGTACAGTGTCAGCTAGGACGTAGCCACTTGCCAAGACGTAACTTAACCTTACTATCGACCGCGGAACCATACTTCTGAAAGCTTCCCCGACCTCGTTCGTATATCCTGTAATAATTCAATATTAATTAACTTAGAGTCGCGGGTCGCTGTCATACCTAAAGCTTCCTCGAGACGCGCGTCTTGCGGCGATTACGGTAGGCAATGACGCGATTGATCGTTCCTTTTGTTAGCACTAGGAACCGCCGCACTCGCGGCTTCCTTCTCTTTATTCTTACGCGTGTAATACAAATTGATACGAAAACAAAGAACCATTGCCATTACCCAAATAACGAACGGGCGTGTCCCGATAAATATCCACTTCTCGTTGATTCGTCTTCATCCTGATGAATGTTTTCGTAGTGAAAATCGTACGCGAAAATGTATCCGATGATGTAACCTCTAATTTATTGCCAATCGAGGGTAAGGTCGATTATTCGTGCGCGCCGACGCGTTTGTCCAAAACAGTCTTGTATGAAGCATGGGCTGCCATCTATCGTTTACCGTCTCGAACTAAGCCAATGTTTTTCCCCCCCAGGTGTCGATACGGCTCGAGAGTTACCGCATAACCAAGATAGCAATTATTATCCGTGTGTCGAATTAACATTCAGCGACGCGGTCTAACATATTTTTATCCACATATCACTTTCCTAGCGTCGTTACGTATCAAATGTTGGTTTGGATCGGCGACGATTTCAAAGAGATGAATAGATCGAGAGTAAACGAACCGAGCGATGTACGAATCCATGAACGCGTATCTCCTTAAAATTGTTCCCTTGATAACAGTCGACGAATATTGTCACTCGGGTACCGTTTATCCGAACCGATCGAACGAGAGATGCTCGCGTGCATGGTGCGACGTCCAAAAATTCGTAGCTATCGACGCTGTCGCGTATCAGTGGTGATTAGTACATACGTCCACGTTGACGCAACGAGACACGGCAACTCGACTCGCGGTTGTGCGAACCGCGGAGGTCGGTGGCAAGTCGCGAGTGACACCGCCATCGGAGGATAGCCCCGAGAGTTTCGGAAAACACGATGATCGCCTTGGCTAACCTGTGAAACATTAGAGAAAATTTTTTCGACTTCCGAGAATGCTGAATTTCGAGAGCTTGGCTGATTTTATAAACCAACAGACCAACGAGATTGCACAATGGTGGCGGTGGTATGTCAGAGAAATATCCTACCAATTGATCGCCGCTCTTGTAGCATACTTGTTTGTATGCGTCTTCCTCTATACGATACTCAAGAGAGTCAATCATCGGGCATGGCAATTGCCAGGTCCACCGGCGAGAATTCTCCTCGTAACTGCCCATCCGGACGACGAAATCATGTTCTTCGGACCGATGCTCTACTCGCTGACCAGGCTCGAAACTAGCGAGATATATCTCCTCTGCTTCACAATTGGTACTTGTTCTTTCCTACAACTCGATTCATCGTCGCTTACGCGCTCGATCATATTCAACGGCGATGTGAAATTATCGCAACCTTTCCCTATCACCAATATCCCGATAAATTTCTTATTCTCACGAATGCTTCGAGATTTTTTGGATAGAAACAAACGATAAAGCAACATCTTATTAAATCGTCCTTGTCGGATCAAAACAATATTGGCAAGAGTTTCGTCTCTTTTGGCAAAGTCTCGAAGTGTCCGCGAAAAAAATATCATCCCCGTTTCTCTTACGGGCCTTATCGTTGGAGTTTCACATTGCTACGAGCCTTCCAACTTTGCAAAACGTATCGCGAACCGTTTATAAAAGTGTGTTTGTAGGCGGAGACAAAAGAAGGAAGGAGGAATTATGGTCTTGCACCAACATTCTGGGTATACCAGAATCGGGCGTAACGATCCTAATGTGAGTCGTACGACGATGCGAAGCACGGAATAAATGCGCAGCTTTGTGTCTGACCAACAAGATTTTTCAGGCATTCAGAGCTACCTGATGACCCAACAGTACAATGGCCGAGCGACACGGTGGCCGAACAGATATTGCGGCATGTAGAAATGTACAAGATAAATGCAGTCGTCACTTTCGACAAACACGGTGTGAGCGGCCACAAGAATCATAAATCTTTGTTTTACGGCATTGCCTTGCTATGCATAGAAGGAAAAATACCTTCCTGTAAGTGAATCTCCTCTCTTTCCCCCACTCTCTTGTTACGCCTATCGTGAAAAAATTATTTCCGAACGTCTTTCTAAGATTCACATTCGTTTCAGATTGCAAATTTTACGTCCTAGAGTCGGTAAATATAATAAGAAAATATGCTCAGCTTTTGGACCTTCCGATCAGCTTAATGTCTTCTTCCTACTGGTATTTGGTTACTTACGAGCAGCGAAAATTGATTAAAGTTAGTCAACATTACACGCCTTATTCATTACGGTTATTAGTTTATCCCGTGTGGCCGAATTCCATGACAATGTAACATAAATGTTGTAGAAAGCAATGGCTGCGCATTGCTCGCAATACGTTTGGTTCAGAAAGTTGTACATGGCCTTTTCACGGTACACGTTCATCAATACCCTCCGGGAAGTAAACGCTCTCGATGTCGAATTGGATCTGCAATTCGACGACGACTGACCACGAGATGGCGCCATTCAACCAATTTTTCTCAATAATATTGTACATACTTTACGCTTGTTTCTACAAAATCGCAAATGTACATAGCCAATAAAGTTCCTGCTTTTATCGAAGCGTATTCCGGATCCGCTAGCATTCGATGCGTATGTTGTATTCCATATTTATTCGTACTGCACGAAAATTCAAAGACGCGCGATCATCGCGACATAATGATCTATAATGAAACAGCATGTAGGAAGCGTACGGACAATTTCATGCGCATCTATCATGGGTGTGGGCATTTTTCCATTTAGCCTTTATTGAAGAGTTTGAGCGAACGCCAACCTTAATGAGAGACAGGTACTATAATACTTTTTGTCATAATTTTGTGAATTCTCTGAATAAGGTTCGATTGACAACCTCGTTTTGCACGTGATATTATAGACCATTGAGCTATTTTAAATCGTGAATTTTTGGCACGTCGCAGAATCGAACACTTAAAATCTGTAAATACGTGATACTGTATAATAGTCGCGCTTCTCTGTAAATATTTCGAACAATATTTAGTAATCGCACTTTTCCCATTATAAAATAGTAATATTAAAACGATCATCGTATAATAAAGTATATGTATACCGCGGTAACCGATATGTGCGCAACTTGACGATACTGTTGAATTCGCAATATGTAATTTAAAAATATTGTATTCGGTACACGACTACGCGTATAGAAGAGATTGATTGAGAAAAAAAAAGATACAGGCCACTTGCAGTCTGAGCAGTTGCAATAAATCATGGCGTATAGATATATATGTATATGTGTCTGTGTGTGTATTGCAAATCCCCTTATTGGACCGGGAGATGAAAATTTGTACTCGAGATAATTTGACCACTTTTGGGCCGATTGAAGCCCAACAGGGCGGAAATACCGACTGAATCACCGCGACATGGGAATACTCTTTCAAAATACTTACTAGTCAAACACAACACACGTGCCATTTAGAAAAATAAATACCTCGAACACGTCAGTCGGTTCATTCGGTACACGTTAATAAAAAATAATTCAAAAAGACAAAACAAACGGATTAAATCAAAACGTCCCTTATCGCGATAAAAATCAGCGGTACGAAAAAGGCCAACGTTTTCCAAGATTGGTATAAAAAAAATATGTAAAAAAGAAAGAAACTAATGAAAAGAAATGAACGAAATGTAGTAAATGCGACGAGAACGATGAATGAATATCCAATCATCGTCTCGAGTGTAGACTTGGCAGGTTAATCAACAGGTAGTTGCGTGTGAACGCGAAGACGAAATAAACGCGCGAAACAAAAGTCAGACCCGGACGCGTACAATGGAGAATCCCGTTACGATTCTGAATTTATAATAAATGAGAGAAAGGGAGAGAGTGAGAGAAGTCTCCGCGAATGGACGGCATGGAATGTTTTTTTTTCCCGCGAGATCTTTCTTATGACGGGCTAACGCATTGACGGAATGATCGATCGATGAAGACACAAGTGGGAGGGGGATGAAGGAGCGGCAATCGTACGAGATACGAGCCAAAAAGTTGTAATTATGGGAGAGAGAGAATCGATGATTCGCGATGCGAGAGCAACCTCGGGCGGAAAAGCTTTTTGGGGCAAGCATTTACGAGGGTGTCTGGGCAAAGATCTCACGGGCTGTATCCTAGAATCTGTCCTTGCTACGGTGATGAGAACCCAGAGATCCCATACCCGGTTGAGGAGAGTCCGGATCGCGAGGATCTTGGAGGTACTGGAGCTCCTGGAGCTCCTGAAATTTCTTATGATCGCAGATGTGAGCGTAATTTGCCGCTAGACACATGAGATAGTGAATCAAGCTTAAAACGACCAGCATCGACGCAACGGTAGCCATAATCAACATCACTTCGGCCTTTTCCACGTAATCTTTGCAGAAAAGTTTGACCTCCTGAGCACCGCAAACTTGCATATCATCGACCTTCGTATTACTCGGAAACATAAAGTCTGAAAAAAACATTCCATAACAATTACATCTCCGTCCGATAAAAATCTTCAAAAGCTTACAATGTAAATAGTAGCGACTTACTGAATTGCGTAAAGTTGATACATTCATCCAGCGACTGTACGCGAGAATTACTGCACAGACCCCAAAATATTGTAAATATCAGCGTCGTTATAACGAGAAACGCGAATATCAACAGCCAAGCGAGTTGCAGGATGTACGTAATCGTTATAAACTGCAAGAAGAAAAATGGAGGAAAATATTATTCTTTACCGATCGAACTCGCGTATTCTTGGGTAGAGAATATTGTGGGATGTTCGTCAGGGTGGGAGTAAAGAATATATAGACTTACCACTGCACACGATATGCGCCCGCCGACTCTCGATCTCCACGCGCGATACACTTTGTGCCTGGTTGCACCGGTTGCGAGGCAACCGAAGCAAAGGATGGTAAATCCCAGAGCGGCCATGCTAGCGCCGATCGTTGCAAATATGAGTTGCACAGCCTCGAGCCAGCCCAACCGGATATGAAATACCTTCAATTTATAAAGGAGCATTTCATTATAAAAACAATGAGCCCATCGAGTTCGAAATTAATTTAATTGACAATGGTAGTTTAGTCTAAACCAAACGGAGTACGAATTTTTGTAGCGATATCGCTATTTTATCGCATCGATAGTTTTCTATCCGTTATTTTCGAACACGAACACTTTATTCTTCGATTTATTTAACGTACCTGATCCATCATAAGCGCGGATAACGTTGCACCTCTGTACATCGTGCCGCAAAATATTCCAACCCCCAGACAGCACATTATCGTTGCTATGAGAGTGGCGTAAGGCACCCTTGCCATACAGTCGTTACACAAGCTCCCTGCAATATTATTAAGGGGACACGATGCGTATATTTTATATAGAAAAACGTCCGAAATAACAAGAATTAAATTAACCTTCCTGGACGCTATGCTCTGAAAATCTGTCTACGCTGATGTTACTGTCTGATTTTGCATGCAATGGAGCAATAACATTGGCTTCTTCGGAAGCTCTTCTGAATCTGCTATGTCTAGCCATGATTTAAAGATCGATTTTGGTAAATAAGACAAATCCGGGCGACAAACTTGTCAAGAAAAAGATAATTGGTCTATGACTAATGCACACTCTTCATTAGACGAACACGTGATAAGATTATATTCTCGATAGATAAAAGAGAGAGAGAGAGAGAGAGAGAGAGTATGGGAAGGAAGCAGCAGGTTCCAAACACACGACGTGTCGCTCGTGTCTCTTATCGGCCGATTATCAGATACTTTGTTGATACTCTAAACGCGAATAAGTCTAAATACGTTTCAGCGACAAAGACTTACCCATTTTTGTGACTGGAACGTAACGCTGGATATCTGGTTAAAGTCGTAATATCGTTGTGCGGTTGTTGCCGATGTGGTAAGTGTATAAAAACACTTCGAAGAGCATGCACCACGAGTCTGGATGACAGAGAGCCACAACTCGAACGACGACGCTCCCTCTTTTCACTAGGTTGTCACGTTAATTAACAATTAGCAGATTGTCTCGACAACAAGATCTCGTCATTGAATGAGTGTACATCCCACGCATAACTCTCGGGATAACTATGATCACGTCGATCTTCACGTCGGTCGCGATTTATCCGTTATTCACTGCTATGTTACACGGCGTGTACTTGACAGAATTACTCGCCAGACTCGAGACGAATGTTTCACACTCGAGAGACAGATTGTTTACGTTCCAGAATCACTCTTCCGTCGAACTCGGGTCTGTCGACCGAATAGACATTTCGCGACAAATACCCGTCAACTTTATTCAATATCAATACGACACGAAAGACGCCTTTTATTACGAATTATTATCACTTTTTCCATAGAAATGTTCACCACCGCTCATTGCATCCATTACATTTGTGAATCCAAAATGGCGTTCACGACGCTACGGGTCAGTGATTTTTGATGCAACCGCGCGAACCACGGAAAATTACGAAGAACTTTCTTCTTTTACTGAATTTAAACAACAACAGATAATTAAAGTAAAAAAACGTAGTATCCCACAGTACTAAGAATTATCCATATTAATCGCTCGGTCAACGAAGCCACGAAGATCGAAATACGGCGATGAGAATACACGATTGAAAGTAGGGAGAAACTAGGACGATAGGATGGGGGGGGGGGGATACACGTACCGTTATTAGAGGCTTTGTGAATGTAATACTATAAAATTAAAGGCGTACACGGGCGTACGATATTCGTATTAATTATTCGCATAGCTCAGAATCATTGACGAATCGTTGAAAACGATATTTACCGCACCTGCGACAATATTCTGCGTATATCGACGAAATATTTTCGATAATTCGATCAAATTAATTTATTAAAATATTTAAACGAGATGTTCCGTCATTATGGAGCTATATATATAGATATATATAATAAAATACATATATATATAAGACACCATGAAGATTTGGTCATGTAATTTCTCTCTGTTATAAAATTATTTATACTCTATTATTATTTATAATTATCTTGTGTATAAAATGTCTCAGTAGGGCCCGACACACAGCTGGTAGCGATGTTTTACAAAGTGTCGAAACTACCGTAAATTTTTATGCTTCGGTTGGACGAGATGTTTTATAACCAATGGCAAATGTCTCAATTTTTCCCTGATCGAGTAAGGAACTTGAGTAATTTGTTGGAAATTTTGATTGTATCTTGTAACGATACCCGTATTACTCTCATAAACGATTCCACCCCCGACGCTCTGTGGACTTACCTGCGAATAGAAACCAGACATTCAACGAGATAAATTGATTTTTATTACGATAGAAATCGCTAAATGATCAACTCACCGTGAGAGTGGAACCATCCTTGTAATCAACTTTAACATCACCGGATACCAATTGCGTGGCTAAGCCAATTCCGGGAACTGTAACTTTGTTGACGGTACAAGACGAGACGCGTACCGAATTGGAACGTCGAGATCTTGAGGTTGCGGTCGAAACAACGGAGCACGTGCCATCGAAAGAAGGCATCTAAAAGGTTCATTGCGTCAGCCGATCTTGTCGCTACTCGATTATTATTGTCGCTTTCGATTATTCGACAAATACATAATTATCGACTTACCACCGGTGGACTGTTGGTTGTTCGCGAAATATTCTCCTTCCCCGTGATCATGCAAGGTGTGTCGTTCAGAGCCGTTGTAATCGGTCTTCGTCCAATGATAGCCGGAAAGTATGAATGACCCGTGGCCGATTCGAGCGAAGTCAAACTCGATTCCAAGAGCAAACAACGTTGATAGATTTCTGCGTAATACTCGTAATATTCTTCTAATTCCTGGGGAATGTCGCCCTCTGTGTAGGAACAACCTTCGTCTCCCTCGGTGGTAATTTTAACGACGCTATCGACTCGAGTCACCTGAGAATCCGAAATTTCATTGACCTCTGATGTAGAAACAAAAAAGAAAGCTTCGTAAACTTGAGCTCACCTTTACACGATCGAAAAAGTAAACTTCGCAATCGGGATGCGGTCCGTTCTCCATGAAGAGACATTTTGCTCTCGTCGTGTATAGCGTGATCTTGGGAGTTTTGGCTCGAACAAGATTTATAAATCTCGCCGCGTACAAATACTTTCGATGATGCTTCGGTGGCAAACTTTCGTACGAGTGTATGGCATCGGCACCACGGCTAGGTAATGCCGGAGGTTCCTTTCCCACATCTCGGCTTTCCCCCGGTTTGTACAAGATTATCCGCAAACCGTCGCTCGATATTCTACATACCTCGCTAACGCGATCCTGTCTCGTGACGATCGTGAGAGAAAAAATTCGATAAAATTAATGAAAAATTGATTCGATAATTTTATAGCAGATTATTAAAAAAAAAAAAAATCGATATCTTACCGCTCCGCCTTTTTTCTTGATAAATTCTATGCATACTTCGCCATTGTCGAGAATAGTGAGAATGGCATTTTTCGTTCTGTGCCTCGTTGGTTGAAGTCGCGACGAGTTTAACGGGGGAATTTCGAGCTTTCCGTTTGCCTCGATGGCCTTGTCCGCGTCTCGATCTCGACCGCGTTTCTGTCTCTGACTCCTCTGACGTTCCGATTCCTCTCTCATATCGCATTTGCTGTGCTGGGAAATCTCGGAGAATATTCGACTCGTTGGTGGTTGCGGAATTCCGAATAAAATCGCGCTATCATCCTCCCGTAAATCTCGCGATCGATCGTTTCTGCGATTAATGGACGGAATGCGAGATTCAGCGATAGGTTCGCTCCGAGCGCTAAATTGAGGCCCAAGAGGATTGAGCGTGGAAGAACTTGCTCGTTCCTCCGAGCGCGATCGTATTCTCCGTCCGCAGGAGGAGAGCGTTCGGCCCAGACCCGAATCAATCATCCCCTCGCCACCCGACGCATCCTTGCTCATTCCAACTCTCGACTGATACGGTCGGTCCTTGTCGAGAGTGGCGATAAAAGGATGCTTGGAAATCTCTCTAAGTTTTATCCTCTCGCGAGGATTTTTTTTCAACAATCCGTCGATGAGATCCTTAGCGTTGTCGGATAGATGCGAGGGCATTGCGTAATCAGCCATCACAACGCGAGTCAGAGTGCTTTTAACGGCATCCGTGTCGAACGGTGGCTTACCGATTAGCAGAGTGTATAGCATACATCCTAAACTCCAGACGTCGGCTTCGAGACCGTGAGAGGCTCTCGTCGCGACCTTGTAACGGAAGAAAATGCGCATGACGTGAAATACGAAGATGGAGAACCAACGACCACGAGCTTACCTCCGGTGATATATAATTAGGCGTTCCACACATTGTCAAATGTTTTTCGTCGGGCCGGGTCAATTGCGTCGCTAGTCCGAAATCAGCGATTTTCTGCCGACGAATGGAAGCGATAATTCGTTTATATACAAATCTGCTCAATTTTTTTAATCGACGAAATGTTTATTTTTTTTGTACGATGAAAATGATCCAACTCACCACTTGCATGTCTCTGGTCAGTAGTAAATTCGAAAGGGACATGTCTCTGTGAAGTATCTGATGGGAATGCAAGTACAAAAGACCCTGTACCACTTGCCTCATTATACGTCCAGCTACGAACATAAGCTATTCTTACAAATTTTGCTCGAGATAGTTAAATTAAATAAGAAGGAGGTA
Source organism: Netelia inedita (assembly GCA_964017225.1). NCBI lineage: Eukaryota > Metazoa > Arthropoda > Insecta > Hymenoptera > Ichneumonidae > Netelia > Netelia inedita. The sequence goes on from OZ024923.1 coordinate 38,725,160, forward strand.
TTCGAACCATGCTCTTCCGGAAGCGCGTGCGATCCTTGCATCTTCAGGAACCTCGCGAGTTCTCCGTTATGGCAAAGTTCGAGTACTAAATAAACGTAATTGGCGTCTTCGAAAAATGTGTATAATTCCAATATCGCTGGGTGTTTCAATCGAGAATGTATGGCAACCTCTTGACGTACTCTAGCCACCATTCCAGCCGCTTGCATGAGCTTTTTGTCGATCTGAAATAATTTATGATGATAATAGCTTGTAATTTTAACTCGAACAATAATAGACGAAAAAAATAATTATTAGTGATATGCGCTAGAGATTGATAATATCGTCTCGTAGGATAAATAAAAATCGGATGGTTCTCCAAATGTGAAAGAAAGTCAAAGCAGTGGTTGTCTACAGTGCAACAAGTGTTTTGATGGTGGTAATAATAATAATAATGAAACGACGCAATTGGAGGAAGATAATTAATTTTTTTACCATTTTTATCGCAACTTCCATGCCCGTTCGAAGACATTTCGCTCGGTAGACGCTAGCGAAGCCGCCCTTTCCAAGTAGATTCAACACCTGATATTCCTGAGTAAATAGGCCAAAATGATTGAAGTTTTACTCGGGTCCTGTCAACTTTTCAAGCCAACGACCTATGAATTACGTATCACGGTTTGAAATTCTAACCTCAATCTGTTCACCAAATCCCCCGGACAACGGAGGCATCTCTCCGATGCTTGAGGCTCCGGTGAGCCGGCACTTTCTTAAATCGCTGACACACAAAAAATCCTTCTGATAACTTGAAACATGAAACTCGAACGAGGGCAAATAAAGCCCGTAAGATTAAACTGAAAAAGTCAGATGAACTTGAACGGCGGCGGGTCCCGCCATTTTGGATTATTTCTATTTACGTCTCGAGATTACCACGGAAAATTCACGTGGCGCCATCTGACAGAGCCATCTCATAACCATAGTACGCTGAATAGGAAGCACTTTAAGGGAGTTCATCTGATGATCGAATTAACAAACAGATATTGATAAAACAATTCGAGTACACTTATGAGTATCTAAAAAGTCACCTGTGCAAATTTCAAATCTTCCGGATTTTTTGTTCGTGAGCAATTAATAAATAAATTTTTTCTTAATTAACATGGTCTCTTATGGATTGTCGTGTTTTTCCCATTTATAAACCTGAAATTTGCAACCATTGACAAATGATTTCGAATGAAACTTTTATAATGGATACAAAAATATATAGAGACCCCTTGGATAGCTTTCTTAAATCAATTAGATTCTTGTGAGCTTTAGAATTAATTAATTTGTCTCGAAAAATACTGATTTTTTAGATGTTAGCCTCCATATTACTCCAGCCGCATGTCATAGCGGCAACGTCGCAACCGCGCGCTTTTTGAAATCAACACTTTTCCCACTTCCACCTGTCGCGCTCGTGAATTGTACACTTTTTCAGTGACACGTTTGCCTTTCCAGAAAAACGTTTTCTTTTTCGAATTTTCTTCCATGGTCAAACGCGGTCGAAGCAGGTCAACGTGAATCATGGAATGAAAAATTCTAACCTAACATATGCCAGCTGTACAGGGTACGCTGTCGCGCCTGGTTGCAGCGTTGCCAAACTTATTGAACGGACTACGCTAGTCATAACAATTTTTGTTTTGACTAACTCGGTACCAGATGAACTTCCTTAAGTTGCCGTATCATCTAATATATGTAATATAAGATGTGTTTTATTTGTATACATATATAACACACGTTATCAACGCTAGTCGCATAATTTAGCCGAAATATTTTCTGTTTCTCGACCGTGATTATCATTGGTTACTCGTGGTCTTCAAATGGGTACATACAGAACAGCTGATCCAGTATTACTTCGTGTCACGCGCGTCCAGCACCTCCAGCACGACGAACGAGCCGTTATCAGCAGCAGAAGCAGCGTCGTAACCAAATAGCGAATAAGCCATCCCGACGATATAATTTCTACTGTCCGTCACTGTGCGATATACTTATTATAGCCATACACATTCCGCGAGCATCACGCATCATGTCGAGCACAAAGGTTAGTGACAAGATTCCTTCGATTCTCTTTAATTCCCGAAAAATATATTCTTTTGTTTTCATGACACGAAATATGCCGCGGAATTATTGATTAAATTTCAGGAACTTCCCGAGATACAAGTATTCAAAACGGTATTATATCACTGCCTGGGTATAATAGTTCTACCAGTGATATCGTTTTTCTGCAGCAAGGTCTTCATCTTTGACGGTATTAATATACCTTACTTACGTAGAGTAGCGACATTACCGGCAACGGCGATCGCTCGTACTTAACCGCGCACGCGTGCGCTTATGTACTTTAGAACTCGTATATATTTAATTTATTTTTTGTGTTTCTTTGTTTCTCTCTGCTCCCCGACATCGATTTACCAGGTCTACTGGGTTTGAACACCGTGCCCAGCAACGTTTATGCCGCCGCTATAGCAATTTTGGTGCTTCACGTTGCTCTCGGTACTTTCATCTACAGGGCGTACTTTAGTACCAGCAAAGCAACGCCTTCCAAGATCGACTGAGTTCGAACGACCATATCTCCGAAAACAACGACGATACAAGGGGGGAACAAAAGGGGCCCACCATTCCATTATAAAATTGTCATTCGTTCGCATGTTCGCAACCATGTAACAAGAGACCATTATAAAAATCCATTCTCATATTCTTTTTCATTTTTGTTTTCTCGCCTACATCGGGCAATGTTTAAATTATTCAATCATTTATTTAGCATAAATAATCACATTGCGATATTAAACTACGACTGGTACATAAAGAACAGTGCCATCGATCAAATTGTTGGAATAGTTTGTTGAAATAGTGAAGAAATTAAAAAAAAAATAGCAAAGAATCAGAAAAATGAGAAAAATCGTTGCGGATTGAAAAGTTTACGAGTAGTATGCATTTATGCAGGGGATGAGAGATAAGTAGTACGCCAAAAATTGTCAGAGGATATTTCTCTGTATACTGGATACGATATATCTCGAATGGCAATTTCTCATTACTATCCTCATTCGTATATAACGATTTTTAGCGTCACGACGTAGACGCTAAAACGCTCCAAGAAAAACAAACAAGGAATAAACAGATCAAGCGTGTCAAAAGACCAGTGGAATGAATGATCGATGTACCCCGTTAAATACATAAAATCGCCCGCGATATTACCTATTCCATATTTATCTTCTTTCTCCATTCGGCATTTAATTTAGTTTGTTAGGTGTACAATAACCACCCTGGATGTACCTCGGTAAATCCCTGCAACTTATTCACCGTATCAATCTTCCCTCTTCCATACCGGTATTATCATTTTCCACATTGGCAAATATGTAGAAAAAAAGAAAGAAAAAAAACAAGAAAAACGAAATTTCGCCCGGCTACGAAAACAATCATACCCGAATTGGCTCGTACAAATTTTATACATTTCGTTATTCAACCGAGGTGTAAAGTCAATAATATATCGTCCCGACACACGTACGCATTTTCATACGTTACGAAGCTAAACACACACGAGAGGCCGTTATATAATAGGAAACAAAATATCGAAGAAAAATCTCGTCACCGTTTTTTCTTCCTTTTTTTCTTTTTTTCTTTTCGTTTAGATCCGATCTAGAAATTTTATCGAAAGTGTGAGTGTAGTAGTGGTGGCGATGTGGGAGGACTAGTAGATGCATGGTAGCTGTGGTAGTACGTATATGTCGTAGCTGTAGTAGTAGAAGTAGTAGGAGTAGTAATGTAACAGTAGCAGTACCACCACGTATATGCAGCAAATAGGTGTATTAGCAACGATGAAAACACATCTGCATGCTTTTTTATCGGTTGTTGTTGTTGTTTTTTGTTTTTCTCGAGACGTTCGATCCGTGGTGACGAGAGGACGATGATGATCCGTTAATTAAGTACTCGTCAATTCTCGCTTTTATTTCCAGCAATTAATGCGTTTGGTGGATGAGAAGTTTGTATGTTACGACGAAGTAGCAGTGATATCCGCGTACACCGAGCGTTACTCAACGTCCATCTTGTCCTCTTTCGCCGATTGTTGATTGTTCTGATTGTGTGGCTCGCCACTTTGACTGTTTGGCTGATGAGGTTTTTGCTCCTCGTTAGACTTTTCCTTAGCTTTATCGTCCACCTTGGGGGTCTGGTCGATTTTGGGCTTGGGTTTGTTAATAGTGGGCGTCACGGTGTTGTCCAACGTCTGGAGACGGAAAAATATAAATTAGCAAATTTCTTTTCGTTTATGATAAATGCATGAGCGTAGTAACGACGTACCTGCTTGGCAGAGCGTATATTCGCGACGGTTACACTCGGCAGCTGGGTACGGGGCGTGCTGGCGAAAGTTACGTGGGCTTCGTCAAACCACGTCCACGTGTCTTGGATAGTTTTACCGGCTTGTTTCAATTCCTCATCGGTAATGTGCGCATACTTGTCATCCTTTCCATGGGATGCTTTGATCTGATCATAGCCTTTTTTTGCAATTTGTAGAGCACTGGAGAGTTCGTTCATCGCATGATTTCTACCCTCGAACTCGAGTTTTTTCTCTTTTATGGGCTCTCCCTGAGACTGTGGAGTCAAATTGTACATTTTAATTTCTCAATGCACACATAATACGGATAAACTCGTGGTTAATATATATATTTCAAGAATTGCGAACCTTGAGACTCGCGAGGCGATCGGAGTAAACTTGTCGATTGCATTCCTCGCCCTCCTCGTACAGCCAATCCGCTGTCTCATCGAGAATGCGACCAAGATCTTCCCTTTCCGTTTCTACGACGAACGTTGCCAGTTGATCCTCGTCCGAAATCTTTCCACGAAGATCGTACACGTATTCTTCCAGGGCGTTTCGAGCATCGATTCTTTCTTTCTCTTGTTTATCTTCGGCAATCATTTTGCACTATTTGCAAGAAATTACATTGTAAGATCGTAGAAATCGTACCAATTAAATCGATCCAACGCGTGCATAAATTTTGATAAATAAGTTATACCTCTTTCTCGACCGCTGCATCGAGATCTCGCTGCGCAAGACCTCCAGCTCGACACACGATCGGAAGATCGACCAGACGTACAGGGACCTTTTTCTTGCCTTTGCCATCCTCTCCTTTGTCGTCAGCCTGTACAATAAAAATAACAATCGTTGCATTATAATGTATACCCCGAGCGAGTTAATAAAATCTGATGGACATACATATATATTATATATTGTTGACACAAAAGGAATTTACAAAACTTGCACGGGCACACGTACACGCGCGCACACACACACACACGCACGCACGCACGCATACGACACACGAGGAAAGCGGCAACGTGACAAAAAATAAAACAGTGTTTATGTGTGTGTGTGTGTGTGTGTGCAGTACGTACAATAAAAAGATACTACTGGGTAAGACGAATCATTAATTTAACGAGGGATCGAGTATCGCGAGAAAAATAACGTTAAAAATCGAACGATTGTTACACACTCCGCTGCCTATCTCTACGATATGTTATCGTAATCGTTGCGTGTACCAACATGGAACGAATCTCGAAAAGGATGATCCAATAACAGATGCCATCGGAATGTAAGAAAAATCATGTTATAGAATCGGTAGTGTAGTTGATAGTAATAGTGATAGTGTAATAGTATTAATAATTGTCGGTACGTGCACGTTCTCATTCGTCCGGCATCTCTCGTTCTTCCGTGGACCACCTTATATTGGCTGACGAACGAAACAAAATAAAGTGAAAAAGAAAAAAAAAAAAAAAAAATTAAAATAATTATAATAAACGACACAGGGCACGGCGTGACACATCCTTTTCATTTAATCTTGGACCCACACGCATTGATCGGATACGGGGGCATGAGCGATTTTGTATATTTCAACCAAGCATCGCCAAAAAAGACACACGAAAGAGGTAATGAAAATGTGTGTTGGTGAAGGGGACAGAAAAAGAGAAAGAGAGAGAGTAAGAGAGGGGCTTTTAGGGAGGGCCGGGAGGGAGGAGACTGTTTTATTGCAGAAGAATTGTGCTTCCCATTATAATTATTACGTCAGCTCGAATTGAGCCCACGTCCAAATTTGTCTTTCGTTCGTCATTATTATCATGCTGTTGCCGAAATACATCTCATCACTCATTTATCCTAGATATGCGTGCAACTAAATTATCAGCTAGCGTTTTCAATAATGTTTTAAATAGTGATTGAGCGATAAGCGACAAATGGTGGTAGTAGTGGTAGTGGTATTGGTGGTATGGTTGATAAAACGATCGATCGAGAGAGTAGAGGAAAAATCAACTATGCCAGAATTAATGGCAGGAATTTCAACTGCGTTTGTGTCATTTAATGGGCGTCAAAAGCAATCGAATGTCTGGGGTCCGATATATATATATATATACACACACATATGTATATATATATATTAACATAAAGAGTGAGAGATAGAGAGAGGTGTATGCGCATGGGTCCAAGTAGTGATTAAGTGTGTCGCGTACCGAACTGAACCAAGAGAGTATCCTGGATGAATATGAAGGGGCAGACCCTTTTCCAGTTTTTCCGGCATCATCGGCATCAGAGTCCCGCCGTCTCTTATCCGCCATCACCTAAACGATACAAACTCACATCGTCATGCGGCTGGAGGATGAAGATATTATCTTTTTCTCTTCTACGCGTGTAGCTGCATTTGCGGATTCTGCCCGACGCGACACGTGTATTGTCTCGTCGACAACGATGTATAAATACGTATAATAATATATATGTGGAGAGATAAAAGTGCGTACAACCCTCAAAATCGTTGAAAACGCGGAAGGATCTCGGTTCGTTCGCGAAATTGAGACTAACCGTGGAAGGATCGACATGCGAGTGCTTAGGTCGAGGAATGAGAGAATTTTAGATACCTCGGGCGCTGGTGGCTCATTGGCTTGAGCCTCCTGATCGGCTTTGTCCTTCTTCTCTTGTTGGCCCTCCGTATCCATACTATTAGCGTGCTGTTGCTTCTCCTCTTCCTCTTTCTCCTGCTGAGTTAGCTCGCGCTTTTCGACCAGCGATGCCGATGCGATCGTCAGAATTCCATTGAGGTTCAAACGAACCTTTATCTTGACCTTGGAGGGTTCGCCCTCGGGCGTTGGTTTTACGTTATTAATTTCAAAATTGCCTGAAACACAGATTCAACGAATTTCATGGTTGTCGGAAAGATAAAAACTAAACAATTAATCCGGTTGAATGTCTTACCGATGTGAGTCTGAGGAAACGTAGGAGGGGCTGTGACGTAACTCGCGATTAAGCTGAACGGCCTTGATTGATACAAGGTCAAATACTTGGAATAAGGAACTGGATGATTGTATTCGAAGATCTCGAGCTCCCTGAAACGCGATTAGAACATTCTGATTCGAATCAATTTTTCCTCAGTTGCGTATACATAATTGCTGTTAATTAATAAATTCGTATGTGTCGCTTTTAAGGAGGTTCACGCGTTATTCATGCGTTAGACGAATTCCAAGTTTAATTGTTTAAACTTCTTACGAACCTTCTTAACAATAATACTCAACTGTGGGTAAAATTTGAGAAAGTTTTACCGTCTAGAGATCGAGTTATTTATTGTCAAAAATCGTATTTTTTCGTAACTTCCCATAAGACCTCGTGTTAAAGTTGCGATTTTAAACACCGAATATCTCGATTACTGGACTGTGAAACCTTCTCAAATTTCTTACCCATTATAATACGATGCTCAAGAAGATTCACGCAAAATTTCAAAAAATTATCTTGGAAGAAATTGTATCTGATGATTTTGCCGTTACTTTGTATATACTATTATGATTATGGCGCGTGAACCTCCTTAACATTATCGTCATTTTCGATTACTAAATTATCGCTATTAATACAGTTCTTACCCTTTGTCCGTCGGACTCATGTGCCAACTAATCTTGATGGGATAAGGCTGAATGTCCGTGACGGAAAAGTCACGAACGCGAACAGCTGGACTGAGCATGGCGCATTGAAGGGCGCAACCACGAGCGACCGATTCGTCCTGATTGAGAGTCGTAGACGGTGGTTTGCCAAAGACTTTTTCAACCAATTTTTTGATCGCTGGTACACGACTCGAGCCTCCCGCGAGTTCGACCGAATGTATATCCCTGAGTTCCACTTCTACTCGTGAATTTACGATAAGACTAGTATTATTATAATTTCGAGCTAAGAAGCGCGAGGAAAGTAATTGCGAGAAAAGTAGTAATAATGGTAAATGATAATAGTACAATAACGACTCACTCGAATCGTTAAGACACTGAACGAGAGTCGCCTCGACTCGTGTGAATAAATGAGCACACATCACTTCCATATCGGCCCGCTTCATATCGCCATGAACGTCCTTTTCCTCCATGAAACATTCGATATTGAGAGGCAAATTCGTCGAATTGGCGGACATTTGTTTTTTCTGTTTCTCGACTTCGCCGAGAAGTCGTAAATAGGCACGAGGATTTGTATGAGCGTCGATCTTGTAACGTGATTGAAACTCTTTGGTAAAATGATCGGCGAGTATTATGTCGATGTCGCGCCCACCGAGATTACTGTCCGCCGCGCTCGCCAACATCTGGAGATTGTTGTACGAAATAATGTAATGTCGATTTTGCTTCGAAAAGTCAAATAAGAAAGGAAAAATATACGAACCTTGAGTTTCCCTTTGTGAAAAGCGCAAACGCTCACTTGAAGACTGGCATAACCGGCGTCGACGAATACTACGTTACGCGGCGGTGCTTCGATCGCTGGTAAATCCTGTTTATAAATACCGTAACAGAGAGCGGTCGCGGTTGTCTCGTTGAATAGTCGGAGAACGTTGAGACCGGCGATACGTGCGGCGTCGAGCAACGCCTGACGTTCGCTCTGAGTAAAGTACGACGGGACAGATATTACGCAATCGTTAACCACCGTCTGCAGGGCTGTTTCCGATATTTCTTTCAATTTCGTGAAGAGCATAGCTGTTATCTGCTCGGGTGAGAATACGTGTTCTTCTCCCAAATATTGTACCTGTGATAAAATTGGAGAAATAACGCGTTATTGTTTATTCGCTTTTTGCTAGTAAGGAAAATGGTAATGAGCTTTATCGACTCACATGAATGCCGATCGATCCATCGGGCTGTTCGCTAGTTTTGTACGACAACGAGCGTAATTCTCGTTGTGCCTGCGGGTCGCTGTATTTTCTTCCCAACAGTCGTTTGAACCCGAAGACTGTATTTTTCATGTTTGTCACCATTTGATTCTTTGCCGCGACGCCCAAAATACGATTCTTTCCACTGAAGGCGACGCATGATCTGGACATTAAAAACAATTTGTACCACGAATCGTCGAATTTTTTCTCAAAAACGGCCTTTTTTCTATTATAAACATCCGCAACGTGTAGAGTTTTTTCGTACACACTCGAAATGTATTCTCGATATGGGAAGGTAGTTCGGAATTATTAATTTTTAAGATATTTTGTCATGGATCTGAAAATTCGAGCATAATTTGTTTTTTTAATACTATTGCCCCACTCCTCACGCAGGTGTCCTGACATAAACTCTGTCGCCGACATTTTTAACGAATTAATTCTGTCAAATTTCTTCGATGTTTCAAAAAAGCCCGTGTCATAGAAAAACATAGATCTGAACTTTTGATTTATTATTTTTGCAGCTTGCAGTAAAAGTGATCTTGTACTAAAAAAACTATATTACCGGCATTTCGATCATGGTAATTCAGCGGTGTTGTTAGCGATTTTTCTTTACCGAATAGTCTGATTAACCTAAAATTACATGTGGCCAAACACCAATCAAAGGCGCGCGCGCGTATGTGTGGGTGGGTGGGTGCGTGTGTATGTACGCGCGTGCGCAGGCACGTGTGTATTAGTGTGTGGACAGGATATGGGCTTTTTACCAGGAAAGACGAAAAGTTTCGAGTCCAAGTCCTAGATTACATATTCTTGGGTATTAATGCTTTATACACGTTATAAATGCGGCAGTAAGCCGAATATGGTTCCTGCTCTGTTCTAGTCCTTTCCAAAAGTACGAAACTATGGACGCATATTTATGTAGGTAACTATAGGCGAGTACAGGCGCGCACGTTATTATTGCCAATGGCCGGTACGAAAATCTCGTACGAGAGGCGTACGCAATCGTATAATAAAACGTATAATAAAATATAAATATCGGATAGGTACTTACGGCGTGCCCCGTAGACTGTAATCGTTGGCTATAGTCTCGATACCTCCTGCCCTAGCTACTGCGACATAACAGCTCTCGTTACCAAAGTCGATTCCAATCACGGACATAGCGGCCATGGCTGCTCGTTTCTTTCGACCGAATACGACACACGCACGCTCTTCTTCGAACTATTGCCCAACTATAGTAAACACTCGACGATATAATTTGTTGTAACGCTGTTCTGTGCTTATCGTTTAGAATCGAGTTTGCCGTGTAAAACAGTTGCTACACGATCGTATTTAAAACGCTGTCGCGACACGCGTTTCTCCACAGTCACGGCCTAACGAAAGTAGTTAAAGCCGTAGCGGCTAATATTTTTATCTCACTTTCGCTTTAAGTAGATTCGGTCGGTCAATTTTTTCAGTGAATTAGCAAACCCAAAACCAGTACGATAGACGTGACGACAATGATACCTTTAAATGTGCCGATGCAGCGAACGATAGACTGCGATAGACGTCTGGAAGAGGAAGCCGCGGTAGGCACAAGTATTTGCTCCGATAAAGCAATGTACGTTCTCTCACTCTCACTAAGAGACTACCAGAGACTACCGCCGCCAACCATCGGCTATACAGTCTTCGAGAACCAACCAATCATAAAGCGCCGACGAAGAATCGACTCAACACACACATATACACATTCCCTTTCGATTGGGCCGGGTCTCGAAACGACGAGCCTGGAACATTCTAGAATATTTCGCGGTACTTGTTTCTTCATTTTCTTCATTTTCAGCTTTTTTATCATATTCGCATCGTGTGAAATTATTTAATTACGAAGTTATTATATCAGCGTAAATAAAAATTAATGGTCAAGAGTACCAGCCGATGCCTCTTTTAATGAAATTAGCTTAGTTAAAAGTCTATAGACGAAGGAATCTCCATACAAAATTGATTATCATCCTATATATGGATAGAGCATCTGTATTCGTTTCAACTATATATTCAGCAGACTCTATGGTCACGGTCATTCAATCATCGAGCATGTCTACAACTTGGAAAATGATTCAGATTCGCATGAGCAACTGAATCGATCTTTCGAAACCAATCCCACATAAGGCGAACCAATACATTCTACGATACACCGATGAAAATTACCAATGGAAAATACTCACTTGTCCTACTAACAAGTGATCCGTATTACCCCGCCAAGATACTTGGTGATTCATATTACCCCACCAACTTTTGATACCTAAGAGGATCTTAGTAGTTCATAAAGAAAAGTTCGAGGCTACATAGAGGGCGACAATCTTCGCTGAAGAATATAATACGACAACACCCCATTGATTGAAAGTAAATTCCCGCTTTACAGACATTTTCCGTTGAAAAGCAAATATGGATCAGATTGACGGCTTCGATTGAGAAATATGCTTTCGATACTATTCGAAAAATACCATTTGTCAACACATATGATAAAAAAAATATAGATCGAGAATTCTTATAAACAAAATAAAACACCGGCGGGAGGGCGCGCCGATGCGCTTACGGCCCAGCCGTTGTTTCAGCGCTAAGCTATAAACGACGGGGACATAGAGACGTGATTTGAGTTATGGAACAAGAACACACCTTCGTGCCTTGGAACACTGCACGGGACTGTATCCGACTTGAATTGTGTTGCTTGACGTCGCTCCGTTGTGAAAGACTACTACATGTCAAAAACGTTAAGTGCGGTTCAGTGAGGCAGAGGTTTTTTACTTTCCATCGGTATCCTCAGGGTTTCTAAAGCTTGAAATCCAGGATGCTGGCCCTAATCAATCGAATCCTTGATTGGTTCAAGTCTTTGTTCTGGAAGGAAGAGATGGAACTTACCCTCGTCGGATTACAATACAGTGGAAAGACGACTTTTGTTAATGTCATAGCGGTATGCTGACACTCTTTCATGGGGTTTTATTTATTTTCCATCGTTATGTCGTCCTTTTCGAACGACTGACATGTAATTCTTACTTTAACAACGTATCGAGCCCGACATGATTATACGAGAAGGGCCGACAGCGAGCGCGAGGGAGAGAGAGGGTGATAGAGTGGGAGACAGAGAGAGAGAGAGAGAGAGAGAGGGTGTGAGTGAGAGAGAGAGAGAGGCTCGCGGCTCGATGACTGTTCCGCGGAAAACGTTGGTTAGATCTCATTCGCACCGGTTTTCAAACTGCACATTTTTCCTCTGCAATTGTCACTAATATCCACAGCCGTAACGACACGAATAATATAATTTATCTTTATCCGATCGTTCGAATGCGAAAATTCTTAAATCCCAATTATACATACGACTGATTCTACCTCTTATTTGTTTGTTCCTCATTTTTTTTTTCCCATTATTTAGTCTGGACAATTTAGCGAAGATATGATACCAACAGTTGGTTTCAATATGCGCAAAATCACCAAAGGCAATGTAACGATCAAAGTTTGGGACATCGGAGGACAACCAAGATTTCGATCTATGTGGGAGCGATACTGTAGAGGAGTTAACGCCATTGTCTACATGGTAGACGCCGCCGATCCCGAAAAAATTGAAGCTAGTCGCAACGAACTTCACAATTTATTGGATAAACCTCAATTATCGAGCATTCCTGTCCTCGTACTTGGAAATAAGAGGGACTTGCCGCACGCGTTAGATGAGAATGGACTGATAGATAGAATGTGAGTTATAAATTCATACGTATCTTCCAGAACGCTCTTATTTAAATGAAAATCCTTTTTTTTTTTTTTTCTATTTTCTTTGGATTTTCTGTTTCAGGAATCTTTCTGCCATACAGGATCGCGAAATTTGTTGCTATAGTATCTCGTGCAAAGAGAAGGACAACATAGACATAACGCTCCAATGGCTTATAGCGCACTCGAAAAGTGGCGTTCGCTAATGCCCTTGCCATTCTCAACTTTCCTCAACAAACATACAGTCTGCGGATCGTCGAAGGGCGAAAAAAAGAAGAAAAATTAAAATGAAAACCAATTGACTTAGACAACCAGATATCAGGAATTATCGTCGGAGAGTCGGATGCTTGTGATTTTTTGTTTATAGTGTGTCACTTGTAAACACTCCCCCACACACACATACAGAGAGAGAGAAAGAGAGAGAGAGAGAGAGAGAGAAAGAAAGAGAAAGAAAGAAAGAGAGAAAAAGAGAAATTGATTCTTTTAAACATTCGCTTCAGCAATTACGAGCATAATACAATATAATAATGGTGCAAATCGTGGAAAAATCGCGATTATTGCTTATTGGGAGGAGTGCTCGTACGAATTATCATAACGGCACAATCGCCGCGGGCGCATAGGACATAAGATTGTTTTTTTTTTGTTTTTTTTTTTTTTTTTTTGTAACACGTACATATAAACAGGCCCGCACACGTGCGCACACACACACACATACATACATACATACACATACACACGAACACACATTTCCATTATTAAATAACAATGCTCCTGTTTTAACATTGTCATCATTACTGTATCGACGTTTAGCAACTTGACCCGAGTATAGACACGATTATGTACGTACCCTCTATTAGTACCGATACGATTTCTGGCGCAAAGGTATTATACATATATTATTTAAAAAAATATATATATATATAAATCTCTGTCTCGGAGTAACCGGAAACGAAGGAGGAAAGAAAGCAGATTTTAGTGAATATTAATGGGAAACAGCTAAAAGCCGCGACTGCAGCGCCACCGCATATAACATACCGTATGTAACGAAATATTTATATAATTACTTTAGATCGATTAACGGTATATAACGTTGATTCATTATCATCCTATAAAAAAAAGTGTCGTATGACCGTTGTGTTATGTATATATAAAAGCATAAACTGATGTACTTCACTTCAATGAATAATAGACCACGGTCTTGTTTTGACGAAAAATGTCGTCGAGTATTCATTCGACTCTTCTATTAATCGTCTTTCGCGGTATTGGAACGACTTAAAAAAAACCCATTGCAGTTTCGTCGCGTATATGCTTGGGTAAATGGACATATATATATATATATAGGTACGCGAGCACAATCTCCGTGGTAGGGAGCTCATCCGCCAGATGGCGCTGAGGTCGCTCATGTTTTTTTTCTGATCTCACGGCGTGACGTTCGTTATTCGTAAATGTTTACTGTCAGTCGTAGATGCGTGTTGTTTATCTCTCTGATTCGAACGAAATAAGTATATATACACATCGATATACGTATATAGGTGTTTATATAAAAGTAATATCCAGTTCAGTTTACACGAAAGATTCTTTTCCACGCTGGTTTTTAGAGAAACATGCCTTCGCAGTCGGAGGACGATCCGTACGCACATGTCGCTAAAGGAGCTTTGAAATTAAAAAACGACGAAGCCATCAGCAAGAAGTAAACAATTCCATAGATTCTCCACATTCCGAGCAAAAACAGTTTGATAATAGCGCCTGTCGTCTTTTCAGAAAAAAGCGCAAGGGAGAGAAAAAAAAGTTAGTAGAGGTTTCGAAGATAATCGAGGAGGAGAAGCCTAGGACAGTAGAAATTAAGAGAACAAAAGCGGAACTTGCGTTTCAAAAAATGCAAGAGAAGATGGTGAGTACATGAAGATTTAATAATTTGCTAAAAATAAGCTACCAACGCCAATCGCTTCGTCTCAAAAATCTTGAATAAATTTTATTTAATCTCGAGCGAAGCTTTCCAACACCGCGACATTAATCCGTTCGTTCAACCACAGTTGTCTCTCGTACTTTCCACGATAACTTTGCATCGACTAAAAATAATCGTTGCATCGATAATAATTCGATACCGTTGACTCTCCATCGTTTTGCAGCCTCCGAGCTGTTTTACATTCTCGCAGCGTCTTCGTCTTTATTCGGCAAATAAGATATTATTATTGTTATTATAATATTCAAATGACCTTGGTAATTCTAGGTTAATTCCGTTTTAAATACGCATTGTACGAATGTCGGGTGTTCTTGCAGCAAACGGAAAGGATCAAACAGAAAGCTTCTATGACTCACAAACAACGAGTGGAAGAGTTCAATCGACACCTGGATAGTTTAACGGAGCACTTTGATATACCGAAGGTCAGCTGGACCAAATAAACCGTGAGGTTTGTTGCGCGATTTTGGGACACAGATTTTTTTTATTACGATTAAACGGACATCCTCGCAAAAACATTAGTATTTAACCAAAATCGGAGTAAATACGAAAATAACGTGTATTAGACCTCATGGAACGATCACAGAGGGTTTTGGATGAATTTTAACGATAAAACTTACAAAAGTATCATCCGAGTAAATATATAAAAAATATATATATCGAGTATGAAGATAATTGGCGGAAATGACCTTGAGTTTTTTCATTTTTCATCCGATCTTAAGGAGGTTCACGCGTTATCCATGCGTTAGACGAATTCCAAGTTTGATTGTTTAAGATTCGTACGAACCTTCTTAACAATAATACTCAACTGTGGGTAAAATTTGAGAAAGTTTTACCGTCTAGAGATCGAGTTATTTATTTCCAAAAATCGTACTTTTTCGTAACTTCCCATAAGACCTCGTGTTAAAGTTGCGATTTTAAACACTGAATATCTCGATTACTAGACGGTGAAACCTTCTCAAATTTATTACCCATTATAATACGATGCTCAGGAAGATTCACGCAAAATTTCAAAAAATTGTATCCGATGATTTTGCCATTACTTTGTATATACTATTATTATTATGGCGCGTGAACCTCGTTAAGATAATACGTTGCAAAGGCTAGAGAAAAAAAACGAATATCTCATTGAAACATTCTATTCAAAACGGACGTACAAAAGGTAAAATTAAAATTAAACAGAATGTTTATTGTGCGACTCGGAGCCAAAGATTCGTTATTGTCATGATAGAATCAACGTAAATACAAATACATCATTAAACGACTTAAAATTAAATACAAAAATAAAAAGCAATAGTACAAGAATTTTGATCAATACACACGAGAACATCCGAGTATATGGATGAATTTTAATAATAAAACTTACAAAAGGATCGTCCGAATACAAATTTGAGTAAAAATATGTCGAATATAGAGACAATCGTCGATCATGCGCGTACGTGGAAATATTTACGAGTGTTTATCGAGGCAGTACTTAGTTATGCGCGAAGCGAATACGCTCCATCGAAACGCACGATAAAGCTTGACAATAGTCAATTGGACGGAATTAAACCCTCGTGCGCACACGATCGTTGATTTACATAATTACCTACTTTGCTAGATATAACTATACGTTTGTTTTTGAACGAACAAATTGTTGTGCCCCCGTTTCGTCGGTTTTCCTGCGACATGCTCCGTTTTTTTCCCTCGTGTCACCCGGAGTGACACGGGGAAAAAACGTTTGTCGAGTCATAAATATGATGACAGCGGTGGCGAGGGCAATACACCGACGGGACGATCTTCATAATGCGCGTATGACGCGAAATCCGTGTAACCACTTGTGCCGTCGTACATTTTACGTCCGATTAACTAATTTTCGATAAACAAAAACACGAGCGTAACGACGGCTAAAGTGGACAGTACGAAGGAAGGCATTTGTTCACTCGCTCCGTCTCTGAAGTGAAATACGGTAATGGAATTGGCGCGTTCCGACCAAGGATTACTACCGTCGTCGAAGTACATCGGGCACTGATCACGTTCGCGCTCGTATTCCTGTTAAAGATCCATTATTTGCATTTCCATTGGTATTTTTTAACGGGAGAACGATATTTTCGTGTGTAAGGCGTATATCGACGCTGCTTACGCGCTATCAGCGCGAAAACTAGCATGTTTCGACTTTTGACACGAAAACTAGCACGTTTCGATATTTGCCGCGAAAACTAGCATGTTTCGGCTTTTGCCACGAAAACTAGCATATTTCGGGCATGCCAGTTATCACGGCAGAAGCCGAATCATGCTAGTTTTCGCGTCGAATATCGAAACGTGTTGGTTTTCGCGGTGAAATTAGAAACGTTTTATTTTTCGTAAGAAATTTGAATCGTGCTACTTTTCGTAAGCAGCGTCGATATCATGTTTCCCCGTCGCTTACCGTCATGTCAATGGCAACTGCAGCACCCTGAGTCCAGTTGTAACTGCCGACATCCTGCTCGAGCGAACAGAAAGGACCAACCGCTTGAGACATTAGAACTCTGTTGAGATCCGCTCTTTGATACACCCAACAGCGATATTTACTGAAGGGATCGAGCTCGTCGTACGTAATGAGGTACGACTTGAGATTTTCCTTCCAGAAACCGATGCATTTCATTCTGTAATCGGGATCACCTGGAAATTAAGCAAGAATATTTTACGAATCCGTTATCGACAAGAATTTACGCGTTTTGTACAAGTGCGCAGGGACTTACTGTAAATATCCTTGGGACGTCCTAAATGATCAACGGTAAGGCAATAAGTCTCGTCAATTGCTATTTCCTTTTGTTCCGCATCGCATACAGAGAAATCGGACGTCTTGAGGGTGCAATTCGTATTGTGTCGTGGCGACAAAGTTACACCACCGAGAATTCTCGTTTCAAACGGTATTTCACCTTTCTGCTTGAAAGTGTATTTCCCAGCTACGGGACATCTCACAGGGACAGGATTCTTCGCTGAAAAAAAAGATGAAACAAAAAAATAATAACACAAGGCAAAACTTGTTACGGAAAAGAAAAAAAAAACTATTCGACTTACCCAAATACAAATCATATCGCCAATCTCTTTTATTTGGGAATTGAACCCAAGAGCAAACTGTGTGGAAGTCATCTTTGATCACAGCCAGACCACGTCTGTATCTTATTACGTTATGATGCCGCGGTACGAAGTCGAAACACACGTAATCCTTTTGACTGAGAATAATTCGTTCATCGAGATAAAATAACGTAACGAAATATAATGTAAATATGAAGCATTAGCCTTTTGACCAATTATTTTCTTACCATCCATCGACCGTGAGTCGAGCCATCATTACTCGGCTATCACGTTGTTCCCGACAAACGTAAATCGTACGCCTATAACGTCCCTCGTCGGGATACCAAGTCTCGATAATGTGAGTCTCATTTATAAACAAATCGGCATCGATGTTCGCGGTATTGATCCATTCTCCAGTCATATTTTGCGGTAATCTACATCCCGGTACGACCACCTCGGCTTTTACCGGTGTAACTCGCAAACGTTCGGGACTTTTCTCGACCGTTCGCAAGGTATTGCATTCGGCGGTTATCGAGACTCCCATGTAAAGGTCATCGTCACGATTCTTCAAGAAGCAACGATATTTCTCGTCTTTTCTCGATTCTTTGGTATTTGCGACGGCGAAAAAATGATTCTTACCAACGAACCAATCACCCAGGCAACTGTATTCAACCACTGAAAAGAAAACGAATATACATATCCGTGCGAAAGGTCAATGAACTCGGAATTCCGCGAATCTATGCAACGATCGTTGTAACATATATTATCGGAAGCTCGAGCATCGACGTGTACTTACAACCATCGAAAGTTCCTTTCATACTGCTGCATTTTTTATACGTTATATTGAATTTTTGATTTGTGATGAGAAATTGAGTGCCCGGAGTCTGGCAAGAGCGTATTTGAGCATCCGGATTGTTGCATTCTCCCCTGAATCTGAACCGATTCTGAGAAAAAACAATATATCGAGTTATTATCGCCGATAACGAAGGGAATTTCGAATTTTACTTTTTTACGAATATTTTGGATCAGATTTTTCACCTGATAAGCAAATTGCCATACGCCCTCCAGGGACGATCTACAATTAACAGGGACATAGTTTTCTGAGAATAACGTTATCAATTGCTGGTCTTCCTGCAATCCTTGGCAAACGTTTTCCACCGTTGGGTCAACTCCGTTTACCAAATTGACGCAGGATGCTGCGAAACGAAAACGGAGAGACGTTGGTATAGATCTATATCATTTTTCGGAGGGGAGTTGGATGTACGTTTCATTCTCGAATCGCACTTACTCTCAACTTTTTCCAACACGTTGACGGTTCGAACTATGAGCTTGACGCAATGATAGCAGGCATCTTTTTTGAATACAAATGTATAGTGTAATCGTTCTTTCTCTACCATCGCGATGCAATAGCCGCGGTTGGTCATAGTTTCAGCATTTATTTCCGTTAGAGTATTTTTGCCGTTTTCCCAAGAAAACCACGTATTTCGAACAACGAGTGGGATTTGACACGGACTCTCGTCTTCCGCGCGAACTGCAGGAGCGAAAACGCGATTTTTAATTGGTCATAGTCTGCTGATAACAGTTTTACAGCTACTTACCCCAGCATATTAATAATAAGCACGTGAAAAACAACAATGGTTTCACTCGATCCATCTCGGTTCTGCGATTACACGATTTTCGATTATCGAACGTACATAGGGCGTTTAAAAACTTACAGCAACCGAAATAACAAAGAAAACAACGAGCTAATGAGTTTGTTTAACTAGCGTGCTAGTCTCGTAACATGACTCAAATATCATCATTTGATGCCCAACCCAAAACTCTCTCGCCCTCTTTACGACACCGACAACAACGACACATCACGTGCATACGTGACTATCTTCACACGGTAACATAGTTGTATAGCATTGTCGCACGCCACCTTAGCACGTACGAGCCAATGAATGGATGGTGTGCTTTGAATTTTATGCTTTCCTAGGATGATCTTTAGCGTAAAGAAAATCTTATCCACTCGTTAATAATCTTTCGATATGGATTGATATATTATATTCTAATTCTCTGTCGAAGTAAAGTAGAAGAATTAAAAAAAAGAAGATTGACATGATTATCTAAAGTTTGATTGGTTGAGCTAGAAACGAAAATTTCGGCAATTACATGAAGTCAGCAACAAAAGGCGCATTCTTTCTTTCTCTTTTTTTCATCCGCCATTATCACACGTATATTCACTGTTTTCAGGTAACTTCATCGCGACATCACGGCAATTGTTACTCGTTAATATTTTTTACACCAGATGGCGTATCTATTACTGGAAAATAAACTACGTTTGTGTACAACTTGGAGTTATCACAGACACGGAGAAGAGTGTTTGTCTTTTGTTTACTCCCCTTGAATACGCGCGAGTGTTCGACGCAACTGGTCGAACCTCTTTACCTCCTCCCCGATTCAAAAATATTACATATATATTGAGTTATGTCGAAACAGTTTCAAAACATTGGTACAAAGCTTGTTACTCGTATATCAACTATCCAGAGGTAAAGAAAACCAAGTCTAATTAACATCTTGCCAATAAAGTTATCCGGAACGTATCCAGAGGTGAAGAAATTAGCCATTGTAGGTCAAACCTTCAAACTTTACCAATTGATATCTCGGTCAATTATCATTGCATGACCATTGCATTGCAGGGTGATAGTTACCCAACACCCTGTACACATTGTACGATATATAAATATATGACCTTCCTCCAATGACAAATTCAACCATATCGATTTTCAATCAACGTACTTGGTGATATTAGGCTTATCAAGGGAAGATAACGCGAGTAACCTTCAAACAGATTGTGATGTATGTTCTACCCGGAGCTTGACAACCGAGGTGTTGCCGCTTCCGACAAAATAAAATGGCCGTTCTCTTGCGTATCTAGCGCCCTCTCACTCCCATATCTCTTGTAATGTACCCTCGATTTCATACCCAATCTCCATTAGTCGCATCCATCGCACCCAATCAAATATCGAAACGTCTAAAGTTATACGAGGGATCAACGTATCCACAAGAAAAGATCGTATGATTAGATTTTTACGGAGAGCGTTGATAGGGTGAACGAGCTACGGGATCTGCACATATGTATATGAATTCATATGAATTTAATTGAGAGTAGTGTCTAGGACCTAAGTTATATACTGTGTTACATCCCCCGATAACAAACTGCGCATTAATGCACGAGACGGAGGTAGACGATAGAAGAAAAAACTTATCTCACCGCACAAGCGGGAACGCGTATAAAATCCGGTATCAAGATCGATAAAGCTGATACGCCAGTTCAAATATCAGCTGTAGAGGTAACCCAGCGATACCGCGTGCATCGGCGCACATCCCTTATTTCTCTCGTATATATTTCATTTTCACGCCCAAAACGTACAATTCTATCGATGCGAAGAAGAATAAGGAGTTTTGTACCTAAGGGTTGCTCTGGGCGTCGTACACACGTCATCACATATGTACAGCGTCGAAGAATATATAGGTCAGTCTATATAGCTCACCGACATCTACACGACAATCGTTGTACCGGCAAAAGAAAGATGGAAGAGAAAAGGAGTAGTGCGTAACCTGTTGCGGCGGCGCACCCACGCACACGCGCGCACACACACACACATACACAGGCACACAGCTCCATCTTGGTTACATAGCTGCCGTGACGAGCTCGCGGCGTAGCTAGCCCGGTGGTACAGGATATCTGACAGAGTGCTTGGACCCGTCAGTCTCGCCGGTCACGCCGTCGTTCTCCTTCACGGTATCGCGCGCGGGCGCGCGCGCCTCCTTATTCTCACGTACACCCGTCAAAAATAAAGCTTAATATTTAGTCGAGATCATTAACTCGCTTTTTCACGAGTATTTGTTCTTTCGTCTCATTCGTGTGTGTATATTCGCCATACTGAACGTAAGAGCGATTATTACATATACGTCGAAACTGTGTTTAGTTTAATTCGGTCGTCCACCTGCTTATTCTTGTTTGTCCCATCGCGAGGACTCGTATACGCACAAAGATGCGCGCGCGCGCCGCCACAATCGCCGCTTCTGTCTCATCGAGCCCGATACGCGCTATTGATTATCGCGGGAAACAAAAAGAAATGTATATAATTGTTGCGTCCGTTTGATCGAAACAGACATCCAAAGTTAGATAGAGAGATATCAAAAGTGTGGGCTATTTCGTGGAGTGTTGGTGACCTTCTTGTTTACAATACTTGCGAGTCGCCTCCTGCTACATATATTTGTATCGGGTACTATTATACGCGCTACTTGCATCGACTAATCGAGATCGACAATAATCGCGATTTTCGTCAATATAAAATAACAACGAGAAAACAATAATTTGATGACGCGTATGCTCCTGCGTTTGTCATTGTATACAATTTGAGTATATTAGCACAGTGACCTATATATAGCATTATTCCTTTCTCGGACAATAAAAAGAGCTGGTGCCGATAAAAGCAGGATTATAGAGAGAGAGAAGCGAAACGGTGGTCTTGGAGACTCTCGTCAAAGTGCCGGACAAATTGTCCGAAGTATTGGGAGATGTTTTGGAGCTAGCATGCGGCGGTGGGTCAGCGGCCGAGAAGCCCGCTGGCTCAGGTGGGACAAGTGCCGCGAGTAGAATTAGTATGATAACGGGGGTTGCGATAATACGAGGTCGTTGGGCTCACAGAAGCTCGAGATCCCCGTTGTCATCTGTCACGACGACCGACAGTACCGACAGCAATCCCTCCTCGACTACCAGCTCCGAGGTAATTTATTTATTCCTCTGTCTCTCTCTCTCTCTCTCTCTCTCTCTCTTTCTTTCCCACCCTTCCCTCTCTATGTACAAGTGCGTTTTACACGCCAGTGAAATATTCAAGCCGATAAGCGATGATAATGATAAAGAAAGAATAGATCGTCTTTTATACGCCCTTTCGATATTACACGTAGGGTAAAACACCCAGTAGTCAGCCAGGAACCAGTAGTCAGCCTCTGCCTATACTTTGTACGAGTGGGAAGAGAGCGAAGCATATCTTTTGTACTCTTCCCACTCGTACAAAGTATAGGCAGAGGCTGACTACTGGTTCCTGGCCGACGATGGGGTGTTTTACCCTATCGCTTGATATTAACTATGTTGTTATCGCGCGTACGTGCGTTATATGACATTTTAGGAATTCAACGTAGCGAAGGAACATCACGCAGTTCCGGCTCATAACCCTAGTGGCGCTGCGGTCAGTGTCACTGGCGAATCAGCTGGTAACGTACCGACGTTTCCTAACCCACGTTCTTCGAAACGACATATAAATTACGATTCGAAGTAAGTTATGTGTATATATGTTTATGAACCGGATGTAGAAACAACGACGTTGAGCCATCAGAGCCGTGCTACTAGTTCGTCGACCGGAAGTCGAGCACTGACGAGAAATCCATCGATCAGTTCCCAGAGCTCTTTAGAGGGAGCCTGCGGTCCTCCATCATCGATTCATCATCGAGGTTCTTCACCCCAGATCAGAGCTTTCGGACCGGACGGTCGTCACCAGTGTCATGATTCGGCGTCGCTTCCTGCACAGACCGCATCGTCTTATCCGCCATCGAGAAGCTCGAGGTTGTATATAAAAGCGAATCGCAATAATCGGCCTTTACAAATTCAAGAGAATTCGGCGTATCGCCTGTGTCAACAAAATTCGCCATTTTGTAAATTCTTCTTATCGATATATTGTCTCGTTTTTATTGGTTATCGATCGTCGATAAGGTCGCCATCGCCAGCTCGCGCAGTATCGTTGGACGCTCGTTGCGCAACTCCCGGAAATTTTACAACAAACATGATGCACAGCGCGACAACGGTGGCAACGGCCTCGTCTCTTCAAGGCTCTCTGTCTTCGTTGACGAAGACTAGCGGGGCGAATTTATCATCCGGTGGCTCAACGTCTATGATCGGTGGTTGCGGTTACGGCGGTGGCACCGTCGGTACAGCAGCTAGATCCGCCAGTGTGCGTTGTCTATCGCCTCTTCTCATTCCTCCGTTATCGAGTTGTTCCAGCTCGGTGTAGGTATTCAATTCCATGTTATAAAGGGCATCGCAACGAATCCCATGCAACAGGCAATATTCATCCCTCGAGATTAACCCATTTGTATCTAAGCGCGAATTAATCCGCGAGCCGCGACTGTCTGCTATCACCAAGCGCGTAATAATCCGCGAGCCGCGACTATCTACCCCTTAAACTGCACACTTCGGCTGCCGATCTATAACTGCATATGGGGTCATACTGACCCCTGGCGTTTTTCAAATCGTTGTATCTCGGTAAATATGCATTTTTTCAATTTCTTTGTAGAGACATTTTTTGCAGTACATGATCCATATTTGATGGGCCAAAAGTTATTTTTGGCCGAAACTAAAAATTAAATGTCGAAACATTCGTCCGAAGTGGGGCAGATACCATCGACGAAAGAAAACGCGCCGGGTCATATTGACCCGAAATGCAGTTTAAGGGATACTACTGTGATACAAGTCGATCGACGGTTGAACGTCGCGGATGTTTTAACGCAGCAGCTTAAGTAGAGCGATGATGCAAATGGGTTAATATTTAGCCAGAATTATGGGTAAACGCGTGTGGGTATAGGAGACTCAATTTTTTTACAACTTTTTCGTAACAGCAACGAGGGTGGTCCCGCACCTCCGGCCTCTCCTCTAGGCTCTTTGCAACCTGATTTGTATCAGCGTCGAGATGGACCGGTCTTCGTTAACACTCGTACTACCGGTAAGAGTTTGGGACGTCTGCATCTTCGTCTGAAATACGATTTCGATAGATCCGATCTCCATGTTCATCTGATCGAGGCGCACGATCTCGCCGGAAACGATCAAGATGGTTTCAACGATCCTTACGTCAAGCTCTCGCTAAGCCCGGAAGTCGACACGAGAAAGAGACAGACGCCGATTCACAGAAACGAGCCCAATCCATTTTTCGATCAGCACTTTAAGTTTCCAGTCAGTCACGAGCAACTTCAAGAAAAGATACTTCTTCTTCAGGCAATCGATAATCTCTATTTACATCTCGTTTTATGAATGAAGAAATAGTCGAACTTTGCGTTCGATTTAATGATGATAAGTAATAATATTAATCGATGCTAGCAGGTATTCGATTATGATCGATTTTCGAGAAACGATGTGGTCGGCTCGGTAAGAGTCGCGATGGGAAAACTCGAGCTCGTCTCGTCGACATCCTCGGTGGAAGTTTGGGGCGAAATCGAGCGTGAGAAAAAGCCACCCGAGGAAATTCAGCAAGTTCTCTTGTCTCTCTCGTATCTACCGAGTGCCGAGAGGCTCACAGTTCTCATCCTGAAGGCGAGGAACCTATTTCCTTCCCAGGTATGTGCTTGTAAATGTATTTGGCATACAGTAGAACCTCGATTATCCGAACCAATTGGGACCGAGGTTAGTTCGGATAATTGAAACGTGGGGTTTTTGGGACGAGATCATAAATAGCCTCATCACATAAAAACAGTACATACATATTTATTTTAAATGTTGACATACATATTAACGTTTTCGCGTTAATATGTATGTCACGGCAATGTATCTCGCGATTCTCGCAAAGATACATTGTTGCTCACGGCGGTGGCAGCGAGCTACAATGTATCTTTCGGGCCAACGTTCGGATAATTGAGCGTTCGGATAAACTAAGTCATCGTTCGGATAATTCAGTATTCGGATGATCGAGGGTCGGATAATCGAGGTTCTACTGTATAACATGTGTAAACAAGCGTGATAAACAGCCCGCGTGCGCATGCGCGTAAACGTACACACGTATGCGCATGCGCGCGCATGTAACACATGGATCAATAAGTCCCGAGACTAACAATGAAAACAACATTTTTTTTGCAAAATTTTTTTTTATTCATCAACATAATCACCTTTTAGGGTGATACAATCGTTCCAACGCTTTTCCAATTTTTCAATACCATGTTTATAAAAAAAATTATCTTTCGCTTCAAAATAAGCTTCAGTTTCAGCGATGCCCTCCTCATTTGAGCCAAATCTTTTTCCCTGGAGCATTTTTTTAAGATCAGCAAAGAGCCAGTAGTCACTGGGGGCTAAATCTGGCGAGTATGGGGGGTGAGGAAGCAGATCAAAGCCCAATTCGTTCAATTTTGCCATTGTTTTCATCGACTTGTGGCAGGGTGCATTGTCTTGGTGAAAAAGGATTTTTTTTCTCTGCATGTGCGGTCGTTTTTTTGCGATTTCCTCCTTCAAACGCACCAGCGAGTCAATATAATAATCACTGTTGATCGATTTACCTTTTTCGAGGTAGTCAATGAAAATCACGCCATTCGTATCCCAAAAAACTGACGCCATGACTTTGCCAGCTGACTGCTGCGTTTTCGGACGCTTCGGACGGCTTTCGCCAGCTGTGCGCCACTCAGATGACTGCCGCTTCGACTCTGAAGTGTAGTGATGTATCCATGTTTCGTCCATGGTCACGTAACGACGCAAGAAATCTTTTTTGTTGCGAGTAAATAGCGATAAACAGCTTTCTGAATCATCGACTCGTTGCTGTTTTTGTTCCATCGAAAGCAATCGCGGCACCCACTTGGAAAAAACCTTTTTCATGCTCAATTTTTCATGAAGGATAGTAAATACACTTCCATATGATATCTGTGTCATCTCAGCAATCTCACGGAGCTTCACTTTACGATCTTTCATTATAATTTTTGTCACTTCACTCACATTTTCCGGTGTAACGGCTTCCACAGGTCTACCCGAGCGTTCCGCGTCATTTGTGTCGGTACGACCACGTTTAAACTCGGCAAACCACCGACAAATCGTTGCTTTTGATGGACAAGAGTCCGGGTAACATTTTTCAATCCATTGTTTCGCTTGCACGGTATTTTTACCCATTAAAAAACAATGTTTTATCAGAACACGAAACTCGGTTTTTTCCATTTTTTAAACAAACTACAAAACGACTTTACTCCAACCTCGATAACTCAGCTGTTTCCGGTCCGATCGACTTAAAATTTGGACACGTTTCAAGCAAAGGTTAGTACTCTAGAAAGACGTGGTTACTGGTTTACTACGAGCGTCATCTCTAGGTTAGTCTCGGCACTTATTGATCCATGTGTTATGTACTTCGTGACGCTGGCCGATTCCTTATGATTTCATTATCTACAGGATAAGGAGATCCTCGATCCTTTCGTCAAAGTAAGCCTTCTCACGGGCGATAAGAGGGTCAAAAAGAAAAAAACCGCGGTGAGAAAAGCTACGAGATGTCCCGTTTGGAACGAAGCTATGTCGTTCAACGTTGCCGCTGGAGCGCTTGCATCGTCTGCGATTGAGGTGACGGATTTAAAAAAATTCTTCCCGGCTTAATTTCAATACTTTGCCAAAAGTATAATTTCACAAGAAAAAATTCATAATACGACATTATTCGTTTTCTCGTTCCATCAGGTGTGCGTTTTGAATTCGAGCAGCGAATTGATAGGCGGAAATGCAATCGTTGGTTCCTGTATCGTTGGTCCAGCGACGATGAGCGGAGGACTTTCCGCCTCGACGGGGGCGGAAAGTGAAGTTGGCGTCGCTAACCAGAGCCGGGATCACTGGCTACATATGACCCACTCGCCGAGAAAGGCAATTGCCATGTGGCACACGCTGCGTTAACGATTCATATCGGATGATATATTTTTTATTCCGTCGTCGATCGGAATTCAAAAGTAAATATGAGATGGAAGGCTACGTGGAGAAAGAGAGAGAGAGAGAGAGAGAGAGAATGCGTACCATTCAACAAAAAATTGTACATTCCCATAGTTCGATCATGCCGCATAATTTACATGGTAAGAACGATTATTTATTTTTTCAATAACTCTGATACTACCACCGAATCTATTATCATATATCAAAATCATTGATTTAAACCACATTGTGTGCCAATGAACGATAAAACAATGCAACCAAACTGTCGATATGTTCACCGAACATAATAATCCATGTGGTATTTCGTTCTCAAAGATAAATTATAAGTAACCAGGATGAAGATAATGAATAAATGATCGAGAAGGGACGACGGAGGGAAACGGATGGATAGAATGCAGAGCATAAATTTAAATATAACTCGAAATCTTGTCGAGAAAGTCTTATTCCCACTAATCTCATCGAAATATCCAACAAGTCTGATTTTTTGCACGTTAGTGCAGGCCGATGCGTCGCAAGAAATATTAAATATCAGATATATATCAATTCTTCGTCCAATGCGGTCGTACCACAATAACATATCAAACGATATAACGCAAATTTCGTGACGGTACTATTAATCAAGTACGTGAAAAACGACGTTCCGATTAAACGTGTTGTATGGGACTAGTATAATCGTTGATTAACACTTTACCGACCGTTAGCGATTCAACAGCATACGCACGACCGACGCTCTACTACGCAATAAACTGCCGGGCAGAAGTATCTGTGCGTTTCGTTATTATAGGATAATTAGTTTTAGCAAAACCGTTTATTTTCACGATATCGATGCAAAATTATATTCATTTCATTTATCATAACGGTTTAACGGTCGATAAGCATCGGCGACAAAAAAACCGATTAATAGGCTATCGGTCGATAAAGTGTTAACGTATGTTACAACACAACGAGCCAACAATTTGATCTAAAACAATTCGAGATTCGATGTGACGTAAGTATATACGGAAAGATGCAATGGTTAGATGTTTTGCCAACGTAATATGTATATCGTATGAATCCGTTAATATACAAATGACTATTGTAACGACGTTATCGATAAAAAAAAATTGTGGAGGCGTTTGAAAAAAAAAAACAAATCACAATTCGACAACTTTGGTAATCGTGCCATTGCAACTTAAAAACTATACGCCTATTTCTTTGCTCTTTAACGGGCTGTTTTCGTGAATTTCTATTACACAATATTTCCACAAATATTTGAATAAAATCAACACTGCGATATATTTCAAATGTATCGGGATATGAGAAAAATTCTTATATAAAAACACGGACACACACATCCCGTACTTGTACAAAAAATATGTCAGTGGTACAAAAGTACTACACCCAGGCAATGGGAGGGAAAGGGAACTAAGCGCGACGAATTCAAAGATAATATGTATGTGCGTAAATTGTCTTAGGTGTCAAGTCCAGCCAATATTTTTGTCTCGTGTACACCGCTAATGTCACTAATACTAAAAGTTTCGTCAATGAATTACAAGTAATAAAAAGACGAAATTACGTATATTTATACTCGTGCTCGTATCCTTAATGAAATAATCGATGGAAAAGGATAAAATAGTTGACGTTTTTTTCCATAACAAAAAAAAACGGTTGTTTTATTATTTAGGCAGAACCATTGCAAATATTGCTTATAAACTAGATATGGAATACATACATGTGGATCAATTTGAGCTATTACGCGTATTAAGTAACATTAATTTAAAGACTGCACTCGGTAGCAGCAGCGACACTAAAATCTTCGTTCCAAATTTGGGATTTAAATAAATTTTTTAAAAACGTGGGCTGCTGCTCGGTATTGTCCAGGTTTGATCGGAAGATCGACAAATATTCTTCACGAGATTATCCGTTTCCACGATATCGGTAAAATCCTTGACTCCAGGTGGCCGAACCGACAGACCAATGCTCACACCGTTCTCGTGCCACTTGGCCTTTAGTTGAACGCAGCATTCCTTCCCTGAAAATAGAATAATGTAAAAAAAAAGATAGACAGAGAGTCGGAGAGAGAGAATTGTCGAGTTACCAAGTTGGCCGCGTTCGTGAGCAGCCGCGAGTTGATTGATAACTCGTCTTTCGACCTCGTATTTGATCGAACGTGCTCCGTAATGAACGTCGTAACCGTCAGCTAGGGCCGAAAGTACTTCTCTGTCCCATTTGAGTTCAATCCTATGTCGCTCGCGAGCTCGAGTAGCCCAGGCTTCTAATTCTCGTGCAACGAGCTTTATCAGTTCCGCTCGCGAGAACGGCAAAAAGTAGACGATCTCGTTTATTCGGCCGAGAAATTCGTCTCGGCGAAAGTGATCTTTTAGTATAGGACGCACCTAATATTGCGTGATTTAATATTGTCAGTATGTATTAGAATATTTTCAAGCGTATTATGGCTAAAAAAATGCGATGACCCACCACTTCGTCCTTGAAATTTCGCGATATTACTATGTGCTCCGGCTCTTGATCACCATCCCCTTTTTTATCTAGCCGATGACTGAACAAACGCTCTGCTTCGGCTCTGAGCTGGATCGCGTGTTCGGCAATTTCCTCACTCGCAAGATTTGACGTCATTACGAATATCGCATTTTTGCACTCGATGGTTCTTCCTTTGCCGTCGGTTAGTCGTCCTTCGTCGAATAATTGCAAGAGGACCGTAAGAACGTCGGGATGTGCTTTGTCTACTTCGTCGAACAAGACAACGGCCGATGGCGATTTCTTCAGAAGTTTCGTCAGTTGTCCACCGTCGTCGTGGCCAACGTATCTGATAAACGAGACAATAGTAAACGTTAACAATCGATTAAATATAATTCATTTATTATTACGCAAATATAAAGTCTACGTAACGTACCCAGGTGGAGCACCGATCAATTTAGCAACTTCGTGCTTTTCCTGATATTCCGACATGTCGAGTCGTATAAAACCATCGGGTTTGTTCTTGTGAACATACGCGGCAAGCTGTTTCGCCAATTCCGTTTTTCCGATACCCGAAGAGCCCAGAAAAAGGAAGACCAGCGGATGTTCCTCGTCTATCCAACCATTCTCTTTCCTTCTTATCGCTGTTTGTCCATCATGTCGAAATAACAGTTGAAAATTTCAGTAAAAATACATGAACATCGCGAAGAGGACGTTTGTCGTGCGACAATGAGAGCAAGTCCGACTCACTCGAGGCCACTAAAGATATCGGACCCTCCTGTCCGACAATGTGCCGCTTTAATCTTTGTTCCAAGGGAAATCTACGACGTTCCTCCGCCTCCTGGATTAAAAAAAGGTTTTAATACTTTCAATCGGATACGTCGGGAACGACGAGACGTACCTTTTCTTTCATAATCTCGTCGTATTTACTAGCGTGTCGAATGAGCATTTCCTTGATTTCACCATCCCTCGCGTACTCGACGGCGCGATGGCCGATTTCATTTTCGATAGTTGGATTTGCTCCGCCGTCCAACAGGGCTTGTACACATTCTTTCGAATCAGCCAAAACCGCATAGTGCAGAGCTGTAAAACCCTTGAATGTTGCTCTGTTGTTTAAACGATCCGAAAATTCTTCCTCTCGCTTCATCAGAACTGTCGCGAGACATTAAACATCGATGGTAATATATTAATTCCAGTGCTAAAAGCATTCTTGTTACTTTTATAACGTTTTTACATATAATCACCGTCCAAAGAGTGAAGACCCCTTTCCCTCGCTGTTTTATACACATTGACGAACTCGTCACCTGCATTTGGGTCAGCCCCCTTTTCGAGCAAAAACGAAACAACGTCAGATTTCCCATTAATTGCTGCAGTTTGCAGAGCCGTCCAGCCAAGGGAATGTCTTGTATTGACATCGATACCATCCGTAAGTGCCTACGACACAAAGTGTATACATGAATATAATATTTATACGCGCATTTGCAATCTCATCGAGGAACGTCGGATTAAAATGTTTGGGAATTCTTTCTGTTTCTAATTCGATCGAAAATGCAACTATCATTATGAAATCTGTATTCGAGCGAGTTTTTAATTACCTTCTTCACATCTGGAATATTGCCGTACTGAGCAGCTCTGAAGAATCTTTTTTCTGTAATGTCAACCATTTGTGCTCGGTTTGTCTTTGGATTTTCCATCGGCAAGAAATATTGTTTATTTCATAATAGGGATATTTGCTCACCTTTGTTGAAGTTTGGAGCTTCACACAGGGTTACGACGAGACCTATACCACCTAATAACAATCTCGCGAGTTTATTCTTCTTGGAGCAACAGCGGCTGTTGTTGTTGTTGCGGGATTTTTCATCATCGTAGTTTATTTTCGTCAATCGTATCGACAATTCTCGAGGATAATTGTCATTTGAGACAAATGTTTGCATACATTTGTACAACGGAGGTTTTAGCGATTGCACGGGATAATATAGACCGTTAAAAATACGAGCATAACCTCGACCGTTTCGAAGAATAATTTTACGTACACTTGTAGCTCCCATTTCGAAATAAAAACTATTTATCAGGTTTCCTACATTTTTTTGACTTCCCATCAAGTGGGTTAACCTTCGCGGATGAAATAGGTGAACAGACATTTCGCATTTCAGTAAAGCCGTGAAAAAGAATAAATACTCGAATGATCGTAAATTGTAACAACACCGGCGCCACTACAGACACGAGTGAATGTTTTATTCATGTGTGGAATGATGTCATACCACGAGGAATTGGAAGATTTCATCATCCTACCGTTTTATCTCGATCAGTCTCTTTTTACATATATTTAATCAATTTTCATTAATTTCTATATTATTTGCAAACTTTTACGTCGATTATGATTCTTATTTTACAGCAGATTAAGTGTTTGGCAATGTACTTTCATAGAAATCGTTTTAAAGCTTCTTTCTGTACAATATTTTATAGATCTGACGTTTTCAAAAATGATAAATTGTCACATTTAAGATCATTCTAAAAAATCACGATCTCATCTCACGAAGCGATCCATATTGCCCCATGGGTCGTCAGCTCCACGTATAAGAAAACTCCAATTTCAGCATTCGCAGTATTATATCGAGGTTTGCATCTGAGCGGCTTTTTCAATATATTCGAGAAACAATAACGGAGCAATAAAAAATATTAATTAGAAGAAAATCAGCATTTTCATATTTGCATATCCATTAACCCGCGGTTTACCAAAAAGTAGATACAAGAACGGGGAAAACTGAATAGTGGTGTTAGAATTCGGGAGAGTAAGTTACAAGGATTGTTCGTAGTAAAATTCTAATTGTAACAAAGTTTAATCAAGTTCACCATAGTCGTATGTATACCATGGCATTTTATAATTGAGATACGTACAGATAGAGAGATAGAGGGACAGACGTAAATCTGTGATGGTCCATTAATAGTAGGATTTAAAAACTATTAATGCAATAACATACAGAGTTATCGATTCGAGATCCACCGTGCCGCACTATTTTTCGCACCTCGAAGAAAGCGCATAGGGGTATATCATTAAACAACCGTATAAATACTCATAAAACCGACAAGAGAAAAATCCGATACGGTGCGCTCAAACCCCTATGTACCTTCGACTAAATATTGTAAACGACTCTCGAGATATTCGCGATATCATCGATAGCGAACGGAGGTCAACTTTCAAATATAGCTCCGAAGCCGATTAAATTTCGAGTCAAGTTGGCTCATGAATCACGCAAATACTAGAGTTGAGAATTATCTCGAGGGGTCCAAGTTGAGTGACCACGTTGCGCCGGTGGCTGGTATATAGGTTGAGAGCTTCTCTGCTGACCTCGTTTCCTGTTGTATCCTTTCGATCCGATATTTCCACCGCTTCCGCCGCCACCACCCCCGCCGCTACCACCACGTCGGAATTCCATACCTATCGAGGTATTTAGAGAGTCTCAAAAAATGTGACATACATTGAAAATAATTGATCGAATATAATTCTCACCGGATATGTGAGTCTCGGTCTGATCGTAACGAGCATTCCGGTTTCCGTAACTGCGATGATCGTTGGCCCTATTAGGTCCAAGTCCGGAAGATGATATTTCCTGAGGTTTCTGAATAAATGCTGTGTATGAGCAAGTTGTTATCGATATTGTTAATAGTAAATAGCATAGTTTCTGTACAGTCGATGAACGAACCGACCGAATATCGAAAGACCTACATCGGTTATGGGTATACAGTCAGCTTGGAGCACTTCCTCGTAGTTATCAAAATCTTTGAAACGTACCACGCAAGTTCTCGTAGATATGGCAGTAACTTGAGCATTGTAATACTAGAAAGAATAATATTTTAATATTAATGAAAGCTTTCATAGACGAAAGTTCTGCAAAGATGCGAACGAGGGTGAATAAAAAATACGGAACTCACTCTGTTGTCCTCCCAATACTTGGCCATACAATCGTCTCCGAGTTTCCAGACCCAAGAACCACTGGAAGGTTCGTTATCGGAGTTACAACTCATTCCATAATTCATACTGTTGCTCTCGCGCACTTCCGTTGCTGTTGCGATTGGCCTATTAGATTGATTTTTGTCGTTTTTATCAACCGCGTTCGGATTCCCTTGTGTTGCCCGACGGCTGCCGTCGTGTTGACCCCGATTTTGTCTAATATGTGACGAATCATGAGCAGCGGTGACGTGTTTGCTCCTTGAAGCGTTATCCACTTGCTGAGCTTGTTGATACCGATCGGGTTGTTGATTATTCTTCACGGTCATTTCATCGTTAAATCGCGGATTACCCTTGTTCGTGTTGGAGCACATATCTGCATTGCTAGCGCCAATTTCGCCTCCCGATTGCACGAACGCTGGGCCACTCTTTCGTTCGTTCGTGTGCGATGATCGCGAATAGTTGTTGCTCTTAAAGGTGCTATCCTGCTGAGCTCTATTCCCGTGCGTCTCTTGATTTCTTTGCAATCTTGGTCGTCTCACTTGATGAGCATTTCCAAAACCGCTATTACTCGTAGAAAAGGAATTATACCCGTTTCCATCGATATTCGATCGCTTCGTGTATTTCGACTCGTCGATAACGTGTCGTGGTGGCGTTTGATATCCTCGACCACCTCGTTGAGCTCTGTTAAACAAGTTTTTACAATTTTTAACTCTAAATCGAATATTAATTTTTTTTGTATAAATTGATTTTACGGCGACGAACCTCCCACCTTTACCAGCGTGCGAATACTCGGATCCTCGCAGTTCTAAACGTTCAAATTGATTTTCGAGTCTATGATTGCCACTATTTTCATTGAATCGTTGATTATGATGTTGATGTTGATGATGTTGATGATGATGATGCTGCTGCTGTTGCTGCTGCTGCGAGTTACCGTGACTTTCCGGAGCATTGCTTTGAGCGGGCAGTTTGTCTTCGAGAAAATCGAATAATGATACTTTTCCGCTACTTGGCTTAGTCTCTTCGATTTTTTTCTCGAACCGCTTGGATCGCGGCTCGCAAGATTCTCGAGGTTCCCATCCACTGTTGGAACGATTCTCGCTCGTGTGCTGTAGAGACCTGAGGGCTCTATCGATATTGTTTTGACTCATTTTCAAGGCGTACTCGGCTTGTTTGACGGAAAATCCTTGATCAACGATACGCTGGACACTGTGGTCGAGTAACTTTGAAGAAAACATTCGAGAGAAACAAAATAATACGGAAATAGTTTGCACTTTTCTATTGCCGATGACTCGGCACGATCGGAAAATACGTATTTTACATAAAACTCACCTGTTTGTTTCCACCGCCAAATACTTTCTTACCACCGAGTCTCGCGGCTTCCGCGATCGCGTCTTGTCGCTGAGCTTCGAATTCTGTAGTTTCCTTTTCAGTCGTATCTTTGGTAACGCTCAAAGCCTTGAAGTTTTTATCCGACTCGGCTCCACCTTTTATTATTTTCTTTCCGAATGGAATCCACGGTGGAGGTCCACCGTCTTTCGGGGTTCGCAGTCGTGAACCAGCTGCTAATTTCTTCATTCCCGAAATAATGATAAATTTGATAAACATTATTCTCTACACACTGGAGAACAAAACGTTGCATTTGGTTGAACTATCGTCGCTTACTCTATTAAGCTCCCACTTTTCTACAAGATTCGTTACTTTCCCTCCAAGGACTTTAACGATATCGCACGATCTTAGTAGCACAAAGCCATGGGTGAACATTATCCCTTTTCCTTTCACCATTATCTTTGTTCCCGGTGGAGTATTTATACTGGAAAAAAATCATCGGAGTGATTTTATTCTCAACCGATTACGTAACTCGATATTACCAAATAACAAACTTTCCTTTAAAAAATCCATTTCCCAAACGGTTAAGTTATAAAATTCAACATAATTAATCAAAGATTTTGCCAGCCAGTGCTACAAACTGGGATAGTCGTAACAATTTTCACGATGAAAATAAAAAATACGACCGAATCACAGGCGAGTTACCTTAAATTAGCGATCTGATCCATCTCCACAGCTTGATGATTTTCTTTGCCATCGGTCAAAGAGAACTTGAGCATACGCGGAGCTCCATGGGATTCCTGATTGACTTTAGGCGCTGCTACATTGCGTACTTTTTGAACCTGTAGTACGAGATTTTTTCCCGAAGAAATACTTTCTGGACTATTTACAATTTCTCTCAGATCCATCTGTAAGCGATTATTGATTGAATTAGTGATTGCTCTGGTCCGCGTCTCAACTAGCCTATGTCCAACAGACGAACTACAGGATATCGGAACTGCGGAAATTGGAATAATCGTACTTACATTCACAGCCCTTGATACGAGTGTTTGCAAGTCGTCTATGCTGCCACTGTTGCTTACCAAATCAAATCCCTGCTCTGAAAGGTACCTGAGCAAAATTTCGATAGTATGCAAATAATAATACGTTCTCGAGTCTAATTAAAAGAAGAAAATACAGATGTTTCCTTACCAGCCTTGTTCTTTTAATTTCTCCATTGTGGCGATGACTAGCTTGAACTTGTTACTGATACAACGGCTTAAGGCCGTTGGTTTTAATAACTATCTGATGAACGATTAATCGAGTTGACCGTCGATGATGATAACGAAGACAATGACAACGACAACGACAACAAATATTGTATTAAACTGACACACGTAAACATTTGACAGTTGACATATATTGGTCTAATTGTGATTGTGTATCGGTAGTAGATTCATGAATTAGATGTATTCCCGAATTGAACTCTTTGGCCAAAGGAAGACTGTGGTCTTTTGCCGACAACTTTTCACCAAAGGCCACACTCTGATTTCTAATGTTACAATAGAATTGTAAAATCAGGGGGCTTATTACGGTTCTCGAGCGAGTTTACTCACTTCTCGCATTTTCATCTCACGTGAGTTTAGTCACCCTATTACGGATCCCTCGAGTGAAAATGTGAAATAACTAGGCACTTCCGGTATAGGGATCTCACATTTTCACGAAAGTTGGCGCCATATTTACAAAAAACATTTAACGGTTGTTGTGACGTGTGATACAAATTTAAAAAAATGAATGTAACAGAAGAGCAAATAAAGATATTATTAAAATACATGAAAGAACATAAAGATTTTGCACGGGGAAGGATAAGGTATAATAGTGGAAATAAAAAAAAATAGTGAGTACTATATTCACACATTAAATTGAGTATTAATATACATAAAAATCGTAACTCGCAATACAGTATTCAACTCGTAGTTGATAAACAAGTAATATTATTATTAACGATAGTTATTTTAATTTATGCAGGATGATATGTGGTTGATCATTACAACATCTCTAAATAGTGTTGGAGGTGGACCCCGAAAAGAACCAAACGAATGGCAAAAGGTATATATAGGTTATGTATTATAAGTAATTTAGAAATTCGTTTTCCGTTATGTTGAATGGGTCAGGCGCATCGCGTAATGTTCGCCGTATTCTCAGCATTCGGTTTTCCCGATTTCCCATAAACATCACAATCACTAAATTCTCCATTGTGCAAATTGACGGGTATCGCTAACTTTTATTCTTCGACCAACAAAAATGAAGTGATGTTTGTTTTTCGATGGAACCGAGGGGAGTTCCACGCAAATCCAGGCAAATCACGCTCACGAGCATGCGCACAACGGTTCTCGACACAGAAGTTCGTGTCGAGTAAACTCACGCGGATAATCTCGTCTTTTCACCTAGTGAGATTCACCGTAATAGGGTGAGCCGCTCACTTTCGTCATTTTCACTCGTTTTGCGAACCGTAATAAGCCCCCTGACCTAGCAATTTCGTAATTTATGCCTCGACGGCCATCTTTGATTTTATTCGATGTATATAGATACGGCCCAAGAAGAGAGAGGATGTCAATAAGTTATGTCTTTGCCACTAGCCACTACGGCATCAAGTGTAAACTGCTTAGACTAAGTGTTCGTGTAATTATAATATCATTAATAGAAATGGTCATTTATTTATGATTGAATATCTTAAACCGATGTATCGGATTAATCTCGGGGTTGGTAAAGAAGCAAAAGTTAAAAAGCTCAACAATCCTTGTTGATTAACGGAGGGAGCCGATAGATAACGCTGCAGACATTTTATGGAAAATAACCTCTGGTTCTATTTGTTCGTTGGAAAATCGAAATTATTCCATCGAATAATTAATGACATTGTTTTTTTGTAAAAAAATCTAAATAAAAATGTAGTGTATACAATTGCTCATTTGTGAAAATAATGTTTTGAATTGCTTTCGATCGTTTGATAAAATACCTGTAGCGCCATCTATCGGTTTTACAGCAACAGCTCAGTAACCGGATATCGCCACTTTTTTTTGCCGCCCCAGGTGACGTCGAAATAGCATTTCCTGCGTGGTGGAAAGAGCCTAAAGATTGTTCCCCCTCTCCAACATCCGGTAGGCGCTTTCCCCCCACCACTTGGTATGTACAGCGGTTAGCCGAGGGTTACACCTTATACATTTCCATGGACTCGTTCACTTCTCTTTCCGGCATTGTAGGCTCGAGATACGAGCTTCGTCTATGGTGAGTAGAAAAAATATTGTGCATCCACGCCACGAGAATCCTGTTGCATCTCCGTACCCGATATTCTTATTTTCTATTTAAACATTTGTTAGAACATCATTTTAACTTGCTCCATCCGATTACGCTCATATTTTGTCATCTTTTGCCGTCTAAAACGTGGAAACATCCTTACTACCGTGATGATACTTGTATAGTCTCGTTCGTATGAACATTATTGATTAAAACAATACACAAAAAATACTGAATCAAATAATAATTCTTAGCTCGTAGTTTGTCCGACGATAGAAAAAAAATTGTAATTTAATCGTCTGTGCTCCAGATGGCTCAATGATCGTCCGAAGATACGATATATCCTTCGGCGTACGCGTTCGAGTAGTTCTCCATAGCAAAGCAGGTACACCCCTCACTGTATTTGATTATTCAATTGAGAAATGAGAAAAATAATTCATTTTTCCCCTAATATTTATCATGATGCGATTTAATTACCGCCCCAGTCTGAGTACCGTGACTGATTGGTTATTTTCATTCTGATGTTCACACATTCATCTAATGCATTACGATAACAATTTGCATCGATTTTATTTCGAGAACCGTTTTTTTGTGCAGAAATGAGAAGACCAACTCCCATAAGGACAGATCGTCCATCCAAATGGTTACTATGTAAGTATTATACATTTATACCAAGTATTATTCTTTGTAGTCTAAAGTTTCACCCTAAATTAAGTATGCGCTAGTAGCGTACATGCCCATGTGCCGATTAATTCTTTGAACACCTGTAAATCATCTATCTATGGTTACCAATCAACAATTTTGCATATTGAAATTTATCGTCATTTTATCAATCTCGTATTTGCTTTCCGAAACATTGAAATGATGAATCCTATAACGCCCCAGTCAATCAGAATGTTCAGTGGCGAAATGTTACATCTGAATATCAACATTTTATTTTTTTCGCCACGTAAGTCCATACTGTATAACAAAAAGTGTAAATAAATTTTTTGTTTATAGATAAATGCGACGAAGGAGGTTAATAACAACATTGTGCAGAGTTTGCACGATTTTCATGAAATTCTACCGTCGAAAGGAACAAAGAGAAATTAACAAGAAACAAATGCCAACGCCGGCATCGACTTGGTTAGTATAATACATTTTTCTCACGCTCATTGCGAGAATTTGAGACTTTACTTCCTTTTTTCTTACTCCTTCGATATCGAAGAGTTCTTTAAATGATGAGTTTTTAGTTATCCCTGTCATACATATGTATAAATGGTGAGAAAAAAACGTTCTGAATTCTACGTTCCACAAACTCACTTTTCACGAAGTATATTGCGTTCGCAACTAACCACGAATTTTTCGTCGCTTGTTTTAGATCATGTTCCTCGGTTGGCGCTCTAAATCCATCATGGGGCGATGTTAAAAAAGAAGAAAGAAAGGTAAGATTGATTCTTCTTCATCTATTAATACCAATATATAATGGTTTTAATATTTTGAACACTTAACATGATGTTACAAAAAGACAAGCATATGACTGATAACTCTTGATGTCAATCTAATTTTTACTGATAAACAAAATGCTATTGCATTTGCGTTTCCTGTCCAGCTGATATCTAACTTTATTTTTGTTTTACAATTTTCCTCTTTTTTTGCAGGTCTGGCAAGTCGAATCGTCGCCTTTCTAAAATCACGCGGACATGGCTATTCGAGATGGTAATAATAATTTTAATTCCGACCATTTTTTTTCTGTGCCACCTCAATGTCTTTAAATGATGATACAATATATACGCTATTATGATCCATCGAAGTGATTAATACTTGCCCTCACTGATATTTCGATATTTTTAAACGTCTCTCTTTTTTATTCTCGTTCAATATAATATCTGTAAATATTTTCGTTTCAGATTGGATTTTCTCGTTAATATCGTGTACGAAAACCTATGGCGGTGCGATAACATCCATGTGGGTAGGTTTATCAACTTTAGTGTTGTAATATTTTCAAACATACTCTTTTAAAAGCCAAGAGGGTTTTATTCTGATGTTACTACAATAATATACGCTATGATTTCAAGTGATATATACTTTCCTCTGATGATCCTTCGGAATAATAAATTGTCGAAAAATCGAAGATAAATTTTAAATGTGTTTTTTTATTCTTTGTTTAAGGTATACCAAACCCCGAAAGCAATGTTCGTGGCGACAATGATGTATTCGTTCCAAGTATGACGCGAACAGCAGCATGTACACCTGTTTGTCGAATAAAAGATTTATAACAAAAATAAAAACTTATGAAGAAAACTACATAGAAGTGATTACACGAATTTTTTTGTTCTACGTATGAAAACTTATAATTAATCTAACAATAATTACCGATAAACATCGATAGTTCGTAATTTTCTAAAAAAATTGCCGATGGGTTTTCGAAGCGGGTCGTTAAAACAGCAAATAACGCGCGAAATTCATTCGACGGTTTATTTGCGGCATTTTTAGCAAATACCGATTAAAGAATAATCCTTAATTAAAAATTTAAACAGCGTGTACAAATATTGCATTCTCGCGGAGAGCATGTTTCGCGGTGAGATTTTTAAAAATAACATTTGGATCAGGGAACGTGAGTTTGACGTGAATAAAAGCGACGTATCGGTGATGGTGGTCGTCTGAGCAACCACGAGCACGTTGGTCACAAATCAAGAATATAATCTGTGATTGGATCAAAGTCTTTTTGGTGGGTAGCATTAATGGCCAGCACGTAGCCCCACAATTTCATAGCATCCGCGCATACGGTTTGTATCTCGTCGACCTCCTCGAAATCAAGATCGGTACGCCAATGAAACGGTGCGACTTTTGAATTTCTAAACGTACTCGAGACACCGCCCACATCACTTTTCGTATGCGTTTCGAGAAATCTTTGTACGTTCGCGTGAAAGTCCAAACCATAAAATTCGTACAAACTCTTGACATGCGTAAACGGATCCACCGATAGATCCTCGTACCTGACGATTCTGTATAACATATGGAAGAACGCGGTAATTACGGATAATCGGTGTGTATAACGTGCACAGAGTTTGAGCGAATTAAGAGAATACCGTCGGAAATGGATTTTTCTTACCTAAAACTTTGCGGATATTTTTTCGTCAGTTGCACAGCTACTTCAAAGTCGTCGACCATATCTGTACAGACGAGTGCTGGATCGGCACAGTCGGGATTAGCGGGACACCATTCTCGATGTTTGCGCGACTGTAACAAACCCCTCGGA
Source organism: Netelia inedita (assembly GCA_964017225.1). Taxonomy (NCBI): domain Eukaryota; kingdom Metazoa; phylum Arthropoda; class Insecta; order Hymenoptera; family Ichneumonidae; genus Netelia; species Netelia inedita. The sequence goes on from OZ024923.1 coordinate 38,766,977, forward strand.
TCTCTTATGAGTAGTACCATTCGGATCGCCAAGCTGTATACAATAAATCGATAGTTTATCGTTATTAAACCGACGAGTAGGTCAAACGAGTAAAAAATACGTTTTTCTTTTGATTTTTCGTTATCGACGGTTAATCTCACCTCTCCTCCTCGAGAAGTACTTGAGCCGCACCGAGTCTCAATCTCACGAGCTTCATCGACTGAAAGGGAAACAATCGACAGAATTTCGACACGAATCGATGATCCCAGCATATTCTCTTGTGCATCTGGCACTGTCTCCACAGATGCGTATTGTGATTGAATACCCAAGGATGGGTTTTGCCAAAATTTAAATATTTTTCTGAAATTTATTCCCGTTTTATATAGATTTATCTTACTTGCGATTATATATATATATATATGTAGATATATATGCCGGATTGAGGAGAAAGATGATCGTTACCCAGCTTTTCATAATTGCACTTGAACAAGGCGTCGATATTTTCAAGTGCCTCGATAGACAAAGGAGGTCCTCTCACTTGTACGATACCAAAATCCAGCAATGGCTCATAATGATAAAAATTTGCCGGATGGGCATTGAGAACGTCACCGAGGAAAGTACTGCCGCTTCGCCAACTCGTTAAAATCACGCTTCTCATTGGTGTGCCGCCTCTTTCCATCACAAGATTGTCCAGCGAGCTGCAATATCGGAGAAAACAAATTCTCATTGCTAATGAAATAATCGTAGGAAAAATCATTCGCGTACCTGACATTGATTCCGTATTTTCCGTTGGGATACTCGTAGCCGTCCATGTCTCTGTCGATCGCCCTTCTCTGCTGATCCACGACCTCGTCGATCTCGGAACTGATGAAATCACTGATCGTCGCAGTCTCTCGATTTCCAAAAGCCTGCAAATTATTTATCGCAGGAGGATCTATTTATTGCTCATATCGTCAAATATTTATTTAGGTTTGTTTTTGCACGAGGAAACATCAAGAAATTACGCAGAACGCCGAGGAGTGAAAAACTCATATCATGCCTGTGAAACTCGATTCATTTTCATAAGGTGTAAATAATAATCACTTATCGCGAGTCAAGCGATTATATACACACGGGCGGCAGTGCCCTCGTTACGTACTGTTTTGTAATAATGCGCCATGAACTTTTTGCGTCGCTTGATTACCTCGCTGAAAGCTTATTGAAAAATGTTATAATGGAGGACCGTAACATAGATATTTAATTTTAATCGATTTATCGACGAATATGGTTGCTGAAATATTTTTACGATTATCCGATATTACGAGTAATATCGGAAGTGCGTGCTGCTGTAGCTTACCGTGATGGGATCTTGTATTTTCACGAGCTGCGGCCTTATCTCGGCATCCTAAAGTAAAAAAAGGTAAATGACGATGAAAATGTGAGAGTGTGGTGTACCATTATTTGTTTTTTCTACGACGCACCGATTGCGAGATTTAGATTGTTATACGATATCGTTGCATCGGTAGAACGCACAATTATAAATGAAGCACGAATACGAAAAGATAATGCAGTTGATGAAAGCACACTTCGTGGACAAGAGAAAGTACAAAAGATAACAAAATCTCCGGAATTTCGAACCGAAGGTACGATAAATGTGAAAATAATAGTGGTAATACATAGACGGTGCGTCAGTGACAGTGTTGTCAGTGCAAACCATTCCGATACGATCTTCGTAATGACAATATTACAGGACTTATTGAAAGTACGTGATTAAAGGACGTGAACGAAGATAAGAGAGCTGCAAATTCTTTTAGCCGCGTACTCCATTTACATTTCCTGTTATTTTACTGACCGACAACACAGGCTGCAGACGATGCTCGAGATATCCGCTGTAACGCTGACTAAACGCTAGGAAGAAGATGCACAAAGACGCCAGGCCAACCAACCCATAGAAGCTCAGACGTTTCGACATTTTTGTACCTAATCACCAGTGCACATAAAGATTAAACGATTTACAACGTTAATGACGACACCAATTTCGGCAAATGAATAGAATGACTGATTGTATCAATTATCATACAGATAAGGCGCGAGGTTCGAGTCTGTCGTACGCGTACGCTGCGTCGATATAAAACGGGGGACCGAGAACGCGAAGGAGATTTTAAAGTTCAAATAATTGGATCAAACGGTAAAACGACAAGAGCTTGCGGCAGTTGGGAATTCATGTGCGCTATTTGACGAATATTAGAGATTCTGGAATTACCGTTCGTCTGTTTTGTTTTGTTCATTGCCGCTCCGCTCATCCGCATTTCGTATCTACTCCACTACATTCGTTCAGCATGATCGGCTATGCGGTGCGCAGTGACCCGGGTAGAAAAATCGTCCCTCTCCATCTTGTCTTCCACATTTTATTATTCTGGCTCTGAAAAAAACACCCCAAAGATTCACCGATCGCGCATTGTACTTTTCTTAAATTTATCGAAAAGTTTGCTGAATCATTTCCAAGATATATAGCGGGTGTCTGCCTATCAACGATCTGCCTATCGATAAAGGAATTTGAGATAATTGTTATTCGCGTGGCACAGGTGTGCACGTATTCGTGCGCAAACACACACCGATATCATGTCTCGAACAGTACACGCGTACGATCGACGGCACATATTGTATCCATCTTTGCTCTCCTACGAGAGAAAATATGTTTAAAACGCGGTACTGCATGATACAATTATGTCTCGTAAAACGACTTTCTCGGAGATATTAATAACCGTAGGAGACAAAGACAATCTTTACGGAGAAAGAATACTTTGTTTATCATCAAATTATCAACCTTTTAAACGCATTTCCAGAATGGCGATGTGCCACGGGGTTATGGTGGTTATTACCGTAAATTCAGATTTTACCCAAACGGAGAGATATTTATTTTTCTGAGAACTGGCTATGTTTTGTAGACTTACCTGACAAAAAGATGTTTGATGGTGAATTTTGTGATATGCCAAAGAGTGGTCCTTGCTTTCGACAGGATTGAGAGCCGTTGTATCGCGTCTCTCACTCAGTCTTTCAGGTAGTTATAGTTTACTACCTATGCACTCGGTCTTAAACGTCGCCGCTTCCGTGACAAGTGACGTATGCACTGATTGTTCGAAGTACCGGCGGATGAAATTTGGCGGACTGTAACAGATACAGCACCTTGGAATATCGAAGTTTATCAGTTATTTACGACAAACAATAATATATACATACAGATTATGTATAAATATGTACTTGGTGTTTTCGGGTTGAAGGGAAGAATGAGTACAACCCTGAAGGCGATAGAGGCCGTCAGTAACGTGGAACATGTGATATATGAGGCGCTATAGCGTTTTATTTCGATTCATTTTATTTTATTATTAAAATCGGGCGACGGCGCGTCATCTACGTAAGTCGTTCGTATCGTACGTGGACTGTATAAACGACATGAACAGTGCGAGCGCTCGGCGCATTATGTGCTATTGGTGCAACGCGCCTGACCGCGCCGAGCGTGCACACTGCTGCCACGAAACCCACATGTACTTATCTCTGCTCACGTACCATCCAACATTTATGTTCGTACAATCAGAAACATCGATTCAACACGAACACCGATTTAATCAAACAATATATACTGTTTTGATGCTTTTTCTGCATAGAGTGTTTGGCCAATACCGTTGTATCGGCCAAACAACGAGCAATAAAATGGAGGATAGGCTGATATAGTTATATAATTTATCGAACGTCATAAAATCGGGTATTATCTTTGCCTATAATTTATTTGCCCGCCGTCTCTTTTACGAATAACTAGTAAGAAGTATCAAAGAGAGAGCGCAGCACCGTGTTGTTACATCCCTTCGCAAGACTCCAAGGCCGCGGCGAGCTGTCAAAAGCGCCCTGTGTAGGTTGAGCAATTGTGCGTCGATAATTCTGTTGTCGTTGTGATCGATGATCGGTGGTCTACGAATAATAGATCGCATGCGATAAATGCATACGGACGTAAGAGGGAGTCCCTTGTTGTTAGTCAGTAGGGCTGCACCTCAGGAAAGCGAATCGTATGCAGTCGTGTGTGTACACTGTACACTGGTGTACGCGAGAGAATAAATGTCTATAAAGTGGACGCTAATGACGAGCAAACGGTCATACCGTTGTCCGAGTTTTTTGCGATCTTGTTTCGAGTTTTAACGAGTCTTTAAACTCACTGAACGTATCTATAATTTGACTGGTCCATTGATTACGGTTGTAGTAAAGTTATATTGATATGTGTCGGCAGTAACATGGGTACGATCTGTCTTGGATGCTGTGTCAAAGTCGCCGCGGTGCGTTCGCTCTCATCGACTCTCTCCGATCTATCTATTTTCGATTAGCACTCTCGTGTGTGGGGACAACCGTATTATACTAGCAACAGTGCCGTTTGTAATTGCAATATACCGTGCGCAAGAAGGAGAAAGAGAGAGAGAGAGAGATATATATAGTGAGCGAGTGAGAGGGACGGAGGACGGACAAGCGAGACGAAGAAATCGAAGATATCGTGATTTCTCCTTTTCAACACCGCTGAAAAGAATTTTCTACAATATTGGAAATACCTATACCTATATACATATACGTAAAAATCTATATACCATCGAAGACTGCCGTCTCTCCTTGAACAACGGACCTGCACCATTCAAAGTGCCGGAATATAGTTGCAATTCGGATAAAATGACCTTGCATTCGTAATCCCAGAGTATGTACGGAAAACCGGCATGAAAATGGATAAATCCTGATTCGCACAGCCCGAAAGAGAAGATTGTTCGGGCGATTCGTCATAAAACAGGAAAGAGAAAAGGACGAGAGATGGAAAAAGTTTTTAAATTGCCGACAAGCGGATGGCCGCTCCTCCGATAGAGCATATGTGGATTCTCGTGAATTGATGCAAGAGCCACGAGGTTCGAAGGGCGTCGGTGGTGGTGGTGGTGGTGGTGGTGGCGGCAGAGGAGAAGGAGGAGGAAATAGTGCTGGTGGTGGTGGAGGAGGTGGTGGTGGCGGTGGTGGTGGTGGTGTTGACGGTGACGACGACAACAGCCACGGGAACGACGACGACGACGACGACGACGAGGACGGTGACGACGACGACGACGACGACGACGACGACGAGGACGAGGACGGCAGCGACGACGAATCTTCTCGGTGATTTACTCACGCTGGTAGTCGCGCCGATGGTGACGTTGAAGCCAGAAGCGACGGTTCTTTTTTACATCACGATCCTCTGTCTAAAATTCTTCCCTGTCATCGTTCTGAAGAATTCACCATCGACAATCTCGTCCAGTTTCCAAGGATATTACAAAACGATACTGGGGAGAATTTGCCCCCAGTGAATCAAGTTTTTCTAATCTAATCTAACCTATTGTTTCTCCTTCTCTCTCTCTCTCTTTCTCACAATCTTTCTCCATCTATCGGTCACGCCGAATATACTAGTTAAATCCGGGGCCGCCGGTAAAACCTGGAATGTAAATTCCGACTCGGAGATCAACGTACATAACACGTGTGGCTCCGGGGGGGAGGGGGGCTGAGCTACCTATTGTGGCCAGTAATAAAATTGGATGAGAAACGAGCTGAGAGGGAGGATGTATTTCGGCACGTAAATAATGGACGACGCGCCGGGAAGTTGAATGGTGAGTTTATTCGATTTGAATTTTTGTTTTTCACCAATTTAATATTGTCCCATCCAAGGAAGGAGAATTATGACCAAATCTCTATCCCGTACACACGCTCGGTCATCTTTAAAAAAAAATGCACGTACGAGGCGAAATTTCGTTCGCCCCCCCCCCCCCCGCGCTTCTGTAAATACGTACGCTGAACGTATGTATACGCCGCCCCGGTCGCATTTCACGAACGCTGTGTTTGTTCCAATTTTTTTTTGACGACAGGCATGAACGTTGAAAGATCGTTTTACGTTAGTGCATCGTCGCTTATTCGGAGTTGCGTCGTTTGGTCGTTCGGTCGGCCATGCAAACCAGCGCAACGTTATTCATATTCTCGGTCAAACGATTACAATAATAATCGATCGGACATGAGAGTACTTGAAAACTTTACTATCTGCTTGCATAACACACGGTCAACGTATATGCACTGTACATAGGTATTACTCGACCACGTGGACGTTCTTGAATCGGTGCGGAACTATTTCCCTCTTTTTTTTCCCCTTGGATATAAGCGCGGCGCTGTCGGCGATACGTCGTGTTCCTGTTGTTTGACAGAGAGTACAGTCACGAAATATGTTATGGCGTGTGTAAACGCCAAGGACGTGGGATGTCAGTTTTGTCGTTGGATGAGAGCGAATAGTACAGCAGGTAGGCATTCGGCGCGGACAATAAACTTATTGAATCGTTGTAATACAGTGAGTAAATAATAATAGTATGCTGCAGGCATCGAGCGTACGTCGGACAAATGTTCCGCTCGTGTATGAATAAAGTATGTGCCAACCAATGAGTCATGACGCCTTTTGACTATCGTTACTCGTTCTTTTCATTCAAATTGTTCATCTCGTTGGGGCGCACCTGTCGATAATTATTATTTTATCAAGCTACGATAGAACGTGGTGCAATGAGCAAACACAGCGATAAGTGCCAAGTCATAAAATGTTATACCGGTGCAGGGATAAGGATCGCATTTCGAACGATAATTCCGATAGCTCGTTGAGCTGTATGGTCACGGTTTTTCTCGTCATATGGAATAAAACTCGTTACGGACGTTTCGGTAAATTCTTTTGGATCGTTCATTATCCTTAGATCGATGAACATCTTGATTATTTGTTTGTTTACATCGATATTACGATGCCAAAGTGCGCGATCGAATCGGCTCGTCGTTGTAGGTGACAATGCGCAGAGATAGATAGAGGGAGCGACGGTAACAACGGGATATCGAAGGAAGCTTAGCGGCGGCCATCTTGACGACGACGTTCACGACCGATGAGAAAAGATCCGATCGACTTTCATAATGGAATATACAGCTTGCATACGAGAAATCGTGAGAGATAAAACTTGTCGGAAACGTGTGTAGATCGTTGAACTGGCAATTGTGCGATTAATAGAGGTTATAAGACAGTAGTTTGCGCGTAGACCAGCGGTGAAAGTCTCGATGATTGCAACATCGTAACATTACCAGTAGCATGGAAGATATCCCGGTGATGCGCTTTGGGTTTGGGTTGTCCATCAAAACTAATAATAGTATTATAGAGGTTCGAGAGAGATTGCGCGATCGGCTTTGTGCTCCTTCATTAAACATTACACAATTCCGCTGGCTTTAACAATCGCTTGGAAACCTTCCCTGGTGTCCAAATAAAAAAGTAAACGAGAATTTGGGTATTTGGAAGAATTGTCTACCACGGCAGTCGGGACTTTACACATAAAAAAGGAAGATAATAATGACGGAAGTTAAATTAACCGGACGTTGACTCGCTCGTGCAAAATTATCATTCTCCGACCGTTTCCGTTATCGGGGCTAAAAATGAGAGACACGCGCATGTAGGGTCATGGGTTTTGGACGATGGGGAACGAACGAGCCGAAATATGATCGAGCGAACGTGCTCTACGTAATATTGTCCTTCCCTGTTTTACTTTAAGAAGCTCCCATCGCGTCGAGACACGTACGTAAAACATTTTCCGTCCTTCCGTGTTCTTGAACTTAATCGTTGTACACAAACGCAAGCCGACGGTCCTATAAACTTGATACTTCTCGTTTGTTTGTCTTTCGGCTTGATCAAAATTGAAACTCGTCCGAGGACATGGATCAAGAAACCTGGGGTATCGTGGTATCTGCGACGATGCTCTCTTCTCCCGGTGGTTGCCCATCGAGTTTTTCCAAGCGGGACGCGAGCCCGCACTCCATTATCAAAGTCGGTCACCCGCTGTGGTCGACTTCCGGTCGCGACTCCGCGTCTGGCGGCGCTTCGTCGTCGATAAATCAAACAGGAAACGCAGCGACGGGTCGACTCTCTCGTTCATTCTGCGCCTACGCTCTCCCATTCTTCATCATTGGGTTTGTCTATATCGAACGAACGAACAGGCGAACAAGCGAACGAACGAACGAACGAACGAACGAACAAGAAGTCCCATCGCGTACGTGACGTTCTCTCATTCTCGCGAGTTCTTTATTATCAAGTTCATGGTCCGAGCATGACTTAACGATCTTTTCATTATCTCGATCCGACTCGGTAGATCTTTCTCGCGTCTCTATCACTCTCGTATCACAAGTCCCTTCGACAGCGTGGTCAAACGTTTCCCTTCCACTATATCGCGATTAGTCTCTATTCCTAAATGGATTCGTACGAACCTCCCAGTAACCTTCTTCCGTATCGGTCTTCTTATCTCATAGGCTCTCATTCTAGTTGCCTCGCTTATCTCTCCTGTATAATGATGTCTCACGACTCTTTCTATGTTGCAGATAAATGGTGCAGCAGTTATCGCGGTGAAGGCCAGATCGACAAGTGGGCAAAGATATCTGGATGTCGGATCGGTAAGACTGATGTAGAATGAGCATGATAGCGCGAAGAAATTGGGCCCTGCGCCTCTCTATAGTCCTCAACGTATGCGTATTGCTGTACGTTTGCGCCCACTTGACATCATCCGGTCCATGGATCGAGGAACCATCGAACAACTGGGGAGGCTCTAACGCCGGCGTCCCTTTGGCCGAGACTTACGGCTCAGCCGACAATATTCCAACGGGTAATGCAACCCTGGTGCGTTCCAGAGTCAAGCCCGGTAGTACGGACGAAACGAGCAGTCGACACGCGTTAAAACACCTCCAGCATCGTCAGCACGAGAAGAACGAGCATCGGGGTCGAAATGGAGCGTTCGATGATTCGATCGGTAATCTAGGTACCGAAGATCAATCTCGACTCGCGACCAAAACTACCGAGAGTAAACGAGACGATACCAGAGAGAAGAATAATCCTGGAACGATCTTGGATGAAGTCAAAAAGTCTCGCGAGGGAAGAGAAAATAAGACGGTGAGATGATGACGATGATTATGCGACGATACTTGGTTGCATCTCGTTGATTTCCTTTTATTCTCATCCTCCTCAGCGTCCTACTCCTTTCGAGTCCGGTCCGTACACTCCTCCCATGATACCGTCGTTTCTCCGTACAATAATTCGTGATAACCAAGGCAGGTTGGATAGTTTGTTAATGGCGATGACGAATCTACTGCATTTATGTTTGTATCGTGAACGATAAGACGATGACCTCTTTGTGACAACAGGTGGAGGAGAGAGTCGCGGTATCGTTGTTAACAGCGAGGGAGGCTATACTGTGTAACGAAAAGTCGTCAGAGCCGAGAACTGCTCAACGGGGCGATTACTGGGTTCTCTACAATTATGTATCTATGAGCAGCGATGTTAAATGCTGGGAAAGCGTGACGTACACGACACACGCCGATTATACTTTTCTCGACAATCTCGAGCCTCTGCTCGAACGCTGGCGTGCTCCGATTTCTATAGCCATGCACGCACCGGGAACAGATTTTCAACCGACCATCGACTCGATCAAATACGCGAGAAATTGCGCCAGTCCGCTCATCTCGCAGTTGGTTACCTTTCACATTTATTTCAGCAGCAAACACGTACCTAAAGTGGCGAGTATATAGATATTATTCTAACATTGCGTACGTTGTAGCTTATATTGTTTTTTTCCCTTTCAATTGCAATAATACGACGATGATTGTCGCACGATTCAGGTACCATCGAGCGAGAAGATTATCTCGGAGACTTATAATTGCAGTCTTGGTCCACCGTGGACCAACGTTGTACACGCCAAGATGTACAAGAATGAAAAAAAGCTTCTTTATCCAGTGAACGTTGGTCGTAATGTCGCGAGAGAATCCGCTCCGACGTATTACGTTCTAGCGAGCGACATCGAGCTTTATCCAAGTCCGAATTTACCATCGACGTTTCTCGAGATGATCGCGAAACGCGATCAGCCTGTTCTCCTAAAGCCTAATCCCAAAGTATTCGTACTCTCGATATTCGAGATCGACGAACGGACTAAACCGCCACCCAACAAGACTGTACTCGTGAGTATCGACGTTTCCGATCAATTTATCATCGTGGCTCTATCCGATATTTAAACAGTCGTCTCTGTTTTTTTCTTTGTAGATGGAGATGTTGAAAACCGGGACAGCGATCCCGTTTCATAAAAAATTGTGCGCTGGGTGTCATAATGTACCGAGGAGCAAAGAGTGGCAAGAAACTCCACAATCGGGCTCTCTTCGCGTGTTTCACGTAGGAAAGAGAACCGGCAAGTTTGTTCACTGGGAGCCGATATTCATAGGTACAAATTCAGATCCATTGTACGACGAAAGGCTCAGTTGGGACGGGAAAAGCGATAAAATGACGCAAGTAAGAGATTCGTTCACTCGTTCGATCGTAAACGAACGTGAAAAACGGCATTTGACCCACAATTTTTCTCTTTGATCTCTCAGGGCTATGCGCTTTGCGTTCTCGACTACGATTTTCTCATTTTGGATAATGCTTTTCTCGTTCATCGACCTGGTATCAAGATTTTCAAGAAGGATCCACGTCGCGAGACTCTTACTGCCAAGACGAATATGCTAATCAGGAAAATAATCGTTCCAGAGCTTAAAGTGATGTACGGAACGAGAAAAGGTTGCGCCGTGTAACCCAGCGCTTACCGGGACAGTTTGCATCGCCCTCGTTACGGCCATCGCAAACATTTTGCGGCGTTTCGAAGCTCGGCGTCCCGTTTCCCAACAGTGACACGGCTCATTCTGTCCCGGTGAATTCCACTCGGGAGGGATATAATTTTTGCTTTGTTTCTTTTCTTACCACGTTCCAACGAGAAATCAAACGAACAGTCGTGAACACTTTGGAATCAAAATACCGGTGGAGCGGCCATAACGTTCGGTGGAAGAATTTATACCCCGTCGTTCTTTCGGTATTCCATTTTTTCCGATTAGTGTCTCGTATTCGATACTTGACATTTGGTACGACCAAAACAAGCATGGACGATCAAGAAACGTGCGCGTCGATCGACCAGTTGTCTCGACCAATGGCAAAAAAGCAAAAGTAAATAATGTAAAACTGAAAACGAACTGATTCGAGGAGCGATTGCAGGATATAAGCAGGAGGTAATGTTAATGAGACACAGGTGGTATCCGCAGCGATAATTTCGCGATACAAATCCTCAAAATTGTACATAAACCGATAATGATTAATCGATGGTTGATGGTGATCAACGGGACGAGTACCTGCGTACAAGTGAGTTTTCATGGACACGCGGTAGATGCAGATTGCGTTTGTCTCTGTTCATGGGCTCGACCCTCGTGAAACTCTGGTACAGTATGGTATACATGTTTTAGATCGTACATATGTATATAAGAAATATTATACATAGGTGACAAATATTTTTTGTAAAATCATGAAATGTAATCGACGTTTTAACGCGTCGATAAAAATGGATCCTTTCGAAGATTGGACGATCTGTATTGTAACGAGCGTAGCCAAAAAACATACCATATTTTTTTTTTCGCGAAACTACCGAGATTTACGATTTATCGCGTTGTCGATTTGGAATGAATTTCTCGATTCGTCGCATCTCCCTCGGAGTTTGCGATACCGCGACGGTAACCCATATGGCGTTGATATGCTATCCCTCACAAATAATATTCATAATAATAATGATATATTATGTGCCTTATCGTCTCCCGTTTGCGCGCGTGTACACCGTCAAGTGGGAGTAGATTACTCGCATTCGTTTCATGTATATTTCGGTAAGTCCACGAAAAATTTCGTTTTTGCCGAGAGATCTACGTTGCGCCGTTTATCTATATAAATATCGAAACCTTTCTGGTTCTCAACGGAATGTACAGTGAGGAGAGGTTAGTGTTTATTGGCACAAGAGGAGACGCTAACCCGATGCCCTACGATGGGTCATGTGTTATGGATTATTAAATCGGCACATTTGTTTTTAAATCTCGCGAAATGATTGCGCATTCGCAGCCATAGACGCAAAAACTTCGTGTACTTTGTAAGTAGGATAATAAATAGTAATGGCTATGCGTCGCGAAATTCAGAATTTTTCCACGGATTAACTTACATCCTGAATTCCGACGTGTAACGTGCTAATTAATAAAGTATTCCTTTTCCATAAGTATAGCCAACGAAAAGATGGATGATCCTTAAATTACTCTCATGGCTGAGCGCTTCTTCGACGATATTGCTCGATACGTTCGAAGCTTAAATCGTCGAGTGACAAGGTTTACTTACAGACTCGTTCCTTTCAATACACTTTATTTCATTAAAATATACAGGATTAAAAACGTGATCACACATTTGTACGAGTAGCATCTGCTTCAGTGGCCCCCGCTATTCAACAACATTACAGAAGGATCAAAGCCCCGTAATGGAGGTACGCTTTTAAAATCCTTTCTCATACTTTTTCTCTTTCTCTATCAATCGGCGAATTATTAACTCGTGAATCTTAAAAAATACTTGGATCTCGCGCTCTCATCAAAGTGTCCACACACATATATATATATCTCTCTACATATGTATATATATATATATATATATGTTTATGTATATGTATATACACACTCAATCTATAAACGCACAGTCGTATCCTCTCGCCCTTTCTCGTTCCCCGACTATATAATTACTCAATTTTTTGTTTGTTTTTAATATTATTTATACAGAAGTAAACGCTATCGAGGTACCCCTCCCCTCGCGAGTTAAGTGGCATCACGTTACTCGCGAGGCTGCTCTTGCTTCTATTATAGTATTGTATTATTTATATTTATTCCATAGAATTTTCGCATCATCAGCTGGTAACTTGTTCTCGTAGGCACGTATGTCGTTGCATACACCTTCCCACCTCCTCCCTTTGTCCATTTCTATTATTTTCACAATTTCTACTTTTAATATTTCCTCTTTGTTTTAATTAAGTAAATCTTTCAGCTCGGAAATAGATATTCTTGCATAAATGCTCTTGATTATTTTCACACAAATCTAAACTCTCGTCTTTTTTTTCTTCTTCTTTTGTGCTTCGGTGTAAATTTTCTTAACGGAGCGTTGAAATAATAAGATTTTTTTGGAATTGATCTGCCACGACCGAGGTATGCGCGGTAAATAAACGTATATTGAATTTTAGTATCTCCCCGGAATTGTCGTAATCCCAAGAGATTACGAAAAACTCGTTTACGAGATAAATCACATGTAAACACGAGGCTTTGAGTCTCTTGCCACTACCAAATTATACGCCTGTGTGTGTGTGTTAATGCTCGTGTAATCGATGTCGCGATTATAACAAGTGAAGAGCGTGGAAGTGGCGCGCCCTATCCGTGATTAAAAAATATAGTCGCAGCAGAGACGACACAGACGTCGATAGCTCGTTGTACTCGAAAGTCCCTCGAGATGTTCCGATCGATTATCGATCAATAAAAAACAGTTTTACCATCTTTGCTAATTCGAGGAAGATGAAAGTCGAATGAAGATCGACGAGACAGTCCAGCAGCGCGATTTTCTACGATAAATTCCCGGCGGAAGAGTAGTTTGAGGAAAGAATATCCAAATGTCGAGAGTGAAGAGAATAAAAAATAAAAAAATAAAAGTCATATGTCCGAGCGAAGAGTCAATGTTGCCTCACTTGCCAAGACGTTTAAGACGCGATCTAGTTCCAAGTGCCGATCTCGCGTTCGGATTATACGGAGATTTAACTCTTTTGGTCATAACGGAGCCTGTCGAGGAACTTGTGTTGCTTGTCGTTGAAACCGTACCATTATTTCCCGGACCCTGTTTTGACAATTTATTCGTCGTCGATGTCGTTAAATTAGTCGTTAGATTCGACGTCGACGCGGTCGACGATGCCGCTACGGACACCGGCAACGGCGATGACGACGCCGACGACGCTGTCGGAGATGCGGATTTAGTCACTTTGCCAGACAGCTTGAGCTTCGCCGGTAGGGAAAGCCTATTTTGTTTGACGACACCGTACTGGTGAGCGTTTTGAGCGGGAACGGTATGGCCAGTTAGGTCAACGTTGCGAGAGCGCAATGTCTTGACCGGCGTAGCCGCCAATGTGTCCGATCGCAGCCAACGATGTAAACCGGGTGCCGGTGACGAGTCGCCGGACGAACTAAGAACTCCGCTGACTGTTCGATTGAGTCTCGAACGAGCGGAGCAACCGCCACTGCGATGCACCGATTTACCCTGATCCCATTCTCTAAGAGCGAAACTTCCTCTCAATTGTACCCGACTCGAGCCATTTATCGATGGTCTTCGAATAGTTTTTACGGGTGTCGCTTTCTTCTCGAGACTCCGACGTTGAAAGGAATTCGGCGAAGGTAGCTTCTCTTGGCTAACGGTAGATACACTCGCGGCGCTGCAAGAACTCGTGGTACTTCCGCTTCGCGATCTTGCCGCCACGATAGATTCCTCGGGCCATCGCAGTCTGCTGTGTTGCTGCGTTTGTTGCGGTTCTTGCTGTTGCTTCTGCTGTCGTAGTTTACTTCCTTGATTTACCGGATGATTCTCATCGGTCGGACTCGGGCGATCCTCCGAGCGCGTTCGCCGCTTCGCGGAAGGTTCTTGAACTGTGCACAGTACGGGCTCTTCGGCTCGACCGGAAGTGGAGCTGTGCCTGCGCTTTGAGCCAACCGTCGTTGTTTCATCGAGAACCGAGGGTGAACCTCCACCGTTGTGTTTATCGATCGACTCGATCGCGGGATAGTCTCGTTTCAATCGGGGTCCAACCGAATCGAAATAACAAGATTTTTTTCGATCGCCGTGAAAGCTTGCCGTTGTTGTGTTGATACTCTGACGTCGTCGTACGCTTCTCGATTCCAAATGCAATCCTAGCGAACTACCCTGTGATTTACGTCTACCGGAAACGCTGGCCAAACCTACGATCGCCACGGGTTCTCGCTGCTCGAGGTTTCCCGTACGAGCGATCGAGCCGGGAATCGTGCTACCGGTACGCGATAATCTTGATCCGCTTTTTAACTGTTCGCACGAGCCACAAAATGTCTTTTGTTGCACGAGGACCGATACACCAGGTTCGGGTAATTCCTTGATCGAAGGACGGGCTCCCGGTAAAGTTGGCTTTTCCAATATCGTATCGACTTTCGTCGTTACATCGCGTTTCAATATCGTCAAAACCGGGGTGGTAGGTATTTTCAAGAGCGTCGAGTCCGTTGCTTGTTCGATCGAAGTCCTTCTCGGTTTTATCATCGGTAATTTCTGACTTTCGTCCGAAGCGTCGCTCGATGATATCTCCGCTACCTGTATGCTTTCTGGATGACTCGGTGATGAAGAGTCCATGATTTGCGGCTCGGATATGCTTTCGTTCGGTTTATTAGTATCGGCGGTGTAAATCGGACAATGCTGAGTTTTCTCGTCGTTATCGATTTGCCCGTTTTCTATCAAGGAAGGCTCGTCGTACAGAGCGTTCGAGGTATTTGGATTTTTCAATTTTGTTATCTCGTCGTCCATCGGCAATACGGAAGTCAACAACGTACTCAAAGGTTCCGCTATGTTTTCCCTCGGTGTACTCGGTGTTTGAGCCCAGACGAGTGGCGTCGCGATACTTTTCGTCGCTGGAACGCTCTCGTTCTTTCGACTCATGAGAACCTATGGAGCGAAAAATTACGAAATGAAACACGATCGTTTATTCATTATCGAATTATTTGGGCTCGAGATATTTCCGTCGATATAAACATGTACTCACCTCGCTACGAGATGGTCCAGGTGGATCGAGCATCAGTGTAACGACACTCGTATTATCGGCTCTTAGTCTCGTCGTGAACCACCTCTCGAGAGCCGTGTCCACAAGACTTTTCGAAGGATTTATCCACATTTGAACATCGGCAGCTTGCTGCAAATAAATAACAATACGAACGGCAAACTTTAAGCGAAAGTTCGAAACAACTTATCAAAAAATCCTGAGATCGAATGATTTGACAAACTCACGCCATTGCCCGTTTGTTGAGAAGCTATAAGATGCTTCTCGTTGTGTCTCTCCGCGGCCTGAACAATCGCTACTGCCGCCTGAGGCGTCAACATGTTCCACAAACCATCTGTGCCAAATATGAGACAACGCTGGGATTTAACATCCACGGTGACTACTCGAACATCCGGTTCGGGAGAAACAACGAATGTGTCCAACTCGGAATTGTAACTCCACAAATCGCCTGAAAAATTATTCACGAAAGATTTATTCATCCGCGATGCAAAAACAGGAAAATGGAATTGATATGAAATATGCGACGATCGAGGAATTTACCTAGAGATCTGGCAACGGCGAGAAACGGAATTTCATCTATGTGAGTCGACCTTCGAACCGGACCTTTGTGACCGATTCTCGGTCTGTTCCAAACTACTCTCGGCACGCCGGACTTGCTAACAACTTTGCCTCCGGATTCCTGAATCCTCATCATCTCCGGTCCACTTTCTGGCTTATGATCTTTAGTGAGAGCCTTCGCTTTCCATTGCGGATCGCCATCCTCTTGATAACCTAATATGATACCCGAGTCTCCCACATGACCGATGTAAATCTTTCCTTTACGAATGAAGGCTACACTGGCGGTGGTTCCCGCGGTCGATGGCAATCCCGAAGCAGTTCTCGGCCATTTGTCTGGAATGAACGATTGTTTATATAATCGAAGATAAACAGTTTCCCAAAGCAATTGGGAAGGTTATTCGATTTCTCAAAAATACCATTGTACCGTGTTAATTAATACATTTTATAAACGGTCATATCCGCACTCTTATCAGCGACTTTTCTAACTGGTCTTATTTAAGAAATACGGGAAAAAAAAAGAAAACGTAATTAGAGCCCGAACAACGCACTGATGCAATATGTTTACTTCGGTTTATGCATAGACTTGCAAGTGTTGTTTCAGAAGGTACATCACATACGAATTATTCGTCGATGTGTATGTTTGTGTGCTATTTTTTCAGCAATCACTTATGTGCCGTTCGTATTTTGTTCTTGGCTGTGTCGTACGTCGCTCGGACGTTTCGGCGAAGCGAGGGAACATATTTCAGAGATAAGCGTTGTACGAATGCAAAGTAACGAATTTGACGGTTAATTTATATCCAAAAACTCATTTGCCAACAATTTGAAAGTAATGAACGGAGAAAAAATATGATTATTTGAGAAATCGGCGACGTATGTGAGGTTAGTACGGGAGTTACATAACCTAAATTCTATGCTGATCGAGCGGCGCGGCAAAGTGGGGAAAATACGCGGGAGGGTGGATCGAGATCTCGGCATAACTTTGTGAATTTGTTGTCCGCGGAAATAATACGGTGTACGTAATTTCGAGATCAGACATATTGAAAATAAATGAGAAATGCTCACCGAGCTCTCGCCACATAGCATAGTGGGTGTTAACATATCCGTCTCTGATAGCTCGGAGTACATCCTCGTCTTTGTCGCTCCAAAAGTTTCGCTGCTTGACAATGATGTCCATAAGATGTTCTTTTGCAAATGTTGCAGCCTCGCCACCACCGTGACCATCGAATATTCCAAAAAAAGCATATTCGAGATCCTTGTCATCGGATGTTTGTTGGTAGGCGACACTGAACATGTCTTCCATGTACTTTCGACCGCCCTGATTACAGTGGCCGGTCACCCGAAGATTAACCTTGATGCTCAAAGGCATTCTGCTCGGCTTGTATCTCGACCTCGTCGAGACTACGTTGCGCGCGACAGTGTCTCACAAGCTGACGACACACTGGTTGAAAACAAAAAAAAATCACCAAACCAACACACGATATAACCCGATTGCGGAGCTACGGAAGAAGCAGCAGCAGCAGCGCGCACTTGTGGTCTATTCGATATACGCACTACCACTACATAAGTATATAATAATCGAGACTACTGTACTGGAAGAGCGGAAGCCTCGCATTTACCGCTGCTGGCTCTAGCTGCGCGTAGCTTTACCGTGCGACTCGGGAGTGCTCGCGGGAGCCTCTGGCGCACTTGGGCTCACGCACACACCATCGTATACCAGCATTCACCAACGCGCCTCTTCCCCAATCCTCTCCACTGCGCAACCCGCGATTGCCCGCTTCTGATGACGATGCTGCCTCGCTGGATACAGAAAGTGAGTAGTAGTGGGGTAAAAAACGGGCTTCGTCTCTTCCGTCGCGGTTGTTACACCGTCTCTTTCTATACTTGACGATACTCTTCTCTTTCCCGCGCTCTTTATACACTGCTACGTTATAGCCGAGGTAACAATTGCTATTACTATTCTATTATGTTGTATGCATGCATACATATATGTATGTGTACATGTATTTGGTACGCGCGACTACAGTATGCGATAAAACAACAGTGCAGAAGTGAGAAGCGCGCGCACAACTCGACTTGCACCGACTTGCAACGATAGAGCTCAAACCCCGAGCTCGCTGGCCATCATCGTCCACCACTTACACAGAGGCTCCACCCCCTTGTTTGTTTTCTCTCTTTTGCTCTCTCGTTCTGTCTCGCCTTTTCACCGAACAGATGCCGCGTCTACGCTGTTCTCGCGCTCTCTTTTACGCGCGTCGAGCAACGGAAAACTTTATATCCCCTCTACTTTTAAAAGACCGAATGCCCCCTCTACTACCTCATACCCCTGACGAACCGACGACGGTCGTTTAGCGGCGGTGGCCCGTTGTCGGATCTCGGTTTGCTCTCGGCCTATTGGTGCCGCGCAACTTGACGCACGCAGTGTACACCGTTGCCACGTTTTTATTATTATACCGAACAAACTCGACGGTGGCTACGACACGAACGAACATCGGACAACGAAGTCGTATAATCTCGAATCTCGAAGAGCGAGGCTATCGCGCGCTCTATACATTCGCCGAGACATACCGAATGTTGCCGAATACGAGAGTGTAGAGGAGAGTCTCGTCTCGCCTCTCTCGCATTCGGCCACTTTCGTGTTGTCTCGGTTCGTTGCTGGCTTTTCTGACACGAGCCGAAGGGATCTCGTGTTGTCTCTCATGTCTGTCTCTGTAGGCGAGCTCGCACTTTACATTTACATCACTTCACATATTCGTACAGTCGGACGCCAACCGTAGATGTTTTAAGACGTATTTATATTTGTAGTAAATAAAAAATGTGGTCGAATGATCTTGAGTTGAATTTTTTGGAAGCATACCAACAGGAACCTATTATATGGGAGCCGAACAATGCACATCATAAAGACCGGTATGTATTAATTACAATTTTACTTGTAAAAACTTTCTTCTATACTAGTTTTAATTCTACTACGTAAAGGGTCAAATGAATTTGGCAACTATGTATTTACAAAGTAATGTGTGTTGAGAACTCGATGAATATAACGTGTCGAGTTTTAGTTTTTGTATTATTGACTAGTTTATTTCATTGTTTTACTGTCTAAATTTTCTTTCTACTACTGCTGTTTGTTATTTCACGTGTGTGCTATAAAAAACAAAACAAAAGTCGATTCATCGAAAAGTTTACTAACCCTTGTTTCCTTCGAGTGCAGAAATAAAGTACTCGAAGCGTGGAAACGTATAAGTACAACATTAGACATACCGATTATCGAATTGAAGAAAAAGAAGGACTCGTTAATGGCGACGTATAGAATGCATTTACGAAGGATGAAAGCTTCGCTACAATTGGGAGCCAGCGCCGACGAAGTCTACAAACCTATATGGTTCGCCTTCGATTTAATGCATTCATTTTTGAGAGAAACGGTTAATAATCAAAGCAAGAGAAGAAACACGATAGACGTAAGTAATTTTCTTTATTAAAAATTATTCGTAACTTTTTTATTTTAATTCTTTGCGTTTGTACGAAAATACCTCAGCGAAAATGAAATTGTAATTATCGTCGACTAAAGCTAACGATACGATACTTAAACCTTCTTCGCAGTTAAAATATGTTTTTTATCCATAGCGCCTAAACAGGGAGGAAAATTATTTTTAAAGCCTTCTTCAATTTTTAACCATTCTTTGACGAATGTTGGCAACCGTCATGAAAAAAAAAAAATTTTAGGCATTCGTTAAAAACATATATAAAAAAGAAAGCAGCGACGTAAAATTTTCATCACTATTTAATTAAATATTTATTTATCAGCAAGGCATCGATAAAGAGAATGAAACTGTAGACGAAGCACAACGGCAAAACGACGGAGAGGAAGGAGGAGAATCACAAGAAATGGAACAAGAAGATAGTTTTTCACCAAAACCGACAATACGACGTAACGAAAAATCGTCAGAGGTCAAAACAGCGGAAAGAATGATGCACGACACTGTCGGCATTTTAAAAGATTATTGGTACAATCGTCATGAAGAAGATGAATGCGATTTATATGGGAAAATACTGGCGAAAAAATTGAGAAAGCTTCCGGAGGAAGAAAAACTGAATTTCATGTATGAAATCGATGGAATTTATATTCGTCGGATTCAATCTTTAAAAAGGACGAAAGCTGCATCGATTCTAATTACACCTCATTCGGATCCATCGTATTTGCTCGAACAACAACATCTAAATCATTCGTTCCCCGGTTTCCCGACTGTTTCATCTCCGTCTGCTTCTCTCGTCGAAAGTTTAAGTCGCCCACCTTCCTCTGGTTCGTACCATTCTGATTCCTTAACCACCCCAGTTCCATACCAACAATCGCTAAAACAAATTCCTTCGAACAAAACGCCGTTTTCATCTCCACCTTCTACACATTCTACAAATCCCACCCCAAAACAATCCCCATCATCGAATACAAATACAGCCGACCAAATTATTTCATCTCCATCTCAGCCGGATAATATTACTACTTGTGCTTATGATAAAGCCTAATTTATGTTTAAAACATGTGATATTTATTATTTGGTACCTGAGCCTGTGATTACCAAAATAATTTTTAAATCTATAAATTAATAGTGTCGTTTTTACTTGCTTCTATATCTTCCCTTAATACTTCGTTTAAAGCTGTACATGCTTCACGTAGTAGTAGTGTTTTATCTACGTTTTTCCCATATACATCATTTTAGGTTTTTACATTTTCTCCTTACTTCTTCCATCGACATATTTCCAACAGCTCCGTTCTTCCTGTGGACCTACAGTTTTTCTTAAGTGGGTTTCGAACCACCGAGAGCACAGAAAAAGCACATAGAAAAGTGCGTAAGCACATACATGATTATAATATGCAATCGCAACAATGGTTGCAGCAGTAATTTCTTCTAAGTCCATCGTGATCAAAGACGCGGAATCAACTGAGCGACAGGAGAATGTAGAGAGACATATTCGTCATGTCTCGTGAGAGGCGAGTTCCGTCCGAGACATTGGCGAATGCGTGTAGCGGGATTATCGCGGCTGGATTCGAAATTATCGCTAATATAGAATGTTTTACAAGAATCGTGAGCAACACGGAGGAAAGAGTCTAGAGGAATGATCTAGTGCGATTATATAAAAATAAAATGAACGTCGGTCGCCGGTATGTCAACAATAGGTATTCGGTAAATGGACCGTTCGTTTTAGATGTGACGTGAAAGAAGCGACGAGAGAAGATTTCGATTTGGCGAGAGGTATATGCGCGGGCTCATTCGCAATTACGAATACAACTCGCAGAGTTCCAAATAAGTACGCACGTGTTGGTCGTAGAGTCGAGTTTTCGATCCGAGCGCTACGTCCGACAAAGAGCTGGCAACGTCGCCTTCACCGTTCGAAATAGCACAGAGCAGCAACATACAACTTTCGCCGCGCATCGACAGAAAGCTGTGTAAAATCGTATTCGATACAGAGGCGTAGCTTTTGGAAGAACATTGTTTGCCGAAAATGGTGTATCATTTCGAGAATTATTGGAATAATTCTGTGCCCGAAGCACAAAAACTCATTGCGATAACTGGCCACAGACTGTATGGAATATTTATACGTGTATCATAATTGTTTCCTATAGAGAGCGCCATACGCGTCTCTCGCGTTGCATCATCACTACACAAGATGGCACCCTCTAAGAAATTTCCCCTTACAGCATGAAAGAGATATGGTAGAGAAGGGTCTAGCAGTATTTGTAATAATACGACACTATGTCTGGTGATGGAGGTGACAATGGCCAATTCGGTTTTAGATATCCTCATTGCCTAAGTAAGTCCCGCTAGGGATATGATAACACATTTAAACTGGCAGCTTTCAGTCGACCCGAGAGCGCTGTACGCTCTCTCACCAGCAGACCTGGAATTTTATATTCCCGGCCGAACACGTTCGTGCAAGTTGAGACTGGTCGAATGTTCTGACGCATCGACATTGCTCACCACTCATTCGCTTTTATATGAACGAAAAACGACCAACTATACGGGTAGAGCACGTGTAAATTATAGGTACGCCAAAGGCAAAGTAATTGAGTCTCCATTGAAAATCATAACAATTTGTTTATTATATGTTATAAAAATCTCGTTGTGCTACATAGTCTGGATCAATTTCTCTGGTATAGCTGCGATCAATGCGAGCAGTCATGAGTGTTTATTTAGGGTTGCGCCTTAAATTGCGTTGAAATAAAAGAAAAAAAGGTTCCCCATCATGGAAAATTAATAATAAATTATTTTCGTCGATCGTCGCGGGTAAACCTGAGCCACGTCGCCATCCGTCAGGATCGTCAAACGACGCACTATTATTAGCATTTTAACCCACAGCACATCGTCGAATGTTGCGTTAAACGAAAATATATAGCTATTGCAGGGTATCAATGGACCACGAGCTATAGTTTTGCTATTTAATGTCAACACAAATAATGTCTTTTTATTATCAACAAGTAGTAATATCTAAACTAAGAAATGCTTCGTTCCTTAATGGCCGCTTGCACCGGAATGCCTCACGCATCTCCCCAAGGCGGGAAGAATTCCCCTCGATACCCGTCAGAAGTTGGCGTCGGAGGTTGATGTCGGAAGTTGGCATCGGAAAACGCTCGCCACGCCGCTGAGCGAAGTTAGGGGCGAGTGGCAACAGTGCCACAGCTACTCTCCCTCCAGTGACTTTCACATAGGTGAAAGGAATGATACCTTTTTCCGGACCGGTTTTTCGTACGTGCGGAGTGGTTTGTCCATGATGAATGAACGGTTTTCCGTAGGAGCGATGGGGTCAGCTTGACCAGGACTGTCTTCTTTGGCGACATAAGCGGGTTTCAAAGCGTCGATCGACACTGTTTTTTGAACACCGTTGACTAGAATGACGAAAACCTTGCCGTCGATTCTTTTAATTACCTCGTGCGGACCGGAGTAAGGCGGCTCGAGGGGTCTTCTGACCGAGTCGATTCGGCGAAAGACGTGAGAGCACGTTTGGAGATTTTTTAGGATGAACGGACGAGCTTTCGTGTGGTGAGCTGTGGGAGTTGGACGGACGCTCTTGATGTGCTCCCTAAATTTCTCGAGAAAGATTTGAGGGTTCGCAGGGATGTCCTCAGTGACAAAAAATTCTCCAGGAACTCTTAATCCAGTTCCATACAGCATCTCAGCAGGCGAGGCACGGAGATCCTCCTTGTAGGAGGTGCGCAGTCCGAGAAGCACGGTGGGGAGTAGTTCTGGCCAAGGCGTTTGTGCGTTGCACATTAAGGCTGCTTTAAAACTTCTGTGCCATCTCTCGATGAGTCCGTTTGATTGTGGATGGTATGGAGTTGTTCGTATTCTGCGAGCACCAATCATGTTGGCTAGGGCCGTGAAAAGTGCGGACTCAAACTGAGAACCCTGGTCAGTTGTAATAGTGAGAGGCGTTCCGTATTGACAGATCCAATTATTGTAGAACGCAGCGGCGACGGTGTCAGCAAGTATGTCCTTCATTGGCACGGCCAGCGGCCACCGCGAGAACCTGTCAATAAGGGTAAGGCAATAGCGTAATTCCCCTACCTTAGGCAATTCGACAATGTCCAAGTGGACGTGATCGAATCGATTGTCGGGTACATCAATTTTTGCCGGTTGGGATCGATTGTGGCGATGAATTTTCGATCGTTGGCAAGGGACGCATTCCCTAGACCAGGAAAGTGCATCTTTTTTAATGCTTGGCCAGACGAACCTCTCACGCAGCTGGCGCGACGTCACTCGTCCACTAGGGTGTGCCAGACCATGGACCGTGTTGAAGGCACGCTTCCGAAGACAAGGAGGTATGTAGGGCCTGACCAAGCCGGAAGAAACATCGCAGAAGAGTGTGTTGCCTTCGATGGATAGCCGTTGAAGATTTAGAGAGCCCTTCTCTTGAAGCTGCTGCAATTCCTCATCTCCTTGCTGTGCATTTCCGATGGTTTCGGAATCCAGAGACGTTGGCATCGAGATTGCACCTATGCGTGACAGGGCATCGGCCACTGCGTTATTGTTGCCGTTAACGTGAACTATCTCGGTCGAGAACTGCGAGATAAAGTCCAGTTGGCGCAGTTGTCTGGGCGATGCTTTGTCACATCGTTGAGCGAAGGCATATACCAGAGGACGGTGATCCGTTTTGATGATGAAATGCCGGCCTTCTAGTATGTGGCGGAAAAATTTAATAGCAGCAAATATGGCGAGAAGTTCACGGTCGTAGGTGCTGTACCGCGTTTCGGTCGGAGATAACTTCCGGGAGAAAAATCCGATCGGTTTCCAAACGTCGTCTTCAAATTGATCGACGGAGGCACCGATAGCAAAGTCCGACGCGTCGGTCGTCAAGGTGAGCGGAGCTGAGGAAGATAGGAAAGATGTTTTTGCTACTGCCGTGATGATGTTTTTGCAGTCTTCAAAAGCCTGATCGGAGACGTCGTTCCACTCAATTTTCCTTTTGTCATTTTTCTTCGCATTCTTGAGGTACTCACACAGTGGAGCTTGGAGCCGAGCAGCTTGAGGAATGCAACGACGATAATAATTCAGCATCCCCAGAAATCTTCGGAGGTCAGAGACGGTCTCAGGTTTGGGATAAGATGCAATCGTTGCTACTCTTTCGGCCGGAGGAACATAACCATCCTTGTTGACCTTGAATCCGAGGTAAATCACCTCCTCTTTACCAACTTGGCACTTGTCTGGATTAATGGTAAGCCGGTGTGAGCGTAAGATCTCGAAAACTGTATTGAGGTGCTGGAGATGCTCCTCGTGAGAATTTGACATCACTATGAGATCGTCGATAAAACACCCAACGAACTCCAAGCCACGCAAGATATTGTCCATGTGCCGTTGGAAGGTTTGTGTGGCATTTCGAAGACCTGGCGGCATGCCAAGGAATTCAAAAAGACCAAACGGAGTAGTGACTGCCGTTTTTGCGATATCATCTGGAGCAACAGGAATTTGATGGTAGGCACGAACAAGATCAATGGTCGAAAAGATTGTTTTACCGTGAAGGCGCTGGAAAATGTCCTCAATGTGGGGGACCGGGTAACGGTCAGGTACGGTTTGAGCATTCAATTTCCTGTAGTCGCCTGTTGACCGCCAGCCCCCAAGCTTCTTTGGCACCATATGCAAAGGACTGGCCCACTGGCTATTTGACGGGCGAATTACACCATGGTGTAAAAGAAGATCAAAATCCGCCTGGGCAATTCTCAACTTTTCACCTGTAAGTCGCCGAGGTCGTTCTACGACGGGTGGTCCTGACGTGGTGATGTAATGGGCGACAGGGCTGTTCAGCGACGTCAGTGGTAGTGCTTGAGGTCTCGTGATTTCCTCAAATTTGTTAATCAGTGCTGTATATTGATTGCCATACGGACAGTCGGGTACGTCGAAGCGTCCTATGACAGAGACGCTGTGAATCGAAGCCGTGCATACTTTGCCTAGTGTGCTTGTCAGAGTCCGCGAATCAATTAGTCGACGTCCCTTCAGATCGATGAGGAGTCCATAATGAACCAGAAGATCCGCCCCGATGATGGGTGTTTTTACATCTGCTATGATAAAGGCCCATTTAAATTCCTTAGGTAAACCGAGATTGAGGGACAGAATTTCCTCGCCATAAGTAGAGATGACGGTGGAGTTTGCTGCGTACAGTTTAAGTTCGGCGAGTGCAAGCTTGCGTCCAATGTAGTTTTTTGGTATGAGCGAAACAACAGATCCAGAATCAATTAAGAAACTTAAGCGTAGAGAACGGTCGTAGATGTGTAGGCGGAGCTCATGTTTAACGAGCATTATGTCGTTGTTGTTGCTGTCGCCCACCGCCATTACCGACGACAGCTGATTCAGTTTTCCGGATGTCTTGCATTAGCAAGGGGCAATTTAGAACTGCAAGGCTGAATGCAGCGCTCAGCCTTCGCACCAAACTTCCGATGGTAGTAGCAAACTCTAGCTTCTCCCTGCGAAGATGCACGCGTTTGAGATTTAGAGCGTGATCTGTTGTTTGGGCCTGAGCTCAGTTGTTTTGAAATGCTATTACAAACAGTGAGCAGCTCGGCCAGCGATTTTTGAATCGCTGCTAGCTCGTTTGGACGATTATTCGTTACGTTGTTGTGCTGCGGGTACGACTCCGGCGGTGAAAAGTTGTGTTTGCTATGCGAACCTACCGCCATGGCCTGTGGTCCATTGTGGTTTTCTAGGAGCTCATCCGCAGCTATTGCAAGCTCTTCGAGAGAAGGCGCCTTGAAAATTTTCAAGAGTCGCTGCGCATGGCCTGGCAGGAGGTCGAGCCATTTCACTCGTAGAACGTCCTCCGAAGCTCTGTCACCGACGAGGTTCTTCATTTGCCGGAGAAGCTGCGATGGCTTTTTATCACCAAGCTCAAGCTCGGTTAAAACTCGGTGCAACTGCCGATCTGCAGAGACGGAGAAACGCTGGGTGAGTTTGGCTTTAATATAAGCGTACTTATCTCGCTCAGGAGGGTCCCGTATAATATCGGCGACTTCTTCAATGGCTGCCGCATCGAGTTTTCCGATCACCAGGTGATATCTACTATTGTCTGACACAATTTTTGATGTTATGAAGACCGATTCAACTTGTAAGAACCACAAGTCTGGTGAGTTTTTCCAAAATTCCGGTAGTTTGCAGCTCTCCACTGCTTCAATGTCGGGATTATCCCGAGGGCCGGAGGCCATTGCACGAGTCGAAGAAGACGCGGAACGTTCATCGTCGTCGCGAAGCATCTTTTTTGTAAAAGACTTTTAGTTACGTATATCACGTCGGGGTCACCAATTATAGCTATTGCAGGGTATCAATGGACCACGAGCTATAGTTTTGCTATTTAATGTCAACACAAATAATGTCTTTTTATTATCAACAAGTAGTAATATCTAAACTAAGAAATGCTTCGTTCCTTAATGGCCGCTTGCACCGGAATGCCTCACGCATCTCCCCAAGGCGGGAAGAATTCCCCTCGATACCCGTCAGAAGTTGGCGTCGGAGGTTGATGTCGGAAGTTGGCATCGGAAAACGCTCGCCACGCCGCTGAGCGAAGTTAGGGGCGAGTGGCAACAGTGCCACAAATATGTTTACGGTGGCGCCATCGATCGGCAGCCTGAGTTAAGTGCGAACACGTCTGTTGGCGCATTACAATCGTGAGAGGGCACCACACGATGACGTTTGGTTTCATCAAATGTGTTACCGCATGACCATCGAGAGAGGGCACCACTGCGATCACTTTGTGCATTGATGATAATTCTGCACAATTACGAAATTAGGATAATCTGATAGAGTGTAGTACATTTATTGGGAACAAAGTGAGGCTCCATCAATCGAATTACGGCTCGTAATCCGTTTACAGAACATAACGTGATGTATTTTCTTCACGGCGATTTATATTGTCGTTTGATGCTTCGAAACTACACAACAGCAGAGTGGCGCAGTGGAAGCGTGCTGGGCCCATAACCCAGAGGTCCGTGGATCGAAACCACGCTCTGCTAAATGGAGAACAACAGCAAAATACAAATGTTATTCGCTTCACTCTCGATGTTTTTTTTAAATTTTTATTTGCCAATATGGCGGATATAGGTATACTTAACGAAGAAAAAAGTTTATACACATTGATCAAGGTAATGTGAAATAGATTCGGTCAATCACTGATCAACAGTCTTTATTGTGACCTTGAAGCGAAATTATATGTGCTTAAGCGCACAACGGACGTTATCTTGTTTAAGATTCTATGGAAGAAAGCCTCTTGTTAAGAAAATTAAAAGAAAATCTGAATAAAAAGATTTCGGTGCGGGTGTGGTGGCAAAAAATGCGAAAAAAAACGCCCAACGTGGGGCTCGAACCCACGACCCTGAGATTAAGAGTCTCATGCTCTACCGACTGAGCTAGCCGGGCTGGTGAGTGGTGGAACCACCATCCATCTTATATTGAGCACAGAGAGAGACAAAGAAAACTTGCGTTGGTAAAGATGGTAATTCGAGAACAGGGTGAGTTAGTTATTCTAAAGTTGCAAGTTGTTAGTTCCGGTACTCGCCGGGATACATTAATCATAATAAACCGAATAATGAACGCACGATGCTACGAATCTCGCGCGCCTCCACACGTTCGCGACGGCTAGGCAGTTTTTTGTTTCGTTCGGAAAGACGATAAGTATAAGTATCATCAGAGAATAATGAGCCTGATACCAAGGACAAAAAGCATCGTATTAACGAAGGGGAAACATCGTTTAACAACAGTAGCATCACCACCGTTGGAGCTTTCCACCAGACCTTTCTCATCGGTTTTCAGCATATTCCTCACCAGATCCTTACCATTGTGAGGACACTTATGATACGTGTAACCGATGGCGCGGATTTCGAGAAATTGAACAAGTTCCTGCCAGCATCTCCATTTGAGTGGATTTCTTCCAAACTCGAGAGTGGCGAGTCTCGGCAGACCGACAAAGGAGCTCGTGTATATACACCGAAAAGCATTACCCTCGAGATTGATATACTCGAGTCGGTTGAGTTGTTGAAAAGCGGCCGTCTCGATCTCGGCCAAATAATTATCGCTCATATCGAGCCAGACGAGGTTTCTCGTATCGCGAAACCAGCCGTTTTTCACAACGGCAAAGCGATTGTCGCGGAGCGTAAGCCGCTCGAGTCTGCTCAGATCGGCAAATGCCCGAGGATCTATGTCCCTGAGGGTACAATTTCTCAATACAAGGTCGGTGAGATTCTGAAATCTGGCAAATGCCATAGCCGACAAATGGGGCACGTAGCTGTCGACGATCTCGATTTTCGTTGCGTAGCTTGGAATCTTAAGAAGAAGCGAAATGTCCCCATTCGCGCAGTGGTACCAGGTTGTAGCTTCTTGGTCGACGTTGCTCGACGCATGACCATCACCTCGGAGATGGCAATATCCGCTGCTAATTGCCAGAGGTGGCACATCCACGATGTTCGGGTAAGAACTCGTTGGCATTGGCGGATGAGGTGGTACAATCATGGTCGTCGTTGTCGTCGTCGGTGTTTCGAAGGGTCGAATCGGAGAACTGTGCGACAATAAAACAAGCAACGAAACAAGAGGGTAATAAACCGTAAAGATCGGTAGATTAGGAAATTGACGTTGTTGAAATCGGCCCATAACTCACCCGATGGTTGGAACATGATGAGGAGTACCACCAGTCTCGAAATTTCCATCGTTACATCCCCATCCACCTTCGTTCCTACGGAGGAGAACCTCGGGATTGCAATCGCACGATATCTCTCGTTCCTTCATGAGTTGAACGAGCCTCGTGATGCACAAACACGTCCAAGGATTTTCCGCAATCTCCAATTGGCGAAGATAACGAAGTGCCTCGAGATGTTCGATACCTATGCAATTCAATCGATTGTGCGAGACATCGAGCCCGACGAGATAGGGCATACGATCAAAAACTCCATTGGAGATTCTCGTGATACCGTTTCTCGATAGATCTAGTGTTCTAAGATTTCGCGCCTCCTCGAACCACTCGGATTTCACGACATCGAGATCGTTACCACGTATTACCAGTGTCTCAAGGTTTCTTAGACCGTAAAAGGCCCGACGTTCTATATTCTGTATGGCGCACTCGCGAAACTCGAGTCGTCTCAGATACGATCCAAATTTACGAAATGCATCGTTATGAATGGTCGGTAAAATCGAGCCGGAATAAACGATGATCTCGAGACTCTCGGGAATGTCACGAAGATCGAGGAGCGACGCTCTCGTACAGAGATAAGCGTCGATTTCGGTTGCGTGATGCTTGCGAACGAGATGACAGCCTCCGTTGCCGTTACCACCGTGATGTATCAACGTCGTCGCAATTGTCGTTGCCTCGTTGCTCGTGCCGAACCTTATACCGGTACGAATAGGAACCGGCACACCAGGTCGGTGTATCGCGTATGCCCAGCTCCAGCGTATCTTACCTTCTCCTGGGCCGAGTCTCGTCGAAGAAGACGATGACGACTCGTTCCAGTTTGTCTACGCGTCCCAGTGAACAAAGAAGCGATTATCATGTGTATATACGCGTATACATACTTCTATTACGATAGCGATGATAATAATAACCCATAGTCCGTGGTCGCGTTCCATCGAGGGGGATGACGCCGATCCAGGCCTCTGATCAGGATCGTTTTCGCAACGGATGCCTTCAGACGGTGAAGAGCTCATTTCCCATCCGATTCTCATTTGGGCCAGATAATTCTGCAAATCGTTTCTGCATTCGCAGCTCATTGGATTATCGGTTGCCTCGAGCCTCTTCAACGAGACGAGACCACGAATGTAATGTCGCGGCAAACACCTCAAACGATTCCCACGAAGGTCCAATCTCTGGAGCGCGACCAGGTGCGTCAGAGCGTTATCCTCGATACTTTCGATCCCGTTGTAAGGAATACGCAAATCCGTCAGCCTGTGGAGATCTCTGAACCAGTCGTGACCGAGGCTCGGGAAACGATTGCCGATCAAAGAGAGCCTCTCGAGCTTATGAAGACCAGCGAACGACTCTCTCTCGATTCTTTCGATCCCGCAATTGGTCAACTCGATGCTCCTTAGTGTATTGCCAAATCTGAAGAAGGCATAGCGCGTTATAGCTGGTATTCGAACCTCGAACATTTGTATCCAACCGATCTCATCGGGGAGCCTGTCGAGAATTGCCAGACTGGACGCGCGCGTCTCTCGCCACTCGAAACGGGAGCTACTACTACTCTCCTCCTTCACGTAGCTCGTCTCCATCGCCGTCGTCTTTGTTACCGATGGCGGAAGATCGGGATACTCGAGCAAGGTCATGCACTCGTAAACATTGTTCCTTGTCGTTCGTCGTTTATTCCTCGATGAGGATAATCCAGTTTCCGGGACGAACGCAGATGAGCGATCGGTCTCGTCGGACCCGTGCTCGATCATACGCTCTTCGAAGAAACGAACGAGCGCGCCTCGACAGTCGCAGGACCAAGGATTTTGATCGATTCGAATGGTTTTCAATCTGGTCAACGAGGCCAGAGCCTCGATCGGTAGACAATCGAGATCGTTATCTCGCAAACTGAGAGTCTCGAGATTACGCAGGTGAGGGAATACCTCAGGCTCGATGTAAACGAGACCCGCGCCGTCCAGCGTCAATCGGCGAAGATTCTTCAACGGATGAAAGAGTTTCGCACTAGCCACGTACATCTTGGTTCCCGAAAGGACGAGCCACTCGAGATGACTCAAGCCGCGAAAAGCGTCAGGACTCGTCGCTTTAAGGTCGCAATTGTAAAAGGTCAAACGACGAAGATCGTGAAAACGAGCGAAAGCATCCGGTCGAAGATCGTTTATACGGGATACCGTGAATTCGATCCATTCCGCCTCGCTAGGCACCTCCTCGATATCAGTGCTGAAATTTCCATGCACGCAGGCGTACGCGATTCTTATATCCCCGCTCTGAACGGAAGTTGGATTGCACTTTGCGCGAACCTCGCCGATTCGACTCGTTCCCAGTACGAGTATTACAAGAACAACCCGAAACGTCCAATTATCGTTCGGCGATACCATTGTCGAATCGATCGCGCGTCTGGTACCTCAAGGCGGAAGTCGAGGGTGAACGATGCAACCAGAAAGGGCAAAACCTCAGTTGCTTCCCAAACTATCGCACCAATGATCGAGGTCGTTTCCTCTCCCTCTTCGAATCTCTGTTCCCGCGTCTCTTTCCTACGTACATGCAGGCTATACGCATAATCGCGCGCACATAAGGCGTAAACTAGAGCGTAACGCGATATTCCCCCTGAGCTCCTTTTTTCTCCTTCGTCATATAATCTCCTCTCCCCTATCTTCCCCTCTCGTTAAAATCACCCTCGAATTTCCAGCAACGATGAAAAACAATTCACCCGCGCATACGCGGACCGTTTGTATGAAATTAAGTGGTCGAAACGAGAGGTAGGCGGCTGACCGACTGACCGTCGGTGAGTAAGCCACGGGGATTATATAAACGCGTAAGGACAAGGTCAGATTTGCCCCTGCATCGAGAGCCGCTCTATCTTTAGAAGTGCGACCAAGAGCAATACGTCGTACGCGTCTCTACGATGTGCATCGGCCGAGCGCGTGCGATACTGTGCGCCAGTTTTACGGAGTGTCATCTATATAGGTACCTACTCATCGTCTTTGGCAAAACGAGTCTCTCTCTCGTTACTCGGCCAAAGTGGATGAAAAGGCAATAATATATACATCATCGCTAGACCACCCCCCTGTGCCTCGATACCTCGATGGAAATAAATCGGCTGGGTGCACGGAGCGTGTGGGTGCGTGCGAGCTCCTTCCTCTTTGGATCGGCGATACCGATCTAGAGCGCGCCTCGAGACGCTTACGCGCCCGTCGACTTATACGCGCTATGTAGCTATAGACAAGGTATGTACATACGTACCTACATAACACTCGTACCATAATGAAACAAGGATGAACGTCGATCGCGTGCAGCTCGAAACTCCAAGATTCCAATTTGACGCGAACGAACCTCGTTGGAAAAACATTGTTACGCCTTCTCGTTGGTTACTTACGCGCGGGTATACACGTTGTGACGAAGAGAGGGATCAAACTATAAACTCGGACAAGGTGTGTTATACGCAACATAATATGTCGTACGGAGGATCGTTTTCACGAGCGCGACCTTTGGATGACACAAAGCTGTTCGCGAATGTTACGTTACGAGTATAACCGTGAAGGGCGTGGAGGAAGAGAGGGGCGGGGGGCAGGGAGCGGCGAAGTGGTGGGGAGGTAACGAACGAGCGACGCGCTACCGGGTCTAGGGGCGCGCGCACCTCCTCACCCGCGCATCCGTACGCGCATACATGCCGGCGCAAGTGACCGAGCACGATGCACACGCGATCCGTCGAGTTGTTCCCGCGCGTGCACATAGCTCAACCACCACCTTCCATTCCGTTACAGCCGCACGTTGAATCACGTTGGATTGTATTTTCCTTCGCGGCAAACTCGCGTATTTAATAACGTTCGAATATATATATATATATTATAATATAAAAATATAATATATAAATAAGGAGTACACGGTCGACGACTGCACGGCTCCACCGTCTTGTATCGAGTGCGTCGTTGATCGTGCATCGAGTGTCAATAAGTAGATGCGAGGTGAGAGAGAGAAAGAGAGAGAAAGAGAGAGAGAGAGAGAACGTATCGAAGTCGATGCATACGAATGGTGCATGTGCGCGCATGGTGTATTTCTCCGATAACGATAATCTCAGCACACGAATAATTCATAAAATTCGATTATCGATTAACGTATGACACGCTTACGGTGTCGTCGATTCGATACGATAACGCGCAAGTTGGTAGCTCGATCGATAGCGATAATTGAATCGATACAGTAACCAATTAAGTACGACTGTGTCGTAACGCGCATGCGCGTTAGTGACGCGTATCGCGCGAAGCCAGAGAGAAAAGCTCATTATCGGCTTTTGCCAGGGGCACAGTACTGTCCGTTGATAGTCCGACGTGACGACGAGGATGAACGTGAAACGAAGAAATAAAGAAACAAAGTAAACGAATGTTTTCTTTCGCACGTTACAGTATTTATCCATGTCGTAACAATAATTCGTAGCTTTTGTTGAGAATATGTGATCGATCGCTCGTAAATTAGACGACAACTTCTTTTTCCGTACTTGATAGTTTTTCAATTGATTTATCGATAGAGATATACGCGTAACGCGGATATTAGTACGATCACCGATCGCGTTATACAGCAGGAAGGCGAGTCGCCGGTAAAAGACGGTGTGCGAGGGGTCAGTGTGTCCCGGCCGAGTGAAATGTCGATTGAAACGGTGGAACGCGCTATGGGAATGGATAATCTCGAAGTAGTCACGGGTCAGTCGGTGTTTGACCGTTTGAGAAGAGCAACACGCGCGCGACTCGAACGCACCTAGCGTACCGGCGCCGAACTATACGTCCCGCGTTGTGACGCGCGTCATTCGAACGAGCCGAGCGTCACAATCGCCATTACGATCACTTATCGTTTGTTGAATAATCGTAAAAACGAATGGCAGTTCATAGTGTCATGCGCGCATTTTGCATCACTCCCGTCCATCTTTATCATCATCATCATCGTAGTCATCAACGTAATCAACATCGTCGCGATAATCATCAACGGGAGGAAAGTGCCGAGGCGGCGGCGTCGGCGGCGGCGGAGTGGACGCCGCCGCGTCTTCCCCCGGTCGTTACACTCACCGGAAGCGTCACTCGGTCCTCGGACAACCATCGTTCGGTGAGCAGAACGATCGTCACGCTTGTATCGACGTCATGAAAACGGTCGTTTCGAGAGGCACTTTTAATTTTTATTTTTATTTTTTATATTTTTTTTATACCAAACTCAAGTGCCAATTTAGTCAAATTTGTCATTAAAGTCCTCGTTCCGACATGGGTAGCTTAAAAAAAAAGAACTCTTCTCTTTAATCACCTTGGTAACGTTGAATATCAACCCACGTACAACTTCTCACTCGACTCGCACTCGTACGTATAGTATCATGGCTACGCGAAGACGAGACATTCCTCGCATCACTTACTCATCCATACATATTCCCGTTATACGTACATACTTGCTCTATGCAGATATCCGTTCATACATATGCACGTACACATAGATACACTTATATATGTGCATGTATATGTGTATAGATGGGGGATTTCCGCATATCTCTTTCTTCCTCTCTCTCTCTCTCTCTCTCTACAACAACAACAAAAATAGAAAATTAAGAATATCGAAAGAGGTGTGTTTATTCCCGAGTTGCGTTATTATTATGATCACATATCAAGGGGACAAGAGGCGTACATCCTCGTTCGTGACAGAGTGAGGGGGGGGGGGGGCGGGGGTAGAGAGAGAGAGCAATGAACCGAGCGTCTCTTTTACTCTTGCATAATTTTGATTCCTCATCTTTCAAACGAGTCCTACCCATTCACATAGACACGTGCGTATATATTTAAAAGGACGAATCGTATCTCTCTCTTTGCATCGGTAATATTTCATAAACGAAGTATGACCTTGAACGTCACACGGCGTGTCTCAAGAAGAATTATTGTTTTGGGACGCTACACAGTCAACGAGATCCATCGATGCGCGAGATAGAAAATATTATTTGGTAAACTCCAAGTCGCGACTTCCTCTTATCGATAAATACTGAGAAAACTTGCGTTATCTCAATTATCTCGAGCGATGCGAAAAATCGATCGTGACAACGACAATGAGATTATCGCCACAGGCATTTCTCGAGTCGTTTGTTCGCGATTTTCTTCGCAACTTATATCGAAGAAAATATTTTTAAAAAAAAGTCTCTCGAACGGATTATAAATATAGGACACGTGCGTACACGGTAAATCAGTGAGTGATCGTTACAAACGTAGATATACTCGTCAACGAGGTCTTGGCCCAAATGCACGTAAGCGCGCGATGGATTCGTCTTTTACATAACGCGTGTGTGCGCGGGAAGAGCGTCGTATACGTCGAGTGTAAAGCGCGCGCGCGCGCTATACAGCGCGCATATTCGCCTCGCGTCGAGTCTACGAAACTTTTACGTAACGTGTTAAAAGTTACGGATGCGAATCTCGTGCGTTCGCTCTTTGGCGGAAGTGAATATACCTCGTACAGTGTGTAACGTCGCGTTAGTCATCGGGTGTAAGAAAAAAAAGTGGAGCGAGGTTATAAACGAGCAGAATCATGCTTCGACAGCTTTTGGGCTCCCGTTCGCACGAACATAGGGTAAACAAAAATTAATTTCCGTACGCATCATGTGTGTACGTATTTATGTCTGTTTATGCGACTCTACTCGAGTTTTGGATAGACCGGAAGTTAGCCGTATCCTCGAGCTCCTCGCGACACCTAACGTACCGACGATTGACACATATCCGTTTTATAGCTTTATGCATTATACGTATATAATTATTCTCGGCCTGTCGATTAAATTGACGGCGCACGTACTCGCGAAGGCGTCGTAGAATGTCCTTCGTCGTTACAGAAACGCGACAATTATCGAAACGCATTTGCATTTTCAGTGTAGCCGAGTGATATATCCTCGAGCTTCTTGTACAATATTATAATCCCGTATGTATAACGGGCCACGAATAATAGAATTATGCGAAAAGAATGATTGGTAGGCGGGATGTTGGGTGTGAATTGAATCCAAGGTCAAACGAATGTCATTCATTTCGATGTACAGAAGCGTATTTTTTTTGTTTTCCGAATTTTACGTTTCTTGGCCGTGCGCGCTTACGCACGATTATTTACAATTTTAGACGCGGACTGGAAAACTCGTAGACTCGGCAGGCCCGGCGGGCAGAGCCCCGAACGCCGCGACCACTGCTGACCGTCGATCAAACGAAATTCGATCCTCGAAATTTGCCGGGACCAACGAATCTCCGTCGTGAGTTAATTCATACCTGTGCCTATTTCGTACTAAGGTTTATGAGACATACTTCCATTTGTGACAAGTTTTAGAGACAATATTTAAGAAATTACGTTCACATTCGTCACAGTAGAACGACAGATTGATCTTACCGGCAGACTCGTCTTTTCGTATTTAAAGGGGAGTCGAAGCTTTCATCCGCACACGACAGATGTCGCTAGTTGTGCGTTTCGGAGCTCGCTTGTTATTTTTTCTTATTTTACGAGATAATATTATAGTTTTTATGCTTCTCTGGGTCGTTTGGTATATTCTGTGACGGATTTCTACATGCTAATAAACAATCGTACGCGATATTAATATTTCTTATCGGAAGAATGTATCTGGCGCGGTTTATATGCTCATAGCTGCGCAATTATTTCAACTGGGGATATAGCTCAGTGGTAGAGCATTCGACTGCAGATCGAGAGGTCCCCGGTTCAAACCCGGGTGTCCCCTAACTACTGGATATTTTTTTTCTCCTACATTTTATACAAGCTATGTTTTTTTCTCCGTTTCCCTATGTTTTTCAGATCAAACCGAGTTGCGAAAACAATCGGAGATCCAGCGGTTTCGAGGAGACGCGCCGAACCGATTCTGTCATTGTTTGGATCGCGAAAACCTCGTACAAACAAAAATTCCACATCGCCGTCCTGCGAACGAATTACGAAGCTCGCGCCAAAGTCTACCAAGCGGCTCATCCTCGAGTAAGTATACTTATCGTTACATGCCCTATAGGAAAACAAGAGCGATATTTTAAAATGAAATTGTTTCTTGCCGCACGGAGTTATGCGACAGCGCTCCTATGATAAATTCAATAAAAATAAGCATTCAAGGATTATAAGAGAAGAGTGAGATTGGACGTGGGACGCGAGTACGCGGGTATTTCGATACACCGCGTTATCTAGTTTCTATATTCAATGTCCCCGACGAGAACACACGTACCATACGTACAATTACGAAACCGCAATTCTCAAACACCCACTTGCGATCGAGCTATCTCGCACACCTATTTGCCCGGAGTATATAACGTCCATATTTTTATGGTACATACGTGTGGTAATAATCCGATCGTCGGTATATACATATATGGGTATACTCTAGTTGGAGTCAAGCCCGCGCGGGGGGCGTTAAACGCAGTCAAGAATCGGCGCGCGCCGCAGCCGCCATACTTTTGTTTCCTTCAGCGCTTTACCATCTTCTTAGCATCACGATAATCGGTGTTAAAAACAGTATCGCGATCGAATCGTCCCTAATAACAATATTCCTCGATTACACCTCGTTACAACGACGATGTATCGATCGGGCCACAATTTTTCGCGCGTATAACGCACGTACGTAACTCGAGCATCGTCGATACGCTCGTCGTGGATATAAATATGTAGGTAGCGAAACTATAATATGGATATGGAGCACGCCGAGTGTGCTCGCTTTAACAGTACGAGTGGCACAGTGCCACGGCATGTGGCGTGTGTGACATACCGTTATTCACCATCGGCAGAGAACAGGCACGTATGGAGTATGCGCACGGGCGGGACTCGCGAGTAGCTCGCGCCTCGATGAGAACTTTGCGAATCATGCATCAGAGATACTTATATAATAGGTACATAACGGCGGCAGTTCCACCAGGAACTGCGCTGCTACTGCTGCTGGCTACGCCTGTATGGCGATACGCCGAGCGTCTGGCTGGTCTGGCTGCGTTGAATCTCTTTCTCGCGGGACCGTGGGTTACGTGCCCCGGATAATCGGCGAAGCGCGAGGCGATACTTGACCATGCAGCGCCACGGACATATAAGTAAGCTCTCGATTCGTCGCGAGATTCCGTGCCCTCCCGAGCCTTCTTCTTCCGTGCCTCGTTATAGACCCACGGAGTATATGTAACGAGTGATCGATATGCATGATCCACGAATGGGGCACGGTGAGAGACGGCGGAGACGCTAGGGCCCGCGTATCGTCCCGTCGATCAACGATTGCGTGCAAAAAAGGAAAAGGAAAGAAACGACTCCTACCGCGTATATGAACGAATACGATAATGGTAGTTGTAGCTCCGCTCGTACTGATATATAACTTTTTTGTTTGTTTCCCATTAGTTTCATTGCGATACGAAAAGTTACGCGCGTCCCCGCTCTTATTTTCTCTATTCTTTCGACACCTCGGTTATCGTCGATTCGCCCACGGAGACTCGGGTCTCGCGCATGTCTTTGTTGTACGTGTAGAAAAATATGGACTGGGGTTTGGGGAAGATCGAAAAGGCCAACGAGAGTCCTTGAAGCTAAAGCATCGATTCTCCTCTTTATTCCTCCTCTACTATATATATAATTAACTACATGCCGGTCGTACGGGAGATTGCGAGCATACGGTAGACGGTCTCGCTTCGACGGAACAGTGAATGAGAGAGAAAGAATCATACGAGACGCGCGGAACAAGGAAAGACACGTTACAGATTCTGCGTGTCGACGGTGGTTACGGCAGTGGTCGCGACTGCTGCGAGTTACTTCGCATGTTCGTTTTTTCTTCCTCCAACGGTTTTTTTAACGCGCGCTTGCCTCGGTCTCGATACCGGCGGACTGTCGGAGAGAGAATTTGTGGCTGGGTAACATCCGCGATCACGTGACGCATACCCGTCAAGATTGGTTCAGACTTTACGGTATGGAGCGTCGCGTAACGGCACGTACCGGCACTGATAGGCTACCGTCACGGACCGGCAAAATATTCGCGAGAGCGCCCGGCCGGAGGCGTTCATGCTCAAATCCATGGTTCAAAATTTGACCGTACCGGTGGCGGTACGCGCTGTTGTCGTTACGTGACGCTCCGTGACGTATAGTCTGAAGTAACCTTTTATTACTCTCGGTATAAGTGTATTATACGCCAATCGGCGATAATACGCCGATTGGCGTATTATCGCCGATCGCTCGTGCATCGTATGCACAAATGTGCCCGATACATATATTTACAATGCTCGATCGTCGAATCCACTCGCCCTATCCCCGTTCCTAATATTTTCTCGTCCCGAGTTTCGTACTTACAGTATTACTCGTTTGTTTGTGTCTCGTCGTGGCCACTTCTTATTCCGTTCGGCCACGAACAAGTTCAACAACCAAGTGGATGACGCAGTTGGTGGGGCGCATCGCGTTCGAGTACCCAGAGAGCCCCCCTCTCCTATCCACCTTTCGAGTCTCGCACTCTCCGTCCATCTCTGTCGCGCCAACCTCTGCGCGTTTCGACATTGTACTTTTCAGTCCTCGATGCATCGTCGATCGGTGTGTGCTGCGCGACAGCGGCCGACAGTTTTCTGGTCGAGCGAGTGTCCTTCCATGCGCCTAGGAGATTAATTAATAATATATATAAATATTCATACTCATACATATATAAATATATATGTATGTGTAAATATATATATATATATATTATTGTATCTCGTGCTCTTCATAGAACAAGGCAATTTCGGCACTACGCGCTGTGGCACAGAAAGGGAAAGAACGATCTTGGCTTGTGTCGTCGAAGGTTAGAGAGAGAGGGGACGAAACATTCGAGAAACTTTTGGTCTCTCGACATCGCACTCCATTCGAGGAATCGGCGGATACCCATGGGCCGCGACCGCGCTTCTTCCTTCTTTTTCACTGCCTTGGCAACGTTCGATTCAAGGGGCACAGTACCCCACATATCTATACTTGTTGGGGAGTGTACACATTAGAGTATGTCAACTCTCGTGCGCCTAAGGAGTAATTATCGCGTTCTCTCTCATTATTTCTCTCTCTCTCTCTCTCCCTTGCACTCTCTTCCCCTCTCTTCTTCTCTCTTTCCCTCTCTCCCTTTCTCTCGCTCTCTATCTCTCTCTCTCTCTCTTTCTCAATGTCTCTTTCTTCGAGGCGCGAGAGTTCTCGGTGCAAAAGAGTCGTGAGCGCAGAGTCTGTTCGTTTCAAGATTGTTGAATAGCTCGTACACGAGTGATGCTGTTGCCACAGCTGTGTGCCGTATAGATACAACGGAATCGTGAATGTGTGGGAGTGTGCGTGTGTGTTTGTGTGCGCGCGCATGTACGCGTGTGCGTGCGCACAGCCCCACCGCCACCAGCAACAGGAGCAACAAGTGGGACCCAAGATGATGACGCCAGCTTGATCGTGTGTCAACCTTACCGTTTTTATCATTCGTACGTAGCACCGTATCGACGAAGGCCCGGCTTGAGAATATCGATGTATTCGATATTTCATAAATCGCGTTACTTTCTTATTGATCACTCGACGAAATCGCGACATATATTGTCCACGATAAAGAAAAAGTGTGCGGCAGCTGTTGGCTATGTAAACGCTTCCCACGGAATAAGGGTCATTTATTAATAATGATAATAAACCCATAACGAGTGTGTGAGACACGATGTGATTTTATTTGTGACGGGCGGGGTGACCGAGTAGCAAGCGACGTAATTGTCGTCGTCGTCGTCGTCGTCGTCGTTGTCGTTGTCGTCGTCATCGTCGTCAATCGTCACGAGTTATCGCTCTAGCGGTCGGAGGCCTGTATAAACACTCGTTCACGCAGTCAACGGCCCATTGTCAACGTGTGTTTCTCTCGGTACATTTATTCGAGCGCGAATTTAATGCGCGATTTCCTAGTGTCTTTATAATTTCATATTTGTTTCTATTCGAGTGTCGTATCGCACGTGCACCTTTTCATAAAGACGATCGCATGCTATATGTGAATATATACATATATATACATATATGTATTTTTCTATGCACATATATATATATATATGAAAACGAACCGTTCAGATCCGCATACATCGCGTTATCTCTACCGTTGAGTCTTGTACGAGAGCTTAAACGTTTTTGCGACGGTCACGGACACGTTTCGAACGATAAGAAACTTACACCATGGTATATCGAGCAATACCATAACATAAGGAATAAAGTTTCATTAGGAAAACAAAAAAAAACCGACGAGCAAGAATATTCGTCTCGAATATCCCTTCGTGTAATTGACGGTCGTGGCAATAATGACGAGTACGTTCGTTTCATCATTATTATTGACCGTGTTATAACAGTTCAGCAAAAATAAGTGCGGAGAAAGTGTTGGATACGTTGATAAACGAAAAAAAACAAAAAAAAACAAAGAGTGTTGGCAGTGTGATGAACGAAATAGAGAATGTGATTAAGATGCGCGTTAGTCCGTTACACGTATCGAGAATCGCGAATGATAATACATCGTAGGATCGTACAGGGAATGTTGATGAATTTGGAAACAGGGTATAGTCTAGAGTGACGACGAGTGTGACCATGATGAAGTTCAAGTCGCTATTTCGCAGAGGACAGCAAAGCCATCCGACTTCGCAACAGCAACAATTGCAACAGGTGCCCTTGCGCCAAGGTAATTCATCGTCGTACGCATCAACGATAGAGGTCAAACCCGACAATAGTGTGCAACAACAACAGCAACAGCAGCAGCAGCAAGATTCGGCCGAAAGCTGGACAACCGGCGGAAAAGATACATTGAGGAACAGTGCGGCAAAACCACCGAGCAAACTTTCGGCCAAGAGTTCGTCCAGGATGCAGGAGCTCGAACGAGAATTGGAACTTTTGCGAAAAGAACGTGCCAGATTGGAAGCTCGTCTACGAGAAAGTACCGTTGACTCAAAGAGACTTAACGAATTGCGCGCGGAACTTGATACTCTCAAGGTATTTACAGCAACATCTCGTATAGCATGTATAAGAAAAAAAAAAATAATAATAATAATAATAACAACACTAAAATGAACCATTATCGCTAGAAACTTATAATCGTACGGGGTATGGTGTACACGTCGTTTTATTAGTATTGCATAGTCTACATAGGTAGCGAAGCGAGAGACCGAGAAGCACCGATGCATGAACCTCCGAGTCGCGTTGAAAACTTGTGTGTGTTAGCCTGCAGGCGGCGCCGGATCGAAGGGGGCAACGGGGAATTATGTTTACCGCGGCTCTAGTATATTGTTTGAGGTGGCTGAGGTCGTGCGAGCGCGAGTCGCGACATGAACGAATTTTACAACTCGTTCTCCTCGATTAAAGAAACATCAACGACTATTTGCTCGCTAATAATCATCGAATCGTTTCTCCCGATCTTGATATCCGTGCGAAAACATTTCGAATGGTGAATATTCGTCGCAACTCTTCACAAATGCTCGAACATAACCTTAAATTCGTGACAGCTCGCTTGCGTCTCTTTCTTCCTCCTAGAGGAGGTTGTTTTCTTTTCTCTCGTTCGATCATCTTATTTTATCGGAGTGCTTAAGATATTCCAAACAATTAGAAAATCTATAGAACAGATGCATGGACGTACGCGTGTGTTAGTGCGTACGCGCGCGCCCGCATGTGTGTGTATGTGCGTGTGTATGTGTATCGTACAGTATACGTACATGTGTACGTCTAGGTTCGGAACTTTATGGTATTTGAAATTTTTTTTAAAGAATTCGTATAAACCGTAAACTTTTTACCTTGAGATGATACTTTGAGCTAAAGAAATTAGACTCTAGTCGCAGATACATTGATCGATATTAGATTTGACCAAGGTCGATGGAGACAACGTTTTAATACCATTGAAACTCGAACTAACCTCAAACACGACAAAGTTTCCTCGATCAGGAAGCCCCGCAATTATCAAAGTCACACTCGTACAAGCTCGATTATGTATCGGAGGGGATAAAAATTGTGTCGATTATGTCCGCAGGAGAAACATAGCATAGAAATCGAGCATCTATCCGAGGACAATGAAGCTTTGCGAGCGCGTCTCAGAGACGTTGCCCACTCGCCCCTATCGGACACCGAGAAGCAACAACTTTTGTTAGACGTAACGAGATTACACAATTCTGCGCCGGCGTCGATAGCTATAACACTGGAGGATGGAAATGTCGCGGGATCGAACACCGGCGTGGCTCAACAGCAAGCTTGTTCCACTCCCGATTGGGACAAACGTTCTTCCAGCTCGGAAATTTCCGTCGCTTGTCTCCAAGATAGAATTTTGCAGATGGAAGAAACGCATTATTCTACCAACGAAGAGCTTCAAGCAACGATCCAAGAATTGAGCGACTTGCAGGTGAGGAAAATTCGTAAACTTGGATCTTTCG
Organism: Netelia inedita; assembly: GCA_964017225.1. Classification (NCBI taxonomy): domain Eukaryota; kingdom Metazoa; phylum Arthropoda; class Insecta; order Hymenoptera; family Ichneumonidae; genus Netelia; species Netelia inedita. Next base: position 38,810,724 of record OZ024923.1, read on the forward strand.
ATTAAATCATGCGCAACGTCCCATTAACCGTACGAACGATAATTCATACAGGCTCAATTGACGGAGCTTCAAGCCGACAATGAGAGACTAACCGAAGAGAAAGGAGTGCTTCTCGAGTCATTGTGCAGGCAAACAGAAAAACTGGAGGATTCCCGTTCAAAAGTGGACACCCTACAGGGACTTTTATTGAGGGAGGAGCAGGATTCGCCCAAAGGATACAATACAGAGAGAGAGCAGAAGCTCGTCGATCTGCTCAAAGTATATTAATTCACGTACGCAAATAAAGTAGCGATAATTACGAATTCCCTGTGTAAATCGTTTTATTTTCAGAGTGCTCAAGAGGAAAGAGAATCCTTGCTGCGAAAGCAGGACGAACTCACGGCGGAGCTCAAGTGTTTGCGATCTTCGGCCGAGACGAGCTCCAGCGAAACGCTTCGGCTTGCGCAGCGCGTACAGATTCTCGAGTCGACGGTCGATGCGTCGAATATCGAGAGGAAACAGCTGGAGCTCGAGCTCGCCGAGGCGAAACAGGAAGGTGCGAATCGCACTATCGAGATAAGCCGACTGGCGACTTTACTGGACAATGCCCGAGCCAAGATCGAAGAACTCGAACAATCGAGACAATTGGAGAGCAAGAGCGAAGCCGACGAGTTGTTACACGCGGCTAGACGCGAGAAAGATGTTCTCGAGACTCGAGCCGCCGCGCTCGAGGAACAATTGGCTCGATCCCATTGCGATCACGATCGTTTGCGCGATCAATACTCTCAGCTTCAAGAAGAATACAAGGTACGTTAAAAGTTTTCTTCTCTTTTACATTTTCTCTTTGACTCGTATACATTTTATATTCGTTCCAACTATTTGCGCCTAATCCACTCAACAGGTGGCGCGAAACAATGCCAAATCGGCGATCGATGACTTGGAGTACAGATTCAATCGGATGAAGGAGGAACGAATATCCGTCAATGCGGAGCTGCAACTCGTACGCGACTCCCTGGCGGAGTTACAGGCCCAGTGTCAACGACACTTGGAGGATAAACGCGAGCTCAAAGCTGCTCTCAGCGATTCTCAACGAAGAGAACGCGACGGTCAGTCGCAGAGATACGAGCTCGAGAAAGCTCTCGAGGAAGAACGAAAATTACGACGCGAAGAGAGCGCCGAATGGCAACAATTTCAGGGGGATCTCCTTATGACCGTTCGCGTCGCGAATGACTTCAAGACCGAGGCACAAAGCGAACTCGAGCGCGTTGTTATGGAGAACAAGGCGCAGAGAGATAGGCTTCGATCCCTCGAGGCTCAACTCGATAAGCTCAACAAGGGTATGTCGATCTATTTTTCCTTCTTTATACGCCACACCCTTCCGACATTGTAAGCTCGATCATTTTATTCTCGACTCGATTTCTACATTTTTCATATTCAATATTCTTATACGCATGCATGAGCATGAACACACCTGGCATTATCGAGTAATTCACGACTCGTTTCTTTGACTTGGTTTACGCGTTAGGCGACGATAATCGCATGCCCGATATCCCTAACGAATCCGATCGAAAGTCGTCGAGTATCATACTAAAACGAGGTCGTACCATCAGAAAAAGAAGCGAGCCTGAACGGATACCACTGATCAGGCATAAGAAGTCGAATTCCTTACCGGACTGCACGGACAAGAAATCTCCCGCGTCGTATCGCGCGATCGAGGTCGGTGAACGATTGTTGACCGGTACGGAAGTCGAGTTTTGTCCGAATGACGCGAATATTCTCGACTTTGAGTGTCGCACAGACGCTCTGTATGGAAATCTGACAAACAGCGTCAAAGATTACGGAAAGACGAGTGCCATACCGACCGCGGTAACAGCGACTTCCGGTCGTCGCAAAGAGCGTAATTCGAGGAACTCGATGCTCAACAGTATCAAAGCCATTCAGAGCTCCGATGAAAACAGTTACAGCATTAATATATCGAACAGTAGATTCTTCGTACCGAAGAATTACGTCTATTCCGATGTTCCTCGTTCTATGGACGACTTGAGGTTCCAGGTTGATCCAGAAATGGGAAAATTGCTTCACGAGAGTATGGAAAAGAGAGTAGGATTGAATTTTAATGGATCGCTACCAGATTTAGCCGGAGATAAGAATGCCTGTCCCGCTTTATGTAACGTAAGTGAAAAATTGAACGACGATGAGGTGGATCTTTCCCTGGGATCGAAGAACTCGTCGTCCGCGAGAAGCGGCGCTCGGCCAAATTCCCTCGATTCCGACAAATTTGCGTCTCCAGGCAGCAAACGAATATTTTACAAAAATGAAGAGCCAAAACGGAGTAACGATTCATCGATGAATCTTGAAACGATCCATCGTCGAAGAGTCTCCGATTCGTGCATCAAGAATAATGAAACTGTTAATTATCTCGATAAACCTCGAGTCGGTAATGATAATTATGATTCTACTGGGAGACTCGAGCTGGTTGTCGCGAAGCCTATACTCATCGACGATTCCAAGAACGAAGATAATTTCGTCATCGGCACTACGTTGCACAATCCCAATCCAACTTTGATAATGGAACCAATGATTTACGTACCGAACGAATCTCGCGATAAACATCAAGACTCGAGAAGCAAAAGAGACGACGAGTCTTCTTATCAAGTCGAAGTCGTTGACGAGGCTAATGAGAAACGTATGAGGCTAAATGACGATACGACGACGAAAGCCGTGCCCGGGCTTTTGAAAAGCGCATCGATCGGCAGCCGTGCGTCTTGGTTGAAAGCAAAGTTCGAACCGATATTCGAAGATATTGAACTTAGAGGTGGAGGAATCGCTGATGATGTGTCGGCGGGAATGACGAGCACTCGTAAGTCGGCACAGTAGTGCTATAAATACCTCCAATGTTTGTTATCCGAATCTCAAATTTGTAATTCTCAAATTGGGACCTGAAGAAATGTCGCCATATCCAAGCTTATCCTCTCTCCCCTAGGTGTGCGTGCGTGCATCACACTCTGCTATTTTTATTCCGTGTACACGCTTACTGTTCGTACCTTCGTCGCTGCACAAACGATTCAATCGAGAGAAATCGTTTTTTTTCGTTATTACTTTGGAAACGCACGAAAGAAAATGTGCAGCTTCTTTGTATACACGTGTGAGCACGCCTGTGTATCGATGTGTGAGCGCGCGAGCGCGCGTTTGCTTTGAGCTTTTGATTTCCACGAAGTTATTACTCGGCGTTTGATTTTTTTTCCTCGTAAAGTCGCAAAGTTCTGAGAACAAGATGGTTCGATTTTCTTTTTCTAGCCAATCAAAAGAGCATCCCACCACCCGTACCTAGACCATCGAGCACACCAACGGAAACGCAACAGAGCGTCCTTACGAGCGTACAGCAGGAAATGGCCGCGAGACGAAAAGCCAATATATCGCGACAAGACTCGAGGCTCTCTGTCAAATGTCTTATCGAGAGTATCGAGAACGCTACGAAACAGGCAAAGGCCGGTATGTGCGCAACCGACGGCGAGACCGACGAGACCGACGACACTAGACTCGGACGAGCGTACACGCTTCTCGATTCGGACGTTATTAATTCAGGCCTATGCGCAGGACCTGGAAGTCGCAGCAGTTCGACGTCATCCATCAATTCCATTGGAACCAACGACATATTAAAAGCGCCGCTTCGCGATCAACAACAGATCAACAATTTAATATGTACGGCCCATCAGACGAATAATAACAAGACTTTAACGGCTAATAACAGAAAGCCATTGTCAGGTAACTGTAAAGAAATATATTGCTCGGATTATAGATACTTTGCTTTAATAACGACGATGATAATAATATTAATGTTGTGTCTGGAACGAAGCAGAAAGCAAGTCGTCGGTACCGGTTGTTGGACTGAGCCCTGGCGAGCTCCTCGATTCTGCCGCTTTGAATGCAAAAGCGATAGATTTTGTTCGACGGAACAGCATTACCGATCTTTCCGAACGCAAAGATCCTCTCTACGGTCTCGTGAAGAACGGTGGTTCAAAGAGAAACGCTCTTCTCAAATGGTGTCAGAACAAAACCCTTGGTTATCGGAACATAGACATAACGAATTTCAGCAGCTCGTGGAACGATGGTCTCGCTCTTTGCGCCATACTACATTCCTATTTGCCGGATAAAGTTCCCTACGACTCGCTCACCCCTTCCGAAAAAAGACGTAATTTCTCGATCGCTTTCTCCGCTGCGGAGAGCGTCGGTATTGCGACAACGCTGGTCAGTGAAATTATATATATATATATATATATATATATATATTGCGTTATTAATAAACCAACAAATTTGACGAATTGATCAAATTTTTATAAAATAACGAGATTAATTTTGTTTAGAATATTGGAGACATGTGCCAACTGGAGAGACCCGATTGGCAACAGGTCATGACCTACGTGACCAGTATCTACAAACACTTTGAGACTTGAGAGGCTCGACGCTTTGTTGTTTGTCCGAAACAAGAGCATTGAAGAAGAAGATTGAGCGAGCGAGCAAGATGGCATCTAGTCAGTCCAACTCGAGAGGAGGCTAATGATACGAGGTTACGACGAGCGCATGATTCAACGATCCCAAATGTACATACATACAATAACGAGCCCGACTCTGAGACGACCGGGGCTCGATCGAAAGTTTGAGCGAAACGCCATAGACGGAATTGCTTTTTATCATGAGACTGAAAAGAAAGAAACAAACATGCCCATTAAACGCGCATTGTCTCACGTATATGTCTTATACATACGTGAAAGAAAGAAAGAAAGAAAGAAAAAACAAAAACAAAAACAAACAAAAAGTTTAAGAAATAGAGAGAAAACAAACAAATGACACTTGTATACTTGTGTGTGTGTGTTGCGAGCCTAACGAGTTCAAGTATTTGCGTTCCTCGTACTATGAGTATTTTTGTAACGTATTATTTTTCGATAAATTTTTTTGTAAAGTTGATGCAGCATACGCTATTTATAGGCTTAAGATTTTTCATTCAAGACTACCTAATTTATTATATTAGTCACGTAATATAGTTTACGCGACGAGAAACGACAACGCGTTTTTTTTTTTTTTTTTTTTTTTTTTTTTTTTTTTTTTTAATACGATCAATCGTATAAAATAATGAAATGCACTACTTTCACTCGTCGATTGACCCTAAGGAGTGCATAACCGGGACATGGTTGAGTTCTCTTGTGATATAGCGTAATATAGGGCCTGAAACAGAGATACGCGTTATTGCTCTTACTAGTACTAATCGAATATGTGTCGTATATACATACACGCATAGATCCATGTTTTATCATATTCTATTATACACTCTAGACAATATGCTGTCCGACGTTAAACAATAAATTTGCCTAATGCATATTAAATCAAATCAATATCTATCAACGCGTCATACGTTTATCTTCAACGGCCGATTAAACGGGATCTGCGATTCGTCCTCCTCCTCCCTCGCGTAATCGGGTCACGGCAAGGTCATACAAGAGGGAAAAATGATTAAACAATTTTACAAGTCATACAAAGAGTTTTAATGAGAATTAATTTATGATACATATACAATAAACGTGCGAGTCCCGCGACTCGGCAACTTTTACCTATTTACATAAATTATATAATTTTCAGAACGGAGGACAATCACGTTTCGTTAACGTCCATTTTGTCCTGATCCTTGTCACCGGTGTAATATTCATTCGCCGGTTCGACGATTTTGTCAGTGTCTTGGGGATTTTGCCTAGAGTCTGGATCGGGCTCGGGTCGTCGATCTTCTTCCGGCGGTAGAGCGTCGCACGGTACATTCTGCATCTGGACGCTCGGCGAATGTTGAACCATCTTTAAATTGTCATAAACGTGTCGCGTTATTGCCTCGAGGTATTGTTTACTATTGGCATTGTCCTGCCTGGTAACAACTTCCGGATGGAGCGTAAAATCCGGTGCGAAATATTCGAGATATTCGGTGTACGGTAGCTCGTTGCTTATTTGTTCATCGACTAGGAGAGAGGTTTCGTAGGTCCAACACCTAGCGACGTTTCTCAATGTGTAACCACCTCCTCCGACCGTTAACAGAGGTACGTTGAGGTCTCTGACGAATTTAACGCATTCTCCGTGTCCTTTCGTACTCAGGCTGAAACAACCGAGTCTATCGTTGGCCAATGAATCCGCTCCGCATTGCAGGACGATCGCGGTAGGTTGAAAAAAATCCATAACGTGAGAGATTATCGGCTTGAAGAGTTGAACGTAGCAAGTATCGTCGATTCCTTCCTTAAGGGGTACGTTGACCGAATAATATCTTCCGCTTTCCGCGCCGATCTCGTACATGTCTCCTGTGCCGGGAAAGAAATAATTGCCGTATTTGTGAAAAGATACAGTCATGACACGGTCCGTGAGATAAAACGCCTCCTGGACTCCGTCGCCGTGATGAACGTCGATATCGATATAGAGGACTCGCGCGTGATATTTCAAGAGTTCCAAAATTGCGATTACTATGTCGTTTATGTAACAAAAACCGGAAGCCTCGAACTTTTTGGCATGATGAAGTCCCCCGCTCCAATTGATCGCGATATCGCAACAGTTGTTGTTCAATTTTGTCGCGCCTTCCAAGGACGCGCCGGTGTACATCGAACAAAAGTCAAATAGACCCTCGAACACGGGACAATCGTCACCGACGTTAAAGTGACTGAGATATTTTGTGTAACCTTGAAGATTTTGTGGTGTGACGCGTTGCAAAAATTCTACGTATTCGTCGGAATGAAAACGGCACATGTCGTGTGTACTCGCTCTGTAAGGCCGATATATTTGCATTTTTTTGTGGAGTCCGTAATTCAGTACCAAACTATGAATGACGGAAAGTCTGTGAGGCTTCATCGGATGTCCCGGACCATAATGAAAATTACCCACATCTGGATTATAAAAGTACGAAACCTTCTTGTTGTAGCTCATTGTTAATTTGAGGTTTTTTATTCGAGTCTCGCTACGATCTCTCAATGTTTATCCGAACAAGGTGTTATTTCCCACCGCTGACTTTTGCCGGAAATTCATTGGTTGCACTCGTACTTGACACGTAGATACTTGCTTGATTTATCGTGCACGCATGATTATTTTGACGTTTGTATACAATCACAGTTGTTCGTACTGATCAAATTTTAAATAGACGCTCGCCGTTAATGTTAACTTCTCACCCTCTCAGTATTTCTTGTTCTCACCCTCGCTCATTCTCTCTCTCTTTCTCTCTTTCCCATTGGACAAAGAGAGGACAAGAATATCGATACAGAAGCGAGTTGAAAAGCTAAATTTGATCCGCTATGTTCACGGAGGTGCCGCGCGCCACCGTCCACAACAAAGCTCCGTGAACATAGCTAATCTACTTTATCCTTTACGAATTAAAGAAAAAGTAGTAGTAGTAGTAATAGAAATATAAACTCGTCTCTCAATTTCAGGTCAATTTTTTAATTCGATAATTCAAAGAAACTATCAAGCATCGAACATGAAATACATAAATTACCAAGGATCTTGCTCATAACTGTTTTTTGTAAGATGACTGCCAGCTCATCTAGCGGCCTCGGCGGAAAGTTCTTTGACCGAGCACCAGTAGCAATACCTCTCCGCCCTTCTCTTCACTGCTCATTCACTCGTGAGATGAAAAATTTAACCTAAAGATCGCGACAATCCGTTTTCTCATTTCTACATTCTATATGTATATACATATATGTATATATACACGACACACTTGTCGATGTTTCTTGATTCTCCGACTTGTCTACACTAGTATGCGGTATAGTCCATATACACAAACCGAACGCAATTAACATTGACAGCACTTGTGCAGTTTCTTCTCGTCACATTCGACATTCGACGACTAATATACATTAGATAGACCACATAAAAGTCAGTACAAGTATGTAACACAATGTCGTCGTAGCAGAAGGGCACATCAGCATCAACAGGGCGAGGCGACGTGATGTGCGTTTACTTTTATCACCATCGTTTTTTAAGTTCGGGTCATCGAGACTTTTTAGTACTGAAAAATCACATCTTGAAATGATTGATCCAACGTACGATCGAGGCGCGCTCCCGATTCGCGTTATATTATTAAGTACGAAACGAAGCATGGTGTTAGTAGAGGGCGTGCATTATTAGTGTTAGGAGCACTTGAGTCGATGACAAAAGAGATGAGCACGCGGATAGAGCTAGGCGGAGAGATTTACGCGGATCTGTCAGAGGATACAAATTTTACGGTTATCGGTGTCATTCAATCGTTGGTTCTCGCGCGTGCGGAGTGACAAGCGGAAGCAAATTTTTTCGTTTCTACTCCGGCCCCCTTTTAGTGTTCGCGCCGTCTTGTGTGCTTAATTTTCTATTATTTCACCTCGCGGGCGATACCCAAAAGACAACCAACTGCACAATGGTATTCTACTGCTGTTACTCGCATTGAATTGTGTGTAGGACATATATTCGTATATTAAAGTCACACGCATCCATGTATGTACGTATAGTAGTGAACGAGAGGTGGTGGCTCAAGAGTCAATAAGATGCAACGACATGACTCTAGCTGGTTGTTTCGAAACTCTGCTGGCGAGAATGAGCATAATGAGCGTGCGAGCATCACTAGGTCTAACAGCGAACGAGCTATACTCTATTTGCCGAGTTCCACTCCATCCGTATTAATATTGGTACTGCCCCAAATTGGTGCCTACGAGTCATCGGTCAGTCAATGAGTGTGTGTCGAGTGTCGCTCGGATACCAGTGATTGTCGTAGCAGTGATCGTTCCGAAGAAAGATGGCCGACGGCGATTGTTTGGCGGCGGAGCTGCTGCTGCTGCTGCTGCTGTTGCCATTTCTCGAGACCGAGTTGATCGTTGCCGTCGTCGCCGTCGTCGCCGTCGCCGCCGTCGTCGTCGCCGACGTCGCTCGGTTCTTCCGATTGTCACAGTGTATCGGTCTCAACTACTATTAGAATCAGAGACATCGAGTCGCGGTAGTGTCAATTTGTTTGAGAGAATCATCGTCTGGCGGGACCCGGTGAGTGTGACGTTTCGTACTTGTTTCCATTTTTCACTTGAATCGACGATTTCAAGCTGACAGGTTATTCTTGCTCATCTCTCTTTGTCCCCACTTATTTTTCCGTTTCATCAGCCGTTTTCTCGGACTTCACACACACACAGACACACAATAGATACCGGCCGTGTTAATTTACATACTATATACTTATTTCTCTTTCATGTATATTTCATAGCTCTCTGTCCCCAGTCGTCTTGCTCGCTCTACTTGCCGTAATTCACTCAAACCTATTAGTTATATTTTGTATATAAAGATACGAAACGATCGTAGCTATTGTTCCTACCGCTGACAAATGTTCCAAGTATATTCGTCATCTGGGTGAGATTTAGTGTCATCATCGTCCTCGTTGCCGTCATCGTGCACATCGTCGTCGTCGTCGGTTAGGCGGCACATATATTCATATACATATTTATAAGAATTCGTATTCGTTCGAGGGATACAAAAGTGTCCGAATTAACAAAGTATGTCGCACATACGAATGTTGGTTCGCGAGTGTCTTGCACGAAGACATTATTAAATTGAATAATGTTTCATGAAATATTGAAATTTTAGCAAGATGGAATGGGTGGAGATAATCGAACCAAGAACCAAGGAGCACATGTATGCAAATTTGACCACCGGAGAATGCGTGTGGGATCCACCAGCTGGTGTACCCGTGTATGTATCTCGAGAAGACATGGAATCGTCGATATCGCATGAATATAAAATATTACTTCGTACCTTAGATTCAACATATATGTAAAATATTTTGGAATATTTTTAGTAAAAAAACTGACAACAATCAATGGTGGGAATTATTCGATCACAACACATCTCGCTTCTATTATTACAATGCAACGTCGCAAAAAACGGTATGGCATCGGCCTACCGATTGCGATATTATACCACTGGCAAAGCTACAGGTAAACAATTTAAACATCGATTTAAATGACTCTGGCATATGCGAGGAATTCTTTAAAACTCGTGACTCGCAGACGCTGAAACAAAATACGGAACCTGCCGGTGGGACGGGTGGTTCGGGCGGAGATGATGTTCAAAGGTTCGGAGAATATCGAAAAAAGGAATCAGTTTCTACGCAAACGCAAACCTGTTCGATCGTACGAGCTGCGGCGGCCGCAGCCGCCGCCGCAGCTTCTGCTTCGCGTTTCAATCACCAAGAGAACCCAAACTCGGCCGCTACGACTCTGGTAAATACAATACCTTCGAAACATATTTATACTCGTTATACGTGTATATATAGTTGATATTGTTCTACATTTAGCAAGTCAGGGCAGCAGGTGGTAAAGTATGCAAATCTCGCGTTTCTTCTGGAATTGGCGTTGGCACGGAGGATAATAAAACAACTTCGCCACCCTCGCCGTCTCCTTCACCGTCGAGCAGGCGGCAACATCATCACCATCATCATCATCATCATCACCATCAGCACAACAATAGTAACAGCGGTAGCGTTAGTAGTAGGCATCAGCGATATCAGGAGCAGCCACCATCGTCGCGGAAACAGCAAAATAATTCCCAAGATTCAGGTCGTTCGAGCGACAGTTCGATATCACACAGTCGTACTTCTCTCGAGTCAGCGGCCGCTGCTTACAGGCTACTGGACTCGCCACATCGTTATCAGCATCGTTCGAGCGGTATAATAGGCGGTCAGCAACAAATCGCGACAGGAGGAGCATTGCCCGCACCGCCACCGCCTCCGACAAACTCGAACAGAGGCGGCGTGGCAAGCAGTCACAATAAGAGCGGTACTCTGGAAAATTCGACGAGAAGCACATTGAAAATTGGAGAATCGACAGGGCCACCGTTGGGTCTGTCATTATCAACGAGTACTCCGCTTTTCAAGAAGAAAAATTATGTCGAGCATCAAAGCGCTGGAGGACCGATTGGCCATCGAGAAAGTAGGTCACAAGCTAGTTCGGATCATCACGATAGAGGGAAAAATGGTCCGTCTTAATTTCGTCTTTTTCATCGTTATCGAATGATTTTTTTTTCTTGTTTATTCTTGTATGTATCACGTGATTGTTACATTCGTAGGTCGGGAAAGTAGTAGCCGCGGATCGTATGGACCAGAGCCGAGTACTTCGCCGTATCGAGAGTCATCGATGGAATCTCGAGCTTTCCGACAAGAGATGCCTCCCTATCGGCCACCCGAAGTACAGCAGCAGCAGCAGCAGCATCATCAATCGGCTCATAGTGGCAAATTAACTCAAAACATCGACAAATATGGATTCCTCGCCGAGAGTAGTAATCGTCATCATAAAGATCGAGAACTATTTCAGCACAGAGATCGAGTCAATAGTATGGACAAGGGTGGCACATCGTCATTGGGATTATACTCGAGTTCGATTCACGGTAAAAACTTGAATAAGATCGAAGTTTCGAGTAACGTTACCGTCCCTACGGTTCACGGTGGAATCGGCAGCATCGGCAGACGACAGCATGGCTGTTCAACGTCACTCTCCGAAGCGAATGTGCGAGAAATGTACGGTGTTATGCCGACAGAGAGAAGCGAACCAAACAAGGGTAGTTTAGCACGAGAAAGGTTACCAGCCGGCAGTGGCCCGATGCTCTCAAATGTAACGAGGCAAAAGAGTATTGGGGTGTCGGAACGCAATCGCGACAGGGATCGTGCGACAGTGCTCTCCAGAGAAGTCGATACCGCGAGAACCGCCAGTACTATGAACAACGCCCTCGACGGTAAACAACGCTCGTCGATACAAAAAAATCGTTTGATATCGGATCGCGTACTTACATTTTATTCTTACTTTCGCAGCAACCTCACAACCGTTGGCCCGAAGTTATAGTTTTATTCAACAGCAGCAGCAGCAGCAGCAGCAACAGCAACAGCAACAACATCTTCATCATCATCATCATCATCATCATCATCAACATCAGCAATCGAAAAGACGCAACAGAGACGACGACTCGATGCACGAGCGTTATTTGATAGGTCAAAGCCACGATCCTTCGAGGCTTCATCGTCTTGCTGGCGGTAGTAGCAATAGTAGTAGCAGTTCTACCAGTAACAGCAGCGACAGTAGCAATAACAGTAGCTGCAACAGTGCCATACCGGATGATACGAGAGGAGAACACGGAGAGAGCGAGGATAACGGAAAAAAGAAACGTGCTAATGGAAATCCGAGTCCACCTCCCTCTCCTTATTACGGCAATTTGTTGGTCGATGCCGATCACTTACTACCCCTTCAGCACTATATACTTCAGCAAGCCAAACTTTCGGGTTCGTATAATTTTAAAAATATTCAACTTGTATTTTTTCCCCCTTTTCTTTCTCACTCTCTCTCTCTCTCTCGCTTGGTCACGGCGATAAATTGATCAGAAAATTTTCGTTAATTAGGTTGTTACAAGTTCGGAGATCCTCTCTTTGGCGTGGAAGAGGGTGATGATTCGTTGGACGAGGAAAGCGGTGGTAGAAGTGGCAACGTGGATGTCAACAGTAGTGGCAATGCTGGACGAGGAAATAACGGCGGTGGATTTGGTTGTCGTACAATCGGTGGTAGCATTGTATCACGTCCGGACGATGATTCGGACGATCAGTTTGCCGATGACGAAGCGGCGAGCAATCAAGGCGATTCCTCGAGTCAGGAATATCTCGAAGATCATTATGCAGGTTAATGATAATAACGAGACTAATAATATTATGTTTGCTAAATGCAGATATTCATTATTATCATGATGCGGTAAATATCGGATTTTATCGCTAGCAGATCTTGGTAACTACGATACGGCGGGTTTGGCTACCTATTACAATACCGCCGAGACACTTGCGAGACCACAAACGTCGACGTGCGTTCAATCGTTGGGTTCCGTATCACCGACCCATCTTCCGACAACAATAGCCGCAACGACGACAACGTCGACAGCGCCGACTGTGCTAACAACAACGGCGACAATGATGACGACAGTATCCATGACAACAACGACGATGGCGGCAACAGGCTCGACAGGACCGTGGACAGGGGGAATTTTTGGTGCTTCTGCTTCTGTCTCGCACGGAGGAGAATCAAGAGTCAATGACGGTTGTTCGAGTTTTACAAGTCCGAGACCAATATCCCTGCCTCCATCGAGCGCATTTACCAGTCTAGTCATGGGTAAGGGTATCGATGGAAATGACGCTGGAAGCGGAGGTGGCGATATCGAAAAATATGCACAGGACAATCTCAATTTAAATTGCGGCAGACCCAAAGGTTTGAGATTGTTGTTTAGAAAGAAGTTTAGCGTACGAGATATACTCAGCTGGTCGAAAGATCCAATACCTCAACCCATGCTCGTCGTCGTGGACGGTGAAAAATTATTGAAGAGGGAGGCCTGCAATCTCTTTCGATTGGTCCAAGTTTATATGGGAGATCGCAAGGCGAACGTCGGCATGACGTTGGACGGTGTCGCGACCGATATCGTAAACACGGCGTTCTCTAAGCCTCCACTACGGGACGAGCTGTACGTGCAGATCTGCCGGCAAACGACTGAGAATCCCCGTAAAGAGAGTCTACGCAGAGGCTGGGAATTAATGGCGATCTCATTGGCATTCGTACCCCCGAGTGCGGTATTCGAGCCTTATCTCGAGGGTTACATGAATCGACATCGGGATCCAAATTTTCAGTTTCCCGAAGTCGCCAAGTGGCCGATTCACGTCCAAGTCAGCCATTACGCGACCGTTGCCTGTAAACGACTGCAGCGAATAGGTGCTCATGGCAAACGACAATCTCGGAAAGCGACTATCGAGGACATTGATCAGGCGAGGGTAAACTTTCATGTTTATTGTTATTATTATCATTATTGTTATTAATATAGTGATGAAGAAGGCGTAAATGGTACATGGCTGGTTTCTCGATGCAGATTCAAATATTTCGTGCTTCGATGTTTGGTGCAACGCTCTCCGAAGTAATGGCACTACAACGCGATCGTTTTCCCGAACGAGAATTGCCGTGGGTTCAAACTACCCTAACGCGACAGGTTCTTGTACGAGGGGGTACGCTTACCGAGGGTATCTTTCGAGTGTCGGCCGACGCGGACGAAGTAACCGCTCTCAAGTCGTGCCTCGATCGATTCGAGGACGGTGGAAATTTAGCTGCTTCTCAGGATGCTCACGCTCCCGCTTCTCTTTTGAAATTGTGGGTTCGCGAGTTGTACGAGCCTCTTATACCCGATTCATTCTACACCGAATGCGTCACGATGCGTCAGGACGATGGAGAAGCTTCCGCGAGTGGTGTCGCCGCTCTCGTCGATAGACTTCCCGATCTTAATCGACGGGTTTTGTCTCATCTCGTACGATTTCTGCAGGTACGACGAACATTAATTGCTCGATATTGTAAAATTTCTTCTCTTCTTTTCTTCTTCATTCATTCCGTATACTATATTCTGGCAGATCTTTGCACGGCCGGAAGTCGTAGCTCGTACGAAAATGGACGCAAACAACCTTGCCATGGTCATGGCACCGAATATATTGCGATGTACCTCGCAGGATCCTCGTGTCATTTTAGAAAATGCTCGAAAGGAAATGGCTTTTGTTCGGACTCTCATAGAGTCATTGGACACTGCTTGGATCGACGATCTTCAATGACATTATTCGAGGGAATTGTATAGTTATACTTAGGCTATTATTTGCCCGCCGCTGCTCTACTATGCCAAATTGACACACGACAAATCAACGACCTTCTCCTGTATATTACTTATTATTATGATTATTATTATCAAGAAAGTTCATCTTATTGCATTATAGGAGGCGAAGCTGATGACAAAAGAATACAAAAAAAAACAAAAAATATTGCTTTTTGCTACGCGACTAGTCGGATATCTTCCGATATTCTGTATTTTGGCAATAATTTCCATAGTACTGTTACGTGTATAATCTAAATAGTGTGCTAAATACGCTACATTGCAATTCTTTATCCTTTCCTCGCTTATAATTCACCAATATGTATATTTATAATTTATGAACACACATATATATATAGAAGATAAGAACAAATTCGACGACGTCGCCATCGTCGTCATCATCCTCGCATATGCTGAAAATTACTAGATACATCCTGTACATCGCTATAATATGGTATATAGTTTATCGAATCTTTCGTTAACGCATCATTTGAGGCAGAGATGGCTTTTTCGTTCGATCATTGTTACATATATTTATATTATATGCAGAGCGTGTGAGCGACTTCGGCAATATCCTATTGCCGTCGTCTGTATAGCACTGCAGGGTTTTATCAAGCTCATTGTCTTTGATTGTTTCTTATTTTATTTTATATTTCTTTCTGTATAATACCATACGAGATGAACAAAGTGTACAAGCGACTTTAGTTATTGTACGTAATGATGAATCTGTATCATCGTTTCATACAAACGAAATCCACACATGGAATCATGTTTACAGAAAGTAAATTACGCCGACGGAACTTATGTGTGGAGACCTATGTAAACTCGACTCCAAGAACGCGCTAGGTCAATGCCCAATGCCATTTATTCAAGAACTATTCTATAGTTTCGCGGCTACGGTTTATGTTCTCCTTTTGCTTAAAGCGTCCATATCATCAGATTTCCATGGTAGAACAAGATATTGTCAAAATTGCTACCAGGACTTCGTTTGGACTTCACCGAGTATCTGGTCGTGGTTTTTAGATCGCAAAAAACTTCCTAAACTTTCCAACGTTTTGTGAACAACGTGTTCAGAGGCCTTAGTGTACATTCATGATATATTAATCACATAAACCTCATGCAACGAACATTAGGAACACGTCGGAACTGTGTTTCGACGTTTACGTAAATACAGACTAACGGTGCAATGCAAATGCATGTTCAGCCAAGCAGAAATCCAATACCTAGGATTGACCATCAATCAAGACGGATATAAGACTCCAGAGGAAATGGCTAAAGCTATTTGTCAGTACCTGAAACCTTAAACAATAATAGAGTTTCGGAAAGTCCTCGGAATTATGAATTGCTTTTGCCGTTACATTCATTCTCCCCAACCAAGTGACTGATGATGTCAGTCGGGAATAATACAGTGCCGTACTGTTCGGAAACATGTGCCGGCTTGAGTTTTGCCACGGTTTTTTGTTCCCCGTTCGTATAGTAAATGAAAAAATATTCCACGATTACGGAATGATAAACGATAACCTAGGGGTCACCGATTGGCGGGGTTTATTTCTACAAGGAGATGAAAAATAATACGGCAAGACAGTATAGACGAAAGTAAATCATAATACATCTCTTTATTATTCACAGCTGTAGTGTAATGCATCAGCCTTGTTCGAATAGCTTTAATAATCCCGGTACTCCGGTGGCTCCAGTCAGCTCCGGTGGAGACTGTCGCGTGATTCCCCGGATTAAACGTCAGACATAGAAATTGAGCCGTAGTTGGGTAGACTCGGTAGTTGATTTTTGTCACAGCCGCGATTGCAGTGCCTCTGTTGGTTTCGGTGGGAGGATGTGCCTAGTCGCTAGATCCATGCTCAAACAAGAAGAAGAGTGTATGCATCGTGTGCATCGTGTACATGAGACTACCTATCTTGTAATGTGTTCATCAGTGTGATATACATTGATAGATGATAAACCGTATGCGTGTGTGTAGGTGTTGACGGAGGACGACAAAGACACGATATAAACACACCGCACAAGATATTTTCGGTTTTCGAGACACGTGCAACGTGTTTAGCAGTAATAGTACGTCAATAGCGAAAAATACCATGGGAAAAAAGAACAAAGCAAAATCGGGTGATCTCGGAAGAGCTTTGTTGCGAGATCGATTCGGATCTTCACGACCGAAACGTTCTTTGGGCGAATCTTCGATGGTGAGATAGGTTATAATGTCTTCCGTATGTATCTTTACTGACACACGTACATTGCTTGTTGATATTTATATATGTCGAATAGTTACATACCGCCGATATCGAGGATGGCTACAGATGGGATCGTCTAGATTTGAAATCAATCACGGAAGAAAGTTCTTTTCAAGAATTTCTTTCTACGGCTCAACTCGCCGGAACTGAATTTCATGCCGAGAAGCTCAACATCAAATTCGTCAATCCCAAAAGCGGTATCGGTATACTCTCGGACAAAGATAAAGAGCTTTTGTTAGAAACGCATCGTCGCAACAAAGATGTACTCAAAATTCCAAGAAGACCCAAGTGGGACGCGTCCACCAGTGGATACGAATTACAAACGAAAGAGAAGGAAGAATTTCTGGAATGGCGACGAGCTTTGGCTCTCGTACAAGAGGCGGAAGGCCTCACGATGACTCCTTACGAGAAGAATTTAGAATTTTGGCGACAACTGTGGAGAGTCGTGGAACGTAGCGATATAGTCGTTCAAATAGTCGACGCTCGTAATCCTCTTTTATTTCGATGCGAGGATCTCGAGCGTTACGTCAAGGAAGTAGATTCTAACAAAATTAATATGATTCTCGTGAACAAAGCAGATTTCTTAACGGCCGAACAGCGACAAATATGGACGGATTATTTTACCAATAACAACACGAGAGTCGCTTTTTTCTCCGCTACTCTTTCCGCCGAAGATACTTTAAAAATACGTCGCGCGAGGGATAATGTCGAATCCGATAATGATAACGATAGTGATGATAACGACGAGGAGAAAGCAGTAGAGGGAGACGACAACGACGACGAAAAAGCAGTAGAAATAGACGAGAATAATGATAATGACGATGATGAGGATTGCTCGGATACCGATAGCGAAGATGCATATACCGACGTTTCCAGAGCGACCACGGAGAGTCAATATGAGAGCGCCGACGATGGAAGCGGGAATGATAATTTTTTCAGCACGGAAAATAATTCGATCAAGGAAACAAATTCATCCGAGCTATTGGATAGAGAAAAGTTAATATCGATATTCAAATCAATGTACAGAGGTAAAAGATATACCGAGGGAATAACGACCGTCGGCCTTGTGGGATATCCCAATGTGGGAAAGAGTTCGACAATAAATGCTCTGTTGATGGACAAAAAAGTATCGGTATCCGCGACCCCTGGCAAAACGAAGCATTTTCAAACTCTGTACGTCGATGAAGAATTGCTATTGTGCGATTGTCCGGGTCTAGTTATGCCGAGCTTCGTCTGTACAAAGGCGGAAATGATTTTAAATGGAATATTGCCAATCGACCAAATGCGAGATCACGTACCAGCTGTTACTCTCGTCGGTAGTTTGATACCACGACATACGATCGAGGATACCTACGGGATAATGCTTCCGCCACCTGTGGAAGGCGAGGAAAGCGATCGGCCACCGACCGCGGAAGAAATTCTCAATACATACGGCTGTACGTTATTTCATGATTTTCATTCTTTCTGTATCTTCCTTTAAAAACTTTCTCCCCTCGAGGCTACGAAATATTGCCCGGAAAAGCATTTGCGAATTGCCGGCAGAGTTTGATAAGCGGAGGTACAAATTTGACCGAGGGCCAGCGAAATTTTTCAATTTTTTACCATTATTTTCAGACAATCGTGGTTTCATGACGCAAAACGGCCAGCCGGACAATCCACGCTCGGCCCGTTACATTCTCAAAGACTTCGTCAATGGAAAATTGTTATATTGCGTCGCACCTCCGAATCACGAGCAATCGGAGTTTCATAAATTTGTCCCACGACGAAAAATCGTCACCTCGGAAAAGGTTCTTCCGGAGAGGGCTGTAAGAGCGAGTCGAGGTGTCAGAACAACCGGTCAAGACCTCGATAAACTCTTTTTTCAGCAAAAAATAGGCGGTCTTCATCACGTGAGAGGAACCGGTCAAACTCTTCCGATGAACAATGGGTTCGCTATTTCTTGCCATTGGCCAGGAACCGAGCTCTTTCTTGATTTTTTATTCGTTTTTTGCGTTCTGTTTTTTTTTCAGATGCGATCGATCGACGACAGCTTCCACACAGAGTATTCATCTCGAGGATAAACCATGGAAGAAAATAAATAAGCATGTGAATAAGAAGAAGCGCGAAAAATCAAGGCGTCTGTACGCTCATTTGGACCAACATTGAGTTCTGGTGGATAAACAAGATTTTTTTTTTGTTAAGCAACCTGCATTGTTTCTCCTCCCCTGGTCGTCACATCTTTTCAAAACTCCTGTACAAATCGTATATAGTTGTATCGTTTATGCTCTCGTCGATTCTCCATTTTTATATAACAATTTGAACGGGACGTCTCCCCTTTATCCTCCTCCTCCTCCTCCTATATATGTACAATTGTATCCATTTGCGCAATTGATTATTACGATGAAGCGTAAAAGTATTCTTTCAAATTGAATTCCATTGATTTCCTAAAATTTTAGGATAATACACGTTTTGGTCATGCGTCGTCGTCGTTGTAGTCGTTCGTGTTGTTCGTGCGACGAGCTTGAAGCGTTACCTATCTCTTATCAGTTTTTAAGACACGTATTAGTTGTGTTTTATATCTTTCAGTAAAACAGTACAGTATGCAGCATCATTCTTCCAAACTTGGTCGATTCGAATTCATAGAGCAGGCTGTCTATATCGTTGTCGAGATCTTCGCTGTTGGCCAGCTGCGAACAAACGCGTTAAAAAACATAAATGTGGTAAAAACGAAAATCAGTCGAAATTGGAGAATACGAAATCGTACCGTTGTAACTAATTCACAGATGAGAAACGATCCGACCGTTGCTTCTTCGTGATTATCTTGAATATCGATGTTAATCAGATGTACCGGTTGATTCTCGACGGGCGTTCGACCTTCCATGCACTCTATGACTTGGTCGTAAACACGTTCCTCGCAGGTTATTAGGATATCGAATTTATCCTTGGATAATTGAAAACGTTCGGGTCTTGGCTTGATTCTACGATTTCTATCCAACATATGAAGCAAGCCCATCTGCGTATATCTGATTTTTTCTGGTCAAGGAACATTTTAACGTATCGGAGGAAGTAAAAGAAAAGATAAAAATTAATTTATATTCGAGGATACAGTTGCTTGTCTTTCGTCAAAAGATCGTTATAAATTTCGTCGTACGTCGTTCCAAAGTCATAAACATTGGGCCTGTCCGGCCCGCTACCCGGCAATTTCACTTTGTCTCCCGTTCCAAATGACTTCACGTTGAAGCCCTTTTTACTGTGAAGCATTTACGATTGGACGGTGAGTGAAATGTTGGCCCGAAACATTTCGATATATTAAAGCGGATGAAAAGATAATGGAAAATGAAAGCGGAATTATGAAATGAAAGTTCGTGTCGAGCATCGATGGGGAATCAATGAATTTGAGTTGGTTGTACCATCTCAATTGGTGTCAAAGTCGATTTTTATGTATCCACAGTGACAGTCTTTATGCAGTCGCTGATTTTGTTAATTTTTTTTGTTTTTTATGCAGATTGGAAGGTTTTCGATATTTCGACATGAGCGAGAAAACGATTCGTCCTTCATATAGAAGCAATATGCATTTTTCTTGTACCATTAGTCCATAGTGGACGGGAATCCGTTACCTCAGGAAAGCATGCGCTTCCATACTTCTGTTCATGTTGCTAGAACATATGACGGCGATGCTCAATGACTTTGAGGCTGGCATATTGCTATTGAAGTTGCCAAACTGCGCTTTTCGTGGACAATTATCGTATTTATATGCAGAAAGCTATTGCTCTATCTGGGCAAGTATAATTAATCCTTGGTGGGTTCGATGGGCCATTTGTTTTCGACGAGGACTCGATTTATCGATACCAATTATTTATTACCACCAGCAACACTTGTCTTTCGTGCAATAAACCACTCGTTAAATCTGTACCAACGAACCGCACACTCCTTGTCAAGGCTTACGAACGCTATGAGAATTTGGCCGAGGGTTCGTTACAGAGGGGGTTATGTAGTACGGTTCATTTTTATTGAGCATGAACTATGTGTATACATAGAAACGCAGCGCCCGTGTACGACGTATCTCTGTTTTACTTTATATGCGTACCAGCAGAGGGCAGCGCTTGCCTCGTTTCCGTCAGCGAATCAAGGAGTTTCTCTCGCCACTTGACTCGCTCGAGGGGCAGTCAAAGCAACGAGCGATTAAATTTCATGGCGGTTGAATAACGGCTGACGATTATATTGACGATCTCTGATATTACTTTTAGCAATAAGCGTTAATTCCACTGCACAGAGTAAGACGAGGAAGAATGGATGAAAATCGTTCATCAGCTACGAGCCTGATGAGAGATAATCATATGCATGTATATTGTATAAATTACAAAAAAAAAACGTTTCTACCATTTATAATAACGCGCGTCGCGCTCTATGCGCATGGTATATTTATACACAAACGAACATCGTTATAACTCCAGATCCTCATTGTTGCGATGTAGTAGAACAACATAAACGAAAACTATTTCAAAAAGTCTCCAGTTTTTACCTGCGTCGCGCTGTACCATTGGCATATCAATCGTATATTGGCCTTATGGCAATTGCATAGCGCGCATATATATATACATACACGCAAATAGAGAGGAGACAACGAATACGACTTACGGCAGAAGCGGATGTATATAGGTAATAATACTTGCACAGACTATAAAGTCGTATATAAATTCTATATGATAGTTGGCATGCGCCGCAACAAGGCCGTTGCGCTTGCTGCATATATCGAAGGATTTTTTTTCTCCATAAAAACACATATACATATACATATATATATATATAATCAGTGACGACACGACGACGTTTGACATTCTTCTTCTTCTCCTTCTATTGTCGAGTGTGAGCATGTGCCACGATTGACATTGTGCGTATTCGGCGCTCACAAGTGAATACTGGCCGGGGGGTAGGAGAAGAAAGAGAAAGCTTTTTCCAGTTATACCTGTGTGGGTGAGTGTGTGCATATATATATACACACGCTAAAACGAAACGATCTTACATATTTACCATTACCCATTAGTACAGTGTGATATTTGAACCGACGCGTGTATACGGCCCGTCGCACACGTACACATACGCACGCATATACCATGCAAGGCGGTGGTCATGCCATATCTTGTTTCCAGTCCAGCTGCTACTCGAAAAGAGGACGCAGCTGTCATCCTTCTTATGCACGAAATGACATACGATACAAGATATAACCAAAAATTATCATCTCAATTGTTCTATCCGATGAAACAAGGTCGAAAGCGTTATTATCGATAGGTCGGTTGGTCCGTCTACTAAGATTTTCGGTAGGTATACATGTAAGCTTATGGATACAATTGTTCCCGTGGTTCATCCGGGTTATCCATGCTGATGGTTCATCGACGGGGTGCGAGGCGAAGAGAGAATTGCGAAAGTGCATGCATATATTCATTGTTATGTAGCACCCAGTGAAGAATAGATGGATTAAGTACCTATACGAGAATCGAGTATCGTAGCATGTCTATAGGCAGGCTCTACGTGTTCCGTGCAAAATCGGAGAATGTATACAAACTCGCTCTCTTGCACGGTGGACTCTTGCTCCGCGTCGAGAAGAAAGTTGTCGGAATTGGCATCCGCGTGGTATATCGTGTGTCGCAAGAGGTGTCAAAAAGAGCAGTCTCTTGCACCGATGCTGGAAAACAAGAAGATTTACAGGAGCGAGCGCATCTCCGTATACAGAGAGAGCTGATCGAGGGTATATTGGTTGCGTGCGCGCCCCATTACACGCGTACATCTACAAACACACGCGCGCGTACACGATCCCACGTATAGACACAAAGAGCAAGAGAGGCAATGGTGTGAGTTAGGACTGTGGTTAGGACGCTCGAAGACGCCAGTAGAGGGTGATACGGTGGAAGGGGGATGTGTTTAGCGGAGCGAAGTGTGAGTAAGAACCGACGTGAAAGAGAAGGCGGCGGAGAGGCGCGTAGTCGTTGAGACTGGTCGAGAGACTCGAGACAAGAGCCGAACCGGCTGTATCGTATGGTGGGGAATACCGAACGCGTCCGAGGGGAGCTACCGCTGTTGCTCCGACTACGGTCGCACGATCCCGCCGAGAGGCGCAGCATCGCGCTCCTCTTCTCGCTTATTCTCGCCGATCGAGATGTTTAACGCGTCAGCTCTTCCGAGTGGTCGCCGCTCGCAACGTACTCGTCCTCGATCGGCAGTTGAGAAACGAACGCTCGACGACGATGACGTTGGCAAGCTCATCGCTGTCGTTATGATACAGACGTTGCAGCACGGTGGTGGTACTTGACGATAGACAATTTTTTAATAGTCGGTGGTGCGTTACTGCTCGTATATCAAAAATCTAGCGAGGAGTGACAGTAGTAAAGTGGCGGTACAATAAGCAGCAACAAAACCGACACACTGACGAAGCGGCAGACTGTTCGAGCGGCGGTGCAAAATTAACGGGAACGGGGGTCTGGTGCGATAAAAATCATCATTTGATCCGGCTCGGATGCTGGTGCAACACACACACACACACACACACACGTGTAAACACATACATACACACCCCCAACCAACGAGAGGATATCTATATACATCTATATATACCATATATACGTATATATGTGTGTGTGTATATATATTTATATACGTATAATTTGAAATGGATCACACATGGCACAGAGATGGCAAATATTTTTGTGAGTTTCTCTCCTCTTGCTGTTTTAATAACAACAACGACAGCAACAACAACAACAACAACAACAACAAGAATGGAAATAATAATAATAATATCGTAGATCAACGATCATTTTTTTCCCGATGAATATTAAGTATACGATGGTACATAGCGCGCGTCTGTCGACTGCTCTCGCACTCGATGCGCGCGACGCAAGCGGAGAGTCGAGCGCGTGAGGTGAAATCGCATTGGTGGGCATGTGTAGTACGCGCATGCACACATCATTATACCGTATTTAACGAGCGGATACAATCGGTTCACGATGCTTCCTATTATTATTATTATTATCATTATTATCATTATAATTATCGTTCGATAATAATTATTATGAAAAATATAATAATATCGAAACTTTCAGGAATTTCAGCGATCGTAGACGAACGCGGCGAGCGAAGAGGAGTTAGAGAGCGGTAGGATCGTCAGAGGTTTCGTCGATACGAGTACAAGTTGGAGGGCGAAGGGGCGAGAGGGTGTGGAAGAAGATGTTGCAGAGTTGCACGGGCGGAAGCTCGCGATGCGCTCGTCGAGCCCTGGTATTGGTATTTGCCTGGGGTCTCGTCATGATTGCGGCGCTGCAATTTCGTCACGCCGAGAATGGGGCAAGTCCACCGATGTCGAGGACGTCGTCGGGCAAAGGAGAACGGGGAGGATCGTCAGTAGCAATGGCGGCTACGTTTCAAGAGGATTTCGACGGTAACGTCGGTAATTTACGAGCGGTCGGTGGAGGTTCTTCGCGTTATCTCTTGCAACGATTCACGATGGATTCTACCTCACCGGTATCGACGTCTCTGTCGTCCTCGTCGTCGTCGTCGTCGTCATCCTCGTCGTCGAGGTTGTCTTCGTCCTCGAGCTACGATTACGAAGCCATTGTCGACGTCGATCTCGGCAAATCCCAGTTCGATCGTAACGATGTCAATAATAACAATAACAAGGAACCCCTTGTTGACAAGAGAGAGCCAAGAACGGAGGAGGAGCTCGTACGAGAGATCGAGTCTCGATTGCCGAGCTTACCTCTCGCTTATTGGCTCAAGACGAGTCTCGAACTGGAGAATGCGGCGATCGACGCTAGCGGTAATAAGATGAAGAAGGAAAATGTCACGAGGAGCGTTAAAAACGGAGGGGATGGAAGATGGAGCGGGAAGGAGAATGGCGGTAACGGTAATCGAAGAAGAACGGGGAATACATCGACGACGACCTCGACGATAAAGACCCCGACGAAGAAGAATGGCAGAACGAAGAGCAATAACAAGGGTTGCGTTCCACGATTTCCTAGTATATTCGATCTTGAATTTAACAATATTTATTGGCAAAGTTTGAGAACGAGCAATGGAACTTTTCAATTGTTCGGGGCTTATTACGACGATAGAAAATTGTCGCGTATCGGACCGGCTATTAGAATGGTCGGTATGATAGATCGTATAGAACCACGCGTCAAGACTTATTGTCAGATGTGGTTCGAGGGTGAAAGGGAGCCTGGTATCGTCGAGACCCTCGAGTACAAGTACGTCTGGTATTCGAAATGGGGTAATTACAAACAGGGTATTTATCAGCCTTACGTAATCGCGTGTAAAGTACCGCAGAGTCATTGGAAGCTCGGACCACCGGCATCGGTATCGATCGTCGAGAGACCCTGCGACACCTCGACGAACAATCTTCGCGTAATATACAACAAGCCCGATGTTAAACGTGGCTTTGCCGTGTGCGTCAAGGGCCTCGATTTTCTTCACGACGATCTCTCGGTTCGTCTAGTCGAGTGGATCGAGCTCATAGGACTTCTCGGCGCCGACAAGATATACTTTTATCAACTTCAGGTACATCCTAACGTGAGCAAGGTTCTCGATCATTACACCCGTTTGGGAAAGATCGAAGTAACACCGTTGACTCTACCCGGTGGACAGCCCAATGTCGCCGCGTTTCAACACATGTATCTGACGAAAAAGACGAATAACAAGCGACAGAACGAGCTCATACCTTATAACGATTGTCTGTACAAACACATGTACGAGTACGAGTATATCGCGCTTCTGGACGTCGACGAGGTCATAATGCCACTCAAGGATTCCACGTGGCCGGAACTTATGAAACGAATATTGCCGAAAGCACTTGGTATACGAAACGAGACACGAGCCTCGTACAACGTCAGAAACGTTTATTTTCTCGACGATCTCGTCGATTCTCACGGTTCGTTTCGTCATGTGCCGAGGTAGGTAGGACGTAATAAGGACCTAGCGAGTCAATTCTCCAAACGATATCACTCGTAATAGCTTCCAATCGTTTTATTTATTGTTATTTTGCAGATACATGCACATGCTTCAGCACGTGTATCGTTCGAAAAACTTTACAAAGCCGAATCAGTACGTCAAGTGTTTTCATAATCCAGAACGCGTGGTGACGCTTCACAATCATTTCCCTCTGGCTTGTCTCGGTGCTGGATGCACGAGTTATCCAATCGAGACCGAGGACGCCCAGTTGCAGCACTACCGGGCCGACTGTGTCAAATCATTGAAAAAGACTTGTCTCCAGTACAGAGAGAACAGTGTCATGGACACGACGATTTGGCGATACAAGGACCGATTGATCGAGCGGGTTACCGATACCCTCGAGAAGCTTGGCTTCTTTCCCGCGGCTTCGTCAAAGTCGTCACGACAATTGTCGCGACGGCGACGAAGGCGTACGTGAACGCGTGCCACATCCTCCAAGGGTACTATAACTACGTCCCGTCCAACGATTATCGCGCTTTCTATGTACGTGACGATTGACGATTACATCGTATGGTGGGCCTCGATCGCGTTCTGTCACGGCCGTCTTATGTACGACGCGCGCCCCTGTGTATACCAATTATTGTAGCACGATTGCTTCGCGCCGTTGCCGATCAGAGCCTGATTCATGCTTCACCATGCGATGCTACGATTTTCAACATAAATATATCAACGCTAATATATACATATATATACAAATATATGTATATATGTATATATCATAAATCATATATCAGGCATGCAAAAATAGATGCGTCGATTGATAATAAATATAATTGGTTCGTACGTACGCGTTGAACATGTATCGAGGGCTAAAGTAGTGTAAGTATGAAGTCGTAAGAGGGAAAATGAGGGAGTAGCGGCATATCGCAACGGGAACAACGCGTGGGTGCTGCGTGGGCGCGCCCAAAAGCGAGACTCGCGAGGGTTAAATTTGGATACACGCTCTTGCCACGCGTGCGAGACGACGTCGAGAGGAAAAGAGAGAAAAAGACAAAAAAACAGAGAGTCTACGATACGGTGGCGTGGATGTTCTTTAGAAGCGAAGGAACGCGGCCGATAGTCAAAAGTTTGATCCTCGGTAGTTTTCATCGTCGAGATGCAGCAACGGTACGATCACAACGATCTGTACGCCGACGTCGAGTCAACGTCCAAGTGTCTGCGTTTTCTTCGCCTCTTGTGGAAGTTTTGCAGATGTATTTTTTCGCACGTTACTCTCGTCTCTCTGGTTGTCGCTTATTGCGTTCTCGGTGCGTACGCTTTCGAGTCGCTCGAGGCCGCCCACGAGATAGAGGTTTTGCCCCTTTTATTCGTCGTTTCTCCGCCAACACTTCCGTCTCGCTAAGACGGAAGCCCCACCCTCTTTCTCTTATCGATACTACATCATTATTTCTATACCGTCAAGGTCAAGCAGAGCATCAAGTACGTAAGGTCCAATGTCACCAAACGAATATGGGACATAACCGAGAGGGCCGAAGTTTTGATTCAAGAGATTTGGACGGACGACATCGTTAAACAACTCGTCGTGAGTCGTGTATACTTTCTCCATAAGCCGTATAAGATCGGCCCACCGATTATCCGAGTCCGATGCCTATCGTTCCCGTTTTATCGTCATTGCAGCTCTTTGAGAAGGAACTGTTGGAAAAAATGAAAAAGGATGGTTGGGACGGAAGCGAGGAGGCGACGAATATTCAATGGACGTTCGCCGGCGCTCTCTTTTATTCCATTATCGTCATAACAACGATAGGTCGGTTATCGCCCTCTTACTCATACATACAATATCGTTTATTGTTGTTTATTTATCGTTATTGATAATCATCGATCGTGCTCTCGCGATTTTGCACGTACGTGTATGATATATAGGATACGGCCATATAGCACCCAAGACTCAAAACGGCAAGGTCGTCACCATCTTTTATGCTATACTTGGAATTCCTTTGATGTTGCTCTGTCTTTCGAATATCGGGGATGTAATGGCTTCGAGTTTCAGGTGACGAGGGAAAGTTTATCGAATATTCGTCGACGTGTCGTATCATCGATCATTAACGAGTCTCGTACATTGTCGCGTTGGCAGATTTCTCTATTGGAAAATTTGCTGTTACGTATGCACCAGACCCTCGAAACCACCACCGAGATCGAGCCGTCATCACTCGAACATGCTACCAAGATCACAAAGTCTTCGACAATCATCGGGGTACTGTAATATTACCAAAGTAGTTCGAATATTCGAGAAAAAAGAAGAAAAGAAAAACGATCCACCCGAATTAGGTCATAAATTATGAGAAATAATGTGTCGTGTCCGAAAAGGAGATACGCCGCTGCATCATCTCTACGACCGTCGAGCCTGCGATCCTCGACTTTACCACCAGCGACATCTGGCACCGGACCGTCCGTATTTCCTGCCGAAACCATGGGGAGATCCTTTCATTCCGATACCGACTGTAGCACCGGTAGGAGGTATGTCAATCGGCCGATCGGTGTCGCCACCGGTAATACAGGACCGCAATCGGTACTGTCGTCCAGGTATCGTTCGAATGGATCGCCAGTACCGCTAGCAGCGCCAAGAACGATCATCAAAGTTGGAGCTCGTTCGTTGGATAGGAAATTTCACGATGCCGAACTCGCAGTACCGGTCCTCTTCAATAAGTATGCGATTGATCATGGTAAGCGATACACCGTTAAAAAATTATTTTCATTTTTATTTAACGGAGCAAGGAAACGTGCATACATTTCGTCGAGATTAGCAGCTCCTGCTTTTAACGAAGCGCGCGTCCGAAAAGATAATCCATCGAGATCATGGACGAGAACGACGTCGCCCCAACGTTGTCGCTCGGTCGAACTATCGAGCCCTACAAACGTCACCGCGATAGGAAGGTCTATCAACGACAACCCCGTCAGCAACGATGTTGATCTCGAGATCGTCGATCGCTCAGCGAGAATTCCCACCGTCCCTGGCAACGTCAACAGCGGCGGCAACAGAATGAGACCGAGAAGCATCAACGGTAAGTCGATGCGACCATGACAATTCAATAATAACAATAATAACAATAGAAAAAGCTGTTTATTCGAATCGAGTAGCTCATCGATCGTACAAGAGGGAGCCATCGTCGGCGCGAATAATGTCACCCATGGGCTTTGCGGTACATCGTCAAGTATACGTCGACGATCTTGAATTGGATTATGATTATTCGACAAATAACAGCGCTGGCGTGATCGGAGATGGCGACGAAGACGATCCAACTGCGATAAAACCAGTACCCATATGGCTCTGCGTTTTCCTCGTAGTGAGCTATATACTCGGCGGTGCTTTCCTCTTCGCCGAGTGGGAAACTTGGCCGTATCTAGATTCTGCATACTTTTGCTTTATCACTCTTACGACAATAGGCAAGTATAGGAATAATCAAAGGTTCTACCTCATCACAGTATTATTATCATCGCTCTTCCGGAAGTATCTGAGTCGGCGTACCTGCCTAGCTTGTTAATTTTTTACGATCTTTATCAGGTTTCGGTGACCTCGTTCCGGCACATCGGCTCAATGCCCATCAAGGAATAGCATTGTGCTCGCTCTATCTCCTTTTCGGTATCGCTTTATTGGCAATGAGTTTCAATCTCGTTCAAGAGGAAGTCATTAACAATGTCAAGAATGTTGCCAAGAGGCTAGGTATAATCAAAGAGGATCACGCTACCGACGTTGATTACGAGCAGGATTATTACGAGTACGAGGAGCAGGATTATCCGTTTGACGGTGATGACGACGAGGATGACGTTGACGCCGCTGTCGATGACGAGGACGTTGACGTTAACGAGGACGATGAACCGCAGTTGGCATCATCGGTATACGTACACGGTAATTTGTCCCGTAACGAGCATGTCCCTCCCCCGCGACGTGCATTTTATCATCATCATCGATCATCTCGGTGATTACATCATTCATGTTTCATCTATGTAGAAATATAAGAAGCTGCCGTTACGTGTGTATAGCACACCGTAATAAAATGTTGGTATTATTTATATTTACGAAAATATTGTATCACGTAATGGCGTGTGCGTCGAGCGTATACGAAGGCCTCGACTATTGTCGTTTTTTTTTCTCGGTCTGTCGGCACACACCGATACATCGCGTCGGCGCAAAAAGAGTCTCGTCTCGAGTCGCGAGGGCTCGTGGCACACGAGCACGTTTGATTATTATTAGAGCCGTATCGCTATTTCGAGAGCGAGAGTGTATGTTCGATCTCGGGGTGAGATGCGTGCAGACTGTGTATAGGGGACGATATGGCAGTAGCACAGAGTTTCTCGATGGCGGCGTGTCTATGTACTGCTCGCGTCTTTTATTCTCTCTCTCTCTCTTTCTATCTTTCTCTTTCTCTCTCATTCGCTCGCTCGCCCTCGCTACCCCTTGTACTTTTCGCACGTGAGAGATTACGTGAATAAAATCTCGCGTTATGAATAATTACAATTGCGATACGAATGGAACGCCAAGAGTTGGTAATTTATCATCGATATCAAGAACGGGTTACGAACAAGAAACAATAAGTAGCCAACCGCGAAGAAGCAACAAGCGTGGTGGAGTTGGAGTAAAGGAGGAAGGATTACAAAGACAACGACGTCGACGACGACGACGACGACGGCGACGACGACGACAACGAGATTGGTCGGAAAAACTGCTCGATGGACTCCGATCGTTCGTAGCTTTTCTATTCAGTAATGTCGGCATTGTCTGCCTCGTCGTCGGCTACACGATAGCCGGTGCATTCATTTTCGTAGCTATAGAAGACAGCCACGAGCATACGCGGAAAAACAACGTTCCGATGATTCGTAATTCGACCGCTACGAGGCTATGGGATCTTATTACGTCACAGGTTTATTTATTTATTTATTTATTCGTTCATTTCATTCATACATATGTATACATTCATTCCTTTATTCGTATCTCGTTCTCTCGTGTATAATGTAATTTTGCTTGTTCCCGTTTTGTCGCTGGTGTCACCACCATCGTCATTAGGAGATCACATTTTCTAAAACAAATTGGAGGACAAAGGTTGAGAGTGTTCTCAAAGATTATCAGGCCAAAATCATATTGGCCGTAAAAGAGGACGATTATGACGGTGATGATGATGTCGAGGATATGAAAAAGTGGGGTTTTGCCAGAGCTTTTCTCTATTCTCTTACCGTTATAACGACGATCGGTAAGTTGGCCGTGTGTACATACATATATACATACATTGTTTGGTCGTTGGTGTTTATAGCCCGTGTGATCTTCCTCTTTTCCACTCGCCTTCTCTTTTATGATAAAGGTTATGGCAATACTTGTCCGAAAACAATCTGGGGTAAGATCGTTACGATAGTCTACGCTATATTCGGCATGCCACTCTTTCTCCTCTATTTGAGCAACATCGGTGACATTCTGGCTCGAAGCTTCAAGTGGATATACGCCCGATGCTGTCTTTGCAGGTTATACGCGTGAATAATCCCATCGTCGATTGTAAAAAATCATTTCTATTTATTTCTCTAACTCTGTACTCGCGAATTCCATCGGTAGGTGCCGGAAACGAACGAGTAGAAATATCGGTTCTTATTTGGGTGACGAGTTTGCCTCGACGACCACCGGCGCTACCGTCGCCACCAGAGGGCACGACGAGCAGATCATTCGTACTCGTCGAGCACCTTCGGCGAATAACACATGGCAGGTTTGTCGTATTTCCCTCATTTATTCGCTCCATAGTCTCTCGATCTGTACGTTTCATATTTATACAACCTCGCTCGATAATATGTATGTATGTTTATCGGCAGATGGTTGGCATGGTGCAACGCGGATTGCGAGGAACTCGGGAAGAACAGGAAGAAAGGAACGAGGTCAACGACGACGATGCCGACGACGAGGATGATGATGACGACGACGACGACGACGACGACGAGGATGATCCACGAAATATAACCGTTCCATTGACTCTGTGTCTCGCGATTATGGTTGGGTACGTTTCGTGCGTTACGCTTTCGTTTTTTTTTCGTTTATCGTTTTTACACTCGCTAATGCAAACGCGACTCTCGCGAAGAAATGATCACAACTTGAAAAATTTCACGTAGATACATATGCGGTGGGGCTCAACTGTTCTCCTCGTGGGAAACCTGGAACTTTCTCGATGGTTCTTACTTTTGCTTCGTTTCACTGTCAACGATTGGTTTTGGCGACATAGTGCCCGGCGATGAGATATACGCCGGTCAGGGACTCGAATTGTCATCAGTGTTTTGTTCCATGTACCTCATGCTAGGTGAGATTGATCTATCGTCCTTTCTCTATCTCTCACTCCCTCTCTGTCTTTCTCTCTCTCTCGCTCTCTCTCTGTCTCTGTCGGTCGCGCGCTTCTTTCGCAGGTATGGCTCTCATAGCCATGTGCTTCAACCTGATGCAGGAGGAAGTCGTTGCCAAAATTCGTACGCTAACGCGTTCGGTAAGGCACGTGTTGAGCTGCGATAACAATGACGACGATGATACTCGTTGAATCGGCTCGTCGCGTCCTCGTCTCGTCCAGTGCTCTTCCGTCGTCGCTGCCGCCGTTATCGTCGCCGTCTTCAACCTCTTCTATCTTCTCGTACCACTCGTACCATTATATTAATTACACCACGCGCTCGTAAGTGAACCTCCTTGTATCCAATATTATATATACAACCTCCTATTCTCCATTTTCTCGTACATATACTCGCGACGATAATAACGCGTATAAGCCTATGCATGTTTCAATAATATATAGAGCAAGGAACATTGCGCTGACGCGCACGCATGGCGCGTACGAATCGTGTTTTGATGCGAGATGAAAGCGGCGTGCTCGAGGCGCGCGGCTCGATTCTGCGCGACGGGGATGCGCCTTCAGACTTTTATACAATATATGTATATGCATATACGCATATACATAAGTATATAGAACAAGGGTGGAAGGGAAGGACGAGGTGGTATCGTGCGCATCCTCGTCCACACCTCGCGATCCGCCGCTCCGGCACCATCACTACTGCCGCCACCTCTACCATCGCTACCACCACCACCGACCCACCACCAACCCACCACCACCACCACCGGCGCGGCTACGTTCTGCAACGATGAGCAGAGAGGAGCATCCGACCAGCAGCGGCATACAGTTTGAGAGAGCCTTGGCTATCGCGCGTGCATGTGTACCCCGTGTGTGGCCTGCCGCTCTCATCACCTCGTTACCTCGCTCTCTCGATCTTTCATTTTCTCCCTTTCTCTCGCATCAACTTTACTTTCATCCCCGATCGTAAACGATTGATCGACGAGTATATTTTCTCCTTGTTGAATCAACCAAATCCCAGAAAATTCGTATAATTTTCGTCATTGCCCTTTCTCTGCTTCCTATATTTCTGCCCCTCCCTCAACCACCAGTATTATATCGCGTCTCATTGTCCACGAGTGAATCAATCTCGTTCCGATGCTCGCGCGTTCGACGATATATACATATATATATATATATAACGAAAGTAATATGAAAATAATCGTGTAACGGTTGTAACTAATCGCTGATTAAAACGCAGACATGGATCATTAGAATGATGTTTTACTGGGGTAGGGGGTGCCTGCGACGCGCATGAATCAAATCACGACTCGGCGTGTCTCATCATTTTCCTGCTTTTCTCCATTTTCATATAAACTTCTCTCTCTCTCAGCCTCCCTCCTTAGCTCCAACCCCGTGAGCCATTTTTTTTCGCGAACGTGGTCCTAAATTCGTAGAAAACGTTTGGGTGCAAAGTGTGCGTGTGTCAAGAGTCGCGTGCTGGTAAGTCGAATCATATGTATATACGTATATATAGATGAGATGAGATAGAGGGGATGCGGGGGTTGAGTTATCTACGCTCCCTCTGCTCCCTCTTTGCTCATACTAGCTCGTTTCGCACAAACACATAGCATCGGTATACGGTACGGCATAGAGCAGCACCAAGTCCAGCACACACCGAGCACGCGACCCTGTATATGTCACTATCGATTGCATCCCGGCCTGCTGCTCGCTCTTTTTCGTCGCTGATGTCTATACTATGTATATATACGTATATATACGTATTTAGGTTATATATTTTCAAGCTCGGGATAATAATCTTTCGTTCGTAAGTCGTCGTCGTCGTCATTTATTTTTACAATGAATATGGTATATGGAAAATAATTCAAGGCTATGAAATATTTTGGTTGCAGAATCGGCTGATGCCAACTATCGATGGATGTCGGTATCAACGATAATTTAGCGACGCCGGTAGAACGCTCGCCGCTGCATCGGTTCTTGTTGCAGCGACGACCGCGACGTTGTTTAACGAGCAATGGGCACTTGAACGAAGATGACGAACGAAGACGCCGCCGGGGTATGAAACGATGCTGGAGGAGCAGACAAAATAGTAAAAGAACAAGATTTTGCAATGATGCAAATAAACGCGGGTGATTATTATCAAAGAGCACCGCCACCACCGCCACCGAAATGTTGTTCCAGTCGAGTCACGTCATCCGTTCAGCAGGTAGCAGCAATACCAGCAGCGGCTACAACGACCACGACCATGACACCCGGTGCGAATTCGGATCGTTCCTTGATGAGAATATCAACGACGTCGATAAGGGGCGCCGAGTTGTTGTGCTGTTGTTGCAGCTGCAGTACAACAACCTCTGCCAAAAGTCCCGGTCTCGTTGCCAGTCTCGGTGTCTGTTTACTCGTTTTCGGCTATACGCTTCTCGGTGCTTTCGCCTTTATGGCTCTCGAGGGTGGTTTTACTAAAGGCGGAACGTTCTACCAGCAGGAAACGTCGAATCAAATTAGTCTCTCGTCGTCATCCTCAGTGGCGGCGGCAGCGGCGGCGGCTGGAACTACGGCCGGTGAAAAGAAAACCGAATTATTCGCTGCGGGTGCGAATGGTGTTGTTGTCACGGGCGGTACCGATGACGGAGTAATCACCCTCATCAATGGTAACAACAACAATAATAATAATAATAATAATAATAATATCAATGGCTCGATAAGCCCGACGAGTTTTTCATCGTCGGAAACAACATTCGCCGCTCCGCCACATCCACCGAATTTACTTCATCACGACGATATACTCGGCGTCGAGGACTCTTCGACGAGACAATTACGAGCATATACCGTTGAGAGACTGTGGAGCATTACCGAGGATCTCAATGTTCTTTACAAAGAAAATTGGACGAGGCTTGCCGAGCGCGAGGTTCTCGATTTTCAAGAGAAAATGGCCCAGCATAGTTTGGATCGTGCAAGCAGATCGGGTTCTACGATTTTTGGAACGACCGCTGTACAGAGGGGTGGTATCGCGACCACCGGCTCTGCAACTTCGATCAGACGCAATAATAAGAATAACAAAAATATTAACGACAACAACAATAATAACGAGAATAAACGTTCGATAAAAGAAGGAGGTTCTAGACGATGGACCTTTGGCAGCAGTTTCCTCTATTCTCTCACTCTAATAACGACGATAGGTAAATCACTCGTATAATAATATTGCATCGTCCTTTTTCTCTCTCCCTCGTATAATAACAGTCGAATCGGTATGTAGGCTATGGAAGTACATCACCGCGTACAGTTTGGGGACGTCTCATAACTATAGTCTATGCCCTCGCCGGCATACCTCTGATGTTGGTATATCTGAGCACGGTCGGGGACGTTCTCGCGCGTACATTTCGTAGATTGTACGCAAGGGCTTGCGGCCGAGTCGAATGTACCAAAATCGGAGATCGGAATCGAGTAACCCGTGGCTGCCAATCCTCGTCGACGTCATCGTCCCCATCATCGACGTCGTCACCTCCGCAATTGCCGCTTCCATCGTCGGTTCCTATTCATGTACCAGGAATTATTGGAAAATCGAGCCATCACCGTTACGACAATCACATAGAGACGAAACTCGTAACAGCTACAGCCGGCGCTACCACGGGGCATCAGTTTTATTCCAACAAATCGAGTAGTTCCGATGATTTGGGTCGTCTGCGCACGACAGGAAGCGGTATTCTGTTGGATTGTAACGCCGGCGACGCGGGCACGCTAGAAACTGGCTCAGCGGCCTCATGCACGTTTCAGGTATATCCACACCTTACATACTTTTATTCTTTTATATATTTTGAATTTAAATACGAAATACATGCGTACGGGTCGCGAACGTGGCTGTTGCAGGAGTCGAATGGAAGTAAGAGGCAGCATCATCATCACTTTTATCCCTGTTCGAGCCAAAGGCAGCTATGCGCCTCGAGTGTTTTGGAAGGTACGACCACAGGCACCGAGACTGTTTGTCTCGTTAGAATACCGATCAGCCTGTGTCTCGTTATAATATTATTGTACATATGTTGCGGTGCGCTCATGTTTAATCGACTCGAGGGATGGTCCCTGCTCGAAGGTAGTTACTTTTGCTTCACGAGCCTTGGTACCATCGGTTTCGGTGATCTCGTACCAAGCGGCGGAAATGCATCGACGCACATTCTCGAAGAACTCTGTCTTTGCGCTTGTTCGATCTATATTCTCGCTGGAATGGGTCTCGTCGCTATGTGCTTCAATCTCATGCAGGAGGAGGTTGTTCGGGTCGTTAGAGTATTCGGAAGAACTTGCACCAGCGGTGGTGCCGGAATGCCAACAATCGCCGGTAACAATTGTACGCAATCGAGTAGTCGTGTCCGTATGACGAACGTAACAGGACCGTTGGATTATTCGCGTACTTCAGCGGCAACCGCATCGTCGGGCATCAAGTCGGATTTGAGCATCGAGGCTTACGATCGTTGCGACGAGCACGAGGCCGAGTCCATCGCCATGTCACTCGTCTCGACTTCTTGACAAAATCCTACCAGGAGTTCCGTCACCGCATCCACTCCCGACGGGCACCTCCTGGATCGTTTTCCGCTCGACTCGACGCAATTCTCATCGCCCGGACGTCATTCTTTACCTCGAAAGAAGCAGCAGCATCATCATCATCTCAATAATCATCATCATCATTATCATCAGCAGCAACAGCAGCAGCAACAGCAACAACAACAACAACAGCAGCAACAACAACAACAACAACAGCAACATCATCATCATCATCATCATCGATATCAATATCAGCAGCAACTGCAAGTACATCGTATCGGTCAACAAAAATCTACAATTACGTTGGACGATCAGAGTGGAACGGAACATTTTGAATATTTTGTACCAAGAAGCGTGAGTGAGTTTAATCTTGCAGCTGCGACAGTGCAAAATGTAGCGATCCTACCACCGGACAAGACTCTCGCGTCGTTGAAAACCCCAACGGCATCAGTTACGATAGCAAATTCAATCACAGTGGCGCCAGTCGGCCAACAGCAGCAACAACAGCAGCAGCAACAACAACAGCAGACGAAAACTCGTTGCGAAAAGGTCGTAACGTTCGAGGATGAGACTCTGATGGTTGGTTCTTCCTTTATCGCTCCAACAACTGCCGGTGATACACCGACGCGGAAAAATCCTTTACCAGCCAACACGATACTCGACAATGTCTTTATGTGACGCTTCCGAATAATAATAATTCAATCATCTCGGTGATGATGAGATATATAAATGACAACACGCACACATACACAAACATATACACGCGCACACAGAGAGAGAAAGAGAGAAAGAAGGATACACACACACACACACATCCAAATTGTCAATAATATCGGATATTCAAACTTTGCATCAGTATCGGAAGATTTTCGTTCATCATTAGCTACCGTTGATCTATCATTTGAATCTATCACGTGTCTCGTTGTATACTCATCTACCTTATATCTTGGCACATGATTGCGAATAGCACTCCATCTCTTGATCTATCTCTCATAATAATACTTCGTTATATACATGAATTATTCAAGTACCATGTGAGAAATGTTGCATGTATATTGATAAATTAATCATGTAACGGGATTGGAAGGATATTCAAATGTCTAAGCATTTTTTATTCCGAATAATCATTATTTATTCAGTCGGTGAGTTATCAGAGGTCGAGAATCGCGAGTTTTATCGCGAGTGGGCAGAAATCAGTGGCAAAGAGAGCTATAAGCTATAACGTGTACTTGCACAGTACGTAGATGGAAAGAGAGAGCCGGCAGCAGTCAGGTAAGTTGTTCTCTCTGTAGAGTCCGAAAGCTGAAAAAATATGTTTGTAATGAATTAGTGTAAATGTAATCGTTCTTACATCGAGTTGTTGCATCCTTGTCTTCTTGGACGTCCGGATTATTCACTATAATAGCTCACACGTTGCACATCCACTGGATGATGTCGGCTGATTTACGGGAATGGATGGAATTCGTTATGTACATACCGGGCATTCCGCTTTCCGTTGCCAGAGGTAACGCGACGCCTTCGAGTGCTTTCTGTTTGTGCGTCGCTGTGCTCGAATCCTTTTAATTATCTTTGATCAATTTCTGTGATCAAAAGCGGCTACTGCCATGAGCTCGTCAACAATCGTCTTCGCTTTTTAATGCTTGACGCCGGTAATTGAATTTCTAACCGTACAGTGCCGGAATATTCAAATCTTTCGAAAACAGTCAGTGACGTACGATCGTTCGCAATGGCTCTATTTTACTCTACTTTTTACCTAATTGACACCTTTCAATACCTTTTATCATAATTTTTTAACCATTATTAACAAAATGTCATCAGTCAATCAAATAATCACAAAATTCATAATACTAAATAAATATCCTTGCATACATAACCTCAAAGTTGAATCGATCCCAATTAGCGGCTATTTCGCGGCAGTCTACGAAAAAAAATGGATGCGGCAAATATCGATCACACATCGATTTCCTTCAATTTGGAAGATGCTTACGAGGATTTGAAAATTATGGAGAATGAACTTAAGCAAGAAATCGATGATTTGATGCATCATGCAGCCAACAATAATTTTCGTACTCTATCGCACGACCACGGACAGGACAGTATTACAAATCGCCACCACAAATTCGTACACAGCCTTGCAAAAGTGCTTTATCTTCAAGAACCTATAGATCTGCCAATCGCGGGAACAATAGACTTACACAAATCTATGTTAAACGATTTCCTCGAAAGTATTGACCATATGCAGAAAATGTTGACTACCATTAAGGAAGATACCGAGCGGAGGAAAAAAAACATCGCTTAGTGAGCCTTTTTTATACTATTTGTAATCCTACGTTACGTTAGTCTCATATCCTTTTACAACTTTTCTTAAAACTTTAGCCTGAATAGCAATAAAGCAGGTCTGCAGAAAATGAAGGACGCCTGTCAGGGAGCGGTTGAAAATGTTCATAATTACGAAACTTATCGTGACGAAATAGCTATTACGAAGAACTTATTCCAATCGGTCAAGGAGGATTTGGTGAGTTATTTTTATAAAGAGAAGCATCGATCTTACAAAAAAGAATCTTA
Organism: Netelia inedita; assembly: GCA_964017225.1. NCBI lineage: Eukaryota > Metazoa > Arthropoda > Insecta > Hymenoptera > Ichneumonidae > Netelia > Netelia inedita. The sequence goes on from OZ024923.1 coordinate 38,849,995, forward strand.
CCGATACGACGACGATTCGCAGTATACCGCCGTGGACACCATATTCCCGGACAACGCTCAATTCAAAGAACTTCTCGCGGTAAGTTCCTTGTAGGAGAAAAAAACGAATTCAGCGATTCGATGATTTTTCATATTTCATTATTTTTAGAGTTTAACAGGTGCGTATAGAAAAGGCGGCGACGACGTTTACATCGACGTGGCCCCAGAAAATCTGACCTTTGCTAAATTTCTTATCGAGGCGGACATAGCGGTTTATCATCGAAACGACAAGAGTAAAATAAGAATGATAGATTTATTGTGAAATTGGTCTTTTCTTTAATATGATTTTTCGATAATTACATTTTTTTTAACACATAAACGATCTGACCTTTGCTAAATTTCTTATCGCGGCCGACATAGTGCTTTATCATCGAAACGACAAAAGTAAAATAAGAACGATAGATTTATTGTGAAATTGGTCTTTTCTTTAATATGATTTTTCGATAATTACATTTTTTTTACCACATAAACGGAGCTCTCTCTCTCAAAACTCTTACGCCAATTCGCTCCCACTCTTGTCTGCCGATCCATAGTTCCTGAGCCGATTCGAGACAGCTGAGAATCGCCGCTCCTTTCCAAGCGGTCATTCCTGGATCCATTTCCTTTGGTTGAGTTATTATATCCAATTGTTCTAAAAAAACAAAAAACGATCATAAATATTCACCTTTTCGACGTAATAAATAATCTTCGTACGGTAGTCGTAAATTACGAACCTGCTCGATACATGTACGGAATCTGAAGGGATATTCTGTTATAAAGCCACATTCCAATTCCTTGAAACTTCATACCGGAACCAACAACGAGTACGCAACTGTACATTTTTCTTTTCAAATCGTCAGTTGCTAAAAGAATAAAAAATAATTTCACGTTTTTTCACTTTCTCAATTCGTCGCGAATTAAGGCGGAACGATACGACGGCAAGTGACTCACGACATCGATCGATACTTTGCACAACGGCATGATCGAGGCCAAGCAATTGTTGTGGTCCAACGACGAAATCTCTCGGTAGATCCAGGTCGCGATTCGAGAGCGCGGTAGGCGCCGAATCGACGGCATCGACGACAACCTCTTCCTCACCCGCGACGACCGGCGTCGCTACTTCTTCTTGCATTTCGAGGGTTTGTTCCAAGTTTTCCTTCATTCCTCTTCGCTAAAATACATACGAGATGTATAACGAGCCATTGACCTTGATAAACGGTCATCGAGAACCCAGGAACTTACGCTCGTTTCACGGAGATAATTCTCGTCGTGAGGATCTTCGGGATCTCCCATTGAGCGTTTTTGTATATGAACAACGTGAGGTCCCGTGACTTTGAAGAGTTCTGGCTGGAAAAGACTGAGCGGCGCAACGAGACACTCATCTCCGACCTTGATTAACGAATATTATAAATCATAGCGTTATTATCATAAATTATTCGTAATCTCACCGTTCGAATGATTAATAACGATTTACCTGAAGAGTATATTTCTCAGTCGGTTCTTTTGGCTTTTTTACGACAAAGGTTTTCTCCTGTGACCCACACACGTTCAAATCAACGTGACAAAAGTCGCATTTCATCTGACTAAGAAGCAACGCATCCAATCTGTTAGAAGGATCACAATTTTTGTACGGAAAGGCGCATTTTTGTAGCAGCCAAAAGAACGTCTGAGTTATATCACCACCGCCATAATCCATACGCACTCTCGTATTTCTATGAGAAATACCGTCCTCGACGCACGAAACGGAAGTCTTTTGATCACCGACGTCTACCACACACGCGTAACCCAAACCTGCGCCAAATGTGGCAGCGACGTGATCCTAAAACAAGATAACATTAATATACGTATATAATTGTGATTGGTACGAAGTAATTTTGTTTTTAATTTGGCGCATCTGTGTTTATCATGAAACTATTCTACGGAACATACTCAACTAACTTGTAGCAAAAAACAACCGCCGAAGCCGATCTCGCACAACATCAGAGTCGTCAATTCTTTCAAATAATGTCTATTGTATATATCGGGAATAATGAGAACGGCTCTGTAATGCTTCAAATCTCTCAATGGAATATCCATTTTCGCCGTGAGTACGTGTTCCCAAATGGCTTTGAGATCGGCAAGGACGGCTCTGAGACTACCGCCGGGAGCAGAATGTACGTTTAATTCTCCTCTTCGATACGGAAAGTGAATATTAAAATCCTCCTGCGAATTTAGACTAAGAATTTCATCGCCGATTAAGATGTCTCTATCGGTTTTTATCCACTCTTCGGCGGAGGGCGAAAGTATCTCGGGACTCGATCTACGATTGAAAGCGGCGATTTGTTGAGGCGGCGTCGCGTATCTTCTGCGACCGTCCGATTGTAAACAAGATTGAAGAGTATGGGAAACTTGGAGCCTCGATTCCTCCATCGCTTGAGTGAGTTCTTTCGTCTGAAAAATTCGGATAAATCGTAATTTTTGCATGTTCGTAAAAGATCGAGGAAATTTATGAATAAGTTATTCGCTCAATTTTAACTTTATCATAGCGGAATGTCTACGTATAGAGAAAAATATAAAGGAAGCATTGCACATTGTTCAATGTGTAGCCTTTTCTTGTCTTCCTCACCGAAGAAACGATAGAAGTACATTTTTTGTTTTCAAGTATTTTGTGATCTTACACGAGGCACCAGATTAGGGAGGAAAGAATCTTTGTGCTCTGTTCCACCGGGTTTTCGTCTTCGGGCAATTGCATTGAGCAGGGTGCATGGATTCAAATCTGATGCCCGACCCATACGAAGATTCTGCGATCCTGGATGGATTATTATCACGGTTTGGGCCTGAATTTGCTAAAAAATCGGAACATCACAAATGTTTCTAATCTTTCGCGCACGATGATAATGTCGTAAGTACGAAATAATTACTTCGGCACATGATTCTTGGAATACTGGCATTGTTGATATTTTTATGGCGAAGAGTTATCGTGAAAGAAGTTTTTTCAAATTTCCATCACGCACTCGGAGTCCATTATATATTTTATAGGATTTCTCGACATATTAAACAACAAATGTTATATATTGAAAAACGGACTGAAATAACATTCAATTCAGTGTTATTTGTTGGAGTTTGTTAAAGGATTAATGGTGAAGCGAACTGAAGACATAAATCCCAAACATAACCCGGTATAATCACACGACATATTGTATGCTATGAAGTATGTTATATCAGAAAGTCGATTACTCGAAACTAGTTCGATATCTCGATGTTTCGCACGAAGTGGGTCAAAGTTTACGAACAGCTGGTCCGCTGGATGGTTGCTTTGACAGGCCCATTGACGGATAAGCGAATGATTTATTCAAAATTAAGGCATTTAAATGATATCGCGAATATTCCGTGGAGAAAATGAGAATGCCGCCGTCAAGAGAAAGCGTCAAATTGACACGTTGAAAATTTTTAACGACAAGTAAGTCCATTCATGTTGATTTACTTCTGTAACCTCAAGTTAACCTCGTTCCTTAATTACACTTGAAAAGTACCATTACTCATTACTTTGTCAAAAAGCTATAATTGACCGTTCCAAGATGAACGTACGTAATTCAACTTAACTATCATTAACGCATCACTTATTCTTCCACATCGGCAATAAATCGTAATGTCTCGTGTAAATTTTTACTAAAAAAAACATTCTCATCTTATACCAGTCGAAGTATTTCGAATGATTTACAAGCTTGGAGAAAAATGTCTGAAAGTATATCTAACTGGAGGGGCTAGAGTCTACAGAAACAAAGACACGTAGAACTATATTTGGACATTACTTTTTTCCTCATCCCATGTTCGAACCCTTAGTGATGAAAAAAGCAAAATTCATACTCAACGATCTATTTCCGCGATCGAGAGGCTTTTGTAAATGAGAAATTCTTAGGAATGAGTGTGCAACTTTATTTATCGAGATATATACACAGTTTCACATAGAAACATTGGATAATACACAATAATCCGGTAATTACTAAGAATACTTTCATAATATCTTTTGGTTACCTTCTCTACAGTGTATTAGAATTGCGGGAAGATGTCGAGTATCAAGTTCAGTTTGATGCTGCATCAAGGCGTATGGCAATCATGGTTTCGCTATCACCCGAATTTCCATTGGAAAAACCTGTTCTCCGGGTTTCACCCCCGATAACGCATCCTTGGTGCAACGAGCACAGCGAGATAACTAGCGCCCCTGGACTCCTAAATGTGAGAAAACAATTATTCATTCGTAATTATTACCTACATATATTCTTCGTTCTCTCAATTCGCCGTGCGATGTATGATTTAAAAGATCGCTGTGAAAGGCGTGTCGAGTGATTCACGATTCGTTCAGAAAACTCGTCCGTCGCGCAGTTTTCTTAATATGAATTCATTGTAAAGAAAATTCTACCTATGTCGAATCGCTATAAAAAAATGTTTCGCAACGGCTGTTGCAGTTGGATGGCTTTTTGCACTAATACACGTGTAATGTACGTTAGTTACCTTGAAAGGAAGCCAAACAGAACGCTTTGGTAGTTAAAATGAGATTTCAATCAGTTCACAGTTCACAGCGATCTTGGTCGCGTAGTGCAGGCAATAATACGAGAATTCAGCAAAAACCCACCTCAAATACAGGAAGATGTGGTTCTAGCAGGCACGCATAGAGGTAAACGTTCTTGCATAATAGAATAAAAATCTTGTCGGGACGAAATTTTGTACAATTCTCATAAGTTTTGAAAACCGGCTTTTTTCAGATTTACAGGGCAGAGCCTCGCCGTCGTACGCTCTTCAACGTTATCCCGAGCTACCGTCCATGTCGTACAATTCCTATTACAATTCGCAACAGTACCCGCGATTTTCATCGTCAAACACAAACGCTTCTGCTTACGAGTACAATTATACAAATTCGCTTGGAACGGAAAGTCAAGCGGCTCAGGTTTATGGCACTAGCTCTCATCATTCGACGTACGTAACGAATTGCGGCGGTAGTACACTACAAAACACGAGTACACCACAATACTCGTCGGAACGGCACGCTTCATCTTACATGAATTCGCACTACGTTAATGCGAATTATGTTCAACCTATGCAAACTCCGGTGCAAACTAAAACGGTTCCACAGAGTTTGATATTTCCCGAGCTTAACAATCTTAGCAATGAGGAACTGAGACAACTCGGTGACGACGATGATTGTATGGACGATTTCTTGGAGAAATATACTCAGTTGAAAGACTTTAACGAGTCAGTGGACGATGAAATCGACGCTGTGGAAAAAATTGCCAGTAAGATTTTTTGGTTGTTTTATTTTAACTGTTTTTTTTTTATATATAAATCATCGCCCGTATATTTTACTTTGATCTATAATTTACAGGTACCAACTTGGCGAAAGAAGCAGAGCTCAAAGATCTGCAGGCTGAAGTGATTGAAAAGATCGAGACTGTAACAGTGCTGAAGAGTCGATACGATAATCTCATACAACATTACAATAAACTGTCTGTGGTGTTTACGCCCGATCATATAAAAGAGTGTTTGAAAAGAGCTGCCGACGAGAGTCACGAGGAGAGTGAGAAGATAGCCGAAGATTTTTTAAATCGTAAGATCGATGTCGAAAGATTTGTCAGTACGTACATAGAATGTCGAAAACTCGGGCAGGCAAGACGTACCAAGGAAGAAAAACTGGCTCATCAGCTCAACGAGCTGAAACGAGCAGGTTATTAAATGGATCGAACGTCTGTAAAATTTCTTTCTTTTTTTTTCTTCTCCGCATAACTTAATCCGAACAAACTGTAAATAATTTTTAGTTAAATAATAATTGCACGTCTTTACGGATGCACTTAGTCCTTTTATGGATGCGAGCACATCTGCAAATCACTCGTTACTCGGGACAAATGAGGCGTTAATGATTCTTACATCGCTGCGACGTTTCAATCGCATGGTAAAATTTCCATAAACGAAATCTGATTTGAGATTAATTTGATACGCTTGCGAATAAATGAAACCCATTAAAAATAGAAAATAAACTCTTCGGGGTTTATTACGATATGGGGTAAGAAGCCGTAAGACTTACACGAGCTCTCGAACTTCGATTCTCATACATTCCAGGTGAACGGTGTAACTCGCAAATTCTCAAAAGCATAAATTTTTTAATAACGGAGAGCCGTGCGTAAAATGAAGCAACACGAAACTGCAGTGCCTGTGAACAAAATTCTGCCGTGTAATCGATCGAAAGTAATATAACACGATTATAACGAACGCTTTGTTTCTCGGTATGTTCGATCATCGTGGCAGCTTCGAAGTTCGTTTATCTTCTCGATTTTACAAATTTAAACGATAATCGTGGATACGTATCGAATTAATTTACGAATCAATTATTTTGGGTTCTTTAAATTTTATCAGCCCGAATTGTCGATGCTATTATATTGACGCGATGGAAATTTATCGCGTCGATCGTCCGAGGTAGCTGCGTTTTTTTACCGTGTAAATAAATACATAAGTATATACACTCGAGTGTGGATGGATGTGTGAATGAGACGAGATGTTTTTCCGACATGTTGACACATTCATCGATATAGTTACTTAGAGCATTTTGAAGTTGTCCCGTGATTGTTCCTAATATTGTAAAGAATGAAAACAAATGTGACATAATATTAAAACAAAACAAAAAACTCAAAAAGAAAAATCATAATGACTTTCGACATTGATCACCAAGTTTTAAGAATTAAAAATGAAACTGATGAACTATCTACTTATTGTTTACACGCTTTATCTCAAACGACCTGAATTATCGCTTCGTTTGATCACTTTGTTGACGATGGAACGGTGTTATTCTTTTTTCGGCATGAGTATTAATTGTTAGTTTTTCTGGAAAAATATATACGCTATATTTATTCTAAAACTTGCGGGGTCCCTCATTTTTCGAGAAAAAAGAGAAAAACAACTATCGAAATTATCTTCATTAGTCAGTTTTGTATACTCGCAAACATGTTACACACGTTATGAAAAAGATATCTCGCACAAACATACATAATCTCGTAGTACAATTCGACATATAAAAATATTTTGCAATAACACGCATATTAGTATTCTTGGGCAAGCAGCTGGTTGACTTGGTCATTTTGACTGTATCGTGAGATATGGAACGGGAAATTATGTAAATGATAATAATTTGCGCGTTCTTTCGTGAAAACCATCGACGTCCATTATCAACAATTATAATTTATCAGTTTATCAGTGCTCATCTCTCGTATTTTGTGGTTTCATTTAAGGATCCACGAATGAGATCATGATGTATCGAGTGCCCTTCTTCACTGTCAGTCCTTCGTGATAGTGCGTCAATCTTCCAGGATGCATCAACATCCATCCGGGTTTTGTGTCGGTTACGGAACAGTTGTAACGTATGAAACGGCAACCACCGCCCTCGTAGTCGATACCGGCGTTATTCAACGCGATGTTGATTGTGTACGTCGACGCGTCATGATGAGGTTTCAGCGAGGGTTGTTCGTCTGGCTTGTAGCGTACGACGAAATTCATGTGCGAACGTGGGGGCTAACGAAAACAAAATTCAAGAATTTAATGTATTATTCTTAAATTCCAAAGTATTTCGCGGCAATGGTCGTTAAAACATTGACAGTGCCAAATGTGACTCGGAGACGATGAATGCTCGTGAATTGTTGTGCTATAAGCTACAAATATGATGACATACCTTTGAATCATGAAAAATTCAAAGTTTCTTGAACACACACACACACACACAGAGACGCACAAATGATAAAAGAACGTTACTCCATTAAACAAAGCTACCGTATTCCCTTTGCCCGATATTTTCTTATTCTTACTTCGTCGCTATAATGAGGAAAAGCTAGTTCTTGCAACGGCATAACGTAACGTTCGAGAAACAACAACCATGCTGCGTCCAAACTGACTTGTTTCAAGTGTATGTCGCGAGTTGGCACATTTTCGTAACCGCCAGCAATTCGTGGATCCTAAAAAATATATTCTCGACTTAATAGGATTTTATAATTGCGTTCTTACATCGTGTATATATCCGGTGAAGACAAGCTCTTGGAGAGGTCTGACGTAGTCCTTTAGGAGGCGTAACCAGTGCGGCTCGTAGGAAACCTGTTTCATGTGTATATCTCGGGTAGGCACATTTTCATAGCCACCTTCGATTCTCGGATCCTGACGATAAAAGTTACACGATCTTCCTTATTGTCATATTATGAATACGCGGGAAAAAGAAAATCATGCTGTTTTTTTTTACGATTATCGGCGATTTCCTCGCAGTTCGTACGTAGCTGAAGAAAGTAAGTCAATGGAAAGAATTAATTCAACATTTGTTTACGGCTTACTTTGTTCGATCCGTCGGACCATTGTCCATACGTCTCGACGATTTCGACCAGCTCTGCGGCAAATCTCTCGGTGACGATCGGGAACCAATAAACGTCCGGACACGGCTGAAAAAAAAAGATATCAGTCGGTCAATGAGTCCTAACGAAGTGTTGACGTAATTCGAATTACCTGAATACTCGTAGCATTGGGTTTAAAAGCGTCTTTATAATTTTCATGTATATAACGCTTTTCCCAATCGTATTTGTTGTTGAAAATCTCATACATGTCGGGATTCGTAAATTGGATATTGAAGTCATCCCCATTAACGAGATGTCCGAAATCCAGTCTATTACTGACATACATAAAAACATCATTTTTCCTGTTGGACTCGGCGAAAGCCATGTCGAAGTCCAAATCGCCGTTGGAAAAGGACGGTCTCGTCGTTCTATTTTTTATGAGCGTCGCGTTAATCAGGTAACAGTGTGTTACGTATGGTACGTTCCACAATCCTCTGAAAGAAAGATAAACTAAATGTTACACATCGATCTAAAAATTATCGTCCCAACGTTAAAACAAAATTCGACCAAGTACCAATAAAGCGATAATCGAGCAATTTGCCAACGAATCAAATTGTTTTGAGAAGATAAGCGTTAAATATATTTGGTCAAGTAGATGGTCACCAGTGGTGATTCGCCGATGAGCATGGTGGCAATGGGTTATGCATAATTATCCAATTGAGATTCATAACTCGGACTATACTATAGAGAGAGAGAGAGAGAGAGAGAGAGAGAGAGACAGAGACAGAGAGATGGAGAGAGAGAGAGAGACTGCGTTTTCATCGGCGCGTTGTGGACCATTCATGTTTTAGGCTTTACCAAGAGGCCAGTTGGCTCGATCAAAGCAGCTCCCCGGGTTGTAACAAGTGTGAAACGCGAGTGTTCCAATCTGCTACTTATCGCACGATTATCTAAAACGGTCAGTGAAATGTACCATTATTTCTATATACCGTGTAACGTTATATAAATGTGCATATTAATATTGCACGAGCACATAGGGTTCCTAGGACAAAAGTAGGCTCGATCGTAAAACGGCATCCCCTAAATCGTCGTTTCCAAGTTTTAATAATTATATGCGAAATGAGACTGGAAAGAATTTAAATTATCTCGAACAGGTTCAAATGAAGAGACGCTGGTTTTTCTACTTGTTTCTCGTGTTAGCGATATTTTGCTTGAGTACCGATAGCGCGAAAGCCGGTGGTGGAGGACGCGGCTCGAGAGTACGAGGCGGAAGGGGAAGATTGGCAGGTGCAACACCCGTACAGATTTTGATTCCAAATCGTAATCCACAAAGTGCGATTTATTATGGAAACAAAGACGTGAGGATTAGTTATTTAGTTAATGCATCGAGCAAAAACGAACGAACAAAACGATGAGCCTATTTCTTGTTTTCAGGGTGCGACTATCGTCAAAGCGTCACATTTCGAATTAGATTACATGCTCGGAAGAAAAATCACTTTTTTCTGCATGGCGAGAGGATATCCGAGACCGGAAATCACATGGTTCAAGGATGGAATCGAGTTGTATCATCACAAATTTTTTCAAGTGCGTTAATCGGTAATACGAATGGAAACAATAAATATTACGTTCGATTCGTTAAATCCGTAAATAAAATATAATATTCTCGCGAAAGATTTGTAAAGGCTTGAATATAATGTTTCGCAGGTCCACGAATGGCCGATCGGAAATGACACAATAAAGTCCAAAATGGAAATCGATCCAGCTACGCAAAAAGACGCTGGTTACTACGAATGCCAGGCGGACAATCAATATGCAGTGGATCGACGTGGATTTAGAACAGATTACGTGATGATATCTTATTGATCGGGCGATACAATTTGTAATACGTACGTCGATACGGACCGTTATTCCGTTTACAAGTAGAATAATAATTTGTAGTAATAATACTTTGCGCTTGGATATCAAAAAAAAAAAAAAAACACGAAGACGGTCGATTTTAATCGATCGTAAAACGAGTTTACGTTTATCGCAGAATCTTTCTTTTTTTCTCAACACTTTACGCGATCTCCGAGAGACTGAACACCGAATGTTACACCCATTCCTTCCAGATATTTACCGAAACGACTATAAATAGATGGAAGATATTTTTTTGCTACTATTTTTTTTCAATTATTTACACAGACGAATAATAATAATAATAATAATAATAAAATACAATAAATCGCTCATTCGTATTTATATATGACTTCGTAGCTCTGTACGTTTAATGTGTAACTACGCAAATAAAAGCTTATAGTTCCCCTAGCTCCGTTCTATTACGCGATAATTAGAATCACCGAGGGTGATACGACAAGGTGCATTCAGCAGCGAATGCTCCACGTCGATGTGTCTTATATCTCACCAAGTTGTTAGACAAGTATGATATACCGTTTATTAACGTTTTTATTCAGTTAATCGTGATTTTAATCGTAGTTTTAATTTTTTTTCGTCATCCAATTGGCAAAATAAGGACGTATTGTCTCACTCAAATAAATTCATTAAAGAAAATCAAATCTTTGTATCGCAATGATCGTTTATGACTTTTCACGAAGTTGCGGATGAATTATTTCGACTGTAGTACAAATTTCCTTCGAGGTGCGACGTTAACGGAAGATTTTCAGGATCGCGTATATGACATATGTAATATATACGTGGGCCTGGGTGCTCTGATAGTATCAGTGATAAGTCTGTAATAGATCGGAGAGGACACTAGGGGAGTAATGAGTAAAATGCCTGTCAGTTACATTGGCTCTCTGTGTCATCATCGACCGCTGTCTGTCTGGCTGTGGTAAGTGTACATTCAGCTTTTCTCTACTGCGAACGGTTTTCCCTGACGCTTTTGCAAAATTTTCTCTCGTATCTTAGGAGGCTCGCTTCTCGACTGCACCGAGGCATCTTCGCGAAAATACCACGAAAATCCTTTTTGTGCGTCCGTTTTTGTCTCTTCCTCTCATTTAACAATTATCCGTTTGGGGTAAAACGAAAAAGCATCGTTACGAAATTCGTCAGGCCGGAAAGGACGAGAGTTTTCAAAGTCTTGATCGTTTCGAAATACGCTTAAGAAGAATATGTTTCGAACGATGAACATCGCGATTATCCTCGCAATAGTGCTGCTCGTTTCTCACGAAATTTCGGGCAGACGTGGAAGAGCGCGAAGCAGAAGCAAATCGCGTGTGCAAATAGGCCTCCCGATAACCGGAAAATATAGAGATCCCGAAAGTGATCAGTACTATAATAATAACAACGTGAGCTCGTTGTCTTATTAATGTGAATTTAACGAAAAGTACGAAGATTTCATTGGTCGTTCTCGTTTTTAGGGGGCGAAAATTTTGCTCGCGTCGCACTTCGATCTGGAATACGTTCTGGGACACAAGATTGCTTTTCTCTGCGTCGCACGCGGCAATCCGCGACCACACATAACGTGGTTTAAGGACGGCAATGAAATTTATTCCCATCTTTATATGCACGTAAGTTTTTTTAGCCGATTTTGCAAATAATTATCGCCTCGTTATTCTCGAGACGTAATAATTCAGTGATTTACTTGAATATTCCTTCGTCCTATTGTCTATCGAATTTAGGTACACGAGTGGCAAATGGGTCCGGAAAAAGTGAAATCCAAATTGGAAATCGATCCCGCGACACAAATGGACGCGGGAGTTTACGAATGTACGGCGGATAATATGTACAGCATCGATCGTCGTTCGTTCAAGACGGATTTCTCCATCGCGTTCGATTAGTCGTACGACGAAGGATCGTAATTATTATTCGACTCCAGTTACGAAAGAGAAATCGGTACCTAGGCCCGACTACAGCCGCTAATTAATGCCGTAGACCTGAAATTAAAATCGTTCCTCGTGCTTTTAGATTATTTCAATTATTTTCTCTTTTTCCTTTTGTTTCTGGCATCAGAATCATCTTCGAACGTTCAAATGTAGATGAAAAAAAACAAGACGTTCTTACTAACGAATATAGAATAAAATTGGATATTTCGTTAAATCACGGAGCAAATGTTGAATTTATTTTTCATCGGATTTCTACTCACCGCCTCTCGTTCTCGACTATTTGCATGTAATCCGAGCTACGAGCGTAGTAACCGTTGCTTGCGATCGCGCCCCAAAAGTTGCTCCAAGTCTCGTAAGGTCGCACGAGCATAGGAGCGACGATACCGCGCTGTTGTTCGACGAGAAGATTGAGGGTGTGCTCGTTGTCCAAGTGAGAGACGGAGTCGACGGCGAAGAAACCGGAACATTCCTTCAGCAGACAGTAGTCCCTGAATAAAAGGCGAAACGTCGTGGATAAAAATTCTGAATATTCGAAGCTTTTTTCACCTTGCTGGGTAACAAAATTTTGATAACTTACATAGCTAACTCTCTCGCAGCCGATTCTTTGATAAAGTTGGTGGGTAAAATCTGTTTCACGCTCTTGTACTCCCTGCCGTATTTCTCGACAAAATCGGCAACCAATTTCTCGTGATAAACAACATTGTTGTAAATAAAAAGATGGAGCTTGGATTTTGGATACATTTGTTTGGCAATTTTATCGAAAAATTCCTCGAGAAATGGCGTTGGCACATCGATGAACACGGCGATGAGAACGGTTGGCCAAGAATCTAGTTTATCATCGGGCAATTCGATCGACTCGTCCCAACAACTGAGACAACCGTCTTCACGATTCCACGCACTCGCCAAATAATTTCCTAGCGAATTTAGGATCAATTTGCTATGACCGTTGCCATGAACGATCATCGGTTTCGTGTCGTATATCGTATTATGCAGATAAGCCTCGTCGTCTTCGAACTCCAGTGCAACGTCCGCTGGAACAATTTCATCGGTCCTAATGAATTCTCAAAGATATCGTTAAATTCCCTGTATTATGGGACAATACCCCCCCAAACCCTATATTATCAAGCAATAATGGAAAAATTTTGCTCAACTGATTGTCCGTATTACCGATTGCACCAAAGAGATTTTGGAATATCTCAGATTTATGATCGAGCTTCATATTGTACTTTGCACGTAATTTCGGATCAAGATAAATCTTCGTGTAGTACAATTGATCGTCGTCGGTGTCCGCGATGGCGCCGTTGTTCAGTAGCTCGTAAAGATCCGAAGCGTATCCGATAAAACCACCGGAATTTAAATACGGTGCGCCACGAGTAATCGTTGGATATTTCGAGGTCAATGACTCGTCGGGCCAACAATATTTTTCGGCAGAGAATAATATACGAGCGTCGAGACTCTTGAATTTCTTGATTATCGCTTCCAAGCCACTCAGGAAGATGACGTCGTAGCTGAAATTCATAAATCATCGGTTACGATCGTTATCGAGGATTAAAAACGTGCGAGTTTGAAAAAATTATGAATTATTTCCAACCTGTCCGTGAATATTATTATTTTGTTCTCATCGTCCTTGTATTCTTCCAATTTTTTCTTCAGCAAATTTATCTTGTAACCCCCACCAGCGTAATTCATATTTCCACCTTTCCATGGTTTACTCATACCCAGAACTTGGAGATTATCGTTTAATCCATAAACATCGACGGATCGAAGATATCTTTTGTATCCATCGGTCTCGTTCGATGCTACGGTTATAACGAGTGTCTCTGAAAAATATAGTCGTTCGAATTTATTTTTCATCGATCATTGATAATTTTTTATTCTATAGTTCAATTTTCTTAAATTAGTTTCTCAGGGATAGTTTGAGTTCTAGCAGGAGACTTTAAACTAGAATACAAATTTTAATTGCATTATTCTTCGAGAACAAACTAGACTGTCCGTCTCTCGTTCGAATAAAAAATAAAGCTTTTATTTAGAGCTCCGACCGCTGCAGACTTCCCGAGACCTCAATCCCGCTGGAATTATTATTACCCTATCACGATAGAGCCCAATGATTGCTTTATTTGTTTTCTTCAAACGACTTCGTATAAACGCCGGTAACCTAATTTGATGTCATTTACATGTGGTTGAACAATCGTTACACCAGATGTCGCATTTACATATTGAATTCGTCGTCAAAGAAATCACAACGGTTTCTTACGTTTTTCTCAATTTAACATTCTAAAAACTAATTTTTACTGCGCATGCGCAATCTTCCGCCATTCTAATTTCAGGATTTTTTGTTTCGGTTTTCTATGGGATTGTATCACAGTACGCGAGACACATGATTTCTGGTAAGAATTGTGCGTGGGCGTTGAATGTGAGAAAACGACGCCGAACCCGTCGTGCGTAAAGCGTTGCGATGATTATGTCATCTTGAAAAAGCAGTACCAGAGAGCGCCGTGTCGCGCCGCACCGCGTTCGATGAACGTTACGCGGACGCTTCTTCCTTCTTTTTAATGAATTTACTCGACGTGGCTTTTCGGCGCCGTTATCGCGACAGGATTCCCGTTCGAAGGAAAAAAAAGAGGAGCGAACCTCGATGAAAGATCGTCTCTTGTCGCAATCTAAAATTGCACCGTTTGAATTCAACGAGCGAAACATTTAAATCTCGTGTTCGATCGGTATCGATACTGGAGTTATGATAAATCGATTCGAAGCGAGAGTCGCAAACGATTTAGCCCTAAAAAAATCTCACTAATGTACAAGTGTTTATAGATCGGTTTTAGGATTATTTTTAATGAATTAGTCGATACATTCGTTGACAGAAAAATAGTAGCAAGTTCGTTATAAGTTTCGTCCGATAACGGTGTCGACGTTATCCCGTGATATCCGGCGACGCAGTAGCGTGACCAAAAATAAATGACTCCCCTTTCATTTCCTCATTTTCTTTCTCCGTGTGTGTTTTTCTTCGTATGGGTATATAGAGAAGAAATAAACGCCCGAATGATAAGTTGAGTCGGGTGGACCCATGTTGTGTAGTAACCCTCTACTAATCAGCTCAAAGAGCACGACACTACAGGATATCGGCTCTCCCAAAACCGATTCTATCTACTTTTTTGTTTCTGCACAGTGGCGTTTGTATAATCTCGAGAATACGTTAGAAATAAAGAAAAAAATATCGGCTGCTTTTCATTCGATTCAATTCTCTTCTTTAATAAACGTTCGCGGTTTTCGCGACGAGAGAAGTCACGAAGAGAATCGAGGATAATTATAGTCGAGAGAACCACGAGATTTAATTTTTTTATGTGAATAAATTGCTATTTATTCCTGATATTGTGCGAACAGGGTTTACCGTTTTCGTTCGAGGGAAATTAATTTTGGCGAACGAAAGAATGACAATACGAGTTCGATATAGATATATACGAAATAAATCCTGTTAATACGAACAGAATTTTCGCCGATACTTGCGGCAGCGTTGCTGTATTAACGAAATTATTTACAAGCAGTTTAATAGAATTGGAAACGAAAATGGAGTTCCAAAAAATTGTCAATACGACTGTCGTTCTTTAGGAAATCTCTATACACGAATATATATGTACGTATGATAACTGAGCGTTTACCGGCATCCTCTGTTGACGTTCTAGCATCACCGACGATGTAGCACAGTACGAGAACACTAAACAATCCGAGACCCTTCATCGTGCACATGTTTTAATCTGTTAGAAAAATATTACGCTCACGCTCTCACGACGATCGGAACGATCTGAAAGATCGTCGAACTATAAAGCAACAAGCTATACTGTAATCTATAGCGGCGTACGAAAAACAAATGAATGCGCATGCACGGACCAACAACACTCCGTAGCACTGAACGGTCCAGACTCCGCGCCACTCTGCGCGCATTCACCCTTCTCGTAAATCTTCGCGCGAGGTACTGCCCTCAACGAAAACGTTGACCATAGGCGCAGTGATTTGTTTACGATTGCATCCGACGGATTTGACAATCTAAGCACTTCGGGATTCAGGGTGTTTCAGATATTTCGCTCAACTTGAGTGTTCAGGCATGCACATCACGATTTATCCAGCAAAATTTATCCAGGAACTACGAGAATGACAGCCGGAACGCATCGCGAGACGCGATGGGTATGAGATCCGGAAGTTGCATACACGATATTCTGCGCAACGATAGTGCGCGTGCGTCTATTCTTGTCATGCGCACAACGGGATGCATTTAAAATATGTAATATCACCATCCCGTTTTATTTTAATATTAGAACGCAAACTGGATTTCAAAATATGTAACGACGTTTTGATAATGCATCGTTCGGACGTTAGTTCTCTCACATCTTTAAACCGTACCAGAAAAACTAAACCTCAAGTTACACTTTCTTCTAATGGGGTGCAATATCGTCTATGAATACGTCGTGATATACTTTAGCAATATTCATTACTTCCGGCGATAATTCGTCAACGAAGAATATTGCAATATTTATAAAATATATAAAAAAATATAATTAACCTTGAACATCGTGCGAGGGCTCCCTCAGAAACTTCAGCATGTTCCATGACGGATCTTTGGAGTTGCCACGTGGAGGACTGACCAGACAGGTAATACCACGAACATCCGTGTCATCGAATGTCGAGGGTTTACGATGATTCGTTTTGCATGTACGCTTGTCCACATCGTTGGTTACTGCACTCACACGAACGAGGATAACGTAGAACAATAATGTACAGAACGTGATACGTTTTGAATACATGTTCTTTTTTTATCCTCCGTTCTATATGTCTATAAGAACATGATAAACTTTAATCTAGTATAAAATCGGTATAACGCGAGATTACAAAATGACAAAATAGTTCGCAAAATTCACGGAAAATCGGAGGCGCTGCTGTACGATCGAGGATCGAATTACTATTGAAACTTATCGTGAGAAATTGCTTGCTATATATATGAAACCGCGGAAGCGGGAAGTGGGATTCGAGACAGTAAAATCGTTATCGAACACGAGCGCGACGAGTTAAAATCGTGACACTCGTACAGACAGCCCGAAGAAAATATAATGTTTTTCAAACAGGTTATCTCGCAAAGTTTCACTCCTGACAACGTTACATTCGCTTTTTCGTCCACCAGACGAAAAGAAATGAAGCAACCAAGCATGTAATCCTCGGTTACGGGAAGTATGGCAACACTCGTTCATCGATTTTCTATTCCCGATTGTCACGCACGGCTGGCTCGAATCTTCACGGTCCGATCGATCATATCGTAGATTCGACGAACAGACACCCTCTCCTACCGCATCTCCAGAATTACGAAAAAAGAACGCATTATTTATTACGATACTGTCAAAATGTAAATCTTTCATTATTCTCTTTCGGAGTTTCCTTCTAACACCGTATGTGTTTACACAGCTCGAACGAATACGTAATTACGATTTCACGTGTTTTCCTCAACGCAACGAGATATATCGAGCAAACAAAAGAAATAAAAAATGGAGGAAATTAAATGAAATAATAAACAATTTTAAATACGTACTACGATAGGATACATTTCGATTTCGTTTTTTTTCTTCTTCTTATAATAAGAAACTAATCGAGTTATAGCATTGCACGTAGAGCTGAGGATTTAATGCCCTGCAAACAAGATTAGCACACTGATTTAATACGATTACTGGGGCAGTAGTGGCTTCGATGCGGCTTCTTTCGTATTTTCGACGAAATGCCAGTGTTCGAAACGGTCATCTCTAGTAACCATCGATGATCAGTAGCCAGTATTGCGTCGGCGTAACGACGGGAAAAAGGGCATTATTACATCGTTAAAAAAATCTCAAAGTCGAGATGGGGAAGGAAGATCCGGAACTGACGGCACTGAAAAAAGAACTCGACGATTTGATCACCAAGTGCCAGGTTTGTATTATTCTTTTATCCGTGGAAAATTCATTATTTTCGACCTTCCTGTGCGTTAAAGTTGTACCATTCGATAAATTACCGGTTAAGGAGGATCAAAAGAAACAGCAAGACACCAAAATCGAGGACGTTTGCGGAAGTGTCGGCGATGCGCCAAAAGTTAAATTGTCGACCAAAAAATTGCTCAAAGGTCACATCAATAAAGTGAATTCGGTTCACTTCAGTGGTGATAGCAGGTCAGAAGTAATTTTAATAATAAGCGACTTAAGAAAGGTTCGTTGAAAAAAGTAATTAGGTTTGCCCAATAAAATCGTCCGTTATTTATATTAATATTTGTACGAGTTCGTTTAGGGACGATCGATTTGTTTTTAGTCAAAGCGAAACTCTTATTAACATCTGTATATTCATCCGATGATCGATAATTACCTTCGTTCACAGACATTGCGTGACAGGATCTCTCGATGGAAAGCTCATTATTTGGGACACCTGGACGGGTAACAAGGTCCAAGTAATTCCGCTTCGTTCGGCTTGGGTCATGTCCGTCGCTTTTGCACCGTCCGGCAATTTCGTCGCTTGCGGTGGTATGGACAACATGTGCACCGTTTACGACGTCAATAATCGCGACTCGACGGGATCTGCAAAGATAACACGAGAATTATTAGGCTACGAGGGATTTTTGTCGTCGTGCAGATTTTTCGACGACCAAAAAATAATAACGGGCTCGGGCGACATGAAGATGTAAAACGATCGTTTTCTCTAATCATTAACCAGCAGTCATTGAATATTAACAAGCAACAAAATTGTCTCATAAATTTTTAATAGACTGTTTAATGACTCACCATCGACGCTTCGCGTATTCTTCGACGTGTGCGATGTTATAATGAATTATAGATCTTTGTTCTTTTACGGTGAATTTTTATAGATGCATGTGGGATCTCGAGGCGAACAAGAAGACGACAGATTTTGCGGCTCACGCTGGTGACGTCGTTAGCATCAGTCTTGCACCCGATGCCAACACATATATAACCGGATCGGTCGATCGTACGTGCAAACTCTGGGACGTACGGGATGAAAAAGCCAAACAGACGTTTTTCGGCCACGAGGCCGATGTTAATTCCGTTTGCGTGAGTCTCCATTCGATGGATTCGGTATTGCTGCGTTACAAAGAGAAAATAAATTAGTAACGAAACGAGTAATCGAGACGTCTCGATTGAATTTTCACTTGCCAATCGTCGAATTGTAGATTATTTTCAATAATTCTAAACAGTATCATCCATCCGGTCAATCGTTCGTAACTGCTTCCGAAGATAAAACTGCCCGTCTCTGGGACTTGAGGTCCGATCAACAATTGGCGACTTTCAAACCACCAAATTCAACGCCGGGTTTCACGTCATGCGGACTCTCGCTCAGTGGACGATTCATATTTTGCGGCAGCGACGATAATTACATTCACATATGGGACACGCTTAAAGTCCAACACAACGGTAGAACGAAAAAATCATAATTCTTACAAACTTTATCCTGTAAAATTGAAATTATCGATCGATCGACGTGGCTGACTTTGATATTTTTTTAACAGGAACTATGTCGGGTCACGAAAATCGTGTAACTTCTCTGAGTGTATCGCCCAGTGGAATGGCAGTGGCCACCTGCTCTTGGGACAACAATGTCAGAATCTGGGTCTAAGAATAATCGTTTCTTTTGTTCCTCTTCAAACGTACGAAAAACGAACGATCGTTTACTTTACGTTCGTTGCGTTGAAATCATTTATACGAGAAAATAAGAAAGAAAAAGAAAACAAAGACATTCGAGATTTCTTTGTAGATATCAAATATGCAAAAAATGAAATACAAAAAGGAATGATAAACGAACGGCCGATTATTGGAATATTATAAAGTTGGAGGGAATTATTGAGATCGATTGTAAAGTAACCAGAATAAAATAAAGGCCGGATATTCGAACTAAACGATCGTAGAGAGCGCATATTATATTCACACACAATTCTCCTTAATATAATATTCCTTTTTTTCTTTCTTTTATTCTTTACATCGCAGTGGATCATCGTCGTCGTGTATCGTGCCGATTTTCTTTCTCGCTAGCCGACAACTACGTATAACGGTGAACTAATCGTATCATCTATGCAGAAAAGGGAGATCTCGTTAGCTCTTTGCCGTGCCTTTAGTTCTTTCAAAAATCGTCATTTAATTATTATACCTTGCGTTATCTTAGTACATAAATGGTAATACGCGCGCCATCGTACTTGCAATAAATAATGCAACACTGGGTCAGATTACGTGTTAAATTAGACGAATTTACTTAAATAGATCTTATACGCGGAAACGTTCTCTCTCTCTTTTTTTTCAATAATATCTTGATGGACATTTTTTTTATAGCTCGGACATGTCTTTAACTTATAAAATTCAATAATTCCTAGTTTGCAATTTTTCTATATTACGCTCGATCGAGACAATGTCCTCGACGAGGTAAACGAACGCGTGCTCGACGATTCAAATCGATCAAATAGCGTAAAGAATTGCTCGAGTGCTGAATAACCGTATCTAAAATACGACTATGTGCCGGTTTTAGTACGTAGACCATAAGAACGGAGTTCGATCGACTCATCTAATTTTTGGTATTTAACAATTCCCAATTTTTTTCTTTAATTACTCTCCGCTAGTAGATTTTTGTTTCTTTGTGTTAATTTGTCAATCCTATATGATGATAGTGCGCTGATATATCATCGAATTTCCTAGAACATCTAGAATTTTCATTTCACAATGAATTTGTTAACAATTTTTTACGGTGCTACAGCGTTATTCGTCTCTCGAGCGTTGTTTCAAATTGGGCGAATGAAAAATACATGTTTTCTTACAATATTGATTTTCAATGCGACCTAGGCAAAGCGGAGTAATAATTAACCGTTGTTTCGGTCTATGTCACCCAGTGGTGCAAAGAATGTTTATATATATGTATTTAGTCGTCGTAGCGTGGTCGTTTTTACGACTTGTGACGATCAGGACGTTGTTTGGCAATTAATAACGTTACTTTAACGACTAGAAATAATAATTATGTATGTACATTAACGGAATGAACGAGTTCGCGTGACTTTCTGAATTTTGCGGATTAACATAATGCAAAACGACAGGATCGTATGTTCCAATATCACTTCTTGTGCATAAACGAAAATAATACGAACATAAATCCGAGATAATCGAATTATTCGCGTAATTAAATAAAATACGCAATTAATAAAATCGGCGTTGTACAGAATATATATATATATATATGTGTGTGTGTATATATACATATATATATATATATATATATATATATATAACGAATCGCTACCTGGCTCTTATCATAAAACGATGCATACACGCTGTAATAAAAGTATCACAGAAAATGCGTATAAAGTTTATAATCCATACGTAGAGATTATGTTTCTCGCAAACGACGTATATATATATACAACATTGGAAATACCGTATTACACTTTTATTTTGTTTCTTCTCACTATTTCCTCCTCCTCTTCACCACTTCCCCCATTTCGGCGAAACGAATAATTTTCAAAGGACGAAATTGTATCATCCCAACTTTCTGAATACAGAAAAGTTAGGATGTTTTTTTTTGGTGTTCTCCAACTTTTTCTTCAATCGAGAAGCTTAACGAAATTATTGACCTGTATTTTCGTGAATTATTTAATTACACTCGTGATACGAGGCTGTCTGACTTGCGATATTTTTAAGTACGAAGCGAGTGAAGAGAGGCCATTTCTAACGGTGGTTCATTCATATAACCGATGGCACACTTGAAACGAAGAAAAAGAAAACACACGGAAAAAATTATCGCCAGCCTCGTCGTTTTGCTAGGTGCAATGTACAGTATTTCGGATCTCATAGGATTTTACGTTTTATAATTTCTTCAAGTATTTTGCCCGTTGTGTTTGTTTCAAGGCGTGAGATAAATAAGATATTTAGTGTCTGTGTGTGTGTGTGTGTGTGTCTGTATCTTCGAGTTTCAGAGGCGAACACTTTTCCATCGAACGTATAATGCATTTTTAGCATTATTACGACGTAATGATGTTTCGAGAGTACATACTTAAAAATCGTCGAGATGAATGAGAAGAGCAACGATGACCGTTGCACCGGCTTCTTTGGTCGCCCATTCGGTCGATTCGAATTGCGAATCGGTGGTGTCCTTCGCGGGTCCCATTGTGTACGAGCCGGGTCTTACCAACAATTGAAACGCCGTCGAGGCATTGAGTTTTCTATTCGATTGGGTATCGATGTATCTGAAATAAAAAGAAAAAAAATACAATTTTCAAACTCTTCGAATTAGTGAAAATGTATTCGATAAAATCGGCACTCACGGATACTTTTTGGTACTTTCAACGGATGCCGCGTATTTGATGTTTGGTGAAAAAACAACTTGGGGATTTTGAACTTCAATATCGATGATCGTTGTCAAATTACTCGTGTCTAGTTGTTCTTTTGTCAATAATTCGCCTCGATCTAGGATCCATCTGAAAATTAGAAAGCAAATATTTACGTAGAAAGAAACATTATATGTTTAATATATTGAATATTTATTATAATTTATAAATGTAGTATTTCTCACCTAATAGAGTCCAATCGCGTTCCATAAAAGGCCACGTGCCACTTGTCAGTGGTACTCTGAGGATATTGATTGGCATTGATGCTCTGTCTTAGAGGAAATCTGGCCCAACCAACAGGAATAGCAAATTCCGCGGGTGGTTCGCCTTTTTTGCAAATGGCATTGTCTCCCTCGATTTTGTAACAAAGGCTGCAGTAACAAATAGCCTCGTCGAGGGTGAAAAATTCATCGGGCAGTACGAGTGATTTTTTCAGTCTGAGACAAGCTTTGAGATACTCGCATTTCTTGGATGTTACGACGCTTGTACCGATCGGCGTGGACGGCAACGACGCGATCCTCAATGATCCTACCAACGAGCTATTTTGTGGCGGGCTCGAGCTCGCCGCGACATTCTGATTCGGCGCAGAAACAACGATACCGTTACAATTGTTCGTAAGTTGACTACGATTCGAGGTAATTTGGACATCGGGAGAACAGCTCGTAACGTTGTTCGGTAAGCTCGAGGTCATATTGTTCGGCGCACTGGAAGTCATATTATTGACGATATTAGAGCCCGTGTTGTGACACTGCGACGAATTATCCTGCGACATATTGAGTATATTGGTGGAAAGATTGTTGGGATTGGAATTCGAGGCTGTCATATTGTTAATCTGACTGTTGGAGGCGATACTCTCGTTTATCGCGTTATTAGCGTTCGTCGAATTGATCGCCGTATTGAGATTCGTCATATTGCTCGAGGTTGCAGCCGAACCGTTTCTTATATTAATATTCGTTGCATTGTTTATCTCTACGTTTGTACATTCGTTACGACGAATCTCGTCGTTCTCCATCTCGTTATTGGACATCGTATTACAATCGTTCATGACGTTCAGAGATCCTGCCGAGTGTTGATTCTTCAATTTTGAGCAACCGATCGGAGTTACGCGACTGGGTTCGTTACTGACCTCCGAACTCGTGTCGGAATTATTGCTGTCCGACTGTATACTGCTCGACATTGCTTTTCCCTGCAATATATTGTTCAACAAATGATGATTATTATTGTTGCTACCGTGTGACGAGTGTGGCGGAGGTGTCGCGTCCGTCGCACCGGAACAATTCGTCTCGTCGTTGCTACGACTCGCCACGTTCAAGGTGAGAGTCGAGGGTATCGTAGGAATAACGTTTTCCTTCTCGTGACACTCTAGGTCGGCCTTTTCTCGCGAATTTTCCACATCCTCGGTCTCGTTTTCGACGCGATCTTGAGTATTCGCTATCGCCATATTTATCGCGTCGTTGCTCATAAAAGTTGCCTCGACCGACGGACCAACGATCGAGATCTGCTCGCACTGACCGTAAAGATCTATAACCGCGTAGACGTAAGGCGGAAGATCGCTCGCGGCTATTCCTTGATCGACTCCGTTTATGAACAAGTGCAGTCGAGATTCTTCGTCTATGAGAAGACCGACCGTACAACCTGCTTGAAGATTTTCGAGATTAGCGCCATATCGTGTTTTTACCTTAGCGCCATTGTGAGACATCCAATCGCTGCATATGATCCAAGAATGTTTTTTGAAGCCGAGTGCTGTTAACGGGAAACTCGCTTTTTCCGGTGATATGCAAGTAACTCCGCAGAGAACGCCGGAGACCCAACGATCGGTGACTTTGTCAACCTTTACCTGAAATATTTTACCCTTTATCAATGGTCTACTCGACATGAGAACACCTTGATTGTAACTAGCGACTCTTCTCGCTGTCGTTTTCCTCTCCAATTCGACGTTTCGTCCATGATTCTCGTGAAACTCGTAGCCCCAGTCTATCTCTCCCGTGGACGAACCGATCGGTTGTGTAGGAGTTAGAGCAATTTCGTTCAAAAGCTTTGCCTCCGATCCATCGATCGAGGTATCCACTCCCGTATCGTTTCTGATCGTGGGCGGCATCGGATCCAACAAAAGTTCCAGGGAATCTTGCAATCTGAGACTCGCGTTTGGCGATATAACGGAACTCTGTTGTTTACTGCTCGTTATACAAACAGCGATGGTACTACCGAAAAGTTCGACGACTGCGTGTACCATTTCCGGCACGTTGCTCGCCGCGACTCCCATATCTTCGCCATTGATATAAAACTTGAGATTTCCATCGTGAGTCCGTTTCAAACCGATTTTATCGTCCTCGCGAAGCCAATCGAGACTGGGACAATAATTCGAACAGAGAACGTCCCCTCTGTGACGAACCTCGTTGCCCGTTAAATACCAAGCTTCCGGTGGTATCGTCGTCATACCAGGCACGAGACCCATCGAGGTCGACCAATTTCCAGTCTCGTTGCTCAAAACTCCAACTTTCAAAGAACCACTCCATTCCGGCGCGACTTGATCGATCGATATCTCGATCAGTTCGTTATTCTCCAACGGGATGTCACTGAGTAAAATAGCGCTGTTGCACGTTTTGCGTCTTGCCGCGATGAATCTATCGATGCTCACCAAAAGATACATACCGACCGATTGATGAAACTTATGAACTATCTCGGTCTGAGGTTGCGGTTGTAAGACCGAGGTTGGCTGCTGACTGGTACTGTTTTCGGACGGTAAATATTGCTGAGTCATCGTGTCACGGCGTTCCGGCAGAATGATCGTAACCTGAGCGCACTGAGCGTACAAATCGATAACTGGATAAACGTGAGCCGGTAAACCGGTGCAAGCCGCGCCTTGATCGATACCGTCCAAATAATAATGAAGACTCGAATCGGCGCAACGCATCATTCCGATTCTATTGCCCTCCGTCATTTTATCCAAATCGCAAGCGTAATGACTGCGCAGTGTAACGCCGTCTCGCATGACCGTCGAACCCGAGAGCATCCACGTGTCGTGATCGATGTCCGTCATGGTAGACGGAAATTCCAACTCGTCCGGTCTTATCGCGGTCACACCGGCCTCGATCGCACCCGACCATCGACCCACCATTTTATCGATAGAGACTTCGAATAATTCACCGTCTCGAAGCGCTCTATTGGCTATAACGATCGCCTCGTTGAATTCACCGAGTGCGCGAATTCGCGACGCTGTCAATCCGTTATTAGTTATACGAGCGTGTTTACCGTGAACGTGATGAAAGCGCAAATCGCTGTATAACGTCGTATTGCTGAAACTGGAATTGTTCGTAGTTGGACTGTAAAAATCGCTATTCTCGACGATAGAAGCCTGTGTCGCTTGTCCATAGAGATCTATGACGCCGTAAACTCTCTCGGGAACGCTTACCGCAGCCGCGCCTTGATCAGCCCCGTTTACGTAAAAGTGTAGTGTCGCGTTGTCCTTTCTCATAACACCGACGCGATCACCGACCTGAAGCCTGTCGAGATTCTGACCGTATTGCTCGATTATCGTAGTTCCATTGTGCATTACGCCATTACCGGTCATTATCCAAGTGCCCGATCGGACATTCGTCATTGTAAAGGGAAATTCCAATTCGGTCGGTGAGTGAGTAGTGACACCGATCTCGATCGAGCCAGCCCATTTGGTTACTATTTTGTCGAGTCTAACTTCGAACAATTCATTGGGTCGGAGAGGCCTCATTGTCAATACGACACCGTTGTTAAAATCGTCCATAGCGTTAGGCCGATGAGCGGTTCGTCCATTATTAATAACATCGGCGTGAGTGCCGCAACAGGGATGAAACGTCAATCTATCGAGTGGCTCGTCATCTCCGACTTCATCGAGGCCTTGAAGATGCAGCGTGTTTCGTCTCGTGACCAAATTTTGCTCCTCCCGCTCATCGCGATCGACTATCGTGACTTTGACCGTCATTCCATAAAGTTCAACCACACCCCAGACGCCTCCGGATACTTTAGCAGCAACGCCTTGATCGAGACCATTTATCAAGTAATGAAGATTTCCATTACTACGACGTATCATTCCAACTCTGTCTCCTTCCTGTAAATTCGGGTTAGTTAGACTTTTTCGAGGATCTTCATTAGTTATTCAAGGACGTTACTTACCCTCAGTTCATCGAGATTTATTTCACCGTATTCGCGCTGTATACCCTTGCCGTTGGTAAGTATTCCACATCCGGACATCATCGTCGTGCCGGATCGCATGTTCGTCATCGTTGCTGGAAATTCGAGGGCCGTTGGACTGTGAGAGGTAACACCAACCTCTATACTACCGGACCATTTATCCACGAGTCTGTCTATTCGGATCTGATAAAAATAATTATATTTTTTTTCTCTTTGTATTCTAAGGAACTTTGAAATAATTCAATTACCTCGAATAGCTCGTTGTCTCGTAATTGCCGATGGGTCATTACCACGCCGTTATTAAATTCATCGAGGGGTCTTCTTCTTTCGGCAGTTCTAGCGTTGTTCGAAAGTTTCACGAGAGAACCGACTCTCTCGTGAAATCTCAATCTGTCCTCTCTTATAGCCGCGATGCTCGGATTTTTTGGCAAATTAACGTTCATATTCACATTGAGATTGACATTGAGATTGGCAACTACGTTTGTCGTTGAGGAATTGGATGCTTCGCCCATTGGGAAATCATTGTTTATCTCGATCTCTTCTTTCGGCTCGTTTGTCGGTAAGGCTCGTCTTGGTCTCGTTATCGTGACTTGGACGCAATTGCCGTACATATCTACCACCGCGAATACTCGAGGAGGAATATTCGTCGCCGCTACACCCTGTGACTCTCCGTTGATAAAAAATACCAATTCGTGCTGAAAATAAATTTCGTACATCACGCATCTTTGACAATGCTGTACAAAATTTTGCTAATTTTTAAAATAAGTATCTTTTTGCGTCGCATACGTTGGCCGTTCTCATGACTCCGAGAGTATTTCCTTCCTCTAAGGACGCCGAACGAGCGCCGTAGCTCGGATCGGTTATGGGATCTAAGTCATGTACGACTCCGGAACTCGTCATCAGCCACGAATCGGCTCGAAGACTCGGCGCCCATGCAGGTAACAATTCCATAGTCTCGGGGTCGCATGTTGTTACTCCGATCTCTATGCTACCGCTCCACACGACGATCTATTGATGACAAAGAGAGAAAATTCATCTCGATTCTTGGAATAAATAAAATAAATCATTTTTTGCAATAACCCTATACATTACAATTATCATGGAGATTGTTTTTCGTTCTAAAATAAGCCCGTCATGCATCGTCACCGTAAGCTGTTTGGATGGAATTACATGTGCTTTGTCTGCTTATTTTTGAGTTATTCGGGTATGATTCAACAATTGCAAGATGCGCTTAGGTATGTGAGGTTTGTAGAGTAGATGGACGATTTCTTGAAGAAATTATATATGCTCCACGAGTGTGGAGCTTAATTAACGTATCTACATATATACATATTGATATATACGTAGAGTCGAGATGCAACGTTTGAGAAACATACCAGGAGCAGTGGAGAGAAAGGTAAAGAATGATAGATGGTTGAGACCGAGACTTGGGATTGAGTGATTTATTTGGAGCATTTACCTTTTTGTCAATGCGCACTTCAAAAATCTCGTCATCCTTGAGCGGTTCTGCGCTTAGCACACGTCCGTAATCGTACGTCGAGATATTTCGCTCAGCTGTACAGTTGTTGTTGATCAAATTAACACGATCGCCGCATCTTCGGTGAAACATCTCGGTATATTCGCGATGCGTGTATTGTTGTTGTCGCGCGATACGAATGTTTTCTTCACCCTTCTCCCCGAGTTATGCCTGTTTCTGTAAAACAGTTTCGGAGAGACGAGCGTGTGGGTGTCACCGCGTACCGGAGCATCGTCTGCACGAAACAGCTGAAAAGGTTATTGATGTTGCGCTAGGAGAGGGAGAGAGAGAGAGAGAGAGAGAGAGAGAGAGAGAGAGAGAGCGCTTTCTCTCGATGTTTTGCCTACATGTGTAAGATGGCGTCAATTTTATTTTATTTCTCACCCTTTAAGCTTTGATAAGCTCGTAAATGATTATAAATGGGTCCGTTAGACTATATATTATCTGACACGAGTAATCATTTCAATCGTATAACTTTTACGAAATATAACAATTGTCATTTCTGACAACAATCGGGTGATTCCGTAGAGAGTTTTTTATCTAGCGAACAACACCCGGTTTATTAGCCCTCGCACTAAATCAATTATGAAATGCCAGTGACTAATACGACAAGTTATCTTATCAATACGTCTGATTCTATAATCGATTGATAATGGATTTTTATCAACCATCATCAAACAAAAATGGCGCCGAATAACTGACACGAATATATTTGGCAAGGGAGCGGACGAGAGGAACATTTAGAAGAATTCATTATAATGTAGTGGACGGATATGATAAAGTGTATAAAATATGGACCAAATCAAATATCGAATATGGTACGTAAAACAATTCAGCTGTACGATAAAATTCTTCCGAGAGAAAAACACAGTGACCTAACCTCCATAATTGCATGGATACTTGATCTGATTCGTCATACACCTGGAACTTTTGTAGAAACTAACCTCCTGCTTAAATTTCTTTACTCTAGCATGGTCTCCGATTTCTTTTACCCTAACATGGGAGGTGTGGAGGAACACATATTCAATCTTTCCCAGTGTTTACTGGGTCGTGGCCATAAAGTCGTAATACTCACACATTCTTACGGAGATCGAGTCGGAATTCGTTACATGACCAATGGTCTCAAAGTATCTAAAATATCTATTTATCATTTTTATCAATCACGCTCTTTTTTAACTTTTCTCATATAAACCAAATAATCGGTGTTTATCCAAATTTCAGGTTTATTATTTACCTATTAGGGTCTTCTACAATCAATGCGTTCTTCCGACGATGATCTGCTCCGTTCCATTGATCAGGTATATTTTCATCAGGGAGCAGATCGAAATCATTCATGGACATTCCGCATTTTCTGCTCTCGCTCACGAGGGAATGTTGGTGGGGAGACTGATGGGATTGAAGGTGAAAATATCGTCGCGAATTTTATTTCAATCGGCTATACGCAATTGATTCTCAATTATTGTTTTTTTTAGACAGTTTTCACCGATCATTCTCTGTTCGGTTTTGCCGACGCATCCGCGGTTCTAACGAACAAATGTTTAGAAATGTCGCTTGCCGATTGCAATCATTGCATATGCGTTTCACACACCGGAAAAGAGAATACCGTATTGCGTGCCAAAGTTCGTAAGGATCGAGTTTCCGTAATTCCAAATGCTGTCGATACCGCTCTCTTTACACCTGATATCAGCAAGAGAAAAGCCAATTGTAGTATGTACTGGAAAATAACGATGATAAAATCACACTAGTGAACAAAAAAAAAGGTGTAATTATGAATTTTCGTTTTTATTTTACAGTTACAATCGTCGTCGTGTCGAGATTGGTCTATCGTAAAGGCGTCGACTTGTTAGCTCACATAATACCGGAAATTTGTACGAGATACGAGAACGTGCAATTTTTGATAGGCGGCGATGGTCCAAAGAGATGGTTGATAGAGGAGATAAGAGAGAGAAATTTGCTACAACATCGAGTCACGTTGCTGGGTAGTCTTGAGCATTCTCAGGTCAAACACGTATTGAACAAGGGTCACATATTTTTGAACACAAGTTTAACCGAGGCTTATTGCATGGCTATCGTCGAGGCAGCGTCATGCGGGTAATTACCGTCGCTCTGTTTTAATAATCGTTTAAAAATCTTCATCACGAGAAATTTACTTCTGAGATGCATCGAAGCTTGAAAAAGATTATTCTCGCAGCTTACAAGTCGTTTCGACGAGAGTAGGCGGGATTCCCGAGGTATTGCCACCAGATCTCATTTATCTGGTCGAGCCGAGCGTGGCTGCGCTGATCGAGGGACTCGATCGTGCCATCATGGATTATAAAGCCGGAAATGTGATATGTCCTTTCGAGGTGCATAAAAAAATTGTTTCCTTCTATAATTGGTTCGACGTGACTCGAAGAACGGAGATTGTCTACGATCTCGTACGCAGAGAGGAAAAAAAGAATTTGGGACAACAATTGGCTAGTTACGTTTCTAGCGGTGTTCTGCCTTACCTACTCGTTGTTTCTCTGTGCTACATCGTTCTTCAGATACTAGAATACTTCGTTCCGAGAAAGGTAAACAACAAATTTTTCGTTATTTCACGAAAAAAAAAAAGATTTCTCGATGTTTCATTAAATTTTGTTAATTTTTTATGAAATTCTCATTACGATTGCAGTACATCGACATAGCAAAAGACAACGTACATTGCCAAAGCACGCCTCATCTGCGAAAGCAGAGAAGAAGATTAAGCTCTAGTTCATCGTCGTAACGAACGTTCATATATTTTTTACGGGTTTGGTGTTGTACATATGTATAAGCTGAAGAATTAATTGTTATTTCCGAAGCAAGATGAAGCATGAAAAAACGCCATTTTATAGTCGCAATCGCATAATTTATTTACAATCAGTATGCGTTTACAGTCCGAGAGTCGTCGTCCTCGCTGTACTACGTAGAAAAAGTTGACCGACATTCGCGAACGTAGGCCTTAAAAAAATCTGCAAACAAAAAGTTCGTTCGTCTATATTAGTTCAACGCTTAGATCGTGGAAATAATCGATTCGTATATTCTACATCTTACGTTCCAAATGACATTGCATTTTTAGTCAAACGCTTTGTAATTATTCCATTGAATTTATTATTTTACATACCTGTCGCGTGTATTATGTAATACTTACATCACTGTCATTTTTGACACGGTCCACTTTTTCTCAACCTTGTATTCAGCAGCGCTTTTTCTTCGCCGCGGCGAACGTTACAACTAAGTATTAAAATCGTTACGAAGACAGAATCTATGAAAATATGCGAATATAAATATTGTAAGTACAAAGAAATAGTACGATAATCACCGAAGAGTACAACCGAATGTCGTATTTTCTTTTTCATGTATCCCCTTCACGCAACATTAAAACAATAAAGAGATATAAAGAAAAGAAAAAGAAAAAAAAACAGAACGAAATGAAAATTCATTTTGGTTGCCAAATTAAGAGAAATAAAAAATCTAACGGCAAACCAATTTATAATGCTAGATCGAAAATATAATAATGTTTATTTTTATCGTTCTGTATGTTCGGATACAATAATAATAATGATAATAATGATACACAATATCAATCGTTTATCCTGCATTTTTTCAATTGTCACTGTTATATATTGTACATTTACCTATTTATACATTAAAAATCTTTCAAGAGCGAAACGCGCCCTTTATCTCCTTGCCCCCTTCCCCAATTGAAACGAACGGGCCCTGGAACGTATTTTGATGGAGGCGCGAATTATTTCCTTTCTTTTTCAGTATCCATGTTTTTGTCTCCTCGACAAATTTTTTAAGATTCACGTATGGATCGATCTCGATGATGCACGCGTATGCTCGAAATTCTTATAAAAGAGTTATTATTCCCTCGACGCTATCAGCTACCAGAGACTACCACAATAAGGGCGCAACATTTTAAAATTCTGTTAAAAATCAATCTTACGTACCAGCTGCTCTTTCCTTCGCTCGCTCTCACCCGCTTCTGTCACTTTCGGACTAACGAAATTCTCAAGAGATTTCTCGGAACATAATATTTTATGGTCTGTTGTTTTTGTTTGTTTTCTATATAAACTACCGAAGTAAAAGGGGCAAGTAATCCAATTAATAAGATTCTCATTTCTCTATGTATTTTTGAGCATTCTTTGACCACTTTGAGATTCGTGGATTGCAACTATACGTTGAAATCGAGCTTGCTATGTACATGTTTCTAATCTCTTTCTAATTTCTAATGGGAGAAGAAAAAAAAAACGCGTATTGCCGATCGATTCGCGATTGGACAATAAAGACGCGTTTCAACGATGAAAATTCGTGCAAATACTTCTCTCATCGTGTTACATTGGACAAAAACTTTCGTGCTCCGCCAAATCAAGCAGGTTTCCTGTGTAAAATACTTGCTTAGGGAGAAGTGTTTTGTGAAAATTTGTAAATTTGATAAGACTGATAAAAAAATTAAGGCTCTGTTCAGCTCGCAGGATGCCCGCGTTTTTTTTTAAATATACAGCTTAAATTCGATGAAAAAAAAAAATACATGATCGTTTTTTACATTTCGAACGTATCGAATGTTTGACGGCAACTTTGATTCTTCAGACGGAGCGTCTTTTTTCTTTTTTAGGGTTTCGAACGATCGGATAAGAAAGAGCTAGGTGCAATAATGAATCTATCGTTGAACATTATTACTCTGCGTTTTATATTTTGCCAAGAACAACCAATGTGTATTTTTTCGTTTTTTTTTTTTTTTTTTCTGTCGAGTGTCATCGTTTAACTGCGGCTTAAGGTAATGCCACGTGCAGCACGACCCTCCGTCGTCCTTATGCCATTTTTCTTTCTCCTTATTTTTCGTCGCTTTTTTTAATCTTGGTTACACGCATCGAACGTAACAGTATTAAAAAACTCTTCGATACAGAACGTCTTACGCTAATCATGATAATTTGACATCGATAAGTCAAATGTCCTCGTTCGGAACGATATATGTACAGTGTAAGTTCTTTTTTCTTGTTGTTGTTGTTTTTTTTGGATAACCAAAGCTTCCATAAAAAATGGAGAAACACTTTTTTTCTTCGTTGCCACATCAACGAAGACGCATCTCTTTCTTTTTCTCTCTCTTTCTCTCTCCCTCGCCTACTATCCAAATTTCTCGTGGTGTCGAGAAATTGCCCGGCCGTTCATCGCGTAATCGGAACACAACACTATCGCATGTACTACATTCGGATTTCTCCATCGTAATTTTCACAGAAAATGTTTTCACGTAAAAGGAGCAATGTTCCGACAGGAGTACGTTTCGCTCACGCAAAATCAACGTGGCAAACGAGAGAAGACAAGAAACAAAAAATGATGATGAAAGGAAAATAAATAAATAACGTATCGTCTCCAACAAGCCTTTTTTGTAGAGTCGCGCGCAACTTCGAGCCCCCGAATCGTTTAATGCGAGAATAGCTCAAACACCTTCGCCGTAATCTCGATCGCCTACGTTTATACGATCGGTCGCTGCTGTCACGCTAAAACCGAGAATTCTGCTGTCGACCTTGAACATCTTGCCTTTCTTCGGTTTCTTTGACTTGCCCTGCGGAATTTACATATATTTTTCAAATATCCTTATTTTATTATCATTATTATTGTCAAAATCAAGTTTTCAGCTCATTTCAGAAGAGAAGAAGATGGCTGTACGAAATTTACCTTGACTTCTTGGAATTCCGTTGGAGCATTTGGATTTACAGCAGGTGCCGGTTTACAAAGATCATCGGCCTCTGCTTGAGGTCGCTGTGCGGATCGCCACTTGCTTCGTTTTTCCAGAAATTGCTTCGCGAATTCGGCGCACTGTTTGCTATCGCCGAGATACATGCGAACGTACTCCTTCACCTCGTATGCTGATTCAATGTCTCGCAAGAATCCAACGAACGTAGGAACTGAAATAAACAATCGAATTGTTCGTTTCAAAAGCGATATTTAAATATATACATATATACGTTCAATACGAATAAATTAGCATTGCTCACTATCCACGGATGCTTGGAGTCCGCTCAATGTTCTATTGCACCACTGTGTAAAGTCATCCGTCTTGGCAGTGTTATTCTCGAAGATCTTTTTCACGAGCTCCTCGTCCATCTTGACTTTGCTCTTGTTAACTTTATTATTTTGCTGTTGTTGTTGTTGTTGCTGCTGCTGCTGTTGATTCTGTTGTTGTTGCTGTTGCTGTTGTTGCTGTTGCGGTTGGACGGGATTGGCCATTGTTGGTTTCGCAGCAACCTGAGCAGGTTTTGGAGTTTGCTTCGTAACAACCGCGGGTTTCGATGGTGCCGGTTCGTCCCAAAATCCGCCAGCCCCGGCACTTCCGGTCCATGCTTGACTACCGGAATTCGCTATGCTCGCCCAGTTCATTCTCTGTTTCAATGACGGTCCCCAGAAATCGGCGACCTGCAACGCAACGGCAGTTTCCTTCTGACTCACCTTCTCCTGACGTTCTTTTTCCTGTTGCTAAAAAAAAAAAAAAAAAAAAAACAAACGGCATTAAACAATGATACTGCCAAATTGTTCGGAGGAATTGTAGCCAATTTCGTGATTTACCTTGACCTTTGCGATACGTTCTTGTTCCTCTTGCTGAATTTGAGCGAGACTCTTGAACTGAGGTTGCTTCGCGGTCGTTACTGCCTTTTCAGCCCATTTGAATTGCAAGCGCTTCGACGAGTCCAAGGCCGAAGCTTCCTGAGCTGCCTCCGCTGCTTTACGTTGTTCCATTTGTTGATTCATCATCTGCTGAAATCGCTGCATCTCCTGAAATTGCCGGTAAATAATTAATCATCGACGCGCTTTTTATATCGTGTTGTAACTTGGTCATTTTATAAGAAGCTCACGGCTTTCTTTTCACGTTCGAGCCTTTGAATTTCAGCGAGAGATGTGTGCGAAGTTGGCGGTGGTGCTTGAGGTGCTTGAGCCCATGGTGCTTTGCTACGTTCTTGCAACTTTTTCAAAGCTTCGGCCTCCCGACGTCTCTGTTCGGCGCGACGAGCTTGCTCTTCAGCCGCAGCTTTCTGGCGAGCTTCTTCTTCGTTTCTACAGCGAGATCATAATAAAAATATCTTCAGAAATATAGGATATCGAACGATTACGGACAATTGAAGATAAAAGACGTGAGACTCACTTGAGCCTTTCCTCCTCTTGCTTCTTCTGTTCCTCCTCTAACTTCTTTCGCTTCTCCTCCTCCTTCCTTAGCTTCTCTTCCTGCTTCTTGATCTCATCGCGTTTTTTCTTCTCTTCTTCCTGCTTCTTTCTATTATTCTCCTCGTCTATTTTACGCTTCTCCTCGCGTTTTCGTTCCTCCTCCTTGCGCTTCTTTTCCTCCTTTTTCTTCAGCTCTTCCTCCTGCTTACGTTTTTCCTCCTCCTTTCGTTTTTTCTCATCATCCTTTCGCTTCTTTTCGTCCTCCTTGCGCTTGGCTTCCTCGAGCTGCCGCGCCTGATCCTCCTCTAGCTTTCTTTTCGCGTTCTCACCCTCGGCCTGACGTTGCATTTCCTCCTGCTTTCTCAGCTCCTCCTTTTTCCTATCCTCCTGTATCCTATTATCATGCTCATCTACTATCTGTTGGCCGGCCGATACTTTGTTAGAAGGATGGTCCCAGAATGAGTTTGCCATTTGACCAGGGGGCATCGTCGGTACCGGTCCTACCTGAGCTAGCCAATTCTGAGGCGCGAATTGGGGATTCATCTGCGGCGGTGGCTGAGGCCACACGGACTCGATCGGATGTGCCTGAGGATGTCCGTTCGCGTTCACGTTCAGTTGACGCAATAGCGATTTTATCGGATTGTCGTCCTGGGGCTGCTGAGAAACCGTTAACTGAGGATTCAGTGTCGTTTGAGGAGGAGTTGGAAGATTCTGTATGCCACCCATTTGCTGGATAAGCTGCTGAATTGGATCTACAGGGCCAGGATGAACGGGCGTCGACGAATGGGGATTTGGCGGATGATGATTGTCAACCTGAGACTTTGCCTGCTGCATCTGATTGAACAGTTGCATGACAGGATTAGTTGGTGGTGGGGCGAGGAGTGGCGCAAAAGTGTGAGCCGCCGACATCGACAAATCGCGAACTCTCGAGTCTTGCATAATGTACTGAAGAATCGATTGATTCTGCTCGACGGGATTGAGAGTGGCCCAGTCATCGGTCTGCGCGAGTTTTGCGATCGCGGATGATTTGACCTGTCGAAGTAGCAGCTGTTGATTCTGCAACAGACGCATCTGCTGATATTGAAGTAGAAGAAGAGGATTTTCCATTCCAGGCTTCGGTAAGGCACTGCCGGGTAATCCAGCCGGTATGGTGTTCGGTACGACAGGTGGTATGGGTAGTTGCTCAGCTCCTTGAAGAGGCGGTATTGGCGGTCCAGGAGCAAATGGCACGCGACCACCACACATTTTCATAAGATCACCGAGTGTCGCGTATCTCTCGTCGCACGTTCTTCTCACCATAAGTCCAGCCGTGAAATATCCGGCTTTACACCATTCAGCCATCTCGTTAGCCAAGAACGGTCCTTGAACTTCGCCCTGAGGATCTCTGTAGAACCATTTCTCTTGTTGGGCAGTTCCTGGCATAGCGGTTACGTGATTAGTCACGTTAGTTAAATTTTGAGGATTTGGTACAACGTTAGCAGCTTCCTCTCGATGGCTCTCCTCGTCCGCCATTAATTTCGCTACGAGCATATCAGCTTCTTCTTTCATTCTATCGAAATCATCCTCGGGCTTTTGTCGCGTATTCTCCACGCTCTCGACGCTACGACGTTCGGGTGGCATTGGAACTTTCTGACTCGTGGCAAGAATCGCCGGATCGTGATTACCGCTTATATCAGTTTTAGTCGCTAATTTTCTCAGTGGCTGTTCAACGAACGATTTTGAACGTTGAGGACCTTGAGTCGCGACGTTGATCTCGTTAGATTTCACGAGACTCGCGGAACTCTGAACTTTTCTTGCGGTCACGCTTGTCAATGGGGGCGAAGATTTGTTCGTTTGTTGAATCGTTACGGATTTTGTGGGTGAAATGCTTCTTCTATCCTGCTCGACGCTCGAATCTTTGTCCTCGAATGGATGCAGCGACTTTGGTCTCTCTCTGTTTGATGTAGTGGATGTTGTGTTGACGTGTCGCGTTGCGCTATGCATCTGACTCGCGTTATTGCTATTGTAGGACAAAGGTTTGTTACTCATTTTACCACTATTTCCTGTGGCATTGCCTTCGGAAACGCGTCTCGTTCTAATAGCTCCTGGAGCAGCAACGCCAACGACACCGCCACCATCCTCGTCATCGTCCGAGTACATTCCACCATGAAACGCTCCCGAAGCATCGAAACTTCCGCCGCTCTCACTCGGATTTTCGGTCGCCCTATAAATTCGTATCCTTTGTTTTTCCATTCCGTCAAAAGTATCGGCGAAGATTTTTTTTAACAGGCAGTGTTACAAACCGAGTTCGACACGAATGCGAGAAAGATCGCTGCAAAACGTTATTAGCAAATTCTGCAGCACTGCACAATCGATTGAGAGGAAATGTTGTTTAGTCACTTTTTGATAAAAAATCTGCATTGGCTTAATTAAATTCCCTTCGCTTTCGTAGCGTCGTAATGAGCAACTTACGACGCTCTCGTTTTTTAAATGTTTTTAGAAGTTTTTACATTACTTCCCAAAGCGTAAAAAAATTTCTCCGTTTGAAATTCATGTTTCGAAAGGAAATGCTACGATTGCGCGAGGAGAGAATATTCAATAATCACCATTCAGGCAGATTGTCATGGATGTCGTGATGATTTGGTTCCCAGGTACGGGAAGTTCGCGTTGGATGATGATGAGACGAATCGTGAGATGATCTGTGACTTCCCCTTGGATCCCAACGTCCACTAGGCCCGCCTCGAATATCCTCCCCTTCAATCTCGGTTCTCTCTAATCTGGCTCTATCCGAGCCGCCCCCATCGCGCCAACTACCTCTTACTACAAAAATCATGATTTTTTACATTCTCGCTCCAAAACGTTCGAACTTCTCACAGGAAATATCTTTAAACGTACATTCACTGTACACATAAATTTTTTCTTTAGAATCAATTGCTATTTGTAATTCGTCGAATCTTACCCCACTTTTCTCCTCGACTATAAGAAGTCACGCGCCAGCCTTCCTCGTCCTCGCCGCTGGTCCGTTGTCTTCGCCAATTACCCTCCATGAGTGAACTACCACTCGCGCCTCTACTGATTTCCTTTCTCGGGCTTGTCGAGCCATTCCACTCGTTTGGATCGGGAATCCCGTTTCTCTCTGACCAGCCGCGATCGCTTTGTGATCTATCGAAGGGCCGGCTCCTCGACTGTAGTACGAAAAGATAAAAAAGAAAAAGTTATTTCGATGCTTAGTAAATTTGGACTCGTCGAGAAATATCAAATTTAACGATGGACGCGTACTTGGTAGGATTGTGACTCGATCCGATTGCCATCGCCCGAATCGTCGTAGCCGATACCACGAGGGTAATAGGAATACAGAACGCCACGTCCGGTTCTTAAGCGCCCTCCACGATCAACGCTTCCGCCTCTACCTCGTCCGCTACCGGTGAGAGTAGCTATTCCGCCGTTCCAAAGCCTCTGCCATTTCGTAAAAATAACAAACGAAAATAAAACTTTGTACATACGTCGATAAAAAACGTAATCAACGGAATCGCGAAAGATCGTGTGCGAAATATCGCGCACGTGCTCCCTCGATAGTCGCTAATACATAATGTTACTAAAAATACTTTTAAGTACTACTAAGAAATAACTTTTGGACAGCCGTTCATGCCAAACTCGTGAAATCATTGTCATCGGTTTACGAGAGAATTAACTCTCGGCGTGTAAAGCGAATTTCCGATAGGATAGCAATCGCGTATATTACGAACCAAAGGACGATAAAATAGAGCGTCTATCGTCGCAAACTCGGGCACAAGGGCTCCAGAGTGTTGTTATATTTTTAGAATCTAAATGGTATGACACACTTCCGAATATAAGATGCAATATTCAAAGCGTTTAGCAGACATATGCCACCAATAACATATTATTATGCCAATCTCTTTCACGGCCCAATTTCTTTGCTTTTATAGTCTCGTAGGGTTTTTATAAAAATATTAGTTATGGCGGGTGTTTTATTAAAAGATACCGTCGTAACATTTTTTATTCTCCGGTTCGATAAGAGTTTGGTCATTCGAGATTTTGGTCAGTAAAAAAATTAAATTAATTGGAGATAATACAAAAATTCAATACTTCAATGACGTGACCTAAATTTTGTAAAATTTACCGTTTCATCCTCTGTCATTGGTATAAGTGCCAATGGAAGTTGCGTTTTCTCCACGAAAAGATTGTGAGGGCCGGTTAGTTGTTCCGGTGGTTTGCAATTACGATCAAACAACGCCAGCATCTCCTCGCGACCATATCTATGCTCGGCCAGTTGATAACGAGGAGTAATTAGGTTTGTTGTCCCTCCACCAGCTCCTCCGCTGCTACAACTGTCACCCGCCAGGTTGCGCAACCTGAAAATAACGTTTTAACAAGAATTTATCTATTATTGCAATTTTTTAAAACAAACGATCGACTCGATATCACGCTCCGATTTATCGTTACAGAAAAACTTACCACTCGGGACCAAATTTCATAGAATCCGTCATGATGCACTTTCTGCTGTTACGAAAGAAAGATTTTAATAAAAAAAAAACAATTTTTTGAGATATTATTTTTATAAGGGAATGGAAGTTACGATGTTTTGAT
Organism: Netelia inedita; assembly: GCA_964017225.1. Taxonomy (NCBI): domain Eukaryota; kingdom Metazoa; phylum Arthropoda; class Insecta; order Hymenoptera; family Ichneumonidae; genus Netelia; species Netelia inedita. Next base: position 38,889,973 of record OZ024923.1, read on the forward strand.
TAAAATTATTCTCCTAGCGAGTAAAAGCTGGAAAGGGCCGAGTGAGCGAACTTGTTTGAAAAGCATGAATAAGGAAGTAATTCATTCGCAATAATTGTTCGACAAGGAGGACCATCTGGTAAAATGATCAAAGTGTCACTGCATGGCATTAAAATAGCCGACGACGTATTCGAGCTTTAAAAATGAATTTGTTGCATAATAAAGGGGCAGGTCGAAGGATCTTTGTGTGAGAAATGTAGAAAATCGTTGAAACGAAGACGGTTATAAAATCTGCGCCAAGATATTAAGTACGTTGCGTATGTGTGCGGATAGGAATAAAAGAGTGTAAAAAAAGGCAACAGACGGTAGTTTCCTGTCTTCGACGAGATGTACGGACTTTCTTGGAGGCGATCGAGTTGGAATAACCGGCTTATCGAGCGGAGAACGTTTCGGAAAATTACGAACGAATTTCGTCCTCGTGGATTTCAACGTAATTCAAAGATTTTAATTGTGACGTGTTTTTTTTTCTCTTCTCTCCTTCGCGCACAGACACGCACAACACAGGCAGTCGCAGGCTCGTTCGCTCTCTGTCTTTTTCATAACGAAGGGTAGTTTAGGAGCAAGCCAAGGTGGCAATATTAACCAAACATTTTTTTGTCCCCGTTTGTCAGACGATGTCAGCGGGATGAAAGTCGTAAGAATGAGAAATGAATATAAGGTTTGAGGTAGAATCAATTGGTTGTCAAACTGTCGCAATAGTATCTACGTAAATTAGTATAAAATACCTTATTTAACTTCGGAATTACTGAGCGAACAATACAACACACCAATATGGCCGATGGGTTTTTTTTCTAAGATAAAGCGCATGCGGCCACAGGGCGTACTAATAGTCGCGAGATGATAAAAGTTACTAGACGGAGCAGGAGGGGTGGGGGATCGTTCATCCATGAGAGGACGTACTTGTAAAACGTAAATTTCTCTAGCGAAATTAATATCGTCGGATGATAAATGTGATATATGGTAATTAAAGTCGATGTCAGATTTATCGAGGAAAGATTGTTTTATTCACACGTTCCTTTCTACAAATTATACACGCTTCTAACGAAATTACGGTTTATCTCAAATATCAAGGCTAGTGACATTTCTTTAGGTACTCGAGAAATCGTGGAAAAAAATTACTAAAAGATCATTGGTAAGAAAAACCCTATAAATCTAGATCGATAGACGAGTTATAAATTTTTTACATTAATTATTAAAATTCGTAGAGAGACGAGAAACGGTGAAAGGTGATCGAGTCGACGAAGGAAAATTGATTTATCGCTATGTTCGACTCTTATCGCGATCGGAGAAAATAAATGTAAGATATTTGGCAAGAGGGTGGAAAAGGCGTAAGCTTATACAAAATAATGAGGTTTCTTGACGACGATGCCGTATTCTGCGACGGCAGGAGTCAAATCTTCCATCGTCAAGGTGTAACGACGATCTTTCCCCTTTGCTTTCGTATTCTGATTAGCGCCTCTGGTTTTACAATGCTGAAGAGCGTCATTGGCGATCTCGGAAATGAATTTTTGAGCAGCCAAGGACACTAATCGTACCCTATAAAAACATGAAAAAATAAATGTGACGATTTGATTCGAGTAAATTTGTCGATAAATTAAATTTAATGTCTCACACTCTCGGATCTGTAGTATTGAAGCCAGCTGTATGTAAATAGTGTTCGCTAATAGCGTCAGGTACCTAGAAAAGACGAATGTATGAGCTAAACCATTGATTCACGTTGGAACATGGAAAATTTGTTTGTATCTCGTACAGTTGGTGTATAATCTTCAAGTTGGAGGAGAAAATCGGCCAGAGGTTGGCCCGCAGTTTTGGGTTCGTCACTCGGTGAATATCCCGGGGGTGTATCGCGTCCGTATCCTTCTGCCATTTCTAAAACGCACTTTTTGCTCTAATTTACGACCTCGACAGGTTGGTATTCGTAATTGACGATTATTCGACGATCCTCGAAAGTTACGAAAATTGTAGGATTTCGATCGAGTATAACCAAATGACGAGTTTTTCGATGTTTTATGTGTACGATCGGTTAATCCTGGACTCATTTATATATTTGTTTTACTTACCACAACGATAGTTGAGATACGCAAAATGTATTACTCGAACGTTCGATCGGTTTGATTTATAACAACACTCTCTGCTCGATTTTACGTTTGACACCCATACAACAAGTTACGCGCTAGAGCGCGAATAAATAGCGATGAACGATGCGAATGACGAGACTGGACTCTACTCTACATAAGTGTAAGTATCCTCCGTCGAGTAGCGCCACGCGGCGAAGTGCGGAACTTCTACACGCGCTCTCGGAAGGTAAGGCGGATCTTGCCGCTGGTAGGTAATGCAGATTTCACGAGGAATATTATCGATAGATTTTCAGTCGGTAATTTATCGTTGCTATCACCACAATGCCGACAATATATTGAATAATATTATTATTTATTTTTAGTCAATGGACTCGATATTTTCATTGTGAAGACTATAAATTGCAATTAAATATATAATTTTTGCTTCATGAATTTGGCCGAATGTCGAGTTTACAAAATGACAACAATTTTTCTTATGTTTACATATGTATACAAATATACGTTTTATCATAGCACTATGGTCATTAGTTCCCACGTTAGTCGTCTTAAGATGATAATGTTCTCTCTCGATCCGGGTCATAGTTTACGAGGCTATTACGAATTTAATTTGTCCTTGCGTTAACCAAGACGCCTAAATGTCGTTTATTTCGTGACTATGGGAACCTTACTAAAGAGGCAAAGAGCGAGAGGGAAAGAAAGAAAAATTCAAATAGCGGAAGTGGGGCATCGCCGCGTAAAAAAAGGCGGGAAAAGAATAATTTTCAAAATTTACGAGTCGATGAGAAAGATGCGTGGGGGTGTCGTACGATGGAACTTACATGACGAATGAAAGCTCTAACGAGAACTACCCTCTCCTATTTACACACAAACTATCGAGATCCAAGTATCGTAGAAAAAGAATGAAAACCACGAGTACGAGTTAGACAGGGAATATCGGCAGGTTCGCCGAAAAGTAGCCTTCGGTGGAAATGTGAGCGTCAGACCCAAGAGTATCGCGGGGGAGTACATTAATTTCCTCGGAGGTGGAGAATGGCGCCCTCTTGCAGTCGCACGAGCTGCCTGGCGAGAAGGCTACCGGAGGAGGGAATAGCGTTGGAATGGTGTATAACACATATATGTATATGTATAGATACCAAAGTACATGCATATATATATACGTGAAACAGGGGACGAGAGAGGGTGAGTTTCGAAGCGGAAACGCTTGAAGCGAGAGTTTGGGACGAGTCGCGCGGACGTTGCTGCTGTGTAGTGGCATACTATATATATATAATATATATATATATATGCATACCTGTATATATGAATAAGCCGCGGACGAGAACGACGAGGGGGATTGCAGAAAGCGAACGAGCGTCGACCGTTGAGGTTCAAGTGGTGTGCGCTCGGAAAAGGAAAAACGAGAATGAGAGAGGCACGAGGAAGGGAGGGAGAGAGAGAGAGAGAGAGAGCGAGCAGCAGTGGAAACGGCAGTAGTAGCGGTGTGCTACTATATATATATATATGTAGAGAGAGAGGGAGAGAGAGATGTATGTGGGAGCGTCAGTAGAACAGTATCAGGGTTGAGGGGCGATTTGGTGTGAGGCTTCGCTCTCGCGAACGCAACGTGGAAAATAAACCACCGCGAAAGCGTGCGGGCTCGTTCGAGAGAGAAGCAGCGAAAGAGAGAAGCACGGGTGAGAGAGCAGAGAGGGTGAGAGAGAGAGAGAGAGGGAGAAAAAAGCGCGAGGGTATGCAAGAGCACGAGAGAGTCGGGGTCGTAATTGCCGAAGCCCTGTCACACAGCGTGGTAGGATGGGAAGGGCTGGAGGATTGTAGAGGGATGGGAGAGGTAGATGGGGGAGGAGCGGTAGCGCGGGAGAAGCGACGCGGCCGCTAGCTGGCAAACGCACTCAGAATGCAAATTGAATTTCGAACCGTCCCTAATTTTGCAAAGGTATAGACGTCGACGCTTCGCAAAGAGAGAGAGGGAAATAGACAGAGAGAGAGAGAGAGAAATAGTTGCATGTGGACCACACGACAGGGTGAATGTTTCGGTGAGAGTCTCACCCTCCGTGTTTTCGGTATCGTTTCGCTACATATAGAGTCTCGAGATAGGTAGAGAAAGAGACAGAGAGAAAGTTGGCAAACGATATAGCTGATGGTGCACGAGTCCCATCATCGTTCAGTAGTACAAACCATTTTTGGTCAGCCACGTTGATCCTAGCACGCGCATTTCGATCGCGAGACTGCGCGTCTCATCGAGCCACGAATTAACGCAACGGTATGAAATATTACGTAGTCGAGAAAAGAAGATTCCTCGATCGAACGAATGCGAGTTCGATCTCGAGGGAGAGAGCGATGGAAAGAAGGGTCAAATATTATAGTGGCAAGGATAGGGAAAAATGCATTATAGGATGAACATATACGGATAATAGGATACATAACACGGTACGATCGCGACCATGGCGATGCGTCTTGCGGCGCATATCGTACAACATAGCTCCTACGTATTATTAAACCGCAAGCAGAATTTCCGATGGTCCAGGGAGATCTGTCGCCCTCTCTCTCTCTCTCTCTCTCCCCCTTTCTCGCTAATATCGCTTCTCGCTCACACCGCGAGGCTCGCGGCCCCTTTCTCCCTCTGGTTTTGGGGCTGCTAGCCGCGCGTGGCTCGCGCCGTCTCGCAACCCTCATTCATCATAAATGCAATCAGATCGTATTACGCGCCATTACCATACGCCATGCATCATGTACGCGGCTATACGTGTATATACAATCTTTCGCTTCTCCATCCCTTACGAATCCTCCGACAAAACCCGCTCTTTCGTATTTCCTCCGCAACGATTATCGATAATTATACTCTTCCTTCGTCATGTTTCTCGTTCATTCCCGTGTATACATCCCTTACAGAAATGTAGTTCATACAAATTACAAAAAAAATCATATAATTTCCTAAACCCACGAAACATGGCGAAAGAATTCCCGATCGATAAAATCGTTAGATTATTTTATTTCGTATAATAAAATTTTTGAAGAACACGGCGTACACGACTGGTAGGAGTAAATAGTAGTAATGGTAGCGTATGTACAGAGTCGCAGTCTGAACTATGTATTTTACAGTCGGCATCGTTGGATTAAGTATATGCGTGCGAGGCGCCCAACGGAGCGTTCGCTCTCGATGCTGGCAAGCGTACCACCAACCGGTAGAACCTACGTTACACGTATCCTATATATACGTATGTACTTTTCATTGGTGCTATACCTCTAGAGCTTATATCCAGACACGGTAACGGCTACGTATATAGATATAATATATAGTGTCCCACGTTACTATGTATATGTATTTATATATATATATATATAATACCCGTAGGTAATATAGAGATGGTGTAGTAGGTATATGCGCGAGATCCATGCCGGGGTAGTAGAACCGACGACGGCACATGGCATATCGATCACCCCCCCTAAACCCACCCCATGCCGTTTCCCGAGCCATCTCTCGTCGAGCGAAAGCTCGTCTCTATATAGTAACGTAGCAAGAGTGAGGAGGAGGCAGATGGGGGAGGAGGGTTGGTTCGAAGGGAGAGAAAGCGAATGGAGCTCTCTCGTAGTACACGAGAGTGGAGAAGCTCGAAGCTTCGTCTCCCTCTAGAAGGTAGTGCCATCGTCGTACGACGTACATGTATAGATATAGAGTGGAAGACACGGGGAAGTAGTATAGCTCGGTATAGGACAGACACGAGCCTGCCTTGCCTCTGATAACTCACAACTCGCCTCGAGACTTTACCATGTGTGTATATACACACTTACATGTATATAATACACGGATAGGGTAGTTTCTTTCTTTTATTGTTGTCTCATTTTTTTTCTTTCTTTGTATGCATATATATATATATATATATATATATGTATGTATGTGTGTATACGAGAGCTTGTTCGCGCTCTTACGGAGTGTCTCGCTCGTCCGGAGGCATCAATTTTACGTTCTTGCCAAGTTCAATGGGTTTTAGTCAATTTCGAAGGACGAAGATCCTCGAAAATCATCGAGTCAACGAGCCCTAAAAGCTTTTTTTGCTTGAAAAATATGGAAGGTCAATTTTGCATCGCGGAGGATATTTGAAAGTTTAAATTATCGTTCCTATCGTTGATTAATTATAGAAAAATGTATATTCCTACGATATTATCGTTATACTTACTCGTATAATTTTGCAACATTACCTCAACTATCCTCGATATCACGGGTAATTTCTCACCGACGTATACGCGAGGTGTAATTAAAACGGTAGTGGGGAAAAAAGACAAAACCGTTCTCCCTTCCGTTCCATTCTTGATGCGTGGACTCGACGGCCGAGAGTGTAACGGTCCGTTAGGCTTGTCTTCTCTACATCATAAAAAAAGGCTGAACGAAACAAAAAGAACGATGCGAAACATAAAATGAGAAAATGAAGAAAAAAAAGTAGCGAGAAAATTGTGAGAGGAGGGGCGCGAGAACGATTAAGCTCGGAGCGCCCGCTGGCATAGAATTCTCGATATATCTATATCGTTACTTTTTCACATAGTATATAGCATTACTACTGGTACAGAGTGGTTGAGAGCGTGGGAGGAGACGGAGGAGGCGAATCGATTTCGCTCGAGGGCTCGGTCGAAGCGACGTCCCTATGTGCGAATGAAGAGCAAGCGAGCGAGAAGGAGGGAGGAAGAGCGAGCGAGTGTGAGAGAGAGAGGGTAGAGGAGAGGATGATGGTTTGGTGCTTACAAGCTTCGCTGGATGCGAGTTAGTGAACGAGAGACGCAGCGAGATCCTGAAGGCGAGAGGACGAAGAGGGTGACGAGGTGGAGAGTGTGAGAGTGAGCGAGAGGGAGAGAGAGAGACTCGGGTTATTAGATCGATCGCTAAAAGCCACGCCTAACCGGTGGTTAGCATAACTACGAGGAGAGATAGTGTATGTGTGAGAGAGAGAGAGAGAGAGTGGCGAGAGGCTGGCGAGACACGCCGCAAAGCAGGAGAGCAGGCCTGCCTCATTAGCGCCCGATGCGTTTCCGATACATTTGCCACGTCGTACGTATGGCGCCTTTGCCCTCCTCTCTATATGATATACAAATATAATATATACATAAATCGATCCATGAGCAGATAATCATCCTCCGATGTACAGATAAGTAGAAAAAAAGGTAAAGAGAGATCGACCAATGGACCAAGATCCGTTTGGCATTTACCTACTCCCATTCTAACTCGAAGTTTCTTTATAAATTACCAATTAATTTTTATTCTCAAGTATCCGTAAGATGCCTTTCTGAACCGAAGACAAGCTTGACGACAAGTTCGTATCATTCATACTCGTGTACCTATACGATAGTGAGAATCGTAGAGTTCCGATAGACCACTTGATTGGATCTTGGGTCAACCGACAAACCGTTATTAGGATCAACTATGTATCAACGTTTACATAATAGTTATGTACGTTAATGTGTGTATATGTATATTTAAACACACACACACATATATATATATATATATGTAATGTAATTATGTATCAGCTAATAATAGTCTGCGGATGCTCGTAACGGAGACAACCGAAATTCAACCACAACGATGGAATATATTAACGCGTAGAGACGTACCGCAGTGCGACGTTCGATCTTCGAAATATTATATCGTTAATAGTTCTTTATACGCGAAGAATTCGATAATTTCGACTTTATCGTATATCGATTATCGATCCTATCGCACGAAGGACGTCTTCGATATATAATAAAGTGCTTGGTATTCGGGGGTCTGAGAATCTCGGCAAGGACGTCGTGTCTGTTTTTTTCCCTCTTTTTTCTCCATCCCTCTCTCCTCCCCCCTCTCTCACTCTCTCGCTCGGAGTACTCTAGCGCATATTAAAATATTAATTAAACTGCCGGGGGACTGCTCCAGACGGCAGAGATAGTAAACCAATTAAAGACGGCTTCTTCGAGGCCTCTTAATTCGTCTCTGGGATCAACGGCGTTTTCGAGATTCTCGAACGTTTGCTGCCTCGACAGCTTTTTGCGCCCTCTATATCCAATCGTTCATTTTCACCTTAACACACGATCTTTCCCGGTGTGTCCTCGCGAAAAGAAAATGTCACACGATGTTGATCCGTCGAAATTAATCGACGATATGTTTTATTCAATAAATAAAATTTGTTTTTAAAAGACGGAATTATTGACGAATAAATCGATGAAAAGTTGTTGAATCCGAATCAAATTTTGAAAATTGACGTCCGGATGAAACGAAGGATTTTCAACGCGACCGCCGTGTTTTGTAACGCGCGTCATTGGATCCTCGGGTTTTACGTTTCGAGGATCCTCTTCGCATTCATCACTCCCTCTCTCCATTTCTCTGCTTTTGTTTTCAATGCCTTTTGAGCATTGTCAAGAGTTCCGAGTCAAGTGGATCGAAATATTTGTTAATCGTTTATCTTTATATGGAGAAGCTGTACGTAGGTAAATAAAAATTATAAATATTTTCGTTGATTATAAATTTTGAATTCTGGCATCGTATCTTTTACGGGCTTTCGTGAGATTTGGGGTGGGAAAAAAATGTAAGGGAGTATATGCGAAGAGGGAAGAAACGTCGAAAGGTAAAAGGGAGGAAAAAGTGGCGCGATGCGTCGATGAGTGGACGATGAAAATGGTAGGGAGGAAGGGGTTGAAAAAAAGCACGTGGTGAAGTGCACGAAGGGGATTCGAGTGCCGGCCTCGAGCGAGTGAGAAAATACTCCCTCCCTTTTACTCCTTCTTCCCCCCTCTCGCCCTCTTTCTTTCTCGCTATGGCGTACCATTACTGCCGTTTCTACTGCGAGCTCGAGGGAACATTTGCGAGCCGAGAAGCTCCACTATCTCTGACGTGGGGGAGGGATTATCCTGTGAAAGCCTCAACAATACCTTGCGGAGAAAAGAGGGAGAAAGAATACGGGAGGGAGGGAGAGACATTAGTGAAGAAAAAAATTAAAACGAGCATCAACTCTGACGAAGAGAAACCGAGAGAGAGAGACAGAAAGAGAGAAGAGTGGGGCGTTGGTCGAAAAGCATTTACGACTAATCACTGGCTCGAGTCCTCAGAACATTTACATCTCAGCTAGAAAATTCTTCTAACCGAAAAACAGTTCTCCCAAAATTTACATCACTGAAATGTCTTCGCCAAATTTTGATATCCGAAACTCAACGACTTTGCGTCCAAACCGCGTTAAAAAACTTCCCCTATTAAAAATCTACCAAAAAACAGCCCTTCGGTATTTATTGCCCGAAGTAGAATGAACCCAATGATAAGCTCGCCTCTGATAACTTCGATATCTCGTCATGATTATTTTTCACAACAAAATATATAAATTTTCTTAAAACTATAGAGAGGGAGGGTATATTCTTCCCTCGAGTTTTCTTTGATACGCGACACCTTTTCCGAGTCCTTCTCGCGCTGGGGCTTTCGAGGACGAAGAATTCGAGAGTTTAGGTAGAGATTCATCCGACATGAGAATCTGCCATACATCTCTCAGGCATATACATACATATGTATATGTTATATATTGTACATATACGATATATATATATATATATATATATATATATATATATATATATATATATATATATATATATATATATATATATATATATATATATATATATATATATATATATATATATATATATATATTATGTATATAGGGAGCGTGGCATATAGTGGACGAAAGCCGGGTCTTCTCTTCTCGGTTCTTTTATTCCCCGGTCCATAGCGTAGGATAAGGGAAGAGAGTGAGTGAGAGAGAAAAAGTGAAGAAAAAGAAGGAAGCGGAGCACGAGACGCGGTCTCGATCACCGGGCCTTCCTCTCGCGTTACGTTTATACGCATATATACATAGCGACGTTATAAAGGATGAAGAAAAGAGAGTGAGAGGCTGTGCAAGAAGCAGAGCCAGAGAGGATGAAAAAGGAAGGCGAAAAAAAAAGTAGCGAGTAAAAAAAGAAGAAAAAAAGGAAAAAGCAAAAAAGAACGAAAAGAAAGGAGAAAAGCGAGCGGCATGAAAAAGGAACGAGACTTATCCCACGTAGAGGAGTAGATGGAGCGCAAAGAGGAAGCGAGAAGGACACACACCCACATATATACGTATATACCTACATATACCCAGAGAGAGAGAAAGAGAGAGAGAGAAAGAGAGTGAAAAGATGAAAAAAGAGAAAAATAGAGCTCTGTTCCTCGTGCGCCAGTCCTGCCTGCTGGTGGTGGAGAGAACAAAAAAAAAGGAAGAGAAAAAAAGAGAGAAAAGAAAGGAAAGGAGAAGCGGAAGAAAGCCCGGCAGCGGGCGCGCGCGCGCGCCCTCTCGTGTGGGCGTGAGGGAGGGAGCTCTTCGCTTCGGAGCAAAGCGAAGCTCCGATGAAAAAGAAAAGAGGCACCGAGCGAACTGAGAACGCGACTCGCTCTCGTGTGTAACGGTGTGACGTTGACTCGTATTTGTGAGTTGTACTATAGGGTTGTTCGTGTGCCGAGAAAAAGAGAGAGAGAGAGAGGGGGAGAGAGTGGCAGCGAGTCATACGATAGAGCCGGAGCGAAGAGCATCGAAAGGGTGCTGAGAGGGCTCTGGGAAAAGATCGCTCTCGCGGGGGAGAATCGTCCAACTCCCGAGGCGGAGTAAGAACCTACCTACGACTATATTTATCGATATACAGTCCTATATGGAGCTTTCATCTCGCATATATATACCTATATTTAAGCAAAGACGATGGATATATATCGTTTATATATTTATATATAAATATATTTATAAATATATTTATAAATATATTTATATATATATTTATATATATATTTATATATATATATTTATATATATATATTTATATATATATAGATGTATGAATTGACCAAGTGGCGAGAGGAATGGAATCGAGCAAACGTAAGATTAAGCGTGAGAGGGATCTCGAACCAAGTTCGACCACGATTAACCACCGATCACCAACGAAGCAGTAAATTTATTTCCCAGTTTGGCTACACGTTTCGAGAAAAACTCCGCGACAGTAGACAACGATTCTGATAATTAAACTCGAACATATCGATCGATCAAAGATTTTTTAATATTATCAATTAGATAATTGATTCATATATCGAGGTACGATAAATCCGCCGAGTTAGAAAATATTCGTATTCGAGATTGGTCTCGCGATGCCGCGAAACGATAAGAGGGTGGCGAGAGGGATGAAACGAGAGGGGAATGAAGAAAGTTGGCTTTATTCGTCGCGTGGGCATTCGTGCGGAGTACGACGCGGTGTGCTTTTACGAGCACACGCGAGAGGGACGAAGTGAGGAGAGAAAGAGAGAGAGAGAGGGTAGGAAAAGCCCGCGAGACACGGAATGCGCGTATATAGAGAGAGGGACGGACGTCGTCGCCGGGTGTGTGTTCTCGGGGCGCTCGCAAAGCCCGGGGTCTCCTGTTCACGAGAGCTTTTATGGCTTGTGAACGGGCTCTCGTCGTCGTCGTCGTCGTCGTCGTCGTCGTCGTCGTCGTCGTCGTCGTCGTCGTCGTCGTGACTCCCGTGTTCCTTTCATGCCACATCGTCGTGCAACTTTACTATATGCTGCTATCCAACTATACACACACACACACACACATACATGTATATACATATATATAAAATACGACATTAAGGTATATACGTATTTTGTGGGGTGTTCGGTCCTGCTGCACTTTCGAACACACGATGCACTAGCGTATAATAGTCTGTATCGTATATGTAAGCTAAATATTTAAAAAAAAAAACGTAAAATTGACTCACCCCTATTGTCGAATTTTAACGGTTCGTCTATTCGCCACCCTCGTGACAGCATCATCGTGACGTTACTCCGTTTCGATAGATTCTAAGAATAAAAATGTATTTTGTTAATAATGAAACGATTATTAATAATGAACTATATGCGAGGTAATAATCGTTTGCATCGATTGAAAAAATAAGAACAAAGTTTTTCTTTCATCTTTGCTCATTTTCCGCGACTAGATCGTCGATGCATGTAAAGACACGTACGGAGAATAAAGTTTGGCCGTTTACGCAACGATAGAAACGAACTGGATATATCTCGTTTGTCACGCGGGAACAAGTTTCGACATGGCGAAACGTTCGCAAACTGGGAATTTCGCTCGTCTGTTTTTACGTCACGGGACGAACGGAGTTTTGTGCGTAACGGTGATAGGCACGCGTAGGTATATATGTAGAAACGCGCGAGAGGAGGAAACCGAGCGTGAATTAACTCCGCGGGTACCGAGAGATTCTGAGCTTCGTGCGGCGATATGCCGCGGGGTGTGGCGATCCGACGAGAGGAGACGGTACACGCTCGGCGTCGCGTGCGGTAAATATGCAAACGCCGCGAGAACCACCCAAGTGGACCACCGTCGGTGTGACTGCCTTCTACCCGTATGCCATCGTGGTTTTAGTTGGCAAAGAGCGAGAGCGAGAGATAGATTACTCTCGGTAGGTACCCGGGTGGAAAACCTCCATGGAGAATTGCACGAAACACGAGAATAACCCAGACGCTTTTCTTGTCGTTTATATCGTTTCATCGTAATCATATTGGCTAAATAAATAGTTTTTCAAATAAATTTGCTCGAGGTAACTTCAAGTTGTCTCGGTGATAAAAAAGGGTGCGTTATTTCCGTTGGAAAAATGACAAATCTCTGGTACGCTTTGACCCTCTCGTTTCCTACGGAGTGTGCGTAAGTGGGTGTGTGTGTTTTTGCGAGGGTGTGCGAACTGTCCACCCTTGTAGCCTCTTCGAATTCGCGACCAGCCACGAGGGAATCCTGAACTCGAAAATCCGGTCTACGCGACAGTTCCTCTCTCTCTCTCTCTCTCTCTCTCTCTGTCATGCTCGAGAGTAACTCGAAGGGAGGTAGGGTCGGCTTGTACAACTTGAAACGTGTTTCCGTGTGTGTGTCCTAGATAGAGCGAGGGGACACGACGTGTTCGCCTAACGTGTACACAGGAAGCGCACACTCGTTGGCTGGTCAACTCCCAGAGAGGACTAGCAACTTTGAAGTAACACTCTCGTCTCTCTCTCTCTCTCTCTCTCTCTCTCTCTTGTGGCGAACCCCTCGTCACCGAGCTTCATCTTCGTTAACGTACACACAGTCGGTAGAAAACCGTAAGGTCCCCTATGTAGTCGACGAACACGAACGAACAAAAATTTCGTCGATGTTGATAATTACCTTTCACGATCCATTCGCTTTTTTTAATCACTTTGTTGATTCGACGATAACCACTCTACGATATATAACATACGGTATATAGGTACATAGGTATATTGTTGATTTAAAAAAATTGAAACGTTTCGAAATGTAACCGGAAAAGTGATGCTACCGCGGTTGCGAGAGTGGGTGACTGGGGGGTGGTTGTCTTTTAGTGTGAAATTTTCGTGAAACGTTGTACAGGGAGGAAAGAGAAAATATAGGCGGCAGGGAGGGAGAGAGAGAGAGTGGCACACCTTTGTAGCGATCGTGTTTGCGTGTGTGGTGTGTGTGTGCGCAGAGCATCCGGAACTTCGGGCGCCACGAGCACTTCCGGCGCACCGTCATTTCCGGGTTGGCCTGTAATTTTCATCCTGGTATATAACAGTTGGTGCCCAGCTTCGGGTAGAACCGAAACTCTCGCTCTCAACCCCCTTTGTACTCTCGCGTTTTGCCGCGTTCTTTTTCAACCCTCTTGTCGCCCGTAAACCCTTTCCCCGCCTTGTTCACTTTAACTCTTTCACTCTCTCTCTCTCTCTCTCCCACGGGCTCGTATCGGCACGCCGGTAGCTTTCCCGGCTCACCCGAGAGCGACAACAAACGAGCCTGCAAATGGGCAAAAAGGGGGATGCGGGCGTCGAGCGTGTGTCGCGTTGGGGGAAAAAAGCGCGGGAAACTACGAGCCAGTGGGTGCGAGAGAGACGGAAGAGAGGGAGACGGAGAGAAAAATGAACAAGGAGAGTATACGAAAAAAAACAAGAGAAAAAGAGTGCTGGGGATATTAAACCACAGGCGTGCAGCGGTGATAAGCGACCTTTCTCCCGCTCGTTACATTCACAATCGCGAAACTTCCGGTTTTCGACTCACTCGTGACCTTTTCCCCCGTATCGAATGACAACTTTTATCCACTGGATTCCTTCCAACACCTCTGTGTTTTTCCCAATCGTTGTATCATTTCTAGGGTGAAGATTGAGAGATAAGAAGGAGGGACGCAAGGGCGCAGGTGCATTACCAATTATTCATCCAGGATTCTCGCAATGTCCCAACTCGAAACCAATCCGTAGGAAATTTAGAGGGATGTTGAGCGAGGAGGAGGTGAGTGGGTGGGTGGGTGAGTGGGTGAACGTTTGGGTGGAGGGTTGGAGCGGGAAGCTTCGCGGTCGATCGTTGTTGATTCGATTGCCGATGGCGACTCTTCCCTCCTCTACCCACTCGTTTTCCCGTCTCTCCTCGCGGTTCGCCAACCTTGCCGTTTGTTCCCTCGGTGTAGCATGGCACAGCTCGCGAGATTGGCCGCGCGATTACCACCGCGGATTCCTGTTATATATACATATATGTGTGTATATATTTATCATATATACATAGATGTAGAGGGTAAAATGTCGCCGTCACACATTCACCATCGGGGGGGAGTGCCACATGCATTCGTAATGCGAGCTACTGTGGTGCTTGCGATTTACCCGACTCTATCTATCTCTCTCTCTATCTCTCTTTCTCTCTCTGGCTCGTTGCGACTTGCTATCAAACAGATAGACATCGGAAGCCAGAAACGACATCACCAGCATGCACCGTTCCCTCCCTCTCTCTCTCTCGCTCTCTCTTTCCCCTTTACTCTAACCGTTCCTGGTCTCTGTCATATCACACTCATTTTGTCTCACATTACGGCCCGGTACTCGCCACGACTCATTGATGATGTATATACATGATGGAGAGATCGCGAGCCTCGCGAAGCTCAGATTTCTGGGTCATCTGCGCGCTGATTACACGTCAGCGACAAACCATGTTGTTCTCGATATTGAATCGAAACCTACGAATCGAGGCAATACACACGTTTCCCACGTATTTACAATAAAATATCGATACAACGAAATATTATTGATACGACGATAGATAGATAGATAAATATATGTAATATTTGTGGGAAAATGTGATTTGTGTCACTTGGAAATATTGATTGTTCAGACAACGCGAGAACTTCGCTGGGAGAAGGATGGAAGCAAACGCTCAGCCGGAGTTTCATCAGGTTGAGATTTGGCTCGGATCAGGCGTGTCTTATTTAAAATGCGGCTCTGATCAGGCTAATTATTCAGCTTGGGTCCAGGCTGTATCGTTATACCAGGTCGTCCTTGGTCCGATACCTAATCTGGCCTCGATTTCACTCGGCTCAGGACTGGCTATGGATTAGAGAATAACGTTGGATCCATCCGGATAACTCAAGTAGGATTGCTACGAGGCAAATTTCAAAATTGTCAAAAAAATGGATAAATGCAAAAAACTTGATCCTGCGATTTTTTTAATTTATGAAACAAAAATGTCTTTTTTATCCCCTTAGCTAAAAAAACGCGAAATTTACAATTGTCCGGCCTTTTCTGGCTGAATTCCAACGAGCCGGGTCAGGCACGCCTTATCGATGCTTGATTCGGCCCTGACGCAACGTCAGGCAGCTTGATTAATTTTCTGCTCGAGAATGACAGCCCGGTAATTTTACCGGTTAAATGTGTTAAGGCGAAGGTACGGGTATCGGGTGAAGATGAAAAACGAGGGGTACGCTCGAGGATGTTGAGAAGTAAGACGAGAATTCTGCGTCTATATATAGATATAATTTTACTCTAGTACGTTTTGCGGGATCCGTAGAGTATCTTTTGGTCTCTCTCTCTCTCTCTCTCTCTCTGTCGTCATCCTCCCTTAATTATTAGACCCCGGGATTGCACGAAGCATCCGCAGTGGCGGAAGTGGTGCCGGTGGCAGCCTCCGCGTAATCCCGCTTTCAGCATTTCTCCCATACTCCGCATTTCGTCTTACTCTCTCACTCTTCGTTGCTTTCCGTCTCTCTCTCCCTCTCCCTCTCCCTCTCTTTCTCACTCTCTCTCTCTCTATCTCTCTCTTCGAAGCAGCATCGCCGCTGGCAAGTACAAGCTCGTACTTCGCCCTCTCTCGGCATCGAACCCAAACCAGTCATCCGACCTCTCGGCTCATCCTTTCGTCCTTTTACCACGAGGTTCTCCCTCGTTTGGTCCTTCTCGCGCTTTCCGTCGTTCCATCGTGCAACTCGCTCGCTCACGTGCCACCGTCTATTTCTCTTCTGGCGTCGCTGATGGCTTCTGCGGAACCTCGAGACAGTCCCTGTTTCTCTCTCTCTCTCTCTCTCTGTCTCTCGCTCTGTCTCTGGAACCGAGGGTGTTTGCAACAGCGGGGGACGAACGTTACGCCGTAACTTTCTCCCTCTCCATTAACATTCGCATCAACGACAGGATATAATACCGCGTAACCGTATGCACCGTAGCGTCTCGTTCATGCTGACGAGAAATTTCGAAAAAGCTTCAAGATCATCGCCATTGTGAAATGAGAGTTACGTTTCGTCGCTCCGTGTATCTTCTTTCTATTCGTTAAAAAAAAGGGCTTGGAAGGGTGCACCGAGCGAAATTGCACCGAGCGAAATCGCTCGGTGCTCTCTTCTTTTCCCTCGCAAATTTACCGCTTGGTATCGTGGAATATATATATAGAGAGAGAGAGAGAGGGAGAGAGAGAGAGAGTAAGATTCCGTATAGAAAACCTGGTACGGTATTATGTTTATACGAAAAGTGCGAGAGAGGATTTTCTGGCAGGGAAGGGGGAAGGGGCAAGGGACGATAGTCGAGTAATATATTGGACGCCCTCTCGTCGGGTAGCCCTCCCTCGAGCGCGCCACGAATCTGTACGATAGCGACCGCATGGCACGACACGCCAGTTGCCGCACCAGACTCGAGCGTTTTCTCTCCCTCTCTCTCTCTCGTCCTCTCTCCGGTACTCCGGTTCTCCGGCGTTTCTCTATACTTGAACAGGGTTGGCGTCTGGCGTCGGTGTATGGACGATAGGACGCTCGAGGGAGGGTAGAGAACGAAGGAGGAGGAAAAGGGGGAGGGGTTGAGTTTATAGCTAGGGCCTCCGCTCGAGTTCCGAGGGGGTTTTTGCTCGAGAGTTTCGTGGGACACCCAAAGGGGTTGGGGAGGGACATTCGATGCCGGGTCTAGCGCGATATAGCACGAGCTCCTCGTTGAGTACCGATTGCCCCGCCTGCCGGACTCCGCACGAGAGAGCTCTGCTCCATTTCCGTCCGAACGATTCCCCCGAGCATCGACGATCTTTCTCTGCGCAAACACGCTCACACGTACGGACACATTGCCACCCTTCGAAATCCTCGTGTCACCGACGTCCGGCCTGGCCCTCTCCCTCTTTTTCTCTCTCTCTCTTTTCTGGCACGAGGCTCGATATTATAGCGACACTCGTCGTTTTTTCCCAATCTTCCATCAGCGAAACATCTCTTTGCCGTAACGAAACTCGATCTCGAAGGCCCATATCTATACAAACTTTATTTTTATCCGTCGATTTTTTTTTCGTCGCTAGGTCATCAATGACACTTTTTCCGAGAGGGAGAGAGAGAGAGTGAGAGACATTTTCTATAAGCTAGAACAATTTGGATATTAAAAAAAGCGCAAGAGCAACCCGGATTAATCGTCGAATGCGACGATGGAATGATTTTTCTGCGCGGATGAAACTCACCCCTTGTTCTTTACCGTTCGTTCCAGAAGGTCGCAAACAAGATGTTACACGTGTATAAGGAATCGGAAGGGAACGGAATGGTGGATCGTGAGACGGAGCGGGTCTCTGGCGGATGGAGAAACTCGGAGATCGCACGGAGTCGCAATTTCCTCCGGTGTGCTCTAGCCGAGATCAACCGAACGCCATCTTATTCATGCCGGAAAGAGAGTATTCCGGTGAGACGATGGTATATCAGTAGCTCGTAGATCTCGCGGTAACCAGGACGAAACCGTAGGGAGAGGGTTATATACAACGTCGTTGCCACGGAACGATCGGGGGATGATAGTACCCAAACTACGAATCATAGGTACTCTTTTTTTTCTCTTTCTTTATTTTACCGCTCGAGCGTCTCGAGACTTACGATAATCTTATTAAAAAGTACGAAATTTTTTCGTACGGGTCATTGAACTCTAAAATCCATGACGCGTCCAGGAATTAACGAGGAACTTCGTCAGAGATGATAGAAAACAGATGTGCACGCATGGTTTTAGTTACCCCGTGAACTTTGAACAATTTGCATAAAGTAGCAACACATTAAACGATATTTGTAACATTTCTTTATGTTCGTTCGATCGACTATGCGCAACGGAAAACGCGTACCCTCCCTCTCTCTCCCTCACCCCCTTGACAACAATTGAATTTTCAAACTCTTGCCCAACCACGACCAACCTCCGCACCAAATGTAGCCCCAAGGTACCTACTAATTGAGTCTCTCTCGCTCTCTCTCTCTCATCACCATCATAGGGAGTATACCGGCCATGAAAAGTTTCAACCCCCCGTTTTGCTACCTCTATATGATTATTTTGCCGGGTTGTTCCGCACGAACCTCTAGAAAATGTCACGTACGAGGGAGAATATCATTCTCGCTCGTTAAATATTTCGAACGTTCGATCATTTTCATTTTCGATCATCGAGAATTAATCGTTCGTATATTGAAAGATTCAAATTCCACCCCTTCGTAACATTCGAGAGCATTGCCGGGGGCATAAATTCTCGAGTTCGCAGCGGGGATATCGTCGATACGAGAGCTACGTATCTACGCGATAACGTCTCTTCGTGACGAAAGAAAGAAGAGAAAAAAAAGGAAAGAGGACAGAAAAAAACGTCGCGTCTCGCATCACTTGGCTAGAGCCACCCCGAATCGTATTGCTCGCGTCGCGGCATAAGGACGGATACGAGATGTTACGCCGGCATGAGTACGGAGCACGCTTCTCCCTTCTCGTCGCAGTTGCACGGGGTAAATTCTACCCCGAACCCGCGACTTTCTATACGTATATATACGGGAGAAATGTGCACTGGTATAAGAGACTGAAGCTTGCTCGGTCGAGACCGCGGGTGGAGAACACCTCGCTCTCGGAAGTGCGGGTGCTACCGGGGACCGAGGGGACGAGGTGAGCTTTCCTATAAGGGTATTACTGTAGCGCGTAAAGCTCAACGCGCTGTACGGCGTCGTTCTCTCATTCGGCCCACCCTCTTCAACCTTCCGCCTCTACTTCGTTCTATATAGTACGTATATACACACACATACATATACGTACAGGGGGGGTTGTGGCCGATGGCAGCCTGCGTCGAGCTCCATTTCGACGCCAAGCGAGCTCGGTGGGTTTCTCTCTGACGTACCCAAAGCTCCCTCCCCCTCTCTCTCTCTTTCATTCTCTTTCATTCTCTTCTTCGGGCTCTCCGCACTTGGCGGCCTCTTCTCATTCCACCGACGCTTTCACGTCGTCGTTCTCCACGTTCGCCACGTCCTCGCTCTATCTCCATCCCCCTACCCTCTCTCTCTCTTTCTCTTCCCCCCAACCTCCTTCTCCCACAGTCTCGAACGAGAGGTTCGTGCTTCTCCAGTTCCAGGTTTCCCTGGAGCTTCTCTCCAGTGACGACCCTCGACCGAGCCGAGCACACCCTCTTCCCTCTCCTACCCCTCGGAACGGCGGCTATACCGGTGTGATAGTCCATGAAGATATATATCTACTCGTACGTATATATATATATATGAACGTTATATACGCGCGAGCATACATGTACTCGCGCGTACTCGGAGACATACAACCTCTACACCCTACATTATACGCAGGCGATCCATACGTGCAACTGTAGTCCGTGTAACTCGTTCCCTGATATACGTACCTATATCCCTATATCTATCCTGAAGGGAGGTAGTTGTGTCACCACCGTTGTAACGTTAACGTCGCACTATAAACTGTTTCAAGTTCGAGATTCGACTACACGGTCAACGGATTCCCATCGAATCCCTTTACACATACGACTCTCCAAGTCTCTTTACCCCATGCACCTCGTATGAGATTTTACATATCGAATACATCGCAGCAACCCTTATTTAACCCCGGATTAATCCCGTCCAAAAAAATATCGTAAATACGATATGATATTTAAAATATTCGTCAAGTATCGAGTCGAAAATTCCAATTCTCGTTTCTGAGCGAAACGCGGACATGGGTATTAAGCGCGTGTTAAGCGTAACGCATCGAGAATGCGTGACGTACCGTATTAGGTATGTATCGACGAGAGTTCGGTGCGTAACGTCAGGGGGGGGTTGCGGGGGTGGGTGAGGTAGGATGCGGGTCTCGGGGGGGGGGGGATGCAGGAAAATAGCGAAGGTTCGCCATCGAGTCCGTGTATATAAATGTACAATGTAGTACATATGTACGCGGAAGGGTATGTACATGGGGCGCATACGTCAGAGGGCCGACATGGCAGGTGGAGATAGATACAAATGTGACACCGTGGAGCGACCTTCCTTCTTGCTGTATAGCGAAGCGGCGTTGGCGAAGAGCACACCCCAGTGGCGAACCAACGGCGTGCAACATTGCTGGTGCTCTCGTTCCAACCAACCAACCAACCAACCAACCGACCATCCCTCTCTCTTTCTCTCTCTCTCTCTCTCTCTCTCTCTCTCTCTCTCTCTCGCCTATACTTTTACTTCACTCGCGTAGCTACCGGTTCGTGCTTGCCACCCATCTACCCGAGTTACACCCTCGTCCCTCTTACCATATATATATACATATACACACGTAACATCGCGGGAGTTCTCGGCGCAACGAACGTGTTGGCCGTATGCAACGCGTTCCGGCGGGTTCAAAACAGGAGCATGCGGTTCCGTTCCACGTTGGGGTTTTGCAAGAGCATACGTATGTTTATGTGTGTGTGTGTGTATGTGTTCGCGCATGTACACCTATATATGTATATAGTTATACGTATACCAGTCGCGAAGCTCTCTTGTTCTCGATTCTGGAACGTGCGTTCCCTCGCGACGCCCTCCCAACCCCACTCTCTCTCTCTCTCTGTCTCTCTCTCTCTCTCTGTGTATATATATATATATATACGTATGTACGTAGCACCCAAACCCACCGAGAGTTCCGTGTCCGTTGTTCCGACTCTGGCTGTATGTCGTTCTCGCTACAAATATCGTCGAAGCTTCGTGTATCACGGATTTTACATCCTACACGGCTATATAAACATATATTCGTACAGTCGCGTGTGATAGCGACCATTCCGATTTCTTTCTAGTCAGTTTCCCTATCTCCGAAACGCGTCAATGCGTAACGAGAGATCCGTCGATCAATTTGATCGTTTCGCTCGTTTCGAGGTTGATCGAAAAAAACAAAAAAATAATTAAGCGCGTTCGAACATTATTCGGAATAAGATTTTTTTTTTGCACTATCGTGCCTTATCGAGTATCCGATAAGAAAAATGATAGGGGAATATCTCGAGCGATATGCAAGTTGACAAAAAAGCACTCTCCACTATCGAATCCCTAAAGTTCGGCACACATCGTACACGACGTATGGTAGAGATGCACGAAGGCGTGTGTACAGAGGAAGAAGGGAAAAGGGAGAGAACTAGGGGGTAGGGGTGACAACGTCGAGTTGCGAAACGTTAAACACGTGCGACTCGTGCCTGCTGCCGATGTTGTTGCGGACAAGAAGGGGAAAGTGGAGTGCGTGTGTGCGAGAGAGGCGCGTGGGGTGACAGGTGCAGGTGTTGTCCCTTGGCAAACACACCCCGAAGACTCCCTGCTACAACGACGACTCATCCCCTAACATCGACGTTGCGCCCTCGCCTCGATTTACGACCCGTAAGCTCGAAAAGAAAGCGCGCGGTTTCTACTCCTCTCGTCTCTCTTTTCCTCCAAATGTGTGGAAAAATATGAAAGAATTTTGGATAATTATGCGTTCGATTTTTTTTCCATTTAAATTAAAAGCGTAGAAAAAGATTGAATTCGTTGGATAACTTTATTTTTGTCCCGTTGCTGGATGAAATTTTTCGAATTCTTCGCGTTTTGACGATCCTCGATGAACTAGGGGAATTGTGCTCAAGATGACATACTTTTTGTTTGGAGGCAAATATTTGATTATTGAAAGGAGATAAAAAATAAATCTGAGGGTACACATTAAAAACGTTTATTTACGAACACATAAAATGATTTTGACGCTAAAGAAAATGATAGAATAGAAATAAAATAACAAAAACACCAATCATCTCCAAGTGGGTATGTTGACATACATCAGTCTAAGTTGACATACCTAATTATCGGTGCACAATTCACACTTGAACATTTTGGATCTTGCTGCAACGCCACCACATAGAGTGTGGCACCATTGCTTACACAACTAGCAACATACCCAATATCTCCTGGCTTCGATTTGCTATATAATTTGTTGCAATAAAGGCATCCCGCATCGGAATCATCATTATCAATAGCGTTTTGAGGAAAATCTTTCGCAGGTCCAGCATCTGAGTCTAAACGTAAATAAAACATCATTTTTAAGTATTCTCACACGTTGAGAACTTGAGGGTAAGATGACATACTATGTCATCTTAAGTCGACGGTTGATATGTCATCTTACCCCACGAGGTAGACAATATTTATCGCCTTTTGCGACTTAAAACTTTGAGGTTGCTTAAATAATTCTCCGATATTCATAGTCCATATTAATCACAGTTCATAACAAAGTAATCGATACAACAAAAAACGTACCTGATACAAATTTATCGCCAGAAATACTTTCAACACAAAAATATTTTTGAGTGACGAAATCAAAACATTGCACACCATGTCCAAACAACGCAAGCGAGCGGTCACTGAAGTTTAGAGTGGTGACACCATCTGTGAGTCGACATGTAAACGTCGTCTAGGAACTTGTGGTACGTATAGTTTAACAGATAGAAGCCCTGTGTCATCTTACCTGAGTATGTCATTTTAAGCACAATTCCCCTACATAGTTATACGCACGTGCGATCGTAGAGATCGTCGTAATTGCGAGGGAGACGAAGGAAAAGAGGGCGAATGAGATATTCGTCGAATAAGCAAAAGGATCGTGGTCTCTGCGACGAGTGTAAGTAATTTATGCGGACAGGTGCGATATCGATACGCGGGACAAACGAGGGGGTTGTTGTAAAAGCTTCGACGAGACCGGATCCTTCAACGGGTTGTTCGTATAAATTAGAGCTGCATTACTCGAACGCTTCTCGTTACACCCTCGTTTCACCCTTGGAAACGTGTGATTGACGTTTCGTACCCTCCCCCGTGACGTCTCAACGTGCGCACGTGCGCCAAATCACGATTTATTTTTGTCTATCGATCCGCAACGAGGCGTTTTATTATTTATAAAAGTGCGAGAGACGCGGTAGTAGAGAAAAACGGGAAGTAAAAAATAGATCCGTGCGATGCTATCTACGTCGGAACGCACGGGGTCAGCACCTTAATACTTTTTTTTACAAAAAGAGAGAGAGAGGGAGGAGATGAGAACTTCGCACCCGAGGACGTCAGCGTGAATGCATGCGGTTGAGAGCGAGGAAAGGAGGAAAGGGGAGGGAGGAATGAATGATCTATATAAACGTTACGTAGAGGGGTAGGTGAGAAGAGGGGAGGAGGATTGTGGCGTCGCGTAGCATTGGATGGCGCGTCGTTATCGTTAACGACAGCCGCCGATTGTCCCAACGACCATCGGGCTGTCGCGGAAAACTCTCGTCCTCTCTCTCTTTCTCTCTGGTTCGCGAAGAGAAA